>OZ005750.1:1965000-2650000 GCA_963930835.1 Spongia lamella | reverse complement strand
ACACACTATAGTATACAGACACACTATAGTATACAGACACACTATAGTATACAGACACACTATAGTATACAGACACACTATAGCATACAGACACACTATAGTATACAGACACACTATAGCATACAGACACACTATAGTATACAGACACACTATAGTATACAGACACACTATAGTATACAGACACACTATAGTATACAGACACACTATAGCATACAGACACACTATAGTATACAGACACACTATAGCATACAGACACACTATAGTATACAGACACACTATAGTATACAGACACACTATAGTATACAGACACACTATAGCATACAGACACACTATAGTATAACACACACAGCACACAAAGGTCACCTGATGATGTTGAACACTCATCACATCATAAGCTGTATATGAACGACGCACATAAACTTCTAAGGCAGCCACCCTCACTAGAGGATTTTTGTGGTAGAAGAAACTTGGCAGCACATCAAATATTGCTGTCTCCGATAAAATAACTTGCTATAAATAAAATAAATACATAAATAAATAAATAATTAAACAAATGTAAGTACCTCCATCTGCTCTGGTAAAAAACTATCTCCCTGAATGGCACTTAGGAAAATGTTCTCCACTTGGTTATAACGACGTTCATAGGGTGGCTGGTGGGCAGTAATTAAAACTTGTCTAGCCCTGAGGGCCACTTTAGAGTTCTTGTGGTTATTCAGTGATGCTAGTTTAGTTAGAATATTCTGTATCTCTGCAGACAAGTTGTACGACTCTAATTCTCCTAATGCATCCTGTAACACAAGATTATTTAATAAATATACTAGTCATGTAATATAACAAGGTCATGATGCATGTATTTCATTACAAAATTATCCTATAAATTTTTGCTTATAGAGCTTATTAATGGGGCATGGCCCTACGCAAGCACACTAAATATCGGCTATTTTGAGTGGATAACAATGTACAGGCGTAACGGCAGAAAATCCCACCAAATTTGTCTTAACTTAACCAGCCGACGATAACTTAGCGCGATGATAACTTAGCGCAACGATAAGCACCCTAGTTAGTTTGTTAAACTAACACACATATTGGGAAGAGGAAGATAAGAATGGCGTCACGGGTGAAATTGCCATACAACACTCCAGCTCTTTTCCACTCATGCCACGATAGTACACGGTAAATAACCTAGGAATATGAGGCGCTTGCACAGGGCCACGCCCCATTAACAAGGTCTATACAGCAGGCCATTTACAACAGGTTTCTCCATCCCATAACACAATTCACGTCCCCGCTACATGCACTCACTATTAGTTGAATGGCTAGAGAATTTTTGCCGATGATGTAATGATGTGAAAATATATCATCTGCAACTTTGCTCATGTCATCGTTGTGTCTCTCCTGCAGTGACCTCACTCCGTGATGATAAGCATCTGGGGAGTGTGTCAGTCAAGCATCTATACCAGTTGTGTAACTAAAGTATTAATAACCTTGGAATACTGATTCTACTTG
This sequence comes from Spongia lamella, assembly GCA_963930835.1. NCBI lineage: Eukaryota > Metazoa > Porifera > Demospongiae > Dictyoceratida > Spongiidae > Spongia > Spongia lamella. The sequence goes on along the minus strand of OZ005750.1, from coordinate 2,648,494 downwards.
ATAATAATCCTGTAACAGTTCAATAATGACAGCTTTCTGTCTTCCTCGTAACCCACCACGATATCTGGTTGAGGATATAGTAATGGATTACAATTACAACTACATACTGACTTTTGTACTAGTTGTGATAGTGGACTGGTGTTCATGACAAATGCATCATGATCAGCTCTTCTGTGTAGTGTAGCAGCTTGTTGATCAATAATGGTAATAATCTGTAGTTAAAATATCAACATGTGTGTATATGTATGAAAGTATATAGTACATATGTACATGCTTTCACACACACACACACACACACACACACACACACACACACACACACACACACACACACACACACACACACACACACACACACACACACACACACACACACACACACACACACACACACACACACACACACACACACACTCACATGCATGCGCACAGACACACAGACAGACAGACAGACAGACAGACACACACATACATATACATACAAATGCATATGTATGTACTCACGCATGCACACGTGCATACACGCAATTATTATACATATACACACACGCACACACACAGACACACATGTACACGTACACACATGCATACGCAAATGTGCACACGTATACACACAACACACACACATACACACACACATACACACACACATACACACACACATACACACACACATAATGTATGCATACATACTACATGAAAGCATGCTAGCACAAGATTGAGATGTATCTTAAGGAGCCTTCAAACCTTTTGACTAGGGAACTGGCACAGTACTGATGTCATGTTGCTCTTGTACTTGGAGAGACATTTCTGAATGGCATTCTCCACATCAACAGGGATACGCCCACTAACACTGGATATCAGATCCTATAAGAACAGTGTTTGAAAATTATACTATATGTATATATGTGTGTATATGACTTCCACTCAATAAAAAGCCCTTCACAGTGATATGCATTTTAATGCATGCAATTATTATAAACAATATACCTGTGTTTCCAGTAGGGGTAAACTTGGATCCTTCAATGTGTTTAATAAACTTTTTACTGTTGTATTCAACTAGAATAGAGAGATGTGTACTGAACAACCACAATTAAGTGGTTATAAGATTATACCTTTTCACTGAAGAACGGTTCTTTGACAACAAATCCAGCCATGATGCATTTAAGAGTATCTAATGATTCCTTAAACATCTAAATAAAAACAGTACACATGTAATATGTACATACACTCTACAAGACACTGCTATGGTGAACCTGAAAATTATACCCTTGTGATCACTATTGGTAAACAGACGTACATAAGTAAATTTTCTGACCATTTCCAGCATGCAAAGAAGCAAAACAGAAAGAGATCACTTGTATAGTACACCCATGCAATAAGCTAATAAGTGGTATACTCAGGTTACTTGTCATACCTTAATGCATTAGAATACTGGAAATGATAAGTAGAGTATCTAATTAATGCCCAGTACACTTGTACAACAATAGATACCATTATATACTATACACGTGGGAGTATCACAAGCCTTATTATTATATTACACACAATAGTATAATGTTATGATAAATTCTCTACCTGATGTACTTTGGTCACAGCTTGTGTTTTATCAGTCTTACAAACAGGTAGTGGCTCGGTGTACAGAATAGCTTGAGACACTGATGATGGGTCATCCAAGTCCAGCTGAGCTACTAATGTACCGGGATGCAAGATGGCTCCAGGACACTTGATGTGATGTAAACTAAGACAACACATAATCATTAAGCCTTTCATATTTTATCCTCACATTCCACTCTCTTGAGTACACAGGTAAGTAACCATCTTCATGACCTGAATACAAAGGTACAAACTTATCATAGGCAGTAAGCAAAGTTACTATATAAAGCCGTTACATTTGAACGCTACAGCTTTATTATACAATATGCTAGTGATGCACAGATACCGATACTAGTATTGATATCGGTCCTAATTTTGCGGTATCGTTTAGTTAGTACGTAAATATCAAATGATGCCTTTTGCGGTATCGTTTAGTTAGTACGTAAATATCAAATGATGCCAATACCTGATGAAGGCACCCGCCAATTATCATAGGTAGCTAAAAGCACCAAGTGCCAGTACAATAGGAAGTGTTTGGCTAGGTATTTATCAATATACTCTAATAGAACAGTCACCTCACCTGGACAAGTGAATATACACTAATATAGCAGTCTTGTATAAAAATGAGGGTTCAAGATGGTGAGTGAATTATGTCTCTTAACTTCTATTATCTATATACAATAGTAATGTTAGGATGACTTGTTTCATTGACAACTAAACATCAGTCATTCTCTGAACAAAAACTGGTCATTTCTAACAAAATGTATTCAGCCGCTTTTTATCAGCATTTTTACAATATGAAATGGCCAATCACTTAATTTTGTAAATGGTCAAACATAAAATAATTGTCCATAAGACATATATACTTCCAAGAGTCCATAATAGTGATACTTCCCATCTTATTATGAACTCTATATGTATGTATATACATGGTTAAGTTTGAATTTAAGGATTACAGCAAAACTAAGGAAGTAAATAACTAGCCATCACTTACCAGTCAGAAATTTACTACTGCAAGTGTTTGTTCAAACATGATTGCAGCTGGGTAGCGCTCCCTACATACACAACTCAGCAATTTGTTTATTTTTATGCGTACTGTAGTATAGCCAGTAGCCTTGTGTCTATGTTTACAGGCATTATCGCTTCAAGTAAGCACCCGAGACTTCTACTTAAACACCCTGCAAAAAATAGTGGTCTGGCCATGTAACAATCTTCAGAATCATCATATGGTGGTTTGGTCCAATAAATAGCCATGGCATAACTTGGAAAACTTTTATTGTAAAAGAAACTTCAAGTGCTTAGTATGAAGTTGCTAATGAGGTACAGACACATGAAAGAGTTTCAGAGACACACTCAGAGTAGATGTTGTGCAATTGACTCAGTTATAAAGATGATGTTAGACTTTTAGACTTGACAATTAAGAAGGAATTTATAACTCCGACATGTTTATTAGTTGTTATTTTACATGTTTATACCTTAGTGCCTGTGATCAAAGCTGTGACAGAACGAAGTGGTAATGTGTCACATATCATAAAGATACATGTATAAAAGAGCCGACTACCTGCTGGTATTCTGCCCTAACTGAACAAGACGGAAATGAAGTTCTCCTTTAAATTAGTAATATTGTGTTCAACAATATTGGGCTTAGTCAGCTGCCAAGATGTTGCAGATGTGCCTCACTCCCAGACAGGATCCAGTCTTCTTCAGCAAGCTGTAGGGTATTTAGTCAACTATACTGCCTCCGAGGCTAAAGCACATATGGACATGTACAACATTGGGAGTACAGTTGCAGCAATTGCATATGAAAAGCTCACAGAAAAGCTCGGTAGGTACATGTAAAACTATACCGGTAATTCACTAGGTATCTATTTTATAATGGAATTGTTTTATACACTTATTTCTTGTATTTCCCACACAGCTCATACATACCCAAGGCATTGCAATGATTATCAAAGGTTAAACAAACCGGTTACTAGTGGAATAACTCTGATAAAACCTGATGATGGAGAACCATTTCGTGTTTACTGTAATAATGCACATTATGGAGGTGGATGGGTGAGAATTCAGAAAAGGTCTTCAACAAGGATAAGCTTCAGACGAGATTGGAAAGCGTACAAAAGGGGCTTTGGATATTTCGGTCAAGATGGATGGTTGGGACTTGAGAAAATTCATCGCCTCACTAAAAACAATACAGCCCAACTGCTCATCACTGTTAGGGATACCAGTTACAATTACTATTTTGCACAATACAAGACATTTATGGTCGGAAGTGAAGACACCAAATATAGACTATACATAGGGAATTACACTGGAGATGCTGGTGACTCTTTATCATACAGTAACCATGCTAAGTTCAGTACCTATGATGAAGACAATGATTTAGTAAGTTCTATTAACTGTGCAAGTTCCTATCGTGGAGGATGGTGGTACAAAGGTAGCAACTGCTTTCAAGGCAAGTTAAACGGAGATGCCTACTCTTCTTCAAGTTCCTATTCCACTTCAAGCTCAAAATACTACATCATGTGGCCGGGAGTTAGTAGTACCGCATTATACTCGGCTACCATGGAGATTAAACTAGACTGAAGCATAAAGTGACAAGAACTGATAAATATGTTACAGTAGTTGTATATGTACGTATGTATGAATGAATACTTGTAAATTACACTTAAAGCGCTTGCAGCATACACATCTGTACAAAAATTATCAACAATGTGATATTTAAGAGCTGTGTATTTATAAATACTGACAATAGAGTTGAGTTGTTTAACAACAAATAAATAATCGATCTTTGTATCTACACATTACATGTGATCTCACATGCTATGTTGTACTGCCAGCACCATAACAAAAATTACTCAACCTGATGGTCCATCACTACAAACGTATGAAATCTGGGTATGAAAGGTGAAAAGGCTCCAGCAGTTATCAATTATGCAACATGCACTCCTCCATTGACTCACATAGGTATTCCTTTTTCACTAATAGCATTTATTTTTGGAATCGTATTCCCTTTAGTATACTTTCTGTACCCCGCCGTTCTACTTTTAAGCACTTACTGTATAAATTTCTATGTTCTGTATAATACGTAATTGTTTATAGTTAATATTTGTACTTGTATATTTGTAGTTGCTTTGTGTTTTGTCTCTGTAGTTGTTTTGTTTCTTGTAACTGTTTTGTGCCTTTGTTTTTGCTTTGTTTCTGTACCTTAGTTAGTGTTATGTATGTGTTCTTTTTGTAGGTGACTCACCTATAGGCTTCATTGCCTTTTGTAATCACCTTACCCTTTGTGGTTAAACCAATAAAAATTAAATTAAAAATTAAATTAAATTAAAATTAAATTAAATTAAATATGTGCATTCCTCTGTGTTCAAGACTGCCCACTAATAACAGAGCTACACTACTCTTCCTTGTGTAGAGTTGCTAGAAAATTATACCACCCATGGGCAAGATGATAATAAGGCTACTGAAGTATAAAACAGCCTCCTGTACAGAATTCAAAATAGCAGTTGGCCATCGACCATTCTCTCATCAAATAGAAGTAGTATTAGGCCTTTTTCAGACTACTTACTCAACATTTTTTACACTAGATTGATGCATAAAATAATATGAAGTGGTTGAATACTTTTGTAAATGGCTGAACACTTTGAAAGTTATTTGATCATTTGTATGCTTCCTGTTCCTTATTTTGAACTTTGCTGTAATGTTTAAAACATATGAAGTGGTACTCCTATCACAGATTGCAGTGGTTTTGTAAAGTGTTTTACTTTATTACATAACATCTAGAGGTACAGAAAGTCTTCCTAACCCCAATGTAATACCTTTCAACTCAATAGTATCATGTAACAGACCTTGAAGTGCATGAGCATATGTACAAGTTAGAATACTTGCATGGCTAAATATTATAGAATTAGGTTTGTTCACCAAGCCATATGGTGTTTCCTTTTTCATTACTTATGGAAAGATGGAAACCAAGTGAAGAGCGCTGTCTTTCTAAAATGCTGTCCAGATCTTGCTTAGGGCACACACACACACACACGCACGCACATGCACACACACACACACACACGCACATGCACACACACAGCAACTCCCATCTTGTTATTCTTGTACATGCATTAGGTTTGCAAGCCAGCTATTTATGCTCCTTCATAAAACAGTTTGGTCGTGAGACAATATACACAATCCCCTCTGCATGGAACACAGTTCTCAAGTGAGCAGAGATGATTGTTTGCTTTTCAAATCCATCATGGTAATTGTAATCCAGTATTATTCTGCTTATGTAAACTGATTTGTTCACTAAAATTCGTGCTACTTTTGTTTTTGTGGAAATTTGTAGACTCTACAAAAACTCACATCCAATCTGAGTCAGACATCAAAATCTATTAAAGGTTGCAACAAATCTTCTATTGATAAATTCTTGTTATAATAAAATGAATCAAGAGAAGGCATAAACATCTAATGGAGTAATGTACACCAAAAGGAATTCCAACAAAGATTTACAGCTTGTTTGTCCATTGCTTGATAAAGAAGCACAAACCATTATAGCCATAGCTACCGATGTCTGTTGCATGATAGAATAATACGTATGTCCAATTGGGAAAGATCTCAAAAGTCTCTACTCTGTATGCTGTTATTTCACAATTGTATTATTATTGTATACATGACAGCTTCATTTCACACATACGCTAAGTCTACAACAAAATTGTCACCCGACATATCAAATGTTCTACTAAGCCTGTTCATGCTGAACAATGCATTGCTTATTGCTTGTTATTCTACATGCTCACATGTTTATACTTTAGTATTTGTGATCAGTCGCTCAAATTAGGTGTAATATTTGCTCACACACACACACGCACGCACGCACGCACGCACGCACGCACGCACGCATGTATGCACACACACACACACACACCATAACTAGTGATGGTTTTACATTGCTCTGCAGCTACTGGTGGGATGAAAGTAAAACTTTTACCGTATACGTCAAAACGTTCGAGGGGGAAAACTTTCGCGGTTTTCGCGGATTTTAGCAAAACGCGAATATTTTACCATTGAAACTTTTCCTGCTTTACAATTAGAAAATAATTACTGTTCGCAGTGAAGTCGTTCTCCAATCACAGGTGTCCAATTGTCTTGATACACATGATAACCACGGACAGAACTGTCGGTTTCAAATTCGGCTTCAGCCATGCGCCCAGCGCGCGTGTTAAACTTTATTCTAATTTGCGCACACTCTAAAATCCGTTTTGCAGAGGCGCGCGTGGGCTTTAAGGCTGCAAACCGTGAAAGTTTTCCCTACATAATGTACATTGTTGATGAACCGCGAAAGTTTTCCCCCTCGAATGTTTTGACGTATACGGTATTTGCCTTAGTGTTGTTCATCCTTGTCAACAGCCAGCTGCTTTGTAGTAAACATAACAGCAGACAAGATGTGCCTGAACTACATAGATATCTAAACAGCAATACGGCTGACAGTATGTAACTAACACAATAATAATATAGTCATGCACGTTCCCCCTAACAACCACCTTTCCAATGCTAGATTACCATAATGGAAAAATGTGCAAGGCCAATTTTAAATGGTTATAAAAAGACCTTTATAAATAATGATGGTACAAAAAGGTGGCCAAGTGACAAAGCCAATCATAGTTGTAAAGATGCCCTGTAAAATATTGTATATCATTCAAGTACGTAAAAGGATTTTTTAATAAAAAGGAATAACTTTTGGGCCTTACTGTTCTTGATCGCTTATAAATTTTTTTACAACCAGGCTATTGGATATCACTGCTTTTTGCAAGTAGTTATACACAAACAATGGTAGGTCCTGACAAGAAACCTACTTTATAGGCATATTGCAGAGTAAGAAAACTTTTTAAGTGTCAACAAACAAACTTGAGTTAATATTCAGGGTTTTCCCCCAACTAACCATCATGAGTATAGATCCAGCAGGATGAGTAAAAAGTTTAAACTGATTGTTACAGTACTACCAGAGTAAGATTGTAGATACTGATAATGTAGCTACGCTAACAATATTTTATTCTGCTTAGGTGACTTCTACAGGAACAAGAAGATGTATTGCTGAAGCAAAATTAATTTATTACTATATCATAAACATATGCAGGCATGTTCCTTTGTTGTAGTGTATGAATTGCTGTGCTTTATATAGGGTGAGGGTGCAAAAGGATCACTGTGGATGACTTGTTCAGTATAATATAGCACGTAATAATACATGTGTAATAGAAGACTGGCTGAACCGATTATGATGAACTTAGGGTTACTGATTTTACATTAAATGAAGGTAATAATTTCTGAATAGTGGAGTAGGAAGATATTTTAGTTTGGAGGGGCTAAGGGGGTCTGGGGGCATGCCCCCAGAAATTTTTTGAAAATTAGATGCATTGAGATTGAATCTGAGACTATTTTCACTGAAAGAAGTGACGGTATGTGAAACATGTTATTTAATAGTATAATAATGTGACTAGTTGTTTAAAGTATATAGCCATGTGTTAATATTCCCTTGGAATTTTGTTTTTGTTATTTATGATTTCAGCCAATTTATAAGTCCGTATGTTCAGAAGTGGGGGGGAGGCAATGCCCCTCCAACTTTGAAAGAATCAAAAGTTGAGGGAGAAACTTGCCCCTTTCTTCCTACTCCCGTGTCGAATAATGAGCAAATTGGGCGGGAAAGGATGGTTAGTCAGGCGTGGTTGTACAATCAAGCGCCATAAATCTCGCAATGGCTGTTACTCAGGAATGGTGGCACCGATTTCGTCCATCGTCGGTATATTGATTCTATATATATTACTAGGTCTGTGATAACTAAGTATGGCTGCTTATAATTAGTTACAGCATCTGCAGATTTTTGAGTGGTGCTACATGTAAATAATACACTCAGCTGTTGCATACTACTGCTTCTTCTTGGCCTCACGACTCACTAAATATATTTAGTTACTCCATTAGCAAGATACACGTAAGCAAAGTTGCCTGTACACATTTGTAATAATAATGATGATGATGAGATGAACAGGAAATTTTAATAACAGTGTAACAGTACTTAACAGTGTGTGAAAATAAGGTTGCCATGTATACATGACACTACAATTGTGAAATTGTCCCATTTTATCTAACAGCATAATTATGGAGTATGACTAAGACATATGTAGCTACATATGCTAAGTCTACAACAAAATTGTCACCCGACATATCAAATGTTCTACTAAGCCTGTTCATGCTGAACAATGCATTGCTTATTGCTTGTTATTCTACATGTTCACGTGTTTATACTTTAGTATTTGTGATCAAAGTTATGTCAAATATTTGCCGACAAATACATACACACACACACATATAAAGCCACAACTAGTGATAGTTTTTACATTTGCTCTGTAGCTACCGGTGGGATGGAAGTAAAACTCTTCTTTGCTGCCTTAGTGTTGTTCATCCTGATCAACAGTAATGATGCTGCAGATCAAGCAAGTGGTCCTGGTCTTCTTCAGGAGGCTATCAAATATTTAGTCAACTATACTGCTTCTGAGGCTAAAACACGCTTGAATATGAACAACATAGGGAGTACAGTCGCCGCCATTGCTTATCAAGAACTCACAGAGAAGCTCGGTAGGTACAAGTATAAATTATTTGTAAACAATGCTAAATACATGCATCTTCATTGCACACTTCTTGTTGACTATAGTAAGCATTTGTATCTCATTATTCCCTCCCACACAGCTCATACATACCCAAGGCATTGCAATGATTATCAAAGGTTAAACAAACCGGTTACTAGTGAAATAACACTGATAAAACCTGATGATGGAGAACCATTCCGTGTGTACTGTAATAATGCGCATTATGGAGGTGGATGGGTGAGAATCCAGCAAAGGTCTTCAACAAGGATAAGCTTCAGACGAGATTGGAATGCTTACAGAGAAGGGTTTGGATATTTTACTCAAGATGGATGGTTGGGACTTGAGAAAATTCATCGCCTCACTAAAAACAATACAGCTCAGCTGCTTATCACTATTACAGATACCAGTTACAATTACTACTTTGCACAATACAAGACATTTATGGTCGGTAGTGAAGACACCGAATATAGACTATACATAGGGAATTACACTGGAGATGCTGGTGACTCTTTATCATACAGTAACCATGCTAAGTTCAGTACTTATGATGAAGACAATGATGGATACAGTTATACTAACTGTGCTAGCTCATATCGTGGAGGATGGTGGTACACGGGCAGCAGCTGTGCTTCAGGAAAGCTAAACGGCGATGCTTATTCCTCTTCAAGCACTAGTAATTATTACGCCAAATGGCCGGCCATAAGTAGTTATGCCTTACCCATTGTCACCATGGAGGTGAAAGTACTTGACTAAAACATCACATGAAGGATCACTTGCTAATGCACACATGATACGAGTCATGTGCAAACATTTTAACACAGCAGAAACGTATATATACTACTTAGATCTTTTTAGAGTATCTACATTGTATTATCGTAGTCAGTGATGTAAATGTTAGGACATTATACCTTGTACAATACAAGCACCACATCAACATAAATATAATAAACGACCTTCACAAAAACAACTTAACTCATCAATGCTCTATACTACATAATTATGTAATGCAAACCTCTATCTCGGCATAAGGCTCTTTGGCATCAACATGACATCCATCCTCTACTAAATACTGCAACAACTTGCCAGGTGATGTGGCACTAAATTCATATACGTATGATAATTACAACAGTTTCACCATAATTATACATACGTACATACGTTGCATAGTACCATACAATTAGCATAAAATACACATAGTAACATACCGGAGAACTCTTGGGTCATTTTCTTTTTCAAACACACACGTCTTACCGTCCACAACAATATGGTATCTGTACAAAACATGTGTATTAGATGATGTACATGCGGAAATTTTTGTAGTATGAAACTTTCACTGTACAATGTGTTAACAGGATTTTCACGATCACATTTCCATGGATTACATGTTCCACACTTTTGCAAGTTAGTGTTGCCAAATGGCCACAAAAGATATTTTAAGTGTAATATGCCAAGTGATTACCTAGCAGCATGTCACAGTCAACTACTGATTCTGTGAACATAGAATTAGTGGTAGTATCGAGTGTCAATCAAAGCGATGGCTCTGAGAGTCATGGTGAATACATCAAGGTTAGTGCTAAGAGTGAGCCATCATAGGCAAAGAATGGTATTGCAGCCTCCATTCGTCATTTCAAAAGGAATTGACAATTTCCAAATTTAAAAGAAGCCACTGGAAGACACTACTTATTGTAAGGAACTGTCCAGTGGAAATACCAGAGTTACCACTGAAGCGCACTGTGGAAGATCTCTTTTGCTTAGAGAGGAACTGGACATGTGAAAGTTGTTGTGAATACTGAGGCTATTATCAGCTAGTATCATGCACGGTTGCAAAACTCTAATTGATAAATTTTTGCAGATTAAAATATCCCTGACCTGTAGTAGCCACAAAATCCATGAAATTTAAGTACGGTACATACGTAGGGTTGGAGGTTGTTTGGTCATTTATTCAAAGTAGGAACATTACAGAATATCTTTGACTTCCCCATTGGAAATGTACAGTAAACTTGTCCTATATATCAAAGTGGAATTTGCTTAGTTGCTAAAGTATGTTGGAAAATGACTTGTGACAGACCAATATATTTTGAGTACCGCATAATATATAATAAACAGATGCATTGTATGACCTAAACACAGTCCATTTTTATCTTTTTTTACTAACTTGCCAACTTCTTCTCTCATGTAAGTAGAGTGACTGGAGCCATCCAACGATAACAGTAAACTACCATCACGTAGCCTATGCAATAACAATGTATAGTATTCTTATGTGAGCACTTGAGCAGTGATACTACCTGTGAAGATCTACTTCCAGACAAGAGTTGTTCATAAAGAGAGCGTATGTGTGTGGACTAGCTCTTGATACAGTGAGAGAATATTTCACATGATCACAATTCATCTCCACATCGACTGTGTTACTAAGCATTTCAGCGTTCATCACCTGACCTCTATAGATAAGAGTATCATATGTGATGTATCTTCTGTAAACACATTCTACCAGTTGACACATGGCATGGAATACAACAAATTAGGGTTGCACAATTTTACTGATACTTCAATGACCAAGTACTGCCATACATATATTGTACAGCACTAAATCATTTTAACACTATACAATGTTTTAACTTTATAAGTTGATCAAGGATTTTGTCAAGCAAAAACTCCAGGAGTGGTATCCAGGGGAAATAGTACATCAGATAGAGCATCACATACATACATATGTATTTCATTTAGGTATACAAATATTCACCCATACGTACGTACTTCATGTGTGGTAAGGACAAACTTCCAAATAAAACTTAACTAATGAAACTGCAAAACCTTGAAGCATGTACGCATCTAATTATAATCACCCTTTTCATGGAAAAAATTATACCAACAACAGCATAACCGTGCTACCATATTATTGATGAAACTGTTATACAGATACAAGATAGCCAGTGGTGTATGTACATTACTTCATGATTACATCATTCTAATATCTCTCACCTCTCCAGGAGGATTTTGTAATCAGAAAAACGTTTTAATATGGCTTCATTAGCTATACACAGAGCACTGCACACCAAACCCAATATCATATCAGGACGTTCAGCCTGTAAACAGAAGATATGTCTTGTTTATACAACTTTGAATATCAGTACAGCATGTGTCAGTATAATCGTATTCTAATAAAATCACACACCTTCACTTCTCTTCTGATCATTTGGTCCAGCCATCCGGTGTCAATAGTGTTGTTATTAAAGTCCTCAGTCTCCAGTAGAGTGACTAGGTACTCCACAGTGGTACGGAAATCTCCTCTGATCGACAACTCCTTCAAGGCCAACACCATATTCCTAAACACACCATACACACATCACTAATAAACACAAACACACATACTCTAATGTATTCATGCACATACATAATCATACTAATACAAATTTCCTTACATTCTAGCCTCTTGTCTGCAATCACCCCAAGCAAAACAATGACCAAACTGGGAGTCAGCAAACTCATGTAGACCACCTGCAGCTGCTACGCTGAAGTATCCCCACACGTTCTTGCTGGACCTAAAATTCAGTTCCGTGACTGAGCCACCGCTAGGCTTGAAACCCTGCACATGTTAAGGTGTTCTCATAAGATGAAGTTCACAAAATGAATGCATAACTCAAACAAACATGCATGCACGAACATATACATATATGCTTACATAACACGTATGCATATACACATACTCGTACGCACGAACACACAGTGACGTATATACACACACACGTACGTACAACACACAATGAAACAGTTAAACACAAAGCATACAAAGAGGTTGATACATACGTATGTATGTACCTCATCAGGGTTCTCCGATGTGATACGACAAGCAATCACATGACCATGAGGAGATGGCACAGGGTGAGGACTGCACAAGACAATAAATACTTCATACACAACTTAAATAGAATACAACACGATAAAATTATGAACAATCTTTCTCTAATTCTACATACTATGAGTGTATGACAGTCTAATTTTAACATCACTGCAACCTAATCCTTCATTTAATGGACACACTGATAACGTATATGGTAAAATACTGTATAGCGGAGAAAATTTGGTGTTAAATTAAATTTGGCGGTTTGGCGGATATTAGTGAAACCGCCAAATTTAATTCCACCAATTGTTCAACATTCATTATGATTTTTAGGCTTCCACCAAATTAAAATCCGCCAAACACTGAGAACTGGCAAAACGCCAAACTAAAATGCCGCCAAATTTACCCGCTATACGGCACTAGTTACCTGTTAAAATCAATAGCACAGTTGCCCCATGGATCCATCCCATAGAGGGTACGTATGTCCTTGATCCTGTACAGGGGAAGTCCCATTGCTACCTGTAGTTGTAGTGAGGGCATGTTAACATCAGCAACCATCTCTGTACAAGGATGCTCCACCTACAGTAGAAACACATAGTAAATTAAACCTTGCAATGCATACATGTAAACATTGCATACTGCATTGTAACAATGACATACTTGTAGTCTTGGATTCAGCTCTAAGAAATGATATTTTCCTTCATGATACAAATACTCGACTGTCCCGGCGCTGACATATCCAACCAACTTTGCTAATCTCACAGCAGCCTGTATCATTTATCATACACACGTATAGATCATTACATGTAGTTTACCTGTTCCATTTCAGTGAATATAGTATTATTAGCAACAGTGACTGGTGCCTCTTCAATAATCTTTTGGTGACGCCTTTGTACTGAACAGTCACGACCAAACAAGGAAATTGCATTCCTGTGTTCATCTGCAATAATTTGTACTTCCAAATGACGAGCACTACAAACAACAACTGGTGTAATGCAACTTGTGACGATATATTTTAGACAACTTTTTAGCAAGTTTCATGATGAAGACAGGAGAGCCGGGTACTTCTGCTAATACTTGACGATACAGAGCAGGTAGTTCTTCAGAGTTTAGAGCTTTTCTGATTCCTTTACCGCCACCCCCCTCAGAGGCCTTGATCATGACAGGATAACCAATCTTTTCTGCAGCCTATCACAGTAACACATACACAGTACATGCCACATACGTATGTACGCATATATACAGTGAAAGTTATTTTTCAAAGCACTGTGTTGTGTGTCCATATACGTATATTTTTGCAATCCACCAAACTTTTTATAAATTGACCTAGTACAAGTTCTGTCAAATTTTATAACCCCAGTATAGGAGAATGTTAGTGATTTGATGTCACTGTGAACAGTTTACATTCGGTTGCTTTAAGCTGAAATTCTTACTGTAACACTATCCGCATGACACGCCTACTTTTATAACTGAAGCGCTCCATCTTGTTAGTAATGTACAGCTGATTAAACGGCTTTTACTGTGAAATGAATGGCTAACACTGCATTACCTAGCTTGCTCTTCTTTAACAGTAACCCACAATGTACTTCGTTACTAAGGCCCCACCCATCAGTAATATCGATAGCAAGTATCATATACAGAAACTGAAAAGCAGTAAGACTTATTTGATTAGTTATTCAGAGTTTTTCATGTGAATGGTTTTTTAAATAGGGACATACACACTTCGAGGACAAAAGTAATTTAAGAAACCAGGCACACCTGGTTTAAAACAAATGCATATAAAACCATTCCACCATTCCAGTATTCCATTCCACTGTTTATACACTCCCAAACATATAAGAATAGTTGTTTACCCTGCTAACACATCTTACATGACTTGTGGTTTTTTAAAGTTTACACAAGAGAGTGGGGTATCCAGCATGCTGCCACCAAAGTTATTGCACATGATTCTCAAAGCACCACATTAAAGACCCATATAGTGTACAAGATATTATCAATATAAAAGGATATTATTAACATTCCTACCTTAATGGCTTCCTCTTGATTATGTACACAACCTTTGTCATACACTTCTGGTGGTACTTGTACAATCTTGCCTCGAGCAACATCAGTCTGTGAACAGTTTGGAATAGTCAATCCTGTATGGGGAGGAGTGCACAATTAGTATGAACAACATTTTCTAACCTGTGCCATTCCACTCTAGTGTAGGGACACCAGCACTCTGTGCTACAATACTGGAAGCAATCTTGTCCCCCAGTGACCGCATGGCCTTTGCCGGGGGACCCATGAAGGTGATGCCACACTTGGCAAGTCGCTCTGGTAGCTTGGGATTTTCACTGGCGTGACCCCACCCCGCCCATACAGCCTAATAAACAAGAGAATAAGTTAGCCATTTGTAACACAGTAGTTCAGCCTGTTGATAAAATAGTTTAATGTTAAGGGTCTCACTTGCACTTGTATTTGATTGGCTATCTCCACAATAAGATCAACATTAGCGTAGTTGTGATTGTTGGAGCCTCCAGGAACAATTTTATAATTATCTGCCAACTTGATGAACTCTGCATTAGCCTAAACAGCAAATCAAACAACTCAATACTTCTATTTACATTATTAAAACATTTTGAATTTAAAAAGGGGAGTAGGGATCGCAATAAAAAGTAAGGAAACAAGTAGTTAGCAAATAAGTTATCACTCACCACCCAGCATTGTATAGTGCATGTGTTTACTCAGGTATACAATTGCAGCTGGGTAGCTACGTACATGCATGCACAAATTAAACACATTCTCCAAGATTTAATCCCTCCTTTTGCAGCCAACATTCAAAGCAATACATCATACAGCCATATCAGTTTATACAAGTATAATATAATATAATATGTATGTGGTGAAGTGCAAGTGCTACTACAGAAGTATTTACAGGTGGTCTAAAAAAACCATAACACCTGTAAAATACATTATAATACATTATAGCAACCATATTGAGCAACAAAATAATTGGACATGATTATAATTACAAATGCCACAATTCTGCATAATTAACACACCATACTTGTTAATTACAATACCTGAAGGTCTTCAGGTGTGACCATGACAATAAATTTGATGGCTCGTTCATTACCAAACACTTCATATGCCCATCGTCTTATCGAGCGTATACACTTCACTGCAGCAATACCATTGTTGGCTATCAGGATCTAAAGCATCACATGTTTGAAAAATCATTTCAAAAATGTATGAATTCATAATTTATGAATCCCTAAATGAATCAATGCACGACTGCATTGTGCCATAGATATACGTACTATATCTATGATTGTGCATGGCGCGTATTTGCGCACCTTTTCTATTACTCTATTGCCGCCAAAACGTTGAACAAATTCAGCTGGCGAGGCAATGGTCAATTCTTCATTACTCTGACTATTTGTATTCCCTCTACCGCCAGATAATGACCGTGTGTGCTTCTTATCCATCCTCCACTAGCTTTAGGTGTATATACAAATAGCAGCTTCGTTTAAAACTATTTTAAAATAAGTGCTTCATCTCTCAGCTTCTCAACCATACCCAAATCGCGTATGGAATATAGCACAGGTACTTGTAGAAAGGTGAATGACTACTGGAAAAGGTTAATGCGTGACCTGATATCTCCGCCACCTACTGTAAACAAAACAATCTTAAGGTCACTAAATATCACGTGATAACTATCAGCTCCAGCCGATTGTGGGTTAGTCTCGCGTAGCCAGACCGCTTTTTTCGCGCAGGGCGCTATCGCTTGCAGTAAGTGCAAGCGATAGCGCCCTGCGCGAAAGTGCAAGCGATAGCGCCCTGCGCGAAAAAAGCGGTCTAGTATGGCTACGAGGTTTGGTGTATTACTAGTCTCGTTTTTCTCCGCAGGGCGCTTATCGATTGGAGATTATAAACTTTCATAGCGGGCGTACGGTGGCCCTATCGGTCGCACCATGCGCTAATAGTCCATACGCCATACCACATGAGTGATGAGACGATCAATTAAGCGCCTCTAAATTAATTATTTCTGTATTAAGCGCCGTTCAGTTTAAAATGGTGTGAATTAATCATGTATAATCTTGGGGTCCAAGCACGCGTCACTACCACGTGTGTTATGCGAGGTGTTAGTTTTGTGCTCTGGTCCATCGAGATGTCGCCACGTGTACGGGAGCTTAGTGCGGTTTTTTTTCAGTCAAGCTTTTACCGGTGCCGACAAACATGGTTGATAGGTTAGCTAATGTTCTACAAGACTTGGCTCGGAGTGGAGAGCTACAGAATGCCGTAGATTTGTTGCACCGTTCAGCAAGGGGTGTTGATGGTGAGAAAGATACCGAACAGCACGAGAGTATGTCCGCATCGAGCTCCTCCTACGCCAATCCACGGTAGCGTGGTACAAGTTAGCAAATTAAGTTTAATTAGAATAACTATATATATATCCACATAATATTTAGATTTCAGAGATGTAGCTGAGTTGGTCCAACACGTACTATAAGAAGCAGCAGGTGGAAGATCGACTGAGCAGTGGATCACAATGCAGTCGTGGCTCTGTCAAAAGAGCTCCTCCTAAGTGCTATTCTGTATGTTGCAATTACATTGACTAGCTAGCTAGCTAGCTACTATTGTGTATTCATATGCATTGTATTGTATATGCATACCGACCTAGCTAGCCTAGGCCTTTGCTTATTGTGAATTTTTTCACAGTTAAACTTTGGCCAATACAGAAGAGTAGGAAGGTTTTCCTATCAGATGATGCCTCCCAGAAAGGTTCAAATTAGTGGATTTTGTGATACGGACAATTACACTGATGTCATAACGAAAGGAGCCAAAGGACTTCACATAAGTGCCAATCCCGAGTCCCTCAAGCTTTTGGTATCTGGTGGGCTAGTTAGCAACTGCCCATTACAAGATGGGAAGGAGTGGACGCTAGGGCAATACACTATTGAGATAGGGGGAGTACAGATCAGGAGTAAGAAGATCTTTGGAATATATAATCCACCGTATATTCCTGAAAGTATGAGTTGTGTTACTATAGCAACATGGATTTTTCTAGGAAGGGGGCAAATCATACATTAATGTAATTTACTTTCAGTCCTGTCCCACCAACCTAGCTACTGTATAGGGATGCCACAATATAAGATTTTTATGTCATATGTCATGGAGAATTACCGTATACGTAGTAATTTTCGAATGACTTAATTTACGAAAATTTCGAAAATCGTGCGTCCTTTTTGAAAATATAATTTCGTATCACGCTGGTCACAACAAAGGAGCAGTTGGTTTTTTCTTCTATTTTCGTAAATATTATTTCAAAATGCTTGGCAAGCAACTATATTCGTAAATTTAATCATTCAAAAATTACTACGTATACAGTATTTGGTTTCACAACACTTTTTGCATATAATATAATCAGTACAATTTACATTAATGTAAACATTGTTATTTTAGTCTGCAAAATTATTGACATTATATTTAACGACAATAACATTAACAACAACATTGTTCATGATTTTTATTTTTACTCCTGCTAAGCTTTTTATTGCATTTTAATAGTTATATATGTAAAGCAAGCTATGTACGACATATCATATCGTGGAATTCTATGTCACAACATATCGTGTGTCACAACTATTGCAGCATCCCTAATACTGTATATATCACAAGTGACAAGTGCCCCTCTGAACATATACTCTAGAAAAATCCCTGAGTAATCGCAACATGTAGCAATAGATACATTTAGCTACATACTATAAGCATGTGTGCTTGTTTTCATCAGTTTACCATGGCCAGTGATTCAAAAGGAAAGACAAATCAATGCTCTGCTACTCCTGCTAGAAGTAAACAGCATACAGTACCTTACAGTGTAAAGATTATAATTCTTACGTATGTTAGAAAAGGCTAAGCTTTTACCTCTCAAAAGTGATGGTGATGATGATGATAACAATGACATTATTGATGTTGATGAGCCAGTTTCTGATGAAATTCAAGAAGAGCTGATATTTGATGAGCCACTTTGTGACAATGTAGAACCTAAGCTTATAACTGGCAGCATAATTGGTACAGATTCATTCATAGTCAATATAAACATGCTGTCCTGTTTTCAGCTGAGTACTCATCACTGTGCATGTCTGGAAGGGAAATTGTGCAAGGAGTGACGGTTACTGGCCAAGAGGGCATATATCGTATCATACACTGTGAGCTTCATTCAACGCATCACCAAATTGTTACCAAAATGGAAAATGACCTATGGAATCTTCAACCAGAACAATTAAATTTTTATTTGGTGAAGCTTCAATCTGGTTAGTACTTGTAATACTTGTTATGATGTAGCTACGTATGATGTACATACGTACATTTAAAACAACCAGTCACTATAATAAAATTATTTATTTAATAATATAGGTGATACTATATATTTGGAGGCTGTGATAGGAGAAGAAGTTAATTAATGTTGATTCCATCACTTTTAATGTTTATGGTAAAAATTCTAAGTTTGCAGATACACGTAATTAACTAGTTGCACATTTTAGAGAAGCGATTGGTTCACAGTGAAACATCCATTGTCAGGGAGAAACCATGCATGTGGCCACCAATTCCATTACTTGTTATCTCCCCTGCACATGGACAAGTCCACTATCAGTGGAAGAAAAAAGCTTTAGCATGGAACACTGGGAGGATATGGCAGTGCCGCCTAACACATGCTTACTTTATGTCGATACGGCTCAACAGTACAAATGCACTGTAGATGGACAAAGTATAACATTTAATCTGCAAGGTACCATACATAGCTACAAGCTTGAGTTATAATTTTATATACACAATAGTTCGCCCTGCAACACAGTATTCTAACAGGGGTGAGTTATTAACTGATGTTTATATTTGGGGTATATGCTTGTCATATAAATCCTTGGTTGCCATACAATGGGAAACTTTGACGAATTTGATAAATTTGCCAAAGTTTAACCAATCAATATATCCAAATAAGCGCCTTCATTATAATGTCAAGCAAGGAAGCAATGTGTCAAGCAATTCGTGAAAGTTAATTTCGTCAAAACTATTTAAGTGAGGATTCGTCAAAGTTTCCCGTTGGACAGTACAATGTCAAGTTTGAAATAAACATGATCTATAGCTATCCATGCATTTACAGAATTATCGATTCATTCCAAGGAGATTAAATTTGGAAGGATGATTGGTCGAGGGAGCTTTGGATTAGTATACGAAGGGAATTGGAAAGGGATGGAGGTTGCTTTGAAACGGATAGAAATTCCAGTTGGTATTGACAAAGAACAGGTAGCAGCCAATAGCCGTGAGCTTAAAGTATTATGGTACGTATACAGTTGACATGTGGTTATAATATTATAATATGACATGCCTTAGAATGGTTGAGCATCCTAATATTGTCTCTATGCTGGGTTGGTCAGCCACCTCCACTGACCTCATCATCATCATGAAGCTTATCAGAGGAAAAAATTTACACTGGCTGTTATTTAATAGCAAGAATCCTACCAAGGTACGTACATATAAATACAAAAATGCCATAGCTAAAGACCAGATTTGACAACCCATGCAGTTTGCTCACACACAAAATTGCAGTCATTCAGCCATATCCCAACTTCCATACGTCAACAAAGAGCTCAGTTCAGTTTGTTTTCCAAGCAAAGAACTTTGGCATGAGTCCCATAGGTGACGAAAAAGAGGTACAGTGGAACCTATGGAATATGGACACCTTGATACCCTATAGCCTAAATATTTCGAGGGCAAAATTTTTGCTGCTGAGTTGAAAAATAATATTTCGTGATGATTTTTTTGTGGATTCAACTAGAAAAGTTTAAGCACCTCTTTTCATTAAACAAGTAGCACCATTATTATTAAAAGATATCCCTAAGCACCATAAATTTAATTTCAAAGGAAAAGTTCGAGGATAAATTTTCACTATTAGGGATGAATCCGCGAAATCAGCAAAAATTTTTACCCTCGAAATATTTAGGCTATAAGGCACCACTCGAAAATGCCCTGATTGTCAAGGTGTCCTGATTTTCCAGGTCAACGTATGTACTAAAGAACTACTTTGGGATCTTAACCAAGTGTGTGGATTATGCAGGTGTCCTCATCAAGTGTCCACATTAACAGGTTCCACTGTACATGTACCCCCGTTTATTAGTCACTCCATAGAAATGTATTTTTTCTAAAATTGTGTCCTGATTACCCTTCCTAAGCCCCTGAGTCTGCACCTCACCTACAGCCAGTAGCTATTTGTGTAAATTTTCTTATTGTGAAAATCCACAACTACATGTCAGCTTGTCAGTGATGTTTGTGCTGCTTCAACTCTGATCATTACAACATTACATGCTGTACAGATACCTGTAGAACAAAAGGTGGAAATGAGCAAAGGAATTGCTGCAGGAATACAATACATGCATCACCATACCCCTGTTATTATTCACCGGGATCTGAAACCACTGAACATTATGGTATGATGGATTTCTCTAATGAAATATCATACACTAATATTTATTACTTAGGTGACAGAAGACTTACAAAATGTATATATATGTGATATGGGCATAGCTAAGCTAACATATTCTGCCCATGACCCAACTACTGCCACACAAGTGGTAGGAACATGCCCGTACATGGCTCCTGAGATGTTCGAAGGATTGAAAACCAGAACTGCTGTAGACATCTACTCTCTCGGATGTTTGTTAATCGAGCTATTTGGTGAAAGGAAGGTCTGGCCAGGGTTACATACCAGTGCAGAAATTATGCGCAAGGTATGTGGCTCTTATGGTTCCCCACCAACAATGCCGAAAACTAATGACCTGCCCCTGCTATATGCTACAATCTGTCATGCGTGTTGCCAACTGAAGCCCAAGACAGAATAAGCATAGATACCGCAGTACAAAAACTAAATGACATAACATTTGTTTAAGAATTAATACATACACATGCAATCTTGTTTACTGCATTAATTCACATAAATATAAATAGACTGCCCTAGCACAGTCAGTGGTGATATCATGCCGGCTCATTCTTAATTCAGCTAAGATTGCATCTGGTGCATGGCCAAATTCTTCAGGGAAGAAAGTGTCAGCATTTTTGGCAAACTCAAGATAGCAGTATGCCCATACTTCAAAGTTTATGGCTTGTTTATATGACTTAGTTCCTATGGATAATAAGAAATAGCTAGTACTACAATTTCTAAACAAAGCAGTAGTAATACCATTGAGGTGGGGCAGTTGATATAAGTCATCAGGGACTCCAGAAGGACAGCCAGCCATTCTATTTGGTCTAATTTTATGTAAATTCCATCTACTGCAGAAACTATCAAGTGCTTCTCTCAACAGCAATTCATAAGTATACGCCAAGCAATGCCTGCATACACCAAAAGTTAAAAACACCACAAACATGTGCATACCACAGTTACCTCTGTGTTTCATCATGGGGATTGAAGATACCCTTTTGCACAAGATCCTGCAAATATCATATGTACACATGTGGTGGCCAAAGTTTAAAATACTACCTAACCTGTCATTATTTGTTGGCCTAAAGGGAACCCATGAGGAATTGAAAGTAAAAATGGCCACAACATCAATGACACTATTACAAAGTATGTGAATGGGACCCCAGAAGACACTGAAGAAAAAGGAGTGCCACTGCCTTTTATTTTGTTCCCATCAACCAAGGATCCTACTTGGGATGCACTATCCAGGAAAGACAACGTGTGTTATTATATGCCGAAGAAGACTAAGGTATACGTAATGCCAGTAAAAGGTGTTTTAATAATTTCAAGGGTGTAAATTTTCACAGCTTTATTTATAACCACAAAAATTCCATCCTTGAAATTTTTCTTACATTGCAATTCAATATGGTACTTAAAAAATTTGTTCAGGAAGCACAAATCCATGAAAATTTTCACACAGGAAAATACGGTACTAACAAGACGGAGCACTTCAGTTTAAAAAATAGGTGTGCCATGTGGGTAGCAAAGCATTTAACAGGTTTGAGTGTTACAATAAACTTTTTAGTTTTATAGAATTTTTGTCACTAATGGACTGGAGAATAAAGCCATTTAAACTCTATGTGTTGCTATGTGTTCCTTAGTGATGAGTCCTTGCTCACATATTAACCTTAACAATAAGTTTTAACTTTGGTTCGTAGATGGTAAAACATCAACTTGTTATCCAAGAAACTCTACTAAAGCATTCATAGTTCCATTTCATAAGGCACTAGATACATGTAAAACTCATAAAAATGTCATCCCCCTAAAGTTCTTGGCAGGGATTCATTATAAGTACAAGGTACATAGACTATGGCCTGGGTTAAATATACAATTTTAGGTGTAGGGAATCCATTAAGCCCCCAAATTTTTGATTGTAATTTATGTACCTTAAATGTATTAATCCACCAGTCTGTCACTGAATTTCTTAATTGTGCCCACCAACTTTCGATTCTCTGAAAAATTAAAAAGCAATGAAAGTAATATATACCACAGAAAAACAGGAATTATGATTAACACTTCTCTCGAACTTTTATCCAAGCTTACAGTATTTGTGGTAGAGGAGCCAAATCTGTAACTTTTTTCGCCTTTAAAATCATCAACATGGCCATGACGTAGAGACATATGAGTTGCAGCTAATAAGAGTGTTTTCTGTGCCATGGTCTGATCTGACTATACTTGGACAACCTGCACGTGACACATGTACATATGTACATATTCTAATATAAATGTTATACCTTCGTTACGAAGCACAGCTGTAAGGTAGGGTAGCACTACAACTCCTGGATCATTGTTAGTGCTCAACAATTCTAACCAGATAATCTTGCGAGAATAACTATAACAAAAACCATGTGTCATTTGTAGTGTTGTTTTAGTAAGGCCTTGTAATTTTAGTTTTAGTACTGAAGTGAAATTACTTTTAGTTTTACATTTAGTTTTAGTTAACTAAAATAAAATTGTCTTACTAAAACTACTTTGAGTTTTGATTAACTAAAACAACACTAGTCATTTGCATGTGGGATAAAAATAACCACGCTTTTGCCAACATTCTAGTATTACATATTCATTTGTGCATCTATGCAGGTTCTCAATATGCATAGCAAACATGAGTTTAGTATAAACAATAATCATGGTCTGAATGTATCTTACCCATCAATACATCCGTGTATTGCAAATCCATATGGTTTCAACTTATCGTACCCATCAAGATGCCAGACAAAGTCAGGGCCCTAGTTTGAGAACCTGAAACAGCTGTAGTCATTATAGATGTTATACTTTACTTTGTTTTGATACACTCTTCTCTTCAGTCTACGCTTTCTGCGCCTCTTAGCTCCATCATTGTCAAGAATAGACATGACCATTTGCACAGTGCTTCTAAAAATAAGTTAAAAAGTTACAAAAGTCATTCAACATAAAAATCTGTTCATTCATTAAATATAAAAAGCAAAATGTCTACACTGTTATTTTTACACATATACACACATATTACACGTTATACATCCAACACCTTCTGACTGTCAGCATGTATTTCTGCCTTAAAACAGTCCACATTTGCCGATAACCTATGTTATTGCAGCAACCTTGCAACTCTGCCTATACATGTACATAAAGTAAGCAGAATTCTGTGAAAAGTCTTAAATAGCGCCTACCTCAATTGCACTTTGTACTTGTGCTACTGGGGTGTACTTAACTTTGGGACCTTTACGAAACAATTGCAGTGTGTTAAGTTGCTTTTTCAGCCATGTGTAAGTCTGTGAAATTAAATACAATCACTTGCTCTCTTGTGTGTTACTTACCCCACAGACATGTGATGTATATATCGTAAGTAAGCTAATATCACCTCTATTTTCTTATATTTATTTAAACCAGTATGCTTTAATGACACCTTGAAAGTTGATACAATAATAACATAACCTAGCTAGAGTGTGACTAACCATTTACACGAGGATCATCTTTGGTTAGAGTTATTCGAGAAGCCATCAGACAAGAAACTTTGACCGGGTGCACAAAACAATTAGAGAATTTTTGGGCACGTGACCCGGAAGTTCCTTAAACGAGTACTGACACAAGTACGAGCACCAGTAGTGCAATATATGCTGTATACCTGACTTTACACGAAAACTTAATTTTAGAGACGCTGATATTAAGGGGTGTGTACCAACTGAAGGATTTGTAACAATACCAGGAAGAACTGATTGTTCAGAACAGGCTTTACCTTCTGTAGGAGGTCCTATTCCATAAGATCAATGATAAGATACATAAAATAATATAACTAATACAGAAATAATTAATTTAGAGGCGCTTAATTGATCGTCTCATCACTCATGTAGTATGGCGCACAGACTATTAGCGCATGGTGCGACCGATAGGGCCACCGTAAGAGCGCTTATAATCTCCAATCGATAAGCGCCCTGCGGAGAAATAGGGTCTGGTTCACGAGACTAGTGTATTACCACGTGTACTGAAAGAAAGCAGGGTTAACTCAGATGGCACTTTTTACTATTAATCGGTATTTTGGTGATGGACACACCGGTAACTCCTTTAGTAACAGCATTTCAGAGGATGTTAAATCTCAGAGACTAAACAAGTTGCTTTCATATGCAAAAACTAAAAAACGCAAAATTGATGACTGTGATGAGGATATTGAAATGTTGCAGCAAACTTCTGAACAGAGTAACCTTGAACAATGTACTGATATGGTAAAAACATTTAGTAAGAAGAAGAAAAAGAAGGAAAAAATTAAGGAAAGTAAAGACGATGATATGATGAGTAATCCACAAGATAGATCAGATCCACAAGACGCAGATACACTGGACAGTAGTTTAGATAACTTAGCAACTAAAGAGAGTTTATACTCCAAATTCGATGAATCACATGATACTGTTGATAGCTCACATGATATTGCTGATAACTCACGTGATCCAACAGATGACTCGCATGATCTTGTTGACAATCCAGCTGATTCTGGTGATAAAATTGGTGCCAATGAGTCAACTGATGGCCTACATAATTCAGTGTACAATAAAGAAGAATCCGATACTGAATATTTTCCTGTACTCAGTAGTAAGGCTAAACATCATGAGAAGCCAGTCGTGTTAAGAAAGCTACCCATGTGGATGGAAAACCCAACACTGGTGGAAGTGGATATTAAGGAAAATTCTATACCTGTGACTAAACTTGCAGTAACTCTTCCAAATGTAATACAACGAAACTTACAAAGAATGAAAATTATCAAATTC
Source organism: Spongia lamella (assembly GCA_963930835.1). Classification (NCBI taxonomy): domain Eukaryota; kingdom Metazoa; phylum Porifera; class Demospongiae; order Dictyoceratida; family Spongiidae; genus Spongia; species Spongia lamella. The sequence continues at coordinate 2,622,196 of OZ005750.1, read as the reverse complement.
TTTCCTGTGCAATATCATGTGATGCCAGATATTCTTTCAACAGTCCATGGGCCATTACTTGGTAATCCTAGTGGTAAACGTCCTCAGGATATTTGTGTTAATGCCCCAACAGGGAGTGGTAAAACTTTGGCCTATGCTATTCCTATGGTAACTGCTCTTATGAATCGTGTAGTTTGTTATGTAAGGGGACTTATTGTAGTTCCTTCAAGAGATTTGGCTCTTCAGGTTAGAACAGTTCTACTTGATGTTGCCAAAGGAACTGGTTTAAAAATTGTGACCATTACTGGGCAGTCTTCTATGGAAAAGGAACAGGGTGAGTTAGTCGATCAGAACAGCATACCTGTATCTAGTGGAGCAGACATTGTTGTGGCTACCCCAGGACGTTTGGTGGATCACATGAGCTTAACAAAGCATTTTTGCTTGATGCACCTTCGTTTTCTGGTTATCGATGAAGTTGACAGATTGTTAGACCAGTCATTTCAAGACTGGATTACTAAACTATTTGATTTTATTGGTAAAGATGAGGAACATCCAAAATCGTTAAGTCTATACTCTTGTTTAACTGCCAATGATATGTTTCCCTGTGCAATTTCTGATTCAAAGTTGGACATTCTCATTCCTGTTCCTCATTCTCCATCATCATTCCACTCCGCAACTGCTGGTCACTGTAAAGTTCAAAAGTTACTCTTCTCTGCTACCATACCACAGAATCCTGAAAAACTAGCATTGCTCAAGCTTTATAGTCCTAAACTCTTCACGACTGCTGTAATACAGGATGGCAGTACTGCTGATGAGGTGAACAATTATGCTGGTCGATTTGCATTGCCATTGACTTTAAAAGAATATTCCATTGTGTGTCCAGCTAAGCATAAGCCACTGGCTGTAGTCCACTTGATTGAGAACGAGAAAATAAACAGAGTGTTATGCTTTACATCATCAAAGGATTCTACCCACAGGTTGTATTTGTTGCTAAAGAACTATGGGATATCCAGAGTCGCAGAATATTCAGCTGGGCTACCTCAGAATAAAAGGAGATTTGTATTATCAGAATTCTCATGTGGAAATGTCAATATGCTTGTGTGTTCTGATGCTATGTCAAGGGGAATGGATGTTGATAAGGTAATTGTTACTTAAGCAGAGTTAAAAATAACAGTCAGCCATCGGCCATTTTCCAAACAAAATTAGTTATTTCCGAACACTTTCAAAAGTATTCGGCCCTTTTTCAGACCACTTAATCAATATTTTGTACACAAGTTCCATAAAACGGCCATTCACTTGTACAAATAGCTGAACGCTTGATGATGTATTTGGCCATTTGTCCACACACTTTCCATTTTTTATTTTGAACTCTGCTTAAGGGGGGGAAGGTAGGTGAAAGAAGGGAGGATAAGTAAAGATAGGATGGAGGTAAGAGGCAAAACACACCCAAATCTCCATCAAAGATAAACATTGCCAGATACATCTAGTTGGCAGTGGGAACAAATTTCAGGTGTATCCAACTTCATAGTGTTGACAATAGCTGCCTAGAGCATAGTAATGTGGATGGGTAAGCTGCATGCATGATATTACTGGATATTACCATGGATATTACTGGATAGTATGTGGCTTATATTTAATGAAGTTAAGGTGGCAGTATAGTGGAAGTTGTGGTGTTAGAAGCTGTTTAAGAAAGAAGCCTTATAATTAGTTAGGCCACAAATCCAATTAGCTATATTGCATAAGAATACATTGATCTTATGTAAGGTAAACCCATGCTATTAATTTAACATTTGATAATGTATTATGCTGTGCGTCATCTTTTTAGTATAGTAGTACAAAGCTTTCGACGGCGCATTTGAGGTAATTATCGATGTTTACGCAGTTTTCTGTAGAGTACAGAAATAACGCAAGTTTTATAAGTGAACTAGCTGGTTTTCTTCGTGTTGTATGTCGAAAAGAGAGCTATCAGGTACTAAATGACACGTAATAGAGAAGTTATAAATTTATCCTGAGCGATTTAGCGGCCGGAGATTCGCATAATTTGATGCGCGAGGTAATTATATATCCTGTTTATTCGGTACTACTATTTCTTTGCATAGGAACACTTTATTGCTATGAAATTTCCTGTGATGATAGTGTAAGGCTTACTCTACAATATAAAACAGCAAAACGTAACATACATATTCTGATGTGTACAACAAAGTTAAACAAAAGTATAACTTTTTAAATTTGCTTTGCTTAGATATACGATTTTTAATTGCAGAGTTAGTGTTTAACTATAAAGATGCAGGCTTTTACTTAGGGCTGAAACGATTACACTTTTTATGATATTGAGTACTCTTTAAAATAAACGATCGAGTACTCATGAATAGTTTGTTTACTTATTTATAGATTTAAAATATCAGAACAGCAGTTATTGCTTAGTATTATTGTACTTATGATTAATTGACTTATTTCCTATGAGAAATTCCCCACAGAATGATGTAACGAGTATTTGATAAATAATTTTCTTAACGAATACCACCGAGTACTCACGATTATTAGTATTTGTTTCAGCCTTACTACTTTGTCAAAAATGTCGCTGCAAAATTAAAGGGACAGTGTGCCGGTATTGTTATGCTATGATTATTTCAATTTTACATTAGCAATTCAGCATTTAGGGAGGTGTACTTTTGATTGCTGACTGCTAGAGGGTCATCAGCATGCATGACGATGTGCTTTGCCAAGCTCTTTCACTGTCCCGCTCTAGCTCTATCGCATATCAAATCTTTTCAATGCTCATATGTTATAAGCTGAAAAACACATCGCTACAGCTTGTGTGTAGCTAGGCTATAGCTAGCTACTGTGAATGTTCTGCCATTATGATCGTGTACATTATATGCTAAACTTAAACAGCTTTGCATGAAAACAATACTGACACACTGCTCCTTTAAATTGGAACATACCCTTAATTATTAGCTAACCTAGCTGGAAATTTTAAGCTAAATTTTGATGTGTTGAGTCAGTTGAATGCACAGCAGGGTTGTGTTTTTCAATAGTGCTGTTTTCCAATAGCTATATATCATGATAATTCCCCATATCTTTCTACACTGGACTAGACAACCCATATACTGGGTCCATGTATAATGAATGATATTTTCATATCAAAAAATATTTGTATTTGTGTTATACTGTATCTTTGTATAAATGTATCTTTGTATAAATTTATCTAAGTACATGTATTGTACCTGTCATTTTAGGTCTCCTGTGTCATTAACTATGATGTTCCAGTGTACATGAAGACCTACTTGCATAGGGTGGGCAGAACAGCCCGTGCTGGAGAGCATGGTGTTGCTTATACAATTCTTAGGCCACAAGAGGTAGTTATTTGTGTCACATGTACGTAGTTAAAGCTTAAATTTAAGATCCTTAGTGATTAAGTTTTTACACTAGCCAAAGACCAGTACATATGAAAATTGCTTTTGTCCATGGGACATGTGTTCGTCTATCTGTCTATACATATATCTACCCCTAAAGGCGTTTATATTAGTTCATGTGAAATGAATGCTTATTTTAATATACTGTAATGTGCATTAGAGGTGTAGCGATACACAATTTGGTGTATTGATACATTGCCGCTTTTGTTATCCGATACAGCGATATATTGTACTATACAGTAAAGTACGTGTTAGCTGACCTTTAGCCTTTTCCATACAGTGGAGATTATAACTGTTGATGAGTGATCTGACAAATGTCAGACTAGTGTGGAGGTTGAGCTAACATTGTTGTGTTTTGATCAGACATAATACCTGGAAGTAATAACAAACAATAAAATAAACCACATTCCAATGGGAAAGAGACTCCTCCTTGGGTTGGTACCATGTAGTATCTCCTAGCAACCAGGTGTAATGTTTTATAGGATACATAAACACTGTAGGTGACATGTATAAACAATGGTTTATACACCTGCCTATATAGAGAGCTTGATAGACTGAGAAGACTGTGGCTTTTTAATACATCCTTAACAATTAAGTGTCACTGCCACAAACTCAGCATCCCAAAATGTAGCTGCTTATCCATGTATTTACTTATAAATTATGCATGCATTCACGATCAGGCTTGCCCATGATGCTTATCTAGTATTTTAACTATGCAGGGCTTCATTTAAGGGGGCAGGGGCGCTTGCCCCTTCTTGACAAACTCCCTCCCCCCTTAAATTTTTAGCAAAAGTTCAAATTAAAGTCTCACTCATGATGTCAGCACTTAACACCAGTCAAGTAACTGATCAGCATAATCTATAGAGTGATTATTATTGCTTATGGTGCATTTTGACAGGTACAGTAGCTGAGAACTAGTCTCGCGTAGCCAGACCAATTTATGTGCCAGCCGCTTATCGATGTCCCGATTATAAGCACTAGCTGTAATATGGTCTGGTGACATTGTGACACTTCAGTCGTTCTTGTGGAATGTTAATTGAGTATTATACGCATGCGCATTTTTATAAAATGGTGACTTTTAGAGTGATTATGAACATTTAATAGGATAGTGTGGATGAATTTGTAACATGGACGGATTGTAAATTTGAATCGATCACAGCCTAAAAATCTACGAAAAATTTGGTTATAAGTTCCAAGGGTATTCAACATCACAAATGCTTCTAACTTATTATCATAGCAACAAAACCTTCTCAATGTGTACCTTTCGAAAATCTACTCTCTTGCAGACTAATAGTAATTCGTACGAGTTATTATAGAAATTCATCATATTTCTGGTCAAAACATCATTGGAATGCATTTAATTGGCTAGTGCACAAATCCTGCGTTAGAACGACTGAAGTGTTGCAATGTCACCAGACCATATTACAGCCTGCACTTATGATCGGGACATCGATAAGTGGCTGGCGCATAAATTGGTCTGGCTACACGAGACTAGCTGAGAACTGTACCTGAGAATGCATCAGAAACGGTAATAACCTGAGGTTACTTCTGGTCATTCTCAGGTACCTGAGAATGCACCAGAAGCAATCTGAGAGAGTCTAAAATACAAAAATTTCCTGGGGGCATGCCCCCAGACCCCCCTAGATGCCATGCCCCCAGACCCCCCTAGATGCCATGTGCTTATGCACGTGGATCTTTACACCATCATCCCCCTTACTCTCATAAAACCTTATTTTGTCTCCCCTTGAGTCATTTCCTAGATGAAGGCCTGCTATGCTGTAGGTGTGTGCAATTGTATATGCATAATTATATTAATTAAAATTGTTACACTCATATCAAAAATACGCAATACATTTATAAAACAAATACAAATTTACTAATTAGCAGATATCTTCCACAGACTACAGGTTTCAAAGATTATAAACTGAGCAATAACTTCAGTTAACAAACTTTCATTGTTGTAAAAAGTCATAACTAGCCCAGTGACCGCCTTTGTGCCATGGTATTAATCAAAAACAGAAGATAAGTTTTGGCGTGCCATACCCGACTTCTTCTTCATCACCAAAATAGGCCTAACATCTATCCTTACATGTTCATAAAACATAAAAAACAAACTTACTTACTATTTAAATACTTTGTCCTTCATCTGACACGTAGTACATCCACTTCAAAATATTTAAATGCAAAAAGCAAGATGGCGAATACGGAATTCAAAGTTTTATAAATACCAAATCATAGAGAAAATTATAGAGAATTCAATTCCAACCGTATGTTTTGTATAATATTTATCTGGAAGAACTTTTTCAAGACTTACCTGAACCCACAATACATTTTGTATGAATAAGTTCTCCAATTGTCATTTATCGCAAAATAGCAGGCACTTACCTTACAGGTATGACGCTGTAATTTTGTATAGTTTTAGTATACTAACTACCGACTTAAACCTTGACCATCAGGAAACTTATTAGCCAAAAGATCTGAAAAATTCTTGTTTTCTCCATTGCACATAATACAAAACCAAAAGATGTGGGTGTGTCCTGGCTTGCGTTATTGTATTGTAAATGCACTCTGAGTTTTTGATATGCTGTAGGTGTTTCATTTCAATAAGATGTTTAAACAAGCTGGAAGAAAAAGGCCAACTAAACAAAGAATGGTTGATATCGATAGTATGATACCACAATACCAAGCTGCATTAAATGAACTCAAGAAAGAATTAGCAACAGAATGATATACACCTACTGACTTTATTGTAGTGTATTACTCACACCAAGAGTTAATAATTCTTGCTCACACTATATGTAGACACAATTTATATTGACATGGGTATAACTATTTTACTATATTAACTTATAGTTGATTGATAAGTACGTGAACACACATAAACTCTCATTGTCATAGGTAATTTGATAATTACATACATGCATACATAAATACAGTAGTAAAAACAATGCATTATTTTAGTTAATGGTTTTATGATCTAACCATGTGTTTATAAAATTACACTTGTGAAAACAGAATAGTGTACTGGTGGTAGCTAATTAATTGTTACTTAGTGCTGTGGGTGATGGATTACCCTGGAAACAAGGTGACATAAACCGCCCTACAATAATGTAATCAATAATCAATTCGTTGTTATACTTTGATGTGTTCAAAACTTATGTAATCATAGGTTGTGTGATGTAATCAACCGCAGTCGAGTCCGCTCGATTGAATCGTAGATAGCTACCTGATCCAGTACTGTAGAGGAGACAAAACCAGAACATGGCCACTCCGTCAGGTATCATAATTTTACCTTCGTATACTACGTAGTATATTTATAACAATCTCGATCGCACAATTAATTCCAACGCCCGGTCGGCGCTTTTGGCTCTGTTCGAGCTGTACGTATGAATTCAAGGTCATAACAAAAATGGAGGATATTAAACCCATCTTTGTGCTGAAGCAGAGGGTGTCTGGGGACAAAACCCCCAGAATCTACTGATTTCAAAAACTAATCGATACACACTACAAGTATAGATCACCTATGCTTGCAAGGTCAAGATTACAGAATCTAGGATTAACCATAAGTACATATTTTTGAGGTGTACTAAGGGGGTTATAAATTCCGAGAAATTCTGTAATCAAATAATCGTATTAACTAATTAATTGCGTGGGTGTCCTGTATTTGTGGCACTATATATACGTATAAAATCGCTGCTTAAAAATACATACAAATATATAGTCTGCCATTCTTGGTGACAATAGTCCTTTGATTTTGAGTTGCTGTAGGGTGGTTTAAGCCCTGCCGAAGGTGGAGCAATCAAGTTACAGATAACAGCAATAAGCTTAGTTAAATTCTGTGCTCTTTCTTCAAGGGCTATAAATTTCATAAATAGACCAAAAGTACTAGTTCGTGGAAATTAATTTTACGAAACACACTAGTTGAGTGTGCGCCACCAAAATTAAGGGGCCGTATGCAGGCACTTACACTGACAAATGTCTATACTGTAAGGTAAGAAGGTTAACACGAAATTTACTATCTGCCCACAAATAATTATGCTGGACCATTTTGTTAATATTGTTACATGTGGAGTGCAACAAAGACATGCAGTACTTGGATAAACATTTTAAACAGTCACATGCAGTCCAGTCAGTATCAGTTTGACTATTTTCTATAGTCATGCATTTTTCTGAGGTGGTTGGTAATTCCAGTGCTGCCATGCATGAATGTTTCTCCAATTATATACGTAGTATTAATGTCAATAGTGATTCCTTACTTCAGTACTAGTTCCATTATAGCTGAGATTTCTATATGCTTTAATTATCAATGGAGTTTGTCATTATGTGTAAGTTTGTTATTCAGTTTCAAAGATTACAATTGCATCACTGAAGGATCGACTGTCATCAGATAAATCACTCATCCCTGGAGTACCGCTGGTAGCTGAAGCTATTAGTACTGACAAGCGTTTTATGCAGTACCGCAAGTGTGTATATTGAGCTGTGTAATATTATAGTGGAACCTCTTGAGAGGGTACCTACTTACTTACTTACCTACCTGTGTGGATGCCTATATCATATCAAAAGTATGCAATACATTAATTTTATGAAACAAATACAAATTTACTAATTAGCGGATATCTTCCGCATACTATAGGTTTCAAAGATTATAAATTGAGCAATAACTTCAGTTAACAAACTTTCATTGTTATAAAAAGTCATAACTAGCCCAGTGACCGCCTTTGTGCCATGGTATTAATCAAAAACAGGAGATAAGTTTTGGCGTGCCATACCCGACTTCTTCTTCATCACCAAAATAGGCCTAACATCTATCCTTACATGTTCATAAAACATAAAAAACAAACTTACTTACTATTTAAATACTTTGTCCTTCATCTGACACGTAGTACATCCACTTCAAAATATTTAAATGCAAAAAGCAAGATGGCGAATACGGAATTCAAAGTTTTATAAATACCAAATCATAGAGAAAATTATAGAGAATTCAATTCCAACCGTATGTTTTGTATTATTCTCTTAAATATTTATCTGGAAGAACTTTTTCAAGACTTACCTGAACCCACAATACATTTTGTATGAATAAGTTCTCCAATCGTCATCATTTATTGCAAAATAGCAGGCACTTACCTTACAGGTATGACACTGTAATTTCGTCTAGTTTTAGTATACTAACTGCTGACTTAAGCCTTGACCATAGAATTTTCAATGCTTTACAGGAAACTTATTAGCCAAAAGATCTGAAAAATTGTTGTTTTCTCCATTGCGCATAATACAAAACCAAATGTTTTTTAAATGTGGGTGTGTCCCAGCTTGCATTATTGTATTGTAAATGCACTCTGAGTTTTTGATATGATTCCAACTCAGTACCATAGAATGTATCAACTGTTCCAGACTACTCCTATGACCAAAAGCGTATAATAATAGTCTGGCTGGCTTACTGTATATTGTGTGTCAGGTACATCATATTACAGTAATGAATTGACAAAACAGTCTATTTTTCTATTGTCTGCACTTTGACAAAATGGCTAGCTATTATTTTAAGACAATGTCATGATTTGAGTAAAAACCACATCAGTAATATTGAATGTCCTATATACAGGATTTGCATGCACTATAGATCGTGGAATTCAAAAGAGTCCATGATATCTACACCATGGACTCTTGATAGTGGTAATGTCAAATTTTGTATAGATTTATGATAATAATATTGATGAATAATATTTTACAGTTACAAGATAATTTTAAAGCATGGTCCATTTGAATGGGAGCATGTGATTGGACATAATGAGTTTATTACTCTACAAGAGTTGATTGCTGATATCAAAGTAGACAAGACTGAGTAAGTAACAGACGATATTATTAGGTAGTTAAATATTTGTTTTAAAATTTAGCATATCAGATGACTTGCAATTAACAGAGAGTGATATGAGTGCCACAAATGTGAGTCCACTTGACACTTTGATTGTGTGTTGACCACTTTCTGATTTTAGTACAAAGAGAATCTCCCCAAGTTTCTCAATGCCATATTCACTGATCCTGATCTCAAGAATCATCCAACTGTTGTAAGTGATCTTTCACAGTTATGTGATTAGAATTGTTAAAGCTTCCACACAATGGCAAGGTACATTTTTCATCATTACTTGATAGCCATACCAGTAGACTAACTGTCCTACTGTCAAAGTTTGTACTTGGATGGTTCATAGGACCGGTTTGATTTTCTGGAGTGCTCAAATAGCCTTTAAATTGCTCTGGTTGGCATTGAGCTTGATAGAAATTCCCACAATAGGCTAGCGATATTAGCCATTGATTTAGCTACGTACGTATAGTAATTTTGTATAATACTAACTCTTTTATTATTAACTCTTGGAGCACAATCATTTTTACATGTAAACAATTAATTCATTAGCCTATTATATTTACTAAGCATGCACATTACACGTACTGCTAGCCTACTTGCTTGTGAAACAAACAATTTAAATGTTAGGGTTACTAAATCACAAATGCAGATACATGCCCATAATTTTACTTGTATTTATAATCATTGTTCATCTAAAGGCGTTTATATGTAGTTACGTATATACAAGCAGTTGTATGTAGTGTATTGTCAATATTAATATTAATGTATCCTGGATATTCTGCTAGCTTGACATCTTGGATATCAGTCCACTCTCTTTTGTGGAAGATTATGGGATGAAATTCAAGTGAGTTCTGTATGATGTTTATTATGCCCTATTAGCATGTGTTTATGGTGGGTTGTAAATCTCATATATATACCACCTTGTTCGATATATACCATGCTCTGAGGCACAAAGAAACATAAATAGCATGCATGTGTGCAGTGCTAGAAATCGCAGCTGGCCATTGGCCATTTTCCGAGCAATTTCAACATTTGGCCGATCAAAATCCATTTTGGTCGGCCAAATTTACTATACATTTTCAATGGGATGGCAATCAATAACCTACAAAATGTCCGATCTTCAAAAAACGACCAACCAATTTCTGACCCTTATTTCTACCACTGTGCATGTAACACGACTAATTACAACACAGGCTTACTTTTTATCAACAGTTTATACGATGCTCTTTGTTAATTTCACAGATTATCACTTCGCTACAACCATAACTTTCATAGAAATGACTGTAGGATTATACATATGCGCAGGCGCTTAAGTATTTACGTGGTTGCCATGATACCTTTATAATGAAAATTTTGACCTCTTGTCAGGCTATCGCAAGAAGAATGACAAATTGGTAAACCATATTGTAAATAGAGTATAAAACAGTTATACACATCCACCACGGGTCTACGAAATTTATAAACCCTCAGGCCCTTAGTAGTGCCCTCGCTTCGCTTGTGCGCTACAGCCTCGGGCCTTCAGGTTTATAAATTTCATAGACCCCATGGTGTATATGTATAACTATTATTTATTTTTCCATAGTAATTATATGATTGTCCGAGTGAAAACTAGCCTATAGTTATACTTCCAAATTTGCTACTTTATAACTTCTGTTGTGAAAGACATGCAAAGTTCATATTTACAGGGTTAGTAAAATAAACATCACTTTGAAAATTTGAGGTTCATTTAACATTCCAAAAAGATTTTATAGGCAAAAAATCAGAAGTCTGGTTTTTGCTCTAACAGTCACATCAGGCATGTCATGTAGGGACAGCTCAGGCAGCTTTCCATTGGGGGACAAACTCTAGATATACACTTACATAAATAAACTCAGGCATCTAAAATGTACTGAACTGTATTCATGTTAGACAATTTTGGGGGGCAACTGCCCCTCCTGACCCCCCCTGCTCAGCCTCCCCTGTCATGGATCTTTTTACACTGTATAGAGAGGGTGTGGTTGAAGAGAATGTTGATTTGGTTGAACAACAGACTTCCTGGCTTGGTTATTTCTTTACTTACATCAGTGGATTCTTTTTCTCTACTGGCAGCTGGCAAAGAAGGTAAAGGTTTTGTATACCATGTACTAACAATATCTATATAGTGGTGTGTGTGTGTGTGTGTGTGTGTGTGTGTGTGTGTGTGTGTGTGTGTGTGTGTGTGTGTGTGTGTGTGTGTGTGTGTGTGTGTGTGTGTGTGTGTGTGTGTGTGTGTGTGTGTGTGTGTGTGTGTGTGTGTGTGTGTGTGTGTGTGTGTGTGTGTGTGTGTGTGTGTGTGTGTGTGTGTGTGTGTGTGTGTGTGTGTGTGTGTGTGTGTGTGTGTGTGTGTGTGTGTGTGTGTATGCGTGTGTGTGTACGCACCTTGTTAAGAAGTTTGACAGGTAAAATATTGATGGACAGGCTAACTACTGAAAGGGAAAATTTCGATGGATTACTACATAGCTTATATTTCCCCATCAAAATACGGTAATGGAGAAGAACAAAAGTTTAACTGATGAAAATTTTTGAAAGAAAAAAACTTCAGATTAGGCAGTAGGGTGAGCTGGCAGACGAAAGTCATGAAAATCTACTTGTTTAAATTTTATCTATTTTGAATGGAACATTATCATATTTCTACCAGTGTAGCTGGAGTGGGTATTTTGTGTCTGCAACTTAAGAAAGTGGCACAATCTTTATATTATATCGATTTCAACTACTAATAAAATTTGTTGTACTTACATACGTACATACATTTGATACAATTACAGTTATTGACATTGCAATTACGTAGATAACATGCATTTAGTGAATGTGTATGTGCTTTCTTAGGTGGTTGGTACTAAAAGAAAACAGCATTGCAGTTATCAAGTAAGAGTTATAAGTGATATGTGTACATACGTAGTTGTTCATACATTCTGTGTTGTGTATTTAGTGAAGATTGCAAGGCTGTTACAGAGGTTCTACTGTTTGACAACACCTTTCAAATAATGACCGGTACAATGGCAACTGGGGAGCCAAATGGCCTCAAAATTGTCAGCGACGTTCAAAATAGGTGACTGGGAATATCATGTATTATCAACTTGAACTGAGGCCAGAAACATGGCAGATCAAAAGCAAATATTTTTATTATGCCATTTTTAGTGGAAATATAATGTAGTTCATTTACATAATTACTAAAATAGTGGAATTACTGTATAGGGGGAAATTTGGCATGGAATTTAACCAGTTTTGCAGTTGGGTAGATTTTGATTAAACCGCCAATGATTAGATATTGTATTTTATCTGTGTATACAGTGTGTTGTGCAGTATTTTTTGACTAAGCGGTATTGTACATACACATTTTGTACTGTGCTTATGTTAGGAGTTATACACTAAATATCTCTAAACATTTGCATCATTGAGTTACATACATTTTTATAGGGAATTACATTATCGATGCCTGAGATCAGATGATCTAAGGTATGCCACAATGCATTATATGTTAGTGTGTGCATGTATATAATGTATGCATACAGGATTTGGTCTGATGCAATAAAAAGGGCAATGACAGGTCCTGGAAATATATGGATTGAAAACAAAAGATTTAATTCTTTTGCTCCTGAGCGGAACCACTGCACTGCTTCCTGGTGAGTGATATATATGCATCCTACATATGTATGTATGCATGCAAATGTTGTTACCAAAAGTTATGTGCCTGTGTGATTTAGAACATCATGTGATAATGTTTCCTGTTAGCATAAAATGCTAAACAAAAACACCTTGGGTGTAAAAAAAGTGCGAGGCCAATCAGAAGCAGCATTGCAAATAGGTATGTACGACCAAAAACTTTGATATCAGTTGAGGCCAAGAAATTACTTATCAAAAATCTACTTGAATGACACAATAGTTTATAGCACATTGTCACAACTATGATTGACTTTGTTACTTGGCCACCTTTATTAATAATGATGGTGTGAAAAAGGTGGCCAAGTGACAAAGTCAATCATACATAGTTGTGACAATGTGCTATAAACTATTGTGTCATTCAAGTAGATTTTTGATAAGTAATTTCTTGGCCTCAACTGATATCAAAGTTTTTGGTCGTACATACCTATTTGCAATGCTGCTTCTGATTGGTCTCGCACTTTTTTTTACATCCAAGGTGTTTTTGTTTAGCATATCACTACTTTTTTGGAAGTATAAACACATGTTATTACTAGCAAGCAGCAGAGAAGTACTGCATGGGCATAACTTGTACTTGCCTAGCACACAATATTGCAAATTAAACTTTGAAGCTTAGTTTTGAAAAACTCAAGCCTGAGATTTTTTTTTAACTTTCACTACAGAGTGATACATCAATATAGATTGTGTATCTGAAAGTTTATGCAAATCATTCGAAGGGGATCCAAGTTATGACAACTATCAACCTGCAGTGTAATAGTCCTTCTCAAATACATTCAAGTGTTTACTTCAGACTGATAATAGTATGACAGGTAGAGCATACATAGGAGAAGTGCTGATACAAATTTGGCTGAAATCCATGAAGAAATGAGTGAGTTATTAGACAAACAAGTGAATGTATAAAAAGGGAGTTTGAAAAAAACTTCCAGGGTTCACGAAAGCTCCCGTAAGCCCCCGAAAAAAGTGTGCGATGAAAGAAAGAAAAAACGACTGCCGCGTAAAAATTTTTGTGGTCACAGGAAGGCATTTATAAGGCTGTATCAGAAATTCGGCTGAATAGATATATACGAACTTCAGGATATTGATTCTTCAAACAATGAAGGTACTAATTGTCTAGTAAATGGGCGAATTGGGCGGGAAAGGATGGTTCGTCATGCGTAGTCGTACAATAGGCGCCATAAAACTCGCAATGGCTGGTACTTAGTAATGGTGGCGCCTATTTCCTCCATTCTCAGTTTATTGATTCTATATAGTAAGAAGGTTGTGGGTCGGTAATAACTAAGCGATAGCTTTAATGGCGACTTAGCTAGAGTGTTTGCGAGTTTGAGGGCAGTGCTACGTGTAAATAACTCACTCAGTGGTCGCCGGCGTTGCTGTGCTTCTTCTTAGCCTCGCGACTCACTATTGTGAGTCTTGATACACATATGTATGGAACTTGACAAAGTGTAATTAGTCTCAATCCAGTCTACACGTTGTTGTTGTGTTTGTAGTGATATTAAGAGTTTGTACTGTGTAGGTTTGTTGATGGTGAAAGTTATATGAATGCTGTTGCTGATGCACTTGAGTCTGCTAGAGATGAAATCTTCATTACTGACTGGGCGTAAGATAATATACAATAGATAATGTGCATGGATACATAGAACATGTGCTGTGTGATTTGGCATTGCCATAGCAATTAAAATGGCATCACCATACTTAAGTTTTTAACCCAGCGACATAGTCAGGACTGGCACGTGTCCATCAACTCCAAGTGGAGCAGCTATGAATATGTTACTTGCTATGATTAGCACAGATTATATTTATAATCATAACTTCTGTGAAACCCTTTCACACACTGCAGTATTCCTTCTAGTGTTACAAGCCATTTGTGGTAGCATTGTGAATAGTATATACTGTAAAACAGTGGAAAGTGTTGGCCATTAGTGTGAAATTATTGATTTTGGGCAATTACCACATGGGCTATGAAAAGACCATGATAATTTGTAAGCTCATAGGGTTTGTTTGTGAGATTAGTTTTTGCTAATGTCATCTTATTTAGGTTAACTCCAAAGCTGTTTTTAAAGAGGCCAATTACTGGTGACCTTACATGGCGTCTTGACCAGATTCTTAAGCGGAAAGCTGTAGGTTTATGATGTTGTGA
Source organism: Spongia lamella (assembly GCA_963930835.1). NCBI lineage: Eukaryota > Metazoa > Porifera > Demospongiae > Dictyoceratida > Spongiidae > Spongia > Spongia lamella. Next base: position 2,607,132 of record OZ005750.1, on the reverse strand, counting down.
TACAGTACCAACTTAATGCAACGTCACACTCACGAGTGAAGCACTCTCGTGTATCAATACCGTTTTTTACAAGGTTCGAGTAAAGGTATTATTTTGAGTGTAAGCAACTCGTGAGTGTCAGTACACATGTAAGTACGTAGTATTGGCACTCACAAGTAGTGAAACTCTAAGTCAAATTCACAGTTAACTCGTATTTGGAGCAGTTGCTGGCTAACTATGTAAACTGAGGAAACGAGTTCTGACTTTTAATTCAATTGATGTATGCATATCAGTTTTGCCTAACGCTTTAATAAAATAGAGCATGGGCGCATCAACAAAATAATGTGCACGCGTTGATTAACTGTATAGTTTTTCTGAAATTTTAAATCACATAGTGTAATTGTACATGCAGTGCCATTAGTAATGGTATTCATCCTGTGGAGCACACTTGCAAGTGTTAGTTATAATTGTAAATGGCAAGGTTTAGCGAAGATAAAGGTTTGTGTAGGTGGTATAATATTATTACTTTTTATCTCACAAGCAATTCTTTGAGATGACATATGTAACACAATTTAGCAGTACTAAGAGCAATGTTGTAAAAATTAACATACATATGTTGTGTACCAGCAAGCGCATAATAAATTTTATTTTTACCTGTGAAAGTACTGTTGCTTATTAAGCTACGAGTGTACTTGAGCTTTTAGTCTAACTTTTTCAGAATGCGTATGCTAAGTGGAGTCACGGAATCTATGACAGAATAAACTCGTGAGGCATGCTCCAAAGTTAGTGCCCGTGAGCCACTTGAGTGGAATACTCATCGATATTTCGTACGAGGGCTATTCAAGTCGTATACTACTGGTTGCGTACGAGTGTGACATTGCATCAAATTGGTACTGTATGTGATACATATGTATTCTTTTTATGTTACAGGAAAGTGGAGTCAGAGTGTATGTACTGATATACAATGTCATTGAAAGAGCTATTGACCTTGATTCTGACTATGCAATGCAGGTGCTGACAGCTCTTCATCCTAATATCTCAGTAAGTAACAATTGTACATACGTCTGGAAAGACAAATAGCTTGTATTACTAGTTTTATGTGCTTGATTTTACTGAAACCATTCTACCCATAAAGCCAATGCTTTTCTGCTTTTTTGAAAATGTAAATCATGAGTATAAAAGTACAGTGTATAAACATAATCTTATCATCTTCTCTCAAGGCGGAATCGCAGAATTATATTAGAACAGCCAAGTTGATGTTTTGCCATCTAATATTCAGACGCTATATAATACAAGTTTTATTAATCTACCACTATCGTTAACGGATATACAAATATATAAATATAGTCATGTGATATATAAATATAGTCATGTGAACAGAGTTCATCACTAATTACCAGCCACTCTAGTATCATAATATTGGAGTTGCTGTTCTTTCTCCAGTATAATAACAGTTTAAAGTAGTTTACGTACGTATATCAACTCCAGTATCACAATAACCAGAAGTAGTACATAGTCAATATGTAGTTCATTAATAGCCTGAGGGTGGAGACACACACACACACACACACACACACACACACACACACACACACACACACACACACACACACACACACACACACACACACACACACACACACACACACACACACACACACACACACACACACACACACACACACACACACATATGCACACACACATACGCACGCACACACACATTAATTTCCCAGACAAAAGCATTCTTTAGCTGCCACACACTTGGTTTGAAATTTATAAATTATTTCTTGTGCGAAGGTTGTTTGTAATAAACACTTGATTAAGTCATTACTGTATATCATATTTTTGTGTAACAGCAGTGCACATTGTTGTGGCAGGTTCTTCGTCATCCATATATTCGTGATCATATTGCTGAAGGTATTATATTCTGGAGCCATCATGAGAAAATGGTGATTGTAGATCAAACGCTGGCGTTATTTGGTGGTACGTAATTTTGTTTTGATATATGTTTATAAACAATTTAATCACATTTTGTTTATTTGGTTATCAAAAACAGGAATTGACCTCTATTTTGGTCGCTGGGATACCAATGATCACCATCTGACGGATGTTGGACGGCCTGCGGTTGGACCCCCTGAGGGTTTACCTATTACCTATGTATGTATCTACGTAAACAAATGTCAATTTATAACCTTTGAAATGTTTTCCATAACCTTCAAAGCTTCAAATGAATGTTTCTTACAACACAAGTTTACTTACTTTTGCCAAAGGCCCAAAGATATTCACTATTAGTGATAATAGTCATAACACATGCACTAAAGTTGCCTGCAAAATACTTTCTTCTCATAATTCTCCTTACTGGCTGCTCATGTAAGAGATAAGGAATGTACAAGTTACCAACATACTCCATTCTGTAGTGAAGAGTGAAGTATAAATATTTCAAATGTTGCATTTAACATTTATTTGAAGGTTTGTTCGAATCCAATACATTTGTTTATGCACTACCATGCACTGTGTTTGTTAACATATGCTTTATAGGAAGATGAAACTGATTCTCCAGAACCTTACCAATATCATGTTGGTAAGGATTATGGTAATACTTTCATAAGAGGAGCTCCAGATCCTGACAAACCCTTTGACGGTACGTACATCAGTGTAGAGCTGTGCAATAATTAAGTATTAGATCCATTATCATGACAAAGACATTTGTTTTTATTATCAAGATAATAGTAATTCCCGGAAACTACTGTAGAGCAATTTTTAAATATGTAGTAAAAACCAGAAAACATACATAATATTCTATCATTATTTATTGAGATAAGTATCGTTATCGAGATAATTTTGCAATGCATTATGGAGATAATTTTGCAATGCATTATGGAGATATAGTTTTCCATTATCGCACACAGCCCTAAGTCCATTAAATCTGTGGCATTGAAGTGGATATAGCTTAAAGGTCAACTGCAATGGAAAAATAAATTGTGCTCATATGGAAGCTTATTGATCATAGTGATGCATGGTATCAATTATTTTTTCATTATTTGCTTGGATTAAGTAGTAATTGACACTTGAAAATAGCACTTCTTCTTTGCGGTTTTATCTCAAAAAGTGACCACTGAAACGTCACGGAAGGACTTCCGTGTAGCACGCCTAAGGTAATAAGTAGTTTTGTATAGCCATGGGGAGCCTATTATACCTATGGTATAGCAATGTTAGCAGCATTTTTAAACCTATAATGATTCATTAGCATTAAATATACGTGTAGTAGCTATGCCAAGGCGTTGTATTGCGGCTGGTCGTGACGGCATTGTATAGGGGAAGGTTGAAGCCTTCACAACTTTCCAAAGGATGCCACAATAAGAAAGTAGTGGATAAAACCCGTTAAGGAGCAGAGAAGTAATTTGGATGGTCCATTTCTCCATTCTTTATTGTGTTCCAATCACTTTACGGAGGACTGCTTTGTATTCGAAGGCCGGCGTTCACTTTCAAAAGTGACGAACTGGGAATGCCGACCCAGCCGAAGGTTTTAAGCCTGGTGCAGTGTGAACGATATTTGCGAGGCCAATTAGTATATTTCCAACCTGTTCTGGGCTTAAACCATCCGATTAGCCAGGATCTACCTTCCCGTTGAGGCCTCTTCATGGCACTTTCTGCCATTAGTTCAGGCGCAAAACGATACCGGTGCTACTTCAAACTCAGCCTAAATCGATGTATCAGAAACATTATCATCGTCACTGATATTTGTAGATCCAGAGAGGAACGAATCATTATCAGATCCGCGTAACAACTTCATTCTTCACTTTCTGCCATTGATAATACGCATACTAGGGCCTTCTGTGACGTCACGCAGAGGTATAACACTTGCAGTTATTTTTGGGGAAGTGATGTTTTGCAATGTTTGACCAACAATAACTCGAAGACAACATATAATTAGATTATAAAATTGTTGTTATGCATTCTGCATGACTAGCTAAAGCTATCTATCAAATAAAAACGTGAGGTAATTTTTCCTCTGCAGTTCACCTTAGCTTAAACAGTAGTTAATATGGAGAAACTTTATATTGTGAAAGCAAATACAGTAGTTATACTGAAATGTTGAGTAGTTATTAATATTAGGATACTAATATCCTGTTCTTTGCAATCTACAATCTACGTATATTTTGTCTTTCACTATATCAATAGTGTATAACAATTGTCTTAGGAATGTCACATACTTTTGTTTTAATCTGTAGATGCTGTTGATAGAAACACTCATCCACGTATGCCTTGGCATGATATTGCACTGTACGTGTTTGGACAGCCAGCACGTGACCTTGCTCGTCATTTCATTCAACAACACAACTTCTACTCTGTATGTAATCATAAAATGTTACTTTTTAATTCTAGAGATTATTAAAACTTTTGCAAATTTAGCCTAAAGATGAGAAGGAATCTTGTAATATGAAGCTGGTGCCAAGAAAAGAATTTAGTAACAATGAAATTGCTGAAACTGAGTATCTGTCAAAGCCTGTTCCAGCCACTAATGATGCATCTTGTCAAGTAAGCTAATATGAAGAGGTGTAGGAAGCTCTCCACAGCTGAGGGGTACAAAACTTATCAGGACATATTTGTATGTAGAAAAACTACATTTCTATGAAGTGACAGTAAAACTGGGAGGGCATGTATCCCTTCTTCTCAATTCCTTTATCTATGGTATTTCATACATCAGCAGCTCTCAAGTACGTACACTATAACCTATACTTTACCAATTTGTTCTTATAATTAGTGTGGTTTTTTGACAACCCCGTGATACACAAAGTTTTGGTTTCGGTACATATTTAGGTCTGGCAACTGGATGTCAATTTGTAACTGTAACATTCTTTAGCTCTTGTGTGAAGTCACAAAAATCAATTGATAACTTTACATAATAGTTCACTCAGGCGCTACTAAGGGCCTGAGGGTTTCTTAGACCCCTATGGTTTGATGTCTAACTGATTTAGACTATAGCGATACTCACCTTGAAAACTTCCAATTTGCACGCTGACTACTTTGCATTCATTGTAGTTTTTCTGCTTGGCTAAACAGATAGCCTTTCTGAATTGAAATTTATAGATTGCGCGCTTATGCTCCTTGACAACAAGCATTTATTTCAAATGAGCATGTGCCCACTTTTTATTACGTATCAGTATGCCACTCAGCAGCAGCCCAGTTCATCCTAACTCATGGAGAGAGAATAGTCCAGTTTCACGCAAGCTAAAATATTTACGGAATGTTAATTAACCTCAATTAACAATGGTTGCCACTTGGAGGCCATAAAATGTACAGAAACTATGGGACCCCAAGCTTTGCGCGTCTCAGGTGTTTAAACCATACCGAATTTCTTAATTGTAAGAATGAATTCGTGTAAAGTACAAGTTGTGCTCTAGCTGATGATGTACGAAAGATGACACTGCGTTGTATCATCAGCGAGAACCAGGCGATATTCTGTGGACGTGTGAATCATAAACAATTTTACGAAGCAAAAACAAATTTAATAATTATTTTGTTTGTTAACATTAAAACGAGTAAACGAGTCTATGGCAACTGGCCTGTTTAATATCATTACAATTATACTACGGCCATCAAATGGTAAGAGAGAAACTATATAGTTTGTTCTGGCTTACATGTATACAGAATATCGTCTAGTTCTCACTTATACTACAACGCAGCATCACCTTTCGCACATCATCAGTTCGAACACGATTTGTACTTTACAAACTCGTTCTTACGATTAGGAAATTCAGTATGGTTTAAGCACCCGAGATGCACAAAGCTCGGGGTCCCATAGGTTTCTGTACATTTTACGGCCTCTAAGTGGCAACCGGATGTTGCACAACCTAAATTAGCAACCACTTTACAACCACAACATACCTTGGCACTTGCGTGAAACTGGACTATTAGTTATAGAAGAGGTATACAATGCCAATAAGTTATGTAAGTAATACAAATTACGAGGATCTCAGTATGATGTGTTTTTCACCACCCGAGAGCATGGGGTTAACTAGGGGTCTAAGTAGCACAACTAGGGGTCCAAGTGATTTAGACCCTAAGACCCTTAACAATTCCTACAGCTAGAGTCTAAAAAATACGAAGGATAAAGAAAACATGATGAAGTGGATGAAACAACTGATCTGTGTTGAGACAGCAATAACCTTGTTTGTGCGAAAAGATGAATGACACTATTCTTAAACTTTTAAATAAAAGTGTACACACTGTAGCTATGTTGTGTCTGGATAAAAATCCTGATCAAAAACTCAATGATATAATATGACATGTCTGTGTATAGATGCTGCGTTCACTTGCGGACTGGTCAGGAGGCCTGTCTCAAACTGAACATTCTATACTTGACGCCTACATCTATGCCATGGACAAAGCTGAGCACTTCATCTACATTGAGGTTTGTGATACAGCTAAAATTAAAATTAGATCATGTATTCAACTGATGTGAAATTATGCATCAGCTACATACGTATATGTTTAGGGTTTATTCACTATTTACATATGTGAATATACGAAGAGTACTCTTTTTGTTAACCCCCCTCCCTACCACAAAGTGTCCTCTGAAAATGTTGATCACCATAGTTTTACTATATCAACATTTTTCAAGCATACATACAATTTTACCCCCCTCCCCCCCCCCCCTCTAGCATACTCTTTGTAGACTTGCATAAAGGCTGAAAATTGGGAATCCCCTCACTGTAACTATGTGTGTATATATATACTACTGTATGGGCCAAATTTTTATGGGAGAAAATTTCCACAAAGTTCTCAAATAGGATTTTTGCCATTTTTATTCACAAACCAGGTAGGTGTTGTAAATTATACATTTTCACAAAGCGAACTTTTTCTTATGAAAATTATGTCCCACAAAAAATTTTGACTACACTTTTATTGCTTAAGTCAGACAATACCGTATATCGGGTTAATTTCGATGAAGAAATTTTCGAACAAGTATACCAAATTTATGTTTCAAAGAATTTATTTTCGTACACCAGATTTAAATTGTAGGGTTTTATTATTGCATATAAATTTCGGTGGAATTTATTTTCAAAGGGAAACAGCTAAACGAAATATCCAAAAATAAATTCCCTTCGAAAATAACCCGCTATACGGTAGTAGTTTTTGTTGAATTCTTCTTTCAACAGAATCAGTTTTTTATCTCATCACTGGTTGATCAAGGGGTAAAGAACACTGTTATTGATCATGTTCGTTCAAAAATAGCTGATGCTCATAAGAATAAGAAAACATTCCGAGTGATCATTTGTATCCCATTACTTCCTGAATTTGAAGGTACAAACACTGTAGCTCACGTCTGTCTATCATGTACCATTGCTAAGTGTAGAATCTGAACATTTTCTTTTAGGAATGCAGTTTTTTACCTATTGGTGCATATATGATATGTGCCCTTGTACATATGTGACATCACTGTATTATCTTTGTAACTACGTATGTATGTATGTACGTATGTGTTTTGTATACTTGTTTATCTGTATATCCCATAAATACACATACATACATATCTACATGAGTTGTCAGCCTCGATATAAACTCCTCACAATAAATTTTCTAGTACCAATTTGATTTTCCCAAGCCTCTGAAATATCCCCAGAAGTCTATAACCACTGCATTATTATTTGTGCATAATAATAAAATACATAACGTAGAGTGATAATGTGGCTATTGCTTATGATAAGGATTGAAATTGTCTGGACATTTATATATATTGATAATTTATGGTGAATTTGCTTGACCATATTAGGTGGTTTGGTTGGTCAAATGTTGTGTTTTGCCCATTATCATAAACTCAAGTTTTGTGGCTTCCGATACATCTAATGTCCATTGTAAATCCTACCTTCCTATAAATGGTGTTTTACAGGTATTCTGGGTGAAGATAGTGGTAATAATCTTGAGGTTATCTTGTACTGGGAGCTTGCTAGTCTTTTCAGGAAAGGATCATTAATTGATAAATTGATTAATGAAGATAAAGGTTATTTCACATACATATACATATAAAATGATAACTTCCTTGTAATTGTAATTTCTTAAGTACATAGCTAGCTAGATCCTTCCTTACATGCATATTTTACATCTCAGCTTTCATAATGTTTACACCCTGAAATGTTGTGTATTTCACAAAGGGAGAAGATACTATATACGTAGCAAGTTGCATTATAGGAACATATGTATGGTATGCACTGTCCTAAATTTAATGGTGATAGCTATGGCTGGCATACCATTTTGCAACAAGCACAACACTCTGTATTGTATGATTGTTGCATTGTCAGTCACTCCATGTGTGAGGATCAAGTATATATCACATCTCTGCCAGTTAAGATGTATATCAGATGATTTGCATGTCAGTGACTTTAAGTCTGTTGTTCCAACAAAATTAATTATTCTTGTAGCCCAAGTAGCTAGGCTACTTGGGCTATCTTGTATTGTAATGCATTAATACTACTTTATACGCTATGATGTACCTATTAAATGTGTATCTATGTATGTTATAAAGCTTACTGTCTCTACCAGTAGCTACACATTTAATTATTATTTTACCCAAAAAATATTATCACGATAACAATAATATTTTTCATGATGATTATCACATAATCACAGACAGTACTAGTCAGGATACTATTGTGTAACTTGAGACGTGCATTAATATATGTACTCTAATAAAGCAGTCACCAATTACTGTGGTGACTGCATTAAACATCATCTCACCAAAATAGTTAAAGATAAAGCTTTTACGTAATCTGTTTTGTTTGTTAATTGCATACATTATGAAAACCTGTCAATGTTTTTTTGTGTATGTCGTGTGACCAAGTATTTGTTTTGTTATTAGTTCCTGAAGATGAAGTATGGAATTATGTTTCAGTTAATGGTTTTAGGAATCATGGAAATCTTCATGACAACTTGGTATAAGCATCTGTGTATTTTCATTACTATAATTATACCGTATACAGCAAAACTTACGAGTGGGAAGTTTTACCACAAATAATTTACCTATCATGGTGGTAAATTATTAGTTGAAATCTGTTCATCGTTCCTCTTCCGAGTCCTTTTGAGTCTTCTTCCCTAAGTATAATTGCCTAAAACATTGAAACGTTTGGCATGCATAATCAGACCAATTTACACACCAGTTGCTTATCGATGTTCCGATTATAAGCACCTTAGCTTGACCAAGTATAGGAGTTTAATTAATAAATCAATCAAAGCAAATTGTATAATACTATACATAAAGAACTTGTGTTTTCTTCGATGGAATGGAAAGACAAGGTTGAAGGTTCTTTGGGGGTGGATATTATTGCACAGAGGCGCAATAAGCACCTGCACATACAACACAAAAATGGTACGCTTGGTTTGATTCCTTACGCTTGATTCTTTAGGCCCTAAAAAATCAAGCAGTTTAGGTTATTGTAACTTCCTAGTTTTCCAACTCGAAAATTTGCCATATACGTTAGCACTAATCATGTAACTACGGTCAGGGTTGAAACTGGGTCACAATCATGGTGATCTAGTGATCCACTCACCCATTGGCTTAGACCCAGTGACCCGGAGTCCTGGATATGACCCAGATTTAAAATGTTAAATCTACTGTTCAACTATTAATACGTACGTAATTCTAATTATCAGAGAAAAACAACCTTAACAAAGATGAATTGTGGTGATTGTGCACTTCACATTTATGTGGGTGTTCTCCGCCTACCACTGGAGCCCAAATAAATTAGTACTCATGAAACCCTCGAACCACAGAATCAAATTCATAGTGTGAAGCTAACATCACACTGGAGCTACACATAGTACAATTACACAAAATAGAATACCATGAAATTTATTACCTACGTATGAACAATAAATTAGAAATGTATGAAATTTTATATGCACAAAATTTTTATGTATACAGTAAGAATATATTTATACCATGATGAGCAATATTACTGATGTTTAAAATGATTCACTTTATGTTGTAAACTGATGCCAAACGTTGTCATAACTTTCATCACAGGTGACAGAACTCATTTACATACACAGTAAGCTGTTGATAGTCGATGACAAAATCACCATTATTGGCTCAGGTTAGAGTAATCTGACATCATTTAGTAGCTACAGTAATGTTAATATTTTGTATATAGCCAATTTGAATGACCGAAGTCTGGTTGGAGACCGTGATTCAGAAGTCTGTATTATATTGGAAGATAAAGAATTGGTACATATCATATCAAGTTGCATATGTTGTAATACATAATGGTGGTAAAACTCAGTGTAGCGTATGCAGGGTCATGGCCACCTAGTGAGAAAAAATTACTAAGCTTTTCTAACAACTTGAAAACAGTTAAATAAAGGTTTTTGTTCAAATCCAAGGTTCTAGAAAGCTCAGATTAAAACTGTGTTTGGCATAGCCCGAGGTGATTATATAACATTCCAAATATTTCTGACTGAAACAACATAAAACTGAATGATTCAAACAACAATCAATTTAGACTTTGGCTCACTAGCATCCACTTTGATGGCCAAACTACGTAAATGAAATTACCATATTACCATAGAAATGAGTTTTAGCCAATGAAAGACCACGTGCGTCATGGCTGAGTAGTTAAACAGTTTAATGACCTCACTTGTGCATCTATTGCATTTTAACTTCAAAATATTATGCATACCATAAGATACTTATTTAATTTATCAGTATATCACTTGTACCATCTTCCTTATGTTTCTGTCTAGTTGATACGTACCTACTTAAATTCAATGAGTCTCATGTGATTACTGCACTGGCTGACTACCAGTGGCTTGTTGTATATGATCCAAATAAGTAATGGGTGCCTAAAAGTAACATTACTAATAATTTTATGGTGAATGAATGTGCCATGGCTCATGTATATAATACACAGGTTGATGCTAACTTTGATGGACGACCAGTAAAAGTTGGGAAGTTTTCTCATTCTCTAAGAAAACACATATTTAGGTATACAAAGTAGCTTCTATAAGTAATGTTGATTACTCATCATTCACATTATAGAGAATGTTTGGGACTACTAAAGAGTGCTGATGGTGACAAGATTGTTGAAGATCCTATAATTGAATCATTTTATAAGGTAGGATTTAGTTATGTACGTACATAAAGTCATCTAAAAGGACGCTACTATGCATTACAACATGAATTGTAACAATCACAAATGCAACACAACATCTCATATTTCACTGGCTAGATCCCACTGGCCACACTGCTACTACAACTTTCATATCTTAAAGAACTGAGGCATTATCTGGGTCAGGGGTGGAGGAAGCTACTGAAAGTTAGGGGGGCCACTTAGCTACGTAAACTCAAGTGATTTTCTATTTCAAAATTTGAATTCCTATTAAAATTTAAGAGGGGCCATGGCCCCCTGGCCCCCCTACTTCCGCTGCCTATGTATATGGCAATGGCACAGAAAGTGATGTAATGATTATGACTAGCTGATTAAAATGCATGGCATTTAAGCAATGAAAAGTTGTTTGTATAGGCCATCCTCCACTTTCCAAAGAATAACATATAAACAAGTCCATGGTAGTCAGGACTGTATAAGAGGAACATATTAGTTATTGGCTATTTTTATAGATTCTTTTTGCTAATATATCAAAGTAAGGCAATACTATAGCTATGCACTTGCCCTCAGATACTGTGTTCTCTTAGGCAATATGCATGATATAGCTGGATCGACTAAGCACTCTTCTCTATGTTACAACTGGTACATAGAAAATGGCAATTAGCTACACTCTTGATGTATCCATCATTCTTTCATGTACCATCTTTCTATAATCAGTAATTGTCTGTATGTTAGCATGCATGCAGTTATATAATACATAATTATGACGGTGCTTCTTAAATTACAGGATGTTTGGGTACAGACTGCCAAGAAGAATGCAGAACTGTTTGAGCGGGTGTTTGGAAGCAGGTGTATCCCAACTAATTCTGCGAAAACTTTTGAAGAACTCAACGATTTCAGGGTATCCACACACACTACTAATGTATTTGACTATCAAAATTGTATTTGATTTCCAACTTAAATAAGTAAGGTAGCTACACTGTAGCGTAAGTGGTCAATTATCAGACAAGGCTTCATGTATTGAAACATGTGTAATGCAAGCGATAGTATTACAAGAAACATAGTGTACGAATTTAACTAACCGGCAGTGAAAGAATGGGAATTAACACTTTTTATCCACATCAAACCAGTGACAAAGCATTTTAAAGACATACCAAGGCTGCTACTTTCACCAGTTCGGCTGATTTTCTAAAATACAGCCCAGTATAAACACCCGTTATAACAAAATGACAGGGAAAGATAACAGCACCAAACTTACGTGGCTTACTTGGCACAATATCCCTTACATTATATAAGGATCCATCTAGCCTATAAGAAACTATGTCATAAAGTTTCATGGCTGTCTGATAATTGATCCTACAAAAAGTACAGTATCCGATAATTGGTACGCGTGTCTGATAACTGACTACCAACACCCCATGCGCTTTTGTGTGTCACGAAAAATCTAATTATGTCACAAAGATGAATAGTGGTTTCCAAAGAGATTAAAGAATAGGCTATCAATTGGTGAAAACCAGAAGTCAGTACAATGGATACTCGTCGAGTTACAGTAGGTAGTCAAAATGTGTCCAATAATTGACCACTTATGCTACTGGCTCTGAAATATGATATGCATGGGCATGAGTGGTTTGCCTGAGTATGGTACACATCTAAAGCAGGCACTGTTGCTGAGGGTGTATATATCAGGCAAACCATGAGTGTCCATGTTATAAGATAGCTATGCCACTTAGTTATAAGTCACACAATCACAACAGGACCATACCCATTAGGCTATAAATACAATTTTGAAATATACGTAGAAAAGTGAAGCTACCCACCAATAGTATTTGTCAAAAACACATCTCAATAATGGATCAGCTAGCTAGCTACCTGGTGTTGCTTGACCTCGGCAAGAATCACCATGCAGTCATTGCTGCTTGGGTGATCACTATTTCACTAGGATTAACAATATTTACAGCTTATTTACAGCTCAATGTACATATTTGTGTACGTAGATATTAACATGTTACCTCTTGACAGGAATGTCGTCTGTATTTGTTGTGGCACAAGCATGCTTTATTGTGATCAAAGGGAATTATAGAACAGTACTTTACTATGATCAAAAGGAAAATATACGTAGCACACAGTGCATATTATGGAAGTAAAGCACACTTTGAACTTAGATGGTAAATAACTTTGATTTTGCAAACCTCGTTGATAATAATGCTAGTTTATGTGTGGAGCTGATGCAAGTCAATAACTAGTATATCTGTTATAAATCCAATAACACAACATTATTTTCATTAGTTGCAAACTACGTAGCTAGCTATATTATGACAGTATCATTATTTATATAATTAGCTATTTCACTTTATTTGTCATTTAGAAACGAGAAGGATTAGCTATAACTGATATTGAAGAAGCCACTAAAGCTGTCGCAGAGATAAAGGGTCATCTGGTGGAGTTCCCTTCTCAATTTTTGAAAGACCAAGAGTTAAAGCAATCAGTGTTTCCCCTTCAGCCAGCATTTTATCAGTAATATATAGCTACGTACGTATGTATGCGTAGCTATATATAGGCATTAACACTTTTTCATATGTAGCTATATATAGGCATTAACACTATTTTCATATGTAGCTATATATATAGGCATTAACACTATTTTCATATGTAGCTATATATAGGCATTAACACTATGTATAGCTGTATAGGCTTTGTTAGTAGTCATCAGCATAATAATGCAATTTTAGTTTGTGATTAAATTTGAATAAGGCGATATGTCACTCAATGCATTTGTATAGCTATGACCAATGCATGTGGCTCAAGTCATTAAACTATTAAACTACTAAATTGATGAATTTTAATTGATCTATTTTGCTGATTAAAATAACTTATGCTCATCAACAAGTTAGACATCAGGCTATAAATTTAAAACCGGTGTCACAGTGATATGTGTTTCCCGCACACATATATATCCCTGACGTATTTAGCTATGTTCTACAAATGATATTATGTTCCCTGGGTATTTTGTTTCTCCACAAAGTTGCATGCATGGCGATATGCATAATTCTAAGTCTGCTTATAACTACGGTGTCCGTTATGATGACGAGCTATAGCTATATATATGTTATATAGAAATTGAATAACGTGCATGATACCATGATACTATGTAAATGAATATTAGCTATATACATAATTATTACACACAGCTACGTACTTATAGCTAGCTATATGTTTGCACAGATGGCATGACACTATATACAAATTGCACTTGTCACTAACATTATTGCTTAAACACAAAAGAATTCATTACCCAATCAAAATAATCTGGGTGGCTCAAACTGTAGTTACCAACTCCACACAAAAGGCACCTTTCTGACAGCTATATATGTATATCCACTGAAATTACCTACACACAATAAAAGTTGTTCGGCCATCTACATTATGAACAACAGTAACTACACTAAAACCATATCTACATGTATAGCTACGTCTTGATAAGTTAGCTAATTGTCTCAAACATAATATAGCCATAGCTTTTACATATGCATATATGTTTACAATAGGTACACACATTAATATACCGGTATACCTTTAAACAAAATATTCCACAGTTGCAGCAGCTGCTGTCATTTAATGTAGCTAACAGTAAGACTTTGTTTAAATGTCAGCATACAATATATGTGTGTTAAAGCACTGCCGCGAGTTTGTACGGAAAATACAGCACGAGGGGGTGTGTCGAGAGGTAAATACAGCACGAGGCGTAGCCGAGTGCTGTATTTACCTCGAGACACCCCCCGAGTGCTGTATTTTTCGTACATAACGAGCTAAGGCAGTGCTTTAACTGTTATATAGTATTTCTTGCCGGATTCAGTCGTCTATAAGGCGCAGACGGCCTGAAGCAGATCGTGGAGCGCGATGGTTCAAGTTCTTAGAAGGTCGAGCCTCTGTTTACGCTACCAACCAACTGAACTAGGCATGAATTATCGATGTAGCTTACGTAGCTAGCTGTTGAGGTGGCGTGGCATAGTGTCGACAAGCAAATCGACAACACCATTAACTCGAATGAATCAGTTCCGGCGATTAGTGATTTCGACAAGCAAGACTAAGGTGGTAGATAACAAAAAGAACTCTATTTTACGCGTTTTTAACAGATAAGTAATGGATTTCATTTGAAATCAGTTGGTTACTGCTACCAACATCTGGAATTTCACACCTATAACAACAACAATTATTTACATAACTGTACTGTATTCACGCATAACTGTACTTTATTTTCCATACAGCACACTTGCTACTTTATGGAATATAAAGTACACTTTTGCCCTTTGATCCTCCCACGCAAAATACTTTATAACATAATAAAATACACTGCATGGTAGCTACTTCTGGCATTGTCATTTCCTATGAATTCAAATCTTGCTTTGAAATACTTTCTACAACAAAATATCATCTTGCAAAAAATTTCAAACCACTTCAAAAACCTTGAGTACAACATTGACAAACTCTCAACTGATGCACGCATGCATATAGCGGTAGCTACAGCTTAATACTTGCATTATTCCATAAGCATTCATACCTAGCTCAGCAATGCATTTAAGCAAGTATAGCTAACATGTGATGTCCAGTACTTCTCTGCTGCTTACTACTAACAATATCTGATTATACTTCCAAAAAGTAGTGATATGCTAAACAAAACACCCTGGGTGTAAAAAAAGTGCGAGGCCAATCAGGAGCAGCATTGTAAATAGGTATGTGCAACCAAAAACTTGGATATCAAGAAAATACTTATCAAAAATCTTTTAAACTACTTGAATGACATACAATAGTTTCATATTTTCACAACTATGATTGGCTTTGTCACTTGGCCACCTTTTCACATGCACACCATCATTATTATAAAGGTGACCAAGTGACAAAGCCAATCATATTTGTGAAAATACCTATTGTATGTCATTCAAGTAGTTAAAAAGATTTTTAATAAATGACTTCTTGGCCTCAGCTGATACCAAAGTTTTGGTCACACATATACCTACTGATGATTTACAATGCTGCTTCTGATTGGCCTCACACTTTTTTACACCCAGGGCATTTTTGTTTAGCATATAGCTAACTAGCTAGTATTCAAAAATTGTAAACATTTCTTCTGCATTTACACTATATACTATTGGATTTAGGGTTGGATGCATGATTATTGCAGCAGGAATACATAAAAGGATTACAGCATCATTCAACATAATTATGCACCATCAGTAAGTACAGCTATATATAGGGGACGGTTCACATGCAGCATCCCCAGGCAGGCAGGATGTATAAGTAGCTATGGTCATTGCTGCCTATAATCATATTGCATGGGTCACCCAGTGTCTTTGTCCTTTCTACATTATTATTGTCATTTTAGTGTGGTTTTGTGTGAAGATTTTATAAGGATTTCTAATGGCATGATTACACAAGTTCATTATGATATCAAATTAGCTAATGGCATATAAAACTGCTGCATGTAAAATCATCCACAACAACAAAATTATATATATAGTTACTCAGTTTTACCCAACTTGGAAGTACCAGCTGTTCTGTTACAAATTTATGGTCTATATCCATTAGCAACCAGTTAATGTATTGTATGCTTAATGACTTTTAAGTAACCATTAGTTTAAATAGGATGGGTATTAATCTAATTGCACCATAAAACATTATTTGGTAAGATCAAAGATACAGTATAATCATCATGATGTATTTGCTTGTGGTTGTGTGGTAAAGTGATACACTTAAGAAGTAATGGAATAAAATAATGGTCCTGGTTTTTGGTAAGATCAAAGGTACAATTTTCATGGTGATCAGGTGCATGCATGTGTTTGTGGTTGTGTGGTAAAATGACACTTAAAGTTTAATGGAATAAAACAATGGTGACTATATGAAGCCCACATGCCCAGGCACTTTACCTAATGACTAGCTATGTTATGCTGTACTTCCCTCAAGTAGCTAGCTACTGTGTGCCCTTAGGCTTATGCATACACATTATCAGAAAAGCTATAGTAATTGTGGCTATGGCTGGCTATAATGAATGCTGAGGAAGGCATGCAGGCATGTAAGATTTAGCTACTGATGTAGTCTAGCTCAGAACTATGCACAAGTGAATCTGGAAGATAACTATTTCTTATAGCTGAATATGCTTACATGTTTCACCACACTGACCAACTGACACTGAGACTTCATCTGAGGTCACTTGTTACACCTTTATAGTCATCAGGAGAGAATGTAAACAACAACTAGCTACAGCAAGAAATTTTCGGGGTCAAAAATTTCGTGGATTGCTCAAAATTGCTTTAGAAAAATAAATTTTGGGTTTTTGTGTATAGTTGAAAGAACCAGTGAATCCTTTAAGGAAATTTAATTTCGTGATCAAGGTTCATGAAAAACAAGGTTCCCGAAAAACACAAAAAAATATTTCCCCAAAATTTTCTTGCTGTACGATATTTCATGACTTAAATGTGCAACTGATTTTGAAATTGGGAATTGTAATTGTAATTATTAACTTTACAGCAATACACGTAATTAAACAGAATTATATGGTGGATACAAATTAGATTAATTGCTGAAGGAGTGCCAGCAAAGATGACATCCGTAGGTACAATAATTAAAGGAGTAGCTAGCTGGTTATGTATTTAGCTATCAAATTAATTATAGAATGTGTGTGCAGGGGTGGATAAGCATTTATTACAGGGACAGTAATAATGGTAGGTACATGGACAGTCAGAATTGAGAAAATGAGTCCAGAAATATGATTTAAGAGTAGATTTTATTGTGTTTATTGAATGATTAATGTTGATTGGAGGAAGAGCATTCCAAAGTCGTGAAAGCTTATTAAAGTAGAAATTTCTTGCAAGATTGTTAGAGGATCTTATATACTTTAACTTAAAATGGGATGATGATCTGGTTGAACTGGAGGAGAAGTTAATAAGTTTAGTAATGTCAAAGCTGGTGGTAGGATTCCGGCTTTATTGATCTAATAAAAATATTATATCGGATAGTTCAAATACCATCATTAAGGGTAATAATTGAAGGAAGAACTCTATATCTATTGATGATTTAATACTCAGGTTGCCAGAAGCAAATGACTAATGTATTTTGTTTGTATATTAGAACAATAGCAGCTATTGGTATTATAAACGATCACGTGCAAAAAACAATAACAACAACAACAACAAAACTTAAGTCTAGAGGCTCGATCAGTTTATATCCTCAGCCCAACTGCAGCCCGGCCATGGAATTAAACGCCACAAAGAGTCACGTCAGTAGGGAGCAATTTAAGCGCTAGTAAAAAAATATTTATGGTGTTCCGACGTCTGCAGTGTTCGGATATCTGTATAGAAAGTTGGATAGCCTGTTCATGTAGATTAATTACATTCCAGCCACACAAGACCCGGCATGAGAAAATAGGGCTTATGTGCACATAAAACTTGACTACATTTTTCGATTTCAAAATTAAATAAAACTTCATGTATACACAATAAAGTCTAGGCCTAGCACAATTTTCACCATTTCTGCAGCTTTTCATTGAGAACATATGATAATGCAGTTGTAAATCTTATACTTTTTGTGTACATAAGCCCGGTTTTCTCATGCCGAGTCACAAGTACTGTGTGTGTAACCATAGATAATCTATGGTGTAACAGACCAGACTCCTTGTATGGGCTCACGCGAAAGCGGAGACTCCCTAAGAGCTCGACATCCAAGTTAACATTTTTCTAGCTATTATTTGGCTAGCATCATAATGATGGGCACTTACGCGGTTGCTAATTAGCTATACTCTCAACTATATATTGCGCCGATCGCTCCTCGATTTACAATTCTTCCTGCAGTTGCAACAAAATGTCTCAGAGGGTTAGGAGATTGAACGACAAACGCAAATGGCCCAATCGCATTGGCAAGTGGCTACCAAATGATCAAAAGCACCTCAAACAATGGCTGGACGATCTCATAAAGGAGGTGGAAGAGAAATATTCCGAGGAGACGAAGACCACCGTGAAGTTGGACAAAAATTTTGTGCTTCCGGACGACTGGGTAGATCCACTCATACAAAAGTTTAAGGCTTACGTTGATAAAGACCCCACACTGCACATGCAGTATACCCAGATGTTTACCGAAGTAACGGAGAGCCAAACGCCAACGGATACACCGCAAGTGCAGAGCTACCAAGTGATGTTTCTTCTTGTCAACTTTATCATGAAAAATTGGGCTCCAAGGTACAATGAATATGGACTGGTTGGTTTCCCCATCAATGTCATCCTAAACTGGTCAATGGGAACTGTCAATGGGTATGCCGCCTTTTTGCACGATGGAGCAAACAAGTACTGGATGAAAGTTCTTAACAAGTGGGGAAAATTCCTGCAATCTCCGAAGTCCCGTTATGTGTTAAATAAAAAAGATTGGGGATGGTTTGGTGAACCGGCCCAAGCCGCTATGCCAGACTTTGAAAAGGAATTTGTATGCGATCCGTCTGCTCCACACTATGGCTATGAATCTTGGGATGATTTCTTCATCCGGAAATTTAGGGATGGCGTTCGTCCAGTTGCTTGTCCTGATGACATGAATGTAATCACCAGTGCTTGCGAGTCCCTTCCATATGATCTCCAGTACAATGTACAATATAGGGATGATTTTTGGGTGAAAGAACAATGGTACTCACTGAGGCACATGCTTGATGAAGATGATTTAGTTAGCCAGTTTGTGGGTGGGACAATCTACCAAGCATTCCTCAGTGCGCTGAACTACCACCGCTGGCATAGTCCCATTGATGGAAAGATCATCAAAGCATACAACATTCCCGGGACCTATTATTCAGCCACACTCACTGTTGGCAAAGATGAAGCATCTCCGGACAAATCGCAAGGTTACATATGCCAAGTTGCTGCCCGCTCAGTGATCTTCATTCAAGCCGACAATCCAGCCATAGGGCTCATGTGCTTTGTGGCTGTAGGAATGTCAGAAGTATCCACTTGTGAGATTAATGCTGATCTTATTCCAAAGGATGGGCCAAAGCGTGTCAAAAAAGGGCAGGAAATAGGAATGTTTCACTTCGGTGGCTCAACCCACTGCCTCCTCTTCCGTCCTGGAGTGAACCTTAAATTTGAGCAAAATGTCCTGGATGCCTTGTACACTGACCCAGATCCAGACAACGTTAAGTTGAATTCAAAGCTTGCAACTGTCATTACCTCCTGAACTGAGAGCTAGTGTGGGCCTATCACTAACTGCTAACAATGTTAATGTAGCTGTTTAGTTTGTCTTGTATGTAAATAATTACATGCTAATTAGCATGCCAGTTGTTGTATGTAGCAATTGTACCATTGGAAATATTAGATTGTAGAGTTTCTTTTGATTTATTTGTTATAGTGATTGGAGTACGAAGGATGATAAAGGATTTTATACACCACAAGCCATGATAGAGTGTTAATATTATCTCAAGCCATATAGAGTGTTGATATTACATTAAAGCTGTTGAAGCCAGTTAAACCCTTATGTCAGTGATCACATCAAAAGCATAAATTATTAATTCCTTTGTAAACCCCACTTGCACTTGTAGGATATCCTTGATTTTAACACTCAGCCCTGTGTAATATCCTACTCATGGTGGGGCTTAACTAATATACATATACTGTGACTTGCTATGATCAGTATACAGTGGAAGAAACTCTGAACACTATTATGGTGATTGTACTGTTAGAGAGTATCATTATTTCCATATGTACATGTAAACTTCCTGGCTTCAGTATACATAAAAGTTAATTTTCCATATTCTCGAATTTGTTAAACATTGTCATAATATTAGTTTGTGAATGCTCTATTAGAGTATTTCAATAAACCTTGACTGTTTTATTAGAGTGTATCAATCTAGTTAACTTTATTTGAGTATTTACTGACTGTTCTATTAGAGAGTATCGATCTATTTTAACAAATGCATCACCCATGCATAGGCCGGCATAATATGCCAGCCTATTACGCTTATTACTATGTTTGACGTTCCTGTGAAAATCATTATAAATCATTATGACCAAGCATTATGCCATATACTCAAGCTCTCATGCTACATGAGAAAGAAACTCTGTAGCGAGATACGTCTTGGCTATGTTCACTTGTGCATACTAAATTTTTCAAATACTTGTAAACAACAGCTGCATTCTATTATCTATGTGAACATAATCTATCAACTATGCATAACTGTTCAATAATAGTACTATAATAGCAGTTCATTAGTCAAATATCTTCACCTCCATGGTGACAAGGGGTAATGCGTAACTGCTAATGGTTGGCCACTTAACATAGTAATTGCTGCTGCTTGAAGAATATGTATCTCCATTTAACTTTCCTGAAGCACAGCCGCTACTTTTGTACCACCATCCTCCACGATATGAACTTGCACAGTTAGTATAACTGTACCCATCATTATCTTCATCATAAGTACTGAACTTAGCATGGTTACTGTATGATAAAGAGTCACCAGCATCTCCAGTGTAATTCCCTATGTATAGTGTATATTCAGTGTCTTCACTTCCGACCATAAATTTCCTATACTGTGCATAATAATATTTGTAATATTTATCCCTAATCGTAACGAGCAATTGTGCTGTATTGTTTTTAGTAAGGCGATGAATTTTCTCAAGTCCCAACCATCCATCTTGACTTAAATACCCAAACCCTTCTATGTAAGTATCCCAGTCTCGTCTAAAGCTTATAGTAGATGATGATCTTTGCTGAATTCTAGTCCATCCACCTCCATATTGTTCCATGTTACAGTACACACGAAATGGTTCTCCATCATCAGGTTGTATCAGTGTTATTCCACTAGTAACCGGTTTGTTTAAACTTCGATAGTCATTGCAATGCCTTGGGTATGTATGAGCTATAGAAAGCACATAATATGTAAGCTAGTAACTCAGCTACATGTACTTACCGAGTTTTGTTGTAAGCTTTTGATAAGCAATGCCAGCAATTGTACTTCCAATATCATTCATGTCCAAGCGTGCCTCCACCTGAATAGCAGTGTAGTTGATTAAGTTTCTTACAGCTTCCCGAAGAAAAGTAGATCCTTTATTTGAGGGGGAGACATCTAACTTGTGACTGCCCACCACATGGTCAGCAGACTCAGCACCTAATATCAGCAGACACATGCAAAGATGTACAAAAGGACATCTTGTTCCCATCTTTGCAGAGAAGTAGATCTAAAGCTTCTGAGTCAATGCGCAGCGCATGCAATGTACGTATTTGGTGGCTATTTATATCTACAAATCAAAAATGTTTTGATATAGTTAAAACATGACACATTCTGACGACCAACACCAAATTATACAAATGAAGATAATATTTACTTATGAATCCAGACTACATAACATTACACTACATAGCTTGTGCATATAACACAACAATGACATAACAAGGACATACATTGTGTGATGATGTAGTAAACATGTCAAACATGACTACAACACTGCTGGTTACAGAATATATTAGCTATTGACAACAGATAAAAGCTGGACAAGAACTTTGTGGCTAACTTTAAGCACAGAAAACAAGCTAGAGGTAAGGCTATTAGCTAGCTATGCTCCTGAATTCACTTGAGCATTATTTTTTGTTGTACAGCTGATTTCCATAAAATTTTGCCTAAAGAATTCACCTATTCTCAATATTATGCCTGAATTATAATTACCTGGATCCACCTTAGTAGCTAGTTAACTACTATTAACTGATAATATAAAAGGCGATCACACCAATTTTTGTTTTCAAACTGAGTGGGTTTCATTTTTAGCAATGTTAAACTTGTTCCCAAAATTATGCTAGCATATAATATTATTAGCCTCACCCTTAGAAGCATGGAATCACATGCAGTTTTACTGCTTTTATTATCTCTAGTTTCATTAGTTTACTTTTCTCTTTATAAGTGCCACAGTATTTTATTCTATGTATGGCCTTCTTCTTGTATTCCACCAGTCGAGTCACAACAATAAACTGTCATGTGCAGCATTGTAACTATTTAATTAAATAATGTCAAAACAAGATGAGGTGTCTGACATGTGATTATACAAGAAGCTGTGGTTTACGTTGATCATCTATGACTGCTATAAACTCTTCACATGAATCAGTCTCTCTTGCCATTGAACATACAGGAGCAAAACCCAATTATATGCCATATTGTAACTTTGCTCTACATGTGGCCATGGGTAAACTATAGGTATGCTTAGGACTATAAATGCGCGTAGGAGCAAAAGCCAATTGTATATATATTTATTTGTGACTAGCTCAATAGAAGTTGGTCTTATCTGTACATTTAATTTTGTGACTTTGAAGACACATATTATAACTGTACACATGAGCAAGCTATATAGGTATATATACAAATCTGGCAATAGAAGACTAAGCATGCATAGGATTGTATCGTTTGCTAATTTACAAGGGAAATTGTGGTTCATTGAACATGTGTACTTGTAGCTATGTGCAAATAAGATCAGTTTTAAACATGCACACATTAGCTGTCCTGTATCTAATATAGCTAGCTACTACATTGCATAAATACACATAGCTAATATGTAATACATAGTTCCAAGCTTATGACAGTAAAATAACAATATATTATTATTCTTATAATCCAGAACGAGAAGCCAGAAAACAGTAAAAGAGGAAGCAACAAAAAGGAGGGAATTAACAAATGCCAAAAGATGCCCCATCAACAATTCCAAGGGCACGTCACTTTTTATAGTACAAGACTCACGGGTACACAGCAGTGCAGCACGTAGAATCACAAAGGATAACAATAGTCTAGTGCGAACCCACCCATCACAGAACCATAGTCCTTGCCCCACTTTGCAGACAACAAGTCTGCCAACTGCCTGAGGAATACAGTAGCGTCACATCCCATCATACCATCAACAGCACAGTGTAGTAAAAGTAGCCCTCGTATGTTGGCAGGCCTGTGAGTGCTTCTTTTTTCTCATACTCAGCAGAAGGAGTGTGGTCACTGTATGACTAGGCATCAGGCCGTTACTATCTACCACACGAATGTCAAACACAATGCCCACACACCTCGAACACACAAATCAGCAATAAGAGCACAACCTGAGGAAGACACAGAAGGCTCATGAACAACATTATTCCACCAATAGCATCTTGTACTTTGTTGTGGTAACGACCAACCAAACCACCAAATCAACAGTCTAAGGCATGCCCAATGCTAAAGGGAGCACCACAGCCATTACAAAAGGCAGGTGTCCGAGTCAAAACGGAGAGCCAGACCATCCCTAAACCCGGCTGCTGATAGTTTCAATGTATCTGTTTGGCCATAGCAGTACCATCCTAACAGGCCTAAAATCAAATGATAAACTTTACCGTGCTATGGTTTCATATAAATACAAACTTGATCGACTATCCTTGATTAGAAAAGTTTTGTTTATTGTGGTTACTCCACGTGTTTGATGTAATGCTGGTTAGCACTCCACCTGTTTGATGTAACATTAGTTTGCACTTAAATGGCTTTCAACCATATAAGGGATGACCTATCAAACAAACAAACAAGTAAGCAAGCAAGCAAGAAGACAAATTTCACTGTTGACTCCATATGGTGGGGCTAGCCCCAATGAAAATAAGAGTATTGAGGCCAAAATACATGTGCATACAACAGCATAGCAGGACGATTATTAAATTAAGAATAGATGAGTCCACAAACATTCAATCCATCTACAGAATCATGATTAGCAATAATTAGCATCAAAAAGAGCAGTCATGACATGAACAACCCCCTCAATGTCTGACTTACGACCAGCACACAGTCGATCAACACCACAAGCAGTCTCAATATCAGACCTAGTAGCCATACAAACAGCCTTACCAATCACACGACAGTCTCACCAATACCCATAGGCCATATCCCAGGGTTATCAAGAGCGATGAGCCGACAGGCAACCAAAGCCAGTATATTATTATTATTACTAGCAACGATGACATACAACCAAGTACAGTCATTACGAATCAATCACCAGCGAATTAGTTTTAGTCGCTGATATTAATACCACAGGTCACAGTATAGCTATACTTTCTGAGATCATATAGGCATAACAGTGTAGTAGGTTATAGATTATTTACACTCATGGTATGCATTCTCGTCTAAATAATAGAGCTTGCATAGCTTTCTGAGAGGGGGTCTGAACACAGAGGTGTATCTCTGAAGCAGGGGGTCGGGCCCCCAGAAGCTATAGGGTTTTTTGTTATTACAACACCAAAATCATGCTTATTGTAAGATATAGAGCATAATTAGTAAATACAAGGAAGTATTTAACCAAATATGGAGTAGGGGGTGTGGTGGGTGCAACCCCTTGGAAAAGACAGGTTGTTTTATTATATATATAAAGTGCTGAAATGACAAGAAATAATGCAATTTGATTAGTGTTTTTATACCAATACATCACTCTTTTGGCTTCTTTGAAATATTTCTGGAGGGGGGTCTCGAGACCCCAAAGTCCAAAGACCCCCTGGATCCGCCCCTGCTTAGACTATAGGGCTAGTTGGTAAAAAGTATATAGCTGCTATATTTATTTAGCCAATACAAACTAACTTGGCTTCTCAGCCACTGCTAATTTGCCTGCTGAAGCCATTAACCAACGCGGAAGCGCTTCACACAAATTGAACCACACTAGCACACAATACTATTGCCATACAAACAACCAAAACATAAACTTAACTTTGTGTAGGTTCACCACGTCATGCCAATATTATACGGAGTTATCCGAAACTCCACATGGTCACTTGGAATAGGCGTTTATTAGAATTTTATCGATTTTACAAAGAGAGGGAGTTGAACAAAACCCTATATATTAAATGAACGCCATTGAATAAGGACCCCATTAAAGGTTAGTATATGCATCTAGAGTGCGTAGTTTCGCTGTTTTTTATAAATTACCTAAGACTTATATACGCCCATTTTTGACGTCACTTTTAACCGCAATTTTTATTATTCTTATATAGTACTTGGTTTTTTATTATAATAGATTTAGGGATGTCATAAATAATTATTTAAAATACTTGGTTATGTAATTATAAATAAGCACTAGCTACCATAACTATACAAGCAGGTTTAAAAGTGAACTGAAATAACTCTGAACCACAGTCCATTTGTAAAACTAAAAATAAGTTGCTAGTTTATTTAATCTTTTTCAGTGTTGTCAACTTCAACTTTATCTGGAGTAGTGGTCACTTGTACGGTAGGAGTTTCTGTTACTTCCGGTGCAGGGTTCTCTGGTGGCAACTGCGCTTGCCATTTTGCATAGTTGTCTTCAAGGTTAGTCAGGATGATGCTAATAAATTTCTTTCCTTTCATGGCCTCAGCGTCATCCAGATCAGACTCGATATCACTGTCAGAATATTCGTCGTCACTCTTGTTAGCCTTTGTTTCTGTGGTATCACGAACATCAACCTCATCTGATAATTGACCAGGAATTAAACCAGCCTCAGCGCAGACTTGAAAGAGAGGCGACACAAGGTTTTGAATAAAGGACAACTGAACTTTTGGTAGCTGCTCAGGGTTGTTACGTTCTAGGAACACTGTCTTGGGCAGTCCAAGCCTATTCTCTTCTTCTCCCTGTATAATAAATCATACAATAGCTACAAACCATTTAGTGAACACCCTATACATTTTATGCACCTCATAGATGGACTACATGCTTATGGTGCTGGCTTTACTAAATACAACAGTAGGCATTTCAAGTTGCTAGTTAGCTAGTCGTATTGATGGGCCATATATTTACATGAGCAATGTGCACTCTATTAGAAAGTTTCAGAATTTCAGAATTATTATGAACTACCATAGCAGGAAATTTTTGAGGACAATAAATTCCACTGTTTCACAGATTTTACTCCTGCCATATACAGTGATAGTCCAATAAGCTCTTAAAGATGAGAGATAACCTTATTTTCTCTTTCACATAATTTTCGGCTATATGCTACCTACTAGTTCATGATATACATATACTGTTGATAATCAACAAAACATACATTCTATTTAATTGTTGCAACAGCACGTTTATGTTTACTGTCTTGTACAGTGTACACACCTGTCTAAAAAATTCTTCAGTAATTCTCTCAGTCCAGAACTGGTGCAATTTCCAACTCTTTGCTGGCCCATTAATATCGGCCATCTTTATAACCATCTTCAGCACCATCAATCGATCTTCAGGAGTATTCCAATTAATGCCCCCACCATCATCTGGATTTATCTAGTCATAAAATATCATTGGACAGTATTTAAAGAAACTAATACCATACAACGGGAAACTTTTACGAAGGGAAAAGTTGATGAATCTTTACTTCAACAGCTTTGACAAAATAAACTTTGACGAATTGCTTGACATCTCTCTATTGCTTAACATTATGAAGGTGCTTGTTTGGCTATATTGATTGGTTAAACTTTGGCGAATCCACTCTGATTCGTCAAATTTGTCCCTTCGCAAAAGTTTCCCATTCTACGGTAATGTGTATATATGTACATTACTAATAATGAACACACAAGCGTTACTTATTAGTAAATATTCTATCATTAAATAGTAGGAACAGAAAGTGGTATATGAGAACGTTACTGAAATGATTATACACATCTTGTGCCTTTTAAGCTAATGGTATAGTTAGTACTAATGAATAGTTTATTTACAGTTTGCCAATAGGTACGCAATTTGCACACAGTGGTTTACAAAGCATATTTTCCATCACTGCTCAATAGCCCATGATTGTCTACATAATTATGTTATTAACTACTACCAGTTGGGCTACTTTCTGTATCAAGGTTGAAACAGATAAAGGCGTTGACCTGGATGACCCACTGTCCCAGTGTCCCAGATAAAAAATTATTTAAACCTATAGAACAACACAACTACTATTGAATTTACAATAGATTAACATTATCTGTTATATACAAATCAGATTTTTTGAACTTGACCGGAAAGACCCCCAATGACCCGAAGAAAAAGTGAAGCATCTGTCCCAGACATCTGACCCAGTTTAACCTTGAACGGTATCGGGAAGGTACCATCAGTTAATTAGAATATCGGCAAAATTGTCACACACCAATGCATCGCTAAAGGGCTAATAGCCAAAGCATGGCTAGTTTAATAAGCACTTAGCAATTATCACTTATTTCAGTATAAATTTTATTTAAAAGAGAGTAGGGATTTCTGTAACAAATATAAGAACCTTTATTAACCCTTCATTTTAGATAAATAACTTGTGTTAACCATTGTAGTGCCTTTAGCTATACATTCTCCTAAGACTAAAACTGGCAACAAGTAGTTTCTCTTATTTTTATCTATTTCTCAGATGAATTACCACCTAAATACATACCTTTGTTTTGAATTCATCTAAGAGGTCGAAATGCATCTTGAGGTCAGTGGCCAATATGGCCTCGATGATGAGAAACCTCAGCCTCTTATATTCAGCTGCGTCCAAGTTGGTAAGGAAGTTGTACTGTGATTCACACGTCAACATCTCCCAGCTGGCAGCTGCATGATGATTCTCCAGTACTGACCGATCATTGTATAGCACTGCCTATGATAACAAATAATACCACAACTTTATAACAAGTATAGCAATTGTGATATAAATATACCCTAATAGTACAATCACTTGATGTCAAATTTTCTGATGGACATGTACCAATGTGCCAAAAATGAATTTAACAAATCAACCATTCTACATACGTACACCTATAAAGCTATATACTAAACTTTTCCTTATAAGCTAAATAATAACATAGATTTAGCGTACCACAAATCACAGGATAGTTATGTAACTTTTAAACCAGGCGTATGCCTGGTTTCTTGAAACTGCTTTTGTCCGGGAAGTCGGTATGTGTGTTTGTTTGTGTATCTGTGTGTGTCCCCGTTCCTCAGGCTATTAGAAACCATTTACATGAAATGAAGCCTAAATAACCAATCAAACAAGTCCTACTGCTTTTCAGTTTCTTTATATGACACTTGCTATCGATATTGCTGATGGGTGGGGCCTTAGTAACGAAGCACATTGTGAGTGCGGATTGCATAGCTTATAAAAGAAGACTGGCCTATAGTGTTACAGTAAGAATTTCGACTTAAAACAACTTTTATCACAAAGTACTGGAGTATAAAGCCGGTTTAAACAAAAGAATTAAATTTGTATGCGTTGCTATGTGTTCCTTAGTGATGAGTCTTTGCTCACGTGACTTACCTGTGACATCATTAATTACTATTACAATATATTGAATAGCAGTTAATCAAGACTCACAATAGTGAGTCGCGAGGCCAAGAAGAAGCAGCAGTACGCGACGAATGAGTGAGTTATTTACAGGTAGCACCGCTCAAAAATTCGCAGACGCTGTAACTAAGCCGCCATAAAAGCTACCACTTAGTTATTACAGACCTAGTACGTTCTTACTATATAGAATCAATAAACCAACAATGAAGTAAATAGGTGCCTCCATTCCTGAGTATCAGCCATCGCAAGTTTTATGGCGCTCGTTTTGCGACAACACACGACGAACCATCTGCCCCGCCCTTTTCGCTCGTTAATTAGAGAATTAGTACCTTCATTGTTTGAAGAATCAATAACCCGAAGTACATCGAAATCGGCTCAGCCAGTCTTCAGATACAGCCTTACACAGTCCTTCCTTTCACAAATTTTTTTTGACGTGGCAGTCGTTTTTTTCTTCTTTCTTTTCATCGCACACTTTTTCGGGGGCTTTCGTGAACCCCGAAAGTTTTTTCAAACTCTCTTTTTATACATTCACTTGTTTGTCTAATAACTCACTCATTTCTTCATGGATTTCAGCCAAATTTGTATCAGCACTTCTCCTATGTATGCTCTACCTGTCATACTATTATCAGTCTGAAGTAAACACTTGAATGTATTTGAGAAAGGCTATTACACTTCAGGTTGATAGTTGTCATAACTTGGACCCCCTTCAAATGATTTGCATAAACTTTCAGATATACAGTCTATATTGATGTATCACTCTGTAGTGAAAGTTAAAAAAAAATCTCGGGCTTGAGCTTTTCAAAATTATGCTTCAAAGTTAAATTTGCAATATTGTGTGCTAGGCAAGTACAAGTTATGCCCATGCAGTACTTCTCTGCTGCTTGCTAGTAATAACATGTGTTTATACTTCCAAAAAAGTGGTGATATACTAAACAAAAACACCTTGGGTGTAAAAAAAGTGCGAGGCCAATCAGAAGCAGCATTGCAAATAGGTATGTGCGACCAAAAACTTTGATATCAGTTGAGGCCAAGAAGTGGCTTATCAAAAATCTTTTCACTACTTGAATGACATACAATAGTTTATAGCATATTTTCACAACTATGATTGGCTTTGTCACCTGGCCGCTGCTTCTGATTGGCCTCGCACTTTTTTTACACCCAAGGTGTTTTTGTTTAGTATTAACTTACACAATGACATTCATATTGTAAACAAAGCCATTGATACTATCACTTAAACATTAGGCATAGACCACACTCTCCCATGCTTAGTCAAAAATTATACGTATGTTTTCTTTACATTTGTGTGTGTGTCAAAATATATTTTTCACTTTGAATAAACAACAGTATTACACATGCACATATGCAGCTAGTTACGCCATTGCCCAGAAAATCACCATTTGGCCAATATAACTCACACTGTATCTTGATAAAGTCGAATAACTTTAACTACAAACTACAAAGTAGTTTCATACACGATTATGTAACAAGTACACAATAGTCCACAAAGATGCCAGTTATCCCAGTAAACAGCCTCATAGGGACGTGAACTCTTTAGGATAGACGCATTGGGCAACAATACATGCATTGAAAGTTTTAAATGATCATCCGATCCATGCCGTGGCTAGTCATTCCACTAAGACGGCTAAAGGGTTAATGTCACAGGTATATTTATGAAAAAATATTATTGGATAAGTCACATTGGTGGGAATTCAATTACGTGAAGCGCTTCACATATTGTGTCACATAACCCTTTTAAAAAGGAATTAAAGTTGTTTATCACAGAATAATAAAATTCATTATTGTCAACACACTGCTAAGAAACAATGATTTTTTAAACAGTTAACAGTTACTTGTGACACATACTAAAGTATTAACACATACCAGAGGGTCCCTGGTGGCAACAAGAAAAGCATTTGTTCTTCCAGGATGATCAAAGTCATGCATTACCGCTGCCATGTAGCAGGCAAACAACTCCAGCATGCTGAATGCAGAGAACATGTTTCCTGTCGTCTTTGTCTTGCGAACCCGAAATGTATCATCATCCTGAAATGCATGATCAAACTCAGGAATTGGCTCAGATAAGAGATAAGCAGTAGCATGTAAGACATCAGCTGCATGGGTCGCATTGTGATCTACAAATATTAGTAAGACACCTTATACAGTGTATGCTTAAGTTAATTATTTCACTAGCAAATAGATTTAGGGCACGAACAAATGTTGCAATATTCAAATGTTCATTTAACATTATCAGTAGAGTTTGTATTACAAACATTCATTAATCTAATTATGCCTAAAATATGTACAAATTATGTAAAAAGCCTCTGAAAAAGATTTACGTTGAAACTACGCACCTTACTGTTACTTATTTAGTGTCTTATGTGAGAAAAATACTACAAAAATTGAAAATTAAAAAATAAGTTCATGCCCTACTAGCAAACATGGTAGGATTAGAACTGGTTGACACTCGTACGTTATGTTACACACACACACACACACACGACTTACACACTCCACAGCCATAGTTGATTTCAAGTGCACGAAAATAATTGATGAACTCCTTTTCAGAAATTTGAAATGTATCAGTTAGACCAGCTTCGTGGAAGAGACAGTATGCCATCTGCAATACGCAAAATAGATCTTAACAGAACGCACACATCATACAAAATCAACTTACACGGCTGAGAATAAAGCCATTTGAAACTTTCTCAAGCTGGTCAATAGAAAAATCCCACATGAGCACTTCTTGTAGCATAGAAGGGGCTATCTTTTCATACTCTTCCAACTCATAATCTAAGTCTGGGTCAGTGTACTTGTTGTAAATTGAGTACTGACGTCCGACACGGAAGTCATTTATTTGTTCCAGGCTGGAAGAATATTTCTTCTCCTTAACAGTTGGAGTAGAATTGTCATCATTTTCTTCAGCTGCAGTGGCACTGTCAGTTTCTTTGGCTTCAGAAATGGTAGACAAATCTGGTGGACAGATAGAAGACAGGCGACGAGGCTCAATGTCACTGCCGGAGCTGCTAGCACTACTTCTGCGCTCGTCATTGCTATCATCTTCAGCAGCCAAGTTTAGCTGCCTTCTCAGTAGCCCAGGAGGCAGTGTGTGAGATTTTGGGCGTCCTCGAAATATTTCAGAATCAATATTCATATGTTCTCCTTCTTCATCCATCATAGATCTTTCCTCTGTGGCTCTTTCTAATGAGCTGTAGGATCGTGTAAGTGGTGATATGCCACCACTACTCTTTTTCGGCATTAGAGGCACCGTAGGACTAACAGTTGAATTTCTAGGACTTTCTTCATCAGATGAAATTGAATGTAGCGTCCCTCGACGAACTAGTGCCCGCTTACGAGCATGTGGAGTTGGTTCAACCACTGGCATTCCACTGGCTGTGGTTGTAGTGCTGAAACGAGAGCTCCGATTCGTATGGTGAGGAATGGACTAAAGTTAGAACAAAACACATTACAACCCAACCCATGAAACACAGCAATCTTTATAGTATAATTATATTGTGTAGATTGATGCCTTACCAACAGGGACTGTCGTCTTGGTATACTGCCAATGCTACTCCCACTGCTGTATGACTGGAGTGACAACTCATGGTCGGTACGGTCATGCTGAATTGACGTCCGCACCAGATGTTGTGCCACGGGAATGTTACGTGTCACTCTAGGAGCAAGCAACTGTTGAACACTGTGCAACTTCTGTACTACACCGGTTGGCAGGTTGCCATCCAACATGAGGTCGCCGAGAATACCATGAGCTTGTATGGCAAGGTGAGGATCAAACCCTAACACCTACAACAATATATTAACATGTGGTCAGCTGTTATTGCCTTTTACAAGTTAACTAAACAACAGGTTAGACCACACCCACATGCTTTGTATAATATTACATGATTAATACTATTATGTGACTCTGTGGTCTTGTTAAGATAACCATTTTATTGGCACACTGACAGTAAACAACATATTTGAGCTAGTCACTGTGATCATTAACAAATGAAAATGTGGAAATTTGAGTGACAATTTTAAAAAACCTGAGTGTATAAGTGTATAAGGATAAAAATGGCATTAAGTTGGAGATTAATAAAGTATGTGTATAAACAGGGTAGAGATTCAGCTCAAAGAATGAAACAAATTCTAAAGCATCTATCCCTACTCTAACTGCTATCATATAAAATCCACAGGTGCAGTGAGAATGGGAGCAGCTTATCCTTTTGGTCATTCATCTTGTTTATACATATCTCATTGAGCAATTTTTATACCTTCCTTTAAACAGTAAACATTTAAACATCCTTTAAACAGTAAATACAGTTGACAATACCTCAAAACATGATGTGATGTTACCGTTGAACATATTGTTACTATGAATATATCATAGCTAAAAATAATTTCAAAGGCAATAATATTGTATACCTATGTCTATGATCGTGAATAAAAGTATATTCAAAAACAATGCCAGCCAAGTAGATGTTATCTGTCAAGAAGTAAGTCCTGTTGATAGTATTGTAGAGGTATGCTCTATGTGCTGTGTACGTACTGTGTATGTATGTATGTCTATTGGTGTGCACACACACGTGTGTGCGTGTGTGTGCATAGCGTAGTGTATGTATGTGCATGCAACAGCTGTCATATCAAGAGTATCTTTAGCTTGTTGTATAAGCAGTCAAAACAGAACCGAATAAAGTAGTGAAAAGTAGTGAGTTACATTTCAATACACTAATGCTGTGACAATAAAACTGTATTACAAACATTACACATGGCAATAGGAAGCATTCTGCTAAGACAACCGATAACAATTGAAATTAACAGTGTAACAAGTGATGCATACAACTAAAATTGTCAGGCATTCAAGTGTGTTTATTCGTAGCCCTCCCACCTTGTAACCCCACATCCTGTTTGCAAAAATTCAAGCAAGATAGTTTTAAACAGACACTCCTGTGTTAGCTGCTATTGTAAACCAATTTACGCAGACCACATCCTGTAACATGAAGCGAACAAATTGTGGAATGTAAATTATTACATACTATACTAAAGATTAATCACGGACCATTGAGGGCAACAGTGAAATTCAAAAGGATGGCGTCCAAGGGGATTTGATAGCGCAATGTGTTTATCAAGTTTGAATGGTTATGACATGTTAAACCTAATCACCTCTGATGTTTACAAGTCACCAGGACGATGAGAGAAGCAAACGGTGTGTATCTGTAATTTGATAAATGCTAGGTTGATAATAACAAAACCATAACACTTTGAGGGTGGTCAGTAATACTGTCTTCTATATGTCAGTTCAAAACATTATGACTTACTCTTTCTATGAGGAAAGTTACAAATGTACCTCGGAGTCGAAAGAATGCAACATGTTAGTCTTTTATTACTCTACTAAGGTTGGTCTAGTTTGGTGACAGTTATTTACCAGTCACTGCTATGCACTGTTACCCATTCTAAATTGTTGACTATTGTCCTTACAATGCCACAGCTAACCCATATATGCTCTTAACCAACCCAGGTTAAATGCTGCAGTGCTTGCACAAGATCCTTTCTTTGTTTGTATGGTATACATGGCTTCCAGTAGTGCTGAAAGGAATAATCGGATATTCGGACTATTCATTAGTAATAATGATATTCGAGTAGTTTGAAACCAATAGAATATTCGTTTTTCTATTTAAAGCCTTACATTTATCCAGTATAGCAATTTTTTGCTTGTTTTTCTTGCATAATGGATATTTGACTCAAGGTTTTATTTGATTTTGAAGATATTTTTACATTTATTTTGATACTAACCTAATAATAAGTTGTTTTATCAGAGGTATTCAGTCATTTTTATATATAGTTTTGGACAATAGATTAATAAATTAATCGGTATTTGTTCGAATTGGTAACCAACTATTCGAATAGTAAAAATTGCTATTCGTTTCAGCACTAGCTTCCAGTTTTCCATATGCATGCTGCAGTGTATCCTCAGAAGCCCCAAGACTACAAAACATACAAAATAATATGGTTTCTCCATGCCTATGTGAAAACACTGTACATATACTGTACATGATACATGGTAAACAGATGGATCCCCATTTAAGTATGTATGTATCAGATGACACTAACCAAGATGTCGCTTTGTTGCAGACTAGTATATCAGCGTACAAAATAGCAGTTGGCCATCAGCCATTTCCCAAACAAAATTGGTCATTCTCAAAAGCATTTGACCCTTTTGAGACTGCTGCATCGACATTCTAACATAAAATAGCTAAACGCTTGCATTTGGTCATTTGCCATGGAACTGATTTTGTGCATTCTGGTATAGTGTTGGACAACATTAGTTTTTATTATGAATTCACAATATCTAAGTGCCAAGATAACACTTTTTACCGAAAATCATTATCATGATGTTATCATCATGCTGGAAATCTTTCATACAAAAACATTTAAATTCTTCAACATATTACACCGTAATTCACAGACAGTTACTGTCAACTTAATGAATATCGTGATAATATTATTTGCAATAACCGTAATATTTTAGTGGACGATTATCATAGCATAATATCACTTCTTCACTGCATAATCCATTTAGTGTCACAGGATAACACTGATAGTGATGGATGGACACTTTCAATTGTCTATCGATGAACTACAGTTAATTGTCTTGCTCAAAAAATGAAACCACTATAATTACAATACTGTAGCCACAGTGAAACACAGAAATGTGGATATAGAACAGGAAGGGTTGAATTACGAATGACTAGCAACAGAGGGTTGGCTTAGTACCGTACACATGAGAAAGTTTACTATTCACACAATCAATCATCCAAAACCCTTATCATACCACTCATCTCTCCGTGACCATAAACACATTAGCAAACATTGGCTTTACTCTGTGCTTCGAATGCATTGTATACGGGACATTAGGGACTTCTCAAAGACTCTCGCTCATACGCTAGTGGTACCATGTGACTCATACCATACATCATTCTATGCTGTAACAACATTTCCTCAATTTCACCTATTATCTATTCCTTGTGAGTATTCCTCTTAGTCTATTATATTCTAAAACAATTGCTTAATAACATACAGAGCAGAGTACAATTTACAGCGAAAACAACCTTCACGGGTGTGTTGATCACAAGATCTATACATTGAAACTAAAAATGATCTACACTGTTGTCATATTAATCAAACCAAAAACTATACATGACCCCAGCCCAACACTGCTGACTGTACAACAGCTCTCACAAAAGAACTAGGATTAATATTAGGGTTAATGGATACCAGTGTTAATACACAATCTAATTCATATAAGAATTAATAGGCATGATGGTCTTAAATGGCTTCCTCAACAATTACTAAGTTTAACTGATAATGCTATAAAATGGAAAGAATTACTAAATGATCATCAGTAGTCCCCTGTGTGCGTTTCAGAAGGGAAGGTGTTAAAGCAGACAAATGCGTCACCATACACAGCAAGCCAGTAGGATGCCATGAGAATGTGGAACATGCCACAAATGGTCCAGAAGAAAAGGAAATTTCATGGTACAAACATCCTAGTTGCCACTTTTGGCTTGCAAGACTATTGAATGGCAGCAACAGGACAGGTGAATATGAGTGGAGAGCAGATGCTTGCTACATCTGTAAAGTCAGTGCATCATTCCTTTAATATTTCTTGTTTCTAAAATAAACAAGTGCCAACAAGATAAACCTCCAATTCATACAAAAGTAACTACCATGATACCCTCTGTGTATTTGTTTTGCATATGTGTTACATGTGCAAGCAACCTTACCTTTGTACTGGCATTACTGTGTATATGTAGGTATGTACATGCATGTGTGTATTTACTGTTATTCTACAAAGCCAATTATAGTCATCCTCGATAGCCCCATATAGCCCTTGCACACACATTCAAGCAGCTGCTGCTTCACATTGATAATTTGACACAAACATGTACAAGACTACATAGGCCATAAGCAAGGTGATAATAACCAAAGTGCATTGGAGATTGTCACGTCAAAAATGTAATCTGTCAAAGTGATTTAACAAACCTGCTCTAAAATGACACATGTATAAAAGATCAATGGGTATTACAGGGATATCAAACAGAAGATGATATTGCATCTACAATTTCTTCATAGGCTCCAGCATGTGTTGTATACACATCCTGTCAGATTATGGTTTGAATCACTTACATAAATGGCACTATTTTACTAACAAATTACACAAACTGTTAGCATGAACTGTTACACAACCAATCACTCCTACACAATTACACAGCAATTCATACTGCTTAGCACAGGAAATGACCATCATCAAGTTTCTCTTTTACTTTGAACTTAATTTCTGATTTATTTTTATTTCTGAATTAAGACCTTGCCCACACAAGATGATCATTTCCCAAAATAGCCCACTTAATACCACTACCCTGTCAGGAATGTCAGGAAATGAACTTTGGATATACATACGCTACCAAGAAGGCACTCTTCATGTTGCACAATAAAATAAGAGGGATATGATTGAATATATAATACACATAATATTATGTATGTATGCAAATTGAAGCCAAACATCCATTAGCAGTCATTGTGTTAACAAGCTGCAATAAACTTCAATAACACTAATATCAAGTCCATAACACAACAAATAACTGTACAACACTACATAGGGAGTTGCACTGTATTTAGCAATTTCATTATCGTGATTTCCCAATTTACACCCCACTATGTTTTAATTCCTATTGGTAATATTACTAACAATACTTACTGAGCTATTCCTGCTGGTGTAAGTTGAAGCGGAGCATCTTGAAAGACGAGCACTGGACCTACTTGTGGTTGACGATATGGAATTTCTGGTACTACTTTGAGCACTATAAGATGGTGATGAGTTGATCACCAATGGTGTATTGATGTTACCAAACGGCAAGTTAAGCAGTTGGACTATTGTAGCATTTGGATGATGATGCTTCCACAACATTAAGGTCAATCCCAATAGTACCCCATTGTGAGTGAGCAGGGCAGCCAAGAGACCAGGCACGACCGAGTAGAATGCAATAGTATTGACATATCGCAATGCAAGACTGAGTAAAACATAATACAGAGCCTCATTGGAGAACACAGCATCCAGACCTCCATTGTTTACAAACATGCAGAATACTATCAGGACCAATGTTGCAAATGTGAGTAAATCGACTGGATCTATGCCAAGTCCGGGAATTTCCAGTGGGCTTGGTATAAGCCAGCAAACGAAACAACTTGCGAATTCACCGCCGATATTGCACAAGTAGCAGTAAACACATTTTTGAATATCAAATTGTAATGTTTCCATATTTTTAGCACCCCACCATGCGTAAAGAAGCGATGTCACCAGAAACAGACAGACGGCAACTGTGACATAGCCGGTTAATAGTATCGCAGCTTGTAAAAAATATCTTCCAGTTATATACATTGCAATCCCCAACGACAGCATAATTCCATACAATATTAAATCGTATCCACTGTATTTCATTTTCTTGCCAGAAGTAGCCTGCAGACTATTATTGGCCTGTTTGTTCTGTGCTGATAGTTTACGTAATCTCTCTGCTTCTACGACGGGACTTGTCAGAGCCCTTGAAAGTCTCCGAGTTGGTCGCTCGTCAATTTGAACCGCACTCATCATCGCCAACGGAATGTAAACGTGACAAGGAAGTGGCAAATTAATTAAATGTAGGTTAGTCATGGCACGTGAGATCACGTGAACGTTGTGTCCGCGCTATTTATAAAATCGGAAACTCACGGATACGGTCATGATTGCTGATGCGGCAGGAATATATAGTTCGCGGGGAGCTCTATTTATGGATCGGACCTCATCACTTGATGTTGATGCCAGAGGGTTGCCTTTGGTTTGCTTTCTCTTTGGATATTAGCCATGGATTCAGGAAAGCTTGTGTAGCTAAATGTGAGTTTTTGGCCCCAGCTTGTTGAGGTTTTCCCCCTTGCCGTCATCTTTTTCATGCCCAGACGATTGGCATTGCAGTGTATTTTTTGTCTCTATGGCTGCCTTTTTGGGTTATTGTGTTAGCTCTTCTGGTTGTGTTAATTTCTTTATTCCTGGTAAAAATCTTACTGTTTTTCATTTCTCAATTTTACGTTATAGCTACCTTGCTGAGGCTCAGTGGTTGTTTTAAAACTTTTGTTAGTTTCTTTCGTGTGATCACAATTAGGCCAAAGTTTCATCTCTTCACATCCTGGTAGCTACATATAGCTTTATTATACATGCCAGCTTTAGATCATTCCTTCTAATCCCTCAGGTCTTACAGGCTGGAGTTTATAATTATGTTCTCTTTGATGTTCCATGTTAAAAATTACTTTCTCTGATTTGATTCATTTTACTTGTGGAAATGTTGTACATACAGGTTACTAAGGCGACCCTTCATTGTTTTGATTACTGGCCATGGACAAGTTGAAATTTTTCTAACTTCTGATGCATGGTCTGTGGCTTTAATTTTGGATCTGTTTACCGCAGAAGCTGAAATACATGCAGAACGATGATGATATCATGATAGCTACTCATATAGTACTGAGCTACTACTGCAAAGATTGCTACTGTGAGAAGATGGCTGTACATGTGTTTATGCATGGTTATTTGGAGTTATATATAACTGTTGTGCAATTGCATAAAGTTTATCAGTAATATTATACCTGCTGTTATTATACTTGTAATAGAATTATTAGAATATAATTTTCCGTACGGCACAAAAATTTTGACGGGAAAATATT
This sequence comes from Spongia lamella, assembly GCA_963930835.1. Classification (NCBI taxonomy): domain Eukaryota; kingdom Metazoa; phylum Porifera; class Demospongiae; order Dictyoceratida; family Spongiidae; genus Spongia; species Spongia lamella. The sequence goes on along the minus strand of OZ005750.1, from coordinate 2,567,065 downwards.
GATTAATTGAATTTTTTGTCAAAATTAATTTTTACCATTCATAGTTTTCTTCCTAGCTGTTTGCATGTAAGGCTGATACAATTCGTCAAAATTTTACTCATCCATTTTTTCCTAACCTCCAATTCATCAAAATTTTGTGCAAAACGGTAATAGGTCACAATTTCAATAAGAATAATTCTAGAGGGTCTGGACATTTATGAGAGTAATCGCATTTATAATTAGCTATCACATACAAAATTGTAATGCCAAAAAGATGTTATAGCTACACTGTGACCTGACAAAGTAAAGAATTATAATAGGTAAGAATAATAATAGGAAGTTCATAATAGGCTCAAGCCACAGCAATGCACTGATTAGTCAAGCAATGATAATTTCATAGCATAATAATGATGTCACATTGTTGGTAGATATGTTTATGTCAGATTGGCTATCAGTATTGGCCAATATCGTACAACGGGGAAACTTTGACGAATCAGAGTAAAATTTAACCAATCAATATACCCCAATTAAGCGCCTTTATAATGTCAAGCAAGAGAGCAATGTCAAGCAATTCATCAAAGTTTATTTTGTCAAAGTTGTTGAAGTGAGGATTCGTCATTGTTTCCCTTCGCCAATGTTTCCCGTTGTACGGTATAATATCAGTTAATCAGAATATCAGCAAAATCTCATATCAGGTGGGATACCGATACTTGAAATGTAGCTACTGTACATGCTTTTTTCTTGTTTTACTCTATTACCACCAGCTGGTGTGGTATATAAATATTATTAATCATGAAATACAAAAATGATATACAATAGTGATTTAATGTAATAATAAATTAAAAATCTTTATAACAAACCAGTTAGCATATTATGTGAAGTGATATTTGGCAAATGGATATGATTACATGGTGTAACTAATGGTGGTATTGAGTTGCTTTTGCATTTCATTATCAAAGTCCCCAACAACCTTTTATGATCTTAGTGAAGTCACCATCATTTGGTGTATCAATACTGACACCCTCAAAGTAATCTTCAAATTCCTAAAGCACAAAAAGGACATGACTATTTCATCAATTGTAGCTATAGCTATTAAATGTTAAATTTATCATTAAGTACGGTAGTACTTAATAGTAGGGATTGGTAAGAAATTGTATGGTTTCCCGATTTTTCGCACTTCATAAAACAACCTTCCAATAGGCTTTACCCGAAAAAACCGACTGGAGTGCATTGCTAAGGCTGTAATGATGCTGTACCTTGGTTAAACGAAGCAACAAGTCGAATATTTCGACCTACAGCCAACTTTGAAAATTTAGAAATTCACCTGTATTTCGTTTGCCTGCCAGCCAGCCAGCCAGCCAGCCAGCCTGCCTGCCGTAAGACCCGGTTGCGCTAGGTGTAGGGCTCCAGAACTTTCACACAATAAAGGTAATGGCGGCGGATTTACGAACATGTTGTTCCGAAGACGATTTACCCACTGCGCCATGGCGATTCCTTTTATCCTTCATTCCCTTCCTTGTTCTTCTATATTCCTAGCAAGGTGTGAATCTCACCTTCGAAAGTGACGATAGCCTGTTACGGCCTCTGCTTATTACGTCACGCTAAAACCTGGCTTGCACGTGATATAATTAGTTACAGTGGCACCATGGCACGATGTTTTCGCGTGTACGCGTGTACTTTATTACATCGTGAACTTCGAGATTATAGCCTTGGACAAATAGCTTTTGCTGTTTTTCGAGCGTTATTTGCTATCACACAGCTGCTTTGCCATGTAAGCGCGTTGTTAACAAGCACCTGAAAACAAGCATAATTATTACGTAAGCGCCTGTAACATTTGTGCGCCTGCTGAAAGATTATTATGAATGCTTAGCATGTATAAAAAGCAAACAAACTAGAATGATAAAAAATTAAAAATTTAAAAGGTAAGTAGGGATTGAATTCAATAGTGCTACAAAAAGTAAGGAAACAAGGAATAAGATTTTGGGACGAGAGAACATTCTGGCATGAGATAATTTATAAAAGTTTAATCCCTACTTTTGGCTCACTTATTATTATTATTGATTTAGTCAGGATGGCTGTATCTACCAGAAGGTATATAGGTATACAGGTCCTCAATGACAAACAATATACAACTGATAAACTACAACAACTGAACAAAACTAACACTTCAGTATAGGTTTGCCAAAAGTAGGGATTAAACTTTTATAAATTATCTCATGCCAGAATGTTCTCTCGTCCCAAAATCTTATTCCTTGTTTCCTTACTTTTTTGAATTCAATCCCTACTTACCTTTTAAATTTTTAATTTTTTATCATTCTAGTATCATTTGGATTTACTATGGTATAGACATAGGCATCATACAGATGTAAAATCATTATTGCACATCACCATAGCTACGTATAATGCTTTCCAGGTATACTCATTATTACATAGTGCCAGCTAATGTTGTTCAGTGCACCTTTATTAGTTTGTTAGGAAGTTAAGATTCATCACTAAGGACACGTAGCAACACATTGTTCATACGTATTTCAATTTTTATGTTTCAGCCACAGTTTTATACTCCAATGGTTTAGTGATAGAACTTTTTAGTAATAGAAAGTTGTTTAAGCCGAACTCACTGTAAGCCAATCTTCTTTTAAATGCCTTGCTACCGCTTAATAGGCAATCCCACTTTAAAACTGAAGAACTCTGTCTTGTTAGTAATGTACAACTGGTTGCTCTCAACGGCTTTTTAACCAGGTGCACACCTGGTTTCTTGAATTGTTGTCCGCAAAATCACTATGCGTGTTTGTTTGTTTGCTTGTGTTGTGTGTGTGTGTGTGTGTTGTGTGTGTGTGTGTGTGTGTGTGTGTGTGTGTGTGTGTGTGTGCGTGTGTGTGTGCTTGTGTCTGTCCCTGTCCCAGGCCATTCACATGAAATGAAGCCAATGTGCAATAGTTACATTAGTAACTTCCCCAACTCTGCATGTACTTACATAATAAGATTCTGGCATGAGATAGTTTATATACCCATCTGTTATGGTTTGTTACTTAGGTCAATTAACACATTATGAATTATTTTACAAATTATAAATTATAAAACTATTACTAGGTTCATTAGGCCATACAAAGTCAAATATCTGTTTCTGATCCTGGCCTAAATACAGGCTTGTATTTAACTAAAACTGGTTAATAGTTCACAATGTTTCTTTAATTCATGTTTAAGTGTAAGTTTTTTACATACGTATTATCCATAAAATCATTTATATGGTTAATAAATTAATGTTTTACTGCTTGGCAGGCAGAAGGACCAGAAACACATTTTTAACTTTGTTTGGCCTTACAATAACCAATCAACTAGCGCTAATATTACTTAAGCACATAATTGTAATAATTATTAACACATTGCAACTTCAAAGGCTCCTGGCCACCTTTGCACTCCCCATGCCAAAAGGGAGCATTGGACAAGCAACGATGTAGTTACATAATAAACTTACAGCAAATGTAATGGTTTGTTGATGACATTTGGAACCTGGCTGAGAAGACTCCAGTGAATTAAATACAACAAAACGTATTTCATCACAACTCTTTCTTCCTGCCACTACTTCTGGATGCAGCCGTGGATTAAAATAAGTCTTCAAGTCAGATAATGCGATGTTACCGGCTTTGCGAACATCAAGTTTACGAAATAACTATAAATTTACAAAATACCGATAATGACACAACAAAAATCATTGAATACTGCAGCTATGACTGTATACAGACAATAATGTAATAATACACATACTTAATACCTGATGAACTAATTGCTTACGGCCTTCTTTTATTTCTCCCACTAGTCCTTGCATACAGCTCATGAGGTCCACACTGTCAACACCATCTGGATCTACCAGTGACCAGAATCGTCGTAAATCCTACATATACAATTAATGCACAGAATTTCATAACTCTTCCAAAATCATGGGATATAATATCTATGTGTGTGTTGTATGCGTGTGTGTGTGTGTGTGTGTGCACGCATATGTGTGCGTGTGTGTGTGAATACAATAATGGTCATACCTCTGGGGTTATACCGATATGGAACTGACGTAATGCTAGTTGTAGTTGGAGAAAAGTGACGTTGTCTTTATCATTGCTCTTAGCCAGTTGTCTCCCTAGCCCAATGAGTGTCTTGGCAGCTCTACCATTCAATCTCTCTTTCATCATTGCTATGTTGTATAGTACAATAATAATGCATAGAATATATAATTATGAACAATTCATTCAAAAATGCATGAATATGTAATCTTACCCATTTACACTGTACTAGTCTGTGAGTTCATCATTCTATTTATATGTAATTCTCATACAAACTACGTACCATTACAACATAACAGGCAAACAGTGGTAACTTGCAATTTTCACATCACAATAATATACATAGAGCTCTATGGTTTTGTGCTGTTAATCAAACTAACAATTACAGGGTTAGAGATTTGAGTGTTCATTTTAAGGGTACAAAATTTTGCTGATTTCATGGTTGTTTATCAAGCAACAAATTATTTTAAATACAGACTTCACTAAACACACTCCTAACAGTCCTACCTTGTATGGTGCACAATATAGTATCATCCTTCCCTTGATCAGGAACAGGCTGTGACAAATACTGTTCCATTCTTCTTCTTTCCACCAAGTCTTTGATTCCATCCAATCTGTTAAATATCCATTACATGATGTTGCATATAACTTCTAATACTTTAAACTGGATTACAATATACTAGGGGTGACCCAATTTTAGATATTCAAATATTCCTTATATTATGGAACGAATAAACGAATGTATTCTTTAACACAAAGTATGCAGAATGTTCTAAGATTCAAGGTGTTCATGGTAGGATTGGTAAGAAAAGGACGTTATTATTAACAAAACTGTGATAGTAGTCCGAGTCCGACGCACAAAGATAAGATTTAATCTTTGTCAAATCTTGTCAAACCATAGATTTAAGCATTTAAAATACATATTTAGGTTATTAAAAATTTACCAATGTCAGGTTCCAGTTATCGTATATCCTGAATTTCCATAATTTTAGATAGTTAGATTTGGTGTGTGGCAGATCCCTCATAGTATTCTCCATACATCTTATTTAGCCACCATTAAAAGCACTTAAGTTTCTTAGCTGATATAATTACATAGATTTGGACTGTCATAATGGGAGCACAATGTATAATAATTAACAATTATTGACTAAACAAATGTGAAAATAAAAATCGAATGCAGAGCATGAAATAACAGTCAGAGATCAGACATTTTCCAAACACTTTTGAGATTGACCTGTACAAATCCTGACAAATGTTTGAGCCAAAATATAATGCTACAATGGCATATTTCTACTCATGTCTGATCATTTTTGAAACTACTTTTATTGTGTGCTGTAGGGCTGGGCGATAGTGAATGTGACCTACTATCACGATAGTACAGAAATATATCACGATAGTGAACACTATCGCGATAGTTCTGTATTTCATTAAAAGCATACGTGTAATTGTACAACAAGTTGACCTTATGTACTATGTGCAAGTAGAGAAAGGCTGGAATAATCCCACAAGCTAAAGTTTTAACATACACCTGATTATAAGTACATATTGATACCATAGCTTGGTATTTATTTGAAACATTCAAGACTTAGCCTCAATGTTTCCATAAAATATGGCTTCCTGGCCACCTCTAAAGCATCAGTTTAAATTACCCAATACTATCACGATAGTGAACAGTACTACGCATCATTATCATGATAGTTGATACTATCGTACTGTCATCCAGCCCTAGTGTGCTGACATATGTCTGAACACTTTTCGGTCCTCATTCATGCTTTGGAATGAAAACTAGTGACTATTCTTTATTACGTGTGTAACCACTAACAAAAGCTGTTTCTTGGACTCCTCATCGACCGCAGTGATCTTGAAGCATAACATCTTCTGTTGTAACAGGCTCACTGGTAGTGATGTTTGTCCAGCGGGCTCAAACTGTAAAACAATCCCCTACACGATAAAAATACAATAATATCATTTCAATTGTAGCATTCTACAGCATTACCTTCCTAATGCTATTCACTTCATATTCTTGCCCTTTACAGGTGCCTTTCAAATATTTATAAACTCCTCTTTGAACTAGTGGTATAGCAGTCAACCTTGACAGATAAAACAATGAATTTTATAAGCATCATTATTACATTGTATTCATGTAGATCATACATAACAGATAACAAAAACACCTTTATGAATTTTGGAAGCAGTAAAAATCTTTTAAGGTTGATACTTTTCTCAAAATGTCATTACACCAAAAGGGTGCTCTGAATTACGTGTATGCTGAATGAGTGTGTGTGTAGTCACTACTGAATGTGCATGCACATGCGTCTCTTATACAAACAGAGTGTCTCACTTTTTCCCAAACTGTCGGAGCTCATAGATGGTAAGAGAATTGTCTGGAATGAAGAAGAATCCACACATCTCACGATGGATGTCACGTCCATTTCTATCAAACACACACACTGCATCACATGATGTTACATATACATATAGTACCACTACCGAGGTTGCAATTCTCACCTGGTTATTAGCCTGACAGAGAACTTGATTCGTTTATTTAGTGATCCAGTATTGTCTTTGGTGACTCCAGCATAAAAGTGCAGGCTAGTGGAGACCACAATCAATAAAATAGTACACTTCATTATAATTTTATCGTCAAAATAACTATGCTTGAAACAAAGATTAGGAATTGGTTGGCCATTAGTAATACCGTATAGCGGGTTATTTTTGAAGAAGAAAATTTCAAACAAGTAGCCCAAATTTAAATTTCAAAGAATTAAATTTCGTACACTATGGTGAGTTCGAAAATTAATTCTCCGCACGTCTAACTACATGAGAGCGCTGGCGTTCGGTGGGAGTTCTGTACCATGTGTGACGTGTCATTTTCGGTTGAAGCTGTGCATGGTAAGGGGATACCATAAATATAAGGATATTTGGGTGGCTGTGGTTGGTGAGGAGCTGTCGTGCAGGAGAGAACCCATACCGGGCCAATCGGGAAGATCGATTTGCTGCAGCGTGTACGCATCGTTAGCGTCTCGAATAGCTTCATGAATGATGGAGGATAGAGGTCCATTGGGATCTGGTAATTGCTTATCTTGCCGTTTCAAAACCCCAGCTCCTGGCTTGAAGTAACAGTGAAGAGTATGCATCATGATGCCTCGTGTTGCGTATACCAATAGCTACGAGTATTTTAATTGTGGGTTTTATTATTACAAATTATATTTCGGCGGAATTTATTTTCGAAGAGAAAAGGCTAAACGAAATATCCGAAAATAAATTCTCTTCGAAATAACCCGCTATACGGTAGTAGAAATATTATAAACAGCTTGCTCATTGGAAATGTACAGGTTTGGTTACTCAAATGGACCTTGCTAGTCTTAATAATAATAATTATTCAAAGCTCTACCATACAGGTACACACTGCATCATAAAGATACAATTCTTGTTACTATGTATGTGCATGTATAACCGTACAATGATGGTAAGTATACCTGGTTGGTTTCAGGTGTTGGTTTATAATCTTCATCTTTTGGCTCTCACCGTATGGCTTGGGTTTATTTGGCATTGGTGTGGTAACCATCTGCTGACCCAGTTGGTCATCTTCCATTTGTTGTTCTATTTTCTCCATAACAATCTACAATGCATTTTACACACACACAATAATAGTTTTGTTCATGATGGTTAGGCCATATATGGTATCTCCTATATACTGTATGGTGCAAAATCCTGACAGCTCTTGACAAATTGGTTAGCGATAAATCCCATGACTTTGCACCATTACAGATGGGTTATTAGTACCCACACAAGCCTTTAAATCAAACTGTTACTTGAATCACCTACAGTATACAGTAGCGATGATTTTCTTTATATCTGGGTTAAATTAGTTGCATGAACAGCAAAATTTACCTTTGAAGATCCATTTAAGGAGTGTTAAGAATCCATATTAGGTGGGCAGTAATTATCAAGGGGGGTTGTTTACAGCAGCTGTTGCAGACCAGCGATAATTGAAATAACTGTACTGTATTTGCTAACCACAGTGCTGTAGTTCCTATACAGCACACTTAATTGATATGTGACTTCAGTCTTCAGCACTTGTGAAATTATTGGCTGGTTTTTTGTGTCATGGCAGGACAATCCATGTGTGGTTACACGCATGTGTGATGCTACTGAAAAGCGGATAAACCATTTAACATGGCAGAAGCAGAATGGTTGCTTAACCAATCCATAGAAGGATGGTTAAATCTTACTTGAACACTACTTATAGCTTATTGTACTGTTTTTTACTGTTTTGTAGTTACCAATACAGTAAATTAAATTATGCAATGAATTTCTAGTTTCTAGGGATTACATGGTATGAGTGATTAAATGAAATGGTTTATCTGAACCATGCCGGAAGATTTGGTCACAAAACAGGCAATTACTTGAGAATACCAAAATGAAACACAATATAAAATTCTTCGTATGCTATTTTATATCTGTTAGCTTACACTATCAAATGGTACTGTTGGTGTTTCAAGGGTACCATCATTATGTCCTGAGTGATGTGGAGAAGAATCCTTCACATCACTCTCTTCTTCATCAACATTTTCCATGGCTACTTGCTTAGGAGAACTTTCCTCTTCAAGCATGTCAGATTGTATAGTAACTAAGTTGTCCTGGACTACCTCAGCGTCCTCCACTTCCACAGTAGTAAAATCTTTATTGTCACTACTACAGCTGGCTTTGTTGATCGGTCCCCAACTGGATAATACAAGCACTCAATATGATTACTGACCTTGTTTATCCAAACCCCTACATACTTATAACTATACTTGAGTTCAACCTTGTCATGAACCAGTGAACCTTGTCATGCACTTTCCATATATCAAATTATTTTTAACTTCAAACTTAGAGGAACATGAATGTTGATAGTATCAATTGCATACATTGACTCCTTTAGGATGGGTATTATTAGTGCAACTTATTTTAGCAAATTAGTTACATTTGCTAAGTGAATTTTGTTTACTGGGTTTTTTAAAGATGATATTAAGTGGAAAATGGGGGCCAGAGGGGATACAGTGTTAGCCCCTCCTCTAACTATGAAAGTAAAGAGGTAGAGCACTACCTATAATAAATTGAGATGATCAAAATATTCTAATAAAACAGTCATCATAATCCTAATAGAACGATCAATAATGTACCGTATAGCCTAAAATTTTTGAGGATGATGGATTTCGTGGATTTTGGAGTACCCACGAAAATGAAATTTTGTCTTACAGTATATAATTCAATGCAATACTTCTGCAATCCATGAAATTTTTATCCATGAAACTGCTAAATTCACCATACCACAAAATTTTTAGGCTATAACGGTAGATGTGATTTTCAAAAATTGACCATGTACACACTTAAACTGAATTTCATTTTATATTGTAACAGCTTATTGCTACACTCAAGAACTATTCATGCGCATCTTGCTTTTCTGAAGGACATTTTGCTTACCCTGTGATGTAGAATGATGCCTATGGAGGGCACCAATTGGGGGTGGCTAGGAAATGGAACTGCTTGTGTTATTAGCTAGATGCCTCCTTGGCCTTGTGGTGTGGTATAGATGCCTTGTGGTTACTTTTGGTGGCTTCACCTATTCTAAAAATCTCCTGCCACCTGCCACCCTCTTCCCATCCCACCCCCTTACCACACTGGCTAAAATTAGTGCCACCTGAAAATTATTTCAAAAGCCCTGAAATCAAGCCATCAGCCGTTTGCAAGGTTATAATATATAATAAGTTCTTTGCTGCTAAAACAAAGTGGATAGTTACAGTATTCTGCTGCTTATATGATGCTAGTGTATAAATGTACAGTACATAACAACAGTACCAGCTTCTGCTAATTTTGTCACTTATGTTATGCAATAACAAGACCGGACCCTCAACCTTTAGAACATTTGGTCAAAAAAAGTCAGAGGTTTAATTTCTACACTCTTACAGTCCTAGTAACATTATCAGTAATTGATTATCGCACATCTTTTGTCTACAGCACCTACTAGAATAGCAAATGATCGATCTCAGGTGGCATTCTCTGCTCCAAAAAGTATGGAAATATGGAACATCATTCAGGCTGGTAGAGATTTAAAATTAATCACATTACCCAAATGGAATGAGATAAAGTAGGGAGTGATCTTAAATAAAATAATCGTTTTTACAAGCATACAGATACTAACCTTTCAGACACCTCTTTAATAAGCACTTGTTAACCATCTTACACACAATAAGAGCAGCTGCATATTTTTAAAAATCACCTAAAACCTATTTGTTCAAGTGATTAATCTCACACATCTCCATCCAAATCAAAGCTTAAATAAGCACATGTCACAGTATGAAAACAATTAACAGCAATTATTAATGGCTGGCCCATTATGTTCACATCCATGTGTCTGTTTTGTGTGATGTAACAAGCAGAAGCTGTAACAAACTATCAACATGTTTTGTGTTACTGGAAGAGGGAACAGAATAATGATTCCAGTAACGAATGATAAAAGAATATCTAAGTAAATTGAAAAGCCTGCATATTGGAGCAACAGTTTTGTGAGTAATATTACTGATGCACTAAATTTAGAATTTTATGGTTGCAGATTTAACAATTGTTGGTGACTGCACTATTAGAGTGTATTGATCAATAATGATTGTAATCAACTTTGCAGCTAGCTAAAATCAGTGTATCGTTAATATTACTCGACTTAAGGTATACAGCAGTTGCTTTCATTGTGAGAAAATCTCTCTTGTGCTGACTGTCAGATAAAAAATATGGTTAAATCACACCTGTTACTACAGATTGCATTGTTCACCATTAACAAAGTTACAATGCAATTCGGTCAGTTTTCTCAGACGTGTTATGGATGCGTAAAATCTGGATACCAATCCCTACAACTAAGTAAGTATGTTACCGTATGTTACGTAATAATGGCCCAAATTTTTCACACAACCTGCAAATTTGGTTTCCACCTTATTTTATTAGTCTAATTAGCCTTTGCTGTTTGGTGTATTTACATAATCAGAAAGGCAAGAAATGTTTGCCTCTTCTAAGGTTTTTCCATCACCCAAGTTTTTATAGTCAAAAAGGTTACCTGTTCTTATTACTAGTACCACATTGTACAAACCTTATATCTGTGTGAGAACTGTCTGGACTAACTGTTATCAATTCCTAAACACATAGAATGCAATATATTATTATATTGTAGTGGTGTAAACTAACAATTGGCTCCATTGCAGAATCTGGTTCATTCAGTTTGTGCAGGTCCAATAGTGGAACCCTATAATGTAGAGTAATGCTACATTGTAACACACAACGCACGTACACACACGCACACGCACACACACACACACACACACACACACACACACACACACACACACACACACACACACACACACACACACACACACACACACACACACACACACACACACACACACACACACACACACACACACACACACACACACACACACACACACACACACACACAATACATTGACCATGACAGCAATACCATTATAATTCTACTATGTATATGATTAGTGATGTAATGATAATCGGTACTAGTGATTATCAGTAATATTGGATACCAGCAAACATTTTATTTCCCAACTGATGTTTTAGACACATGAGTATATATTGTTTTATTTTTGTAATGGACAGAACCATGCATACCACATATGTTCAAGCAATGAAACAAAAGGGATGTACACAAATCTGCAACCTTTGCAGTGAGGAAATGTTCAGATGTACTAATGCATTTTATAAATCTGGTAATTAGCAGTAAATGGTTTATTATGCTTAAAAGCCAGTTGATGTAATCAAAACTCATATTGACTCTAGATGTAAAGTTTAGGGATTTTTCTGATGTAAGAATAGTTTTATGGATACCAAACTACCAACTATTATAGTTTCCTATTTAGTAGAGATGCAACAATATATCGATATATCGCCATATCGTGATACATTAGGCAGTGATACCGTATCAATACACATTTAGGTCGTATCGATTTATCGAATATCGTGATATATCGATGTATCGCCATCAAAATGTATACTTATACATACAACTGATGCTGTAGTTGTGCATTATGGTTGTGAATTTTACAGCTTTGCAACTTATAATTTCAGAAAAAAGTTCTAAAAATCAGTTAATTCACACTTGATTGTATCGTACAATATATCGCCGTATCGTGATACACAAGTGGCAATGTATCGATACACCCAAACTGTGTATCGTTGCATCTCTACTATTTAGGATATAATACCTCATCATTTCATCTTATACCATATATGTCGATGTATTATATGTATTATAGTGATGCCTTGATATGATGTTTTTATATAACGATATCATGATATTATGAAATTAGTGTCACATTATATGTACGTATCACAATATGATTATCAAAATAATTATGATATTTTGCAATCTGATTTGACCATAATTTCTGGTGTTGTCATAAGAATATATTAACTTCATTTTATTTAAGGCTACCATAAAATTATAATAACTAAACTGTATAGCAGGAAATTTTGAATGGCTTTTACAACAGAAAAAACCCTAAACCTTACATTAAGAGTACATACATAATAAACTATTTTACCTCATTCCTTAATTATTATCTGATCTAACAAGAGAGGGAACTAGTGATGCATAAGAACATACACAGATACTTTAAGAGTACATATGCAAGTAAAGAGTGCAGAGTTCAAAATAGCAGTCTGCCATCAAAGGTCATTTGTGAAAACATGTAAAGTATTCAGCATTACATTGTGTGTGTGTGTGTGTGTGTGTGTGTGTGTGTGTGTGTGTGTGCGTGTGCGTGCATGCATTATCCGTACAATGTGTGTGCATGCTTTGTCTAAGGACACTATAAGGTATCATGCCATTAGGTATCATGCCATTAGGTGACGATGCAGTCAACCCTCAGCCCTAATAATTTATGTAACATACTTTAATTTTGCATTGTCAATCAAGTGGAAGATAAAAATAAAAATTTTAACATGTGTAGCTACATGTATTTACATGATCATTCAATAATAGTCTGAACACAAAAATCACTAAATCTACAAGTAATGATGACCTTGTACCCATTTCTATAATTTCATGACATACATAAGCATAAAATATGTAAATTGTGAAGCAGTGAAGCTCCTGGTCTTTGTGAAAATTATACCAATAATGACCCAATTTATAAGAATATATAGTTTAATGTTTTTTCACATTCTAATTTACTCAAGGTATTCTATTTAAAAATACCATTACTCCTACTAGTCTGCAATCACATGTTTAGTCACATCATCCTATGCATCACTTTATGTCAGTATATGCTGAAGCCAGTTATGGTAATCAGTTGATCAGTACACACATATATATTACACAGTGGAACTATTGCAGTACATACTCACACATGTGACATAAATTTATGTAAAAATGACTTGAGATAACTGATGTGAATCCAAATGGACAGCCAGTGATTATGTTGATGACATTAAACCTTGCAAAAATGATTGGGCCACAAAATCATGCGTACCACTTAATGCACAAATTGTCATTACTAACATCACTGTGTCAAACATTTACAAACATCATATCTTTCTGGTATATCTTTTTTGACCACAATTTTTACACATATACTATGCAGTGCTTATGATAAGGGTTGAAAATTGTCCAGACATCTGCTTTCCTATTGTAAATTTATTGACTTCCCCATTGATAATGTATAGTAAATTTGTCTGGTCAAATTTGGTTTGATCGGTCAAATGCCCTAAGTTGGCCGGAAAATGTCTGATGACTGGCTGTTATCATAAGCCCTGATATGATGCATGTACATGTATGTAACTGTCATAACAACACCTCACACTGTACGATATTGTTAAGCTTACCCCATGGGAGCCTTGCGGCCTGTGTCACGCCTATATGGCTTCACCTTGACAACCTGAATAAAAGAAAATACACATTTGCCTTAAAAGTTTAATCACATGCTATAGACAGCATACATACAAATTTTATTTTATTTCATTTCAATTGCAGATTAACCAACGCAGTCTGCACAAAGTATGGCATTACAGATGATAATGAAACATCACTCAATGACCAGTCACTAAAAGGTGTTTACAATTTACAGTTACTTTGACACATCACCTTAATAATTTTACATACTATCATATCAACATACCATATATACACACTGTGTGTAAATATACGTGCACAGCTGAAAGTAATTTAACACACCTTTTTGCTGACTACGTCCTCTGTGGTCCATGCCTGGGTTACCGATGGCTGCATATGATAAATACATTACGATGATTACATGTTAATGATCATGATGTGTTCAATTTATTTAAACATATTCTTAGGGAAATATTTACTGTAGCTTTATATAATGTGATATGGCGGAAGGCATATTCTTCACAAAAATAAAAAGTTTTTTACACAAAACATCAGATCAGCATATAAAGTAGTGTAATAAATGGACACGTGCAATGTTCCAACATCCTTGCATGCAATGAGTAGTAAATTCCACATGCAATACGATAATTATTACTAACAATACTATTCCCCAACATATGCAGTCACATGTGAATTGTTTACAAAATAATGCAAAACTACAATACATCTTATTAAGAAGCCAGGTAGCTGGTTTTGAAAAACTGTGTCAATTATGTACCACAAGGCCAGGTCAACCAACACACATACACTCACAATTTATGAGGTTATACTTTGCGAGTTTATAACTGCTTAAATCTTGTGCTCCAGGACATTAGCATTCCTTCTACACATGCTATTAGTACACAGTGACAAAATGTTATACACCAAACCAAAGGATATATCAGTAAATGTGCTGTTACATGCATTAATGGCTAGTTAAATGACTTGTGTAAACGGATACAGCTAAGGTAGGTATTAGTATGCTATGTAACTTTATAGGTCATACATGCATGATATATGCACACAGTTATCTCCATGGTAATGGCATACACATGTATATCATCATATAGTATGACCAAATCAAATACAGTAATGCTATACTAGACAATGCACACATATGCGTATACAAAAATACATGCAAGACAGTAGTGAATGATTGTGAAATGAGTGCTCAAATATTCAAAACAACAACCTGAAGCCTACACAAGGATGGGAACACGCTCATCTCACTGTGTGTGGCCGTGCCTGTATGGTAAAAGCTAAACCATACTAACTATGGGTAACTTGTTTACACTTAAGCAATATCAATACAGTTAGAATGCACACACAATGTATGTATGTACACATGCACAGTATGAATTATCAAAATTTACTGGAAATTAACATGCAGATATTTGGGTGGTCACCTTAAATGGCTTTGCCACTGATGAGTGTTGTTTTTGAATGGTAGAAAAGTTTCCCACATTATCGGTTTGCTTTTCATCTTTGTTCGCTAGTAGGTTAGGGGCTGATGCACTTTTAAAAACACTGTTGTCCAAAAATTTGTATTGTCTTTTTTGAGGAACAGGTTGGCCGTGTTGATTTACCAAATTTCTAGGCGCATGCGGTGTTGAACTGGGTACTGCTGATTTTAAGGATTTCTCGCTCCTGTGGACACGTGGAGCATGATAAGGCAGAGTGTTCCTTAGATGTGCTGCATATCCTCTTGTAGGATCACGGTACTGTGTAAAGTTGTATGCCATACCACTCCCACAGCTGAAGTAAGAATACAAGAATACTATCACATATGAATTACGCATATATAAATCAATTTTATTTACATTGTGGATTACTTTTCTTAGTTTATTTTTTCACTGTACATGTCTATAAAATAAACTGATGTTATAAGCAATAATACTACTAAACAGGCCATAATTCAAACTCTACACTAGTGCATAAACAAATGTACTGGATTCGAACAAACCTTCATAGGTTAAATGCAACATTCGAAATGTTTATACTTCACTATGTAATGGAGTATGTTGGTAATTTGTGCAGTCCTTGTCCCTTACACGAGCAGCCAAAAAGGAGACTATTACACGTGTGGCCTTATGGTTTTATTATGTAACCTTATATATAATTAGTGCACGTGTTATCATCTATGACAAAACTAAGTAAATTTGTGTTGTAAGAAACAGCTTCGAAGATCGTAGAGATACTTTTGAAGGCGATAAATTGACATTCATTTAAGCACTACCTTACGCATGTGAAATGTGAAATGCAACACTTTAGGTGTGGTCCTTTAGTGTTTGGCTTCACCTTACAGTCCAAGCACATACTTAATAAATACACACACTCGACTGTACACACAGATACTGGAATCTTAAATATGAAGCTTTGACGATGTACACTATCACTGTAATGCACAATAACACATGCTGGTATGCATTCTTGCATGCTTGTTATGAAACATTAGTCGACTATTATCCCAAAATTAGCTCCACATAAGAGTAAGTAAACAGCAGAACTATCAAATGTCGTTTTGTATGGCAGAAAATATATACACTATCACCATCTGCTCTCCCCATGACTACACATTTTGATATACTGTATACTTATAGTAATTGAATTTCACACTCATAGTTATCATATGTCTCATCACATACATTCTGAGTCATATATGGTAACCAAGTCTATAACATTCTCTAATAGTCCAGTCGGGAAGCAACTATCTTATATAAAGTTTGTACTACAAAATCCGTTGATGACATTAAGCTAATTATAGGAAACATTTAAACCACCAAAACAGTGCTACCATTCATTTCTCTAATTTACTTACAATGCATGTGAGCAATGACAAAGCATTATCTATATATAATAGCATATTACCATAAATATGATATATACTACATTGGCAAAAATATTAGTAGCTGGCAGTTTCATAACTTGAATATCCTGTAAATCACCTATTCATACATCACAACTATAGGTACTGTTTCTATTATTATTATGAAGACAATCAATCTATTCTAGTAATGATCACATGACAAAATGTATAGGAGAATGATGATGCATTAGTGAACCAGTATTCTGTTAGTCAAGCACTGTTATTGTAACTGCCATGGTAAAGCTGGACTACTTACATGTGCTAATGTCACATGATTAATGTACAAACAAATCACAGTACTATGGAAACAGTACACTATGAAATTGAGTTTCTACAATCATCTATGCTACAATATTGTACTTCCACCCGTTCTAATTAGTGCGCACCACTAAAACAACTGTTTGCACTGTAAGCAAAATGTATCAACAGAATAAAATGTAAATACCTTTTCTCTTAGAGGGGCGGCTTGAGCGCTCAGTAGAACGCACGGCGCTATTCTACAACTACTCTACATGCACACACACCCTTCACGATTGGCATGACAACGTGAGGCAATCAAATTGTGGGACCGGATATTTGTCAGCATGTCAGATCACAGGTAAGCTGAGTGTTACTTTTGCTTTATGTTCTATTTTGTGCATTTCGGGTAACCAAAAATACCCGCGGAAAATAGTTTTATGCTGAGTGTCTTGAAAAATTTATACACTTCAAGGGTAATTTGTTTGCGTCACAGCGCGTCGTAAGGAAATTAGATGCTTTGAGGCGTCTTTGCCGACTATTTCATGACTCTAGTCATAAGGTTATGCCCATTAAGAGTCAACAATTCATTAACAGCCCTGTTTATATCAGGCCATGTTTACAACTTCATAAAATTTATTTTACTACATAATGTAAACCACATGCATAATGTTATCATTACGCAGCATATGGTTGGTTAATATAATTATTTTATCTTGATACAACACCATAAAAATCTGTAGAGAATGTCTGCCTACACGTACATAATATATGTGTGTGTGTTACAATGTATGTGTTGTATGAGGTAGAACACGTTTAAGCGCCTTTAGTTAATTAATATTCTTTCGTGCATATTTCTTATAACAATACGGTAAGCATTTCTTGGGTTACTGACGTTTGCACACTACTGAGTTGCAAACGTTGTTGACGTTGTTAATCTTGTTGATTCCTGCTGGCATGGTTGTCTTTGGCCTGCACGAATATCACATGATATTCACTTGCTATATAAAGTAGCCTAATATGGGTAACCCTGGGTAACTCTATCATGCCAGAGTCAATTACAATAAGCCATCTACTGGCACAAACAGAAATGTATGGAAGTTTCCATACAATAAACTAGTGCACGTGATCATGTCCGACCTTCTCTGAATATGATCTGTGCCTAGTAAAAACAAATTAATACCTGTAACTCATAAAGGACAATGTTGTATACTATACATGTGTGTGTGTGTGTGTGTGTGTGTGTGTGTGTGTGTGTGTGTGTGTGTGTGTGTGTGTGTGTGTGTGTGTGTGTGTGTGTGTGTGTGTGTGTGTGTGTGTGTGTGTGTGTGTGTGTGTGTGTGTGTGTGTGTGTGTGTGTGTGTGTGTGTGTGTGTGTGTGTGTGTGTGTGTGTGTGTGTGTGTGTGCTGCACATACTCATAGGGTGTGCGTACCTGTAATAATTACATGTATACCATTTAATAGTTCCCACTATTGAGGTGTGACATTTATCCAAGTAAATAATTATGATAAATGTTTGTTATACATGCACATGACATGTGTAACTGAATACATGATTTCACATGTCACAAGATTTATTCTACATGTATGGCTGGTATATGTTTATGTAAAGAATTTGATGAATTCCTTAAGCGAGATTATACATTTCAGTTTTCATCATTCATTGTACAAATACCATATTCATCGTGTGCTCACAATACACTGCTATTTACAGCCAACTACGTACACAGCTATTACAAATCAATAGTACATTAAACATATTTATTGACCATGAGTCCTTTGTTATGTGAGCTAATACCATATTTGGAAGTGCTTAATCAAACTGAGGTCTAATAATTAAGTGGATTATGAAAATGATATGTTAATATCAATGTGTTATCTCAGGTATGCACATAAACATGTGATATTATGATTTCGGTAATGCTATTTCATGAGGAAGTTGTAAAAGATACATATATATATAGAGTCATTATAGACATAAGATTATATCTGTCATAATTCTAACTAAATCTAAGTTAGAATTATGACAGATATAATCAGAACACAGTTATGTCTGTATGTATATGTATCTTTTACATGTGCTTTTAACTTGGAGACTACATGTGTACTGTATCATAATGTTGTAGACTAAAGAACCTACCTTTGGCTGCTGATAATGTAGTTTTTGCCAAAAATGCGTTAAATAGAGAAGTTGAATAGTTTCATTCCTGTCAAGATGATGATGATTCAGTTTAATTGAATTGGTTATTGTGCTTATATGGGAGG
The DNA here is from genome assembly GCA_963930835.1 of Spongia lamella. NCBI lineage: Eukaryota > Metazoa > Porifera > Demospongiae > Dictyoceratida > Spongiidae > Spongia > Spongia lamella. Next base: position 2,547,725 of record OZ005750.1, on the reverse strand, counting down.
GAATATGTAAACAATGTTGTTTAGTATCAGTATTACTGTGTTTTTCTTAGATCTTACACCTTATGAAGTGTCATGCGCTAATGCGCACGCAATTCAAATCATTTTTGCGATACTTCTGCTTGCTGTGGTGCTTTATAGTGCATGACGCTTTGTAAGGTGTAAGATCTCTAGCTACACAAGTGTTTAGCTTAGCTATAGGGGTAATCATTACATGTGTTCATATATATACCATCGATCGAGGCTTTAAAGTTTTTATGGACTAAAAGTTTTATTTCATAAAGATATTTTAAGGTTTCCGTGACTAAACGATAAGAATATGAAAAGTGAAATATTTACCAGATTGAAACTAATTGAGTTTATTGCTAAAAGTCAAATTCATTTGCTCTCGCATGCTTTCTTTACAGCCAAGTAGTCATCGACATTCTCTGTAGAGCCGATGAATATAGGTGTTCTCTGGTGGAAACTCGTCAGCACAATGTCCAGAGTGGCAATTCCCCCACTGTCTGATTTACCGCCGGCTTCTTCAATAATGAATGCCATCGGGTTGCACTCGTACTGCAGCCTCAGCTAACCATAAACAATCCAGTAACATAATCGCATCATGTACATAAAATAAGTCACCTTTCCGGAAGGATTTTTGGTGGTAGCAGGGTATATGAATATGCCACCATATTTCAATGTACGGTGCATGTCGGCCACCATGGAACCAACATAGCGAGCATTTAAACCCGACTTTCCCTCCTGGATAAACAAATAACAATAAACAAACAATAAATATGGTCAAGCAATGAAATCTCCAGCCCACACTCACATCTGGATACTTGCACTTATGGATATACTGCTTCACGGACTCGTCCCAATATTGAGTATAACCTTCATTTATGGAATAAATCTTGCACCTAGAAGGTATCTTCATATCTCTGTCGGTCAATACAAACTCCCCAATTGCCTATTGTGTAAGGTTTTAACATGTTGAAACAATAAAGGCCAAAAGCAAACAATGACATGTTAGAATACACTACTGATTCACAAAGCAAACATTCCCTATACTTTTTTTATTATGGATATGGCTTATTCGTATAGCTCATTTCATAGAGCATTCCAATTTATACTTTAAGCGCATATACCTTTGAGGAAGGATGAAAACAAAGTGGTTGATATTATTTTACATCTCATATTGTGCACTAGTTATACGGTACAATTGCAGTTAATACGAATATGTTCTGTTTCAATCTGTTTTCTGTATTATACAAATAGCCCATCAATAATGACATTTGTATAACCATTAATACATTGTTGTATTATTGGTAATGAGTATCCTTTATACTGATGGTTTAATATGGCTGCACTGCAAATATTTTTGTTGACCAGTGTGACCACTCAATGGTACTCATTGCTTGGTAATGAATGTTGCATACTCATTATGTCTATTTATCTATTGTTGCAAGTACAGCAGATGAAAGAAATTGATTGATTAATCTATCTTTACTATAGTAGATATTAAATTTTTATCAATTCCATTTTTTCATTGTTATTTCTGGAAATCCTATAGTAGTACATGATAAAAATCCAACTCATTGACTGCTTATAGCTCATTGATTCATTATGCTCATTTATAGGGATAAAATTTAATGTCAAGAGGAACAAAATTAAAGTAACACAATTTTGGGCTGGCGTTTTATTTACGTACCTTCCTATTGGCTTATTGGGGTAAAGGTTTGTGATAATGTAAATGTTATTTTGAATCCCACATTTACTTGTGAGGATCAATTTATCAATAACATGGTGTTCTATGCTGACTCAGCAAGTGATATGTGTATTTCAATGAGCCTGTTATTCCTTTATGTAACTATAGAGGCTTCTAAAGTTACATGGATGATTAGATACTTAATGTGTGATGGTATACAGTAATTGTTAATATAGAAACATTTAATTTATGTTTGTTAATTGTTTTAAGGGGGTGGATAAAATTCCCAATGCAAGCAGTGTTAGTAGCTTGTATTCTGTTGACTTCCTTATCAATAGAGATTTCCTTAAGAAGCCTTCTGGTTCTTGTTAGCTACCAGGCAACACAAGGCACTTATCATGTTATAACTTATTTCTCTTATTGTGTGGTGCAATAGCAGACTAAATGGTTGAAGGGGGGACTTTATGCCATGTGATGTTATTAAACAATACTTTTGTTTATGGTTTATCATGGTAATGTCAAGGGCCTGCTTGGGCCTGCTTTAGCCCGCCTCCACCTGCCCAGTTATTGAAAACAACAGTGAACAATATTGTGGTGGATGGGATGAATAACACTAGTGTAAATATGGCTTTATGCTGGGGGGCAGTTCCATCAGTCCTACAATGGGAGAACTAGTAGGTAGTAATAGTGTATATATGTGATGTTGAAATTATACATCGAACATTTCACGTTTCAGCTACACAAACACACTCCACATGTATAGAGTGATTTTAAATGGATTTCTTGATAATCCCTTATGCTCTACTTAATCACATAATTATTATTATATGATGGACAATATTAATATAGCAGCAAATGCCCCCAGATCAGCCTAAGTACATGTACTTGAACATCTCTTTGAGGGATGAAATCTGAACAATGGGAGTCAAGTTCAACTGCCCCCTATCCTTGTTAGTACACTGGATGGATCATATGACCACTCATGGCACAATATTATATGACCACAGTTTACTTTCCTTTTTATCAACCGTAACCATGGGCTTCAGTCGTTGTTGTTAAGGAAACAGTGATTATTCGATTAACTTATCCCACAAGTATTCTGTGGTATTGTGCTGATCTAGCATCCATTCATCAATTAAAATTAGATACTTGTGGCTTTATATCACTAATCTTTTCCTATATCTTCATATATGGTGAACTTTTTACCAGTTGTGTATGCCCATAGCAACAGTTATAAACATGCAGGCTTGGGTATAGTATATTGTAATATTAAAATATTTGAGATGATTGTTGATTGTTTACGTCTTTCACATGCTGACATGTTTATAATTATTCTATACAATAACTGGTAGCTCTGGTAAGCACCTTACGTCCCTATATTAAATACCTATGTACGTGGCTATGCAATCTTTTGTTGTCACTGTAATTTGTGATTGTAGTGTAACCTCTATAACTACGTATATATCAATATGAAGATATGTATTAATGTAGACTATCTTATTTTTAAAAAAAAAATTTGAAGGGGAAGACTGCATTCAGTACAATAATACTGCTTTTCAGCAGTGCCCCCTGTGCACACAATACATTACTATATACACAAACAATACACACATAATCAATATAACGATTTATATAATGATTTGAAGTGTTCAAGTGTTCTTGCCGCATACAGTAATGGGTCCAAGGAATTCCAAATTTGAGCTCCCCTGAAGTAAAAACTACTCTTTCCCAAATTAGTTCTTACTCTAGGTATAAACAAGCAAAGAGGGTTACGACCAATGTGTGCAGTAACATCAACTGCATAATGTATGTTACATATTACAATCCTTTTTGCTTCAAGTTTATGGCTTGAACATTCCTACATTTTGTTTGAAATTTGTCAATACATTTGGTGGGAATCGTTTACAGCTGCTAACCAAATTGGGGCCACCTGTACTTGTGATTTTGAATTTATGAATATTTTATTTACTTACATTTTCAAATGATGTTATGTTTGTTTACTCTGGTAGCTTGCTCATGTTTATTAATTTATTTGTTGTTGTTTATTAATTCACTTGCTGACGTTTTAATAATTCATCAATACTTTTAGTAGTTCTTACTGAGTCAAGCATGAAATATGTCTTCTTGCTGGGTACCTAGTAACAATAGATATTGCATGGAATCAGGACTAAAGGGAATACCCATAATGTTTATCAGCAATGGTAATGAAATCATCCTGAAACCTCACCATGCTAGTCACAACAGACATTTTGATGTTGTAAAATGATTTTTACATCTCAGGTGTGAATTGATGCGTTCACACTGCATACATTGGAAGTCAAATGATTTGCTAAAATATATTCACCACTTGGACTGGCAGTTCAATAGTTTGATTCATATATCATGTGTCACATATATGCTTGACTTGTGACTTTTCTACTTGTATAACAAAAGAACAGTTTTTGATGTGATATATTCTTGAAATGCATAGTTCAGTATTTTATTACTAATGCTTATAGATCTCATGGCTTCTATTTTATATGCATTGATTATACATGTTGAATGGTTTGTAGCTTTTCTTTTTCTAAACTCTACCCTAGCAGCTGGCTGCGGTTATGGGACAAATTAGTAAAGCATAAGATGTATTGTGTTAATTGGATTAACTTATAAAATAAAGTTATCTGTGTGTCTATATGCCATGTAACCCATGTTGTATGATAACCTTTGAACTATCATAAAAATGTGATTTTTGGTGATAAATAAAGCACGTTCTATTTTATTTACTTCCTTGTGCCATTATAAAAGTGACATCACAATTACATTAAATTTTCTATATGATGTGTGTGTGTGTGTGTGTAGGTGTGATTGGTAATTCTCTATATATCCCATAGTTGCAGTTGTGGAGATGACTTACCAATAAACCACATTAAATTTTTGTTGTATCAATTAATGGATATACGTTTCCCATTGGAATTTTGTTGTTTCCACAAAGTGATTGTCGTTGCATTGCAGGGGAAGGAATTGTGGTAGGGAAATATGAATTCTTTACTGAATGCAATCAAGTAAACACGATTGCACAATACACACACATATGGTTATATATGGAAAAGTATAGGAGTTCTATTTTGGGATTATCTCCATATTTAGTGATTTTGTGATTGAAGTCATAAAATTATAGATGTTTATGCAAGTCATAGTTGGATAACAATTAAACCACTTTGATGTCACGAGGCTTGCCAGTTCAATAACGCTAATCTCAAGAACATGAGAACAAGCGTTGTTCATGAAAGACCACACATTTGTATGTACAAAGGACCACCTTTAACTACAGCCACTTTTATAGTGCTTTCAACCAAATCATTAAACAAAAATTATTGTTTTAACATAACTAAAAATTTGACCACTGCAAAAAGCAAATGGTACACTTTACATATCGATATCCCTTGGTAGTTATGTGAACAGCTTCATGTTTTGTTATGAAGTCTTGGAAAGGCTATTTTATATCTTGTAATAACTAATTTCTGTGTAATTAAATGAAAGGGTTAAAGCTCATAGCTGTCTTTGATATGAGGATATGCAATTACCTCCTTTAGGAAGATGCATTACTGTTTGTAATTGTCGCCAACTAATCTTCACATGTTGTCTCCAGTTGTGTGTTTTTGATACGTAACTTGTTACTTGGTGAGATAAAGTTCAGTTTCACATTCTTCAGTGACATTATATCATATAATAATGACATGATGAAGGAATGTTATTCATACGTTAGACAATTCCAGATGGCCATGCCGTATGTTTAATTTTATGAATCCTCGTTAAGACATTTGTAATATCTTAATATTAGTATTAAATGTCGTGTGCTCGGTTCAGTTTTCATGACACATTATACAAAAGGCTGCATGGTACTTGACTACTTGTACCAGTTAACATTGAATAAGCCCATCTAAAGCTTCTGTTTTTGTGCCACCGTCACTCAGTAATGTGCCAGAGCAAACTTAAAAGTTGAACATTTTTCAGTGGGACCATTTAAGAATGTCCACATTATCATTTCATATTTTAGCATCAACAATGGCTGGTAAAGAAGTTATATATATTTTTGTGTAAATGAGTGTCAAGGTGTATGCATGTTTAGCTGGATTAATGACATGTTTTGTACATGAACGTGACGGGAAGTGGGCTGTCTGGTCAAGCACTGCAGTGTTTCGAATGTGTACTGTATGTGTAGGCTATGTAAGCATGTTTTGCAGAAAGTCACTAAACACAAGCATGGAAATAATAGCTATTGCAGTTTCAGCAACTCTGTTAATGTGCTGGTCGGTCTTTAATAGCCTATCACTTAGTTGTTTACTTCTTCATGTTAATTTGGTTTGGTGGTCGTTCCCCATTGGTTATTGTGGCCTTCCTTCCAGACCTATTAAACAGTGAACACACACAGTTTAGCAGCAACAAAACAAAGACATGTGTTCTTGTGGTAAAATCTAATTTGCTGTTAACCTCATTAAAACATACCCTACCACTGTGCATGACAGCATCTTGTATAACAATACTTACATGCTTGTACGCTACCAGTATCAGTAAAATGTTGTACACTTGTAACAAAAGAGTTGGTTCATTGAGTATTTAATGTTAAGCGTAATTTCTAACACGAGTGTCATATTAAGTAAATTGTATCCTAACAGATGTCTATCGGAAGCCATTGTATATGACAATAAGTCTGTTTTTGCCAGCATGTTACTTCCATTATCATGTCGACATATGACCACCCTCCGTTACCACAGCTTGATTGTGCACTATTCATAATCCCCACCCTTAACTTGATTATAACGGAGAGTGCCATTGTGTACAAGCAAGCACAAATAAACAACCAAGTTTTGTCTATAATCTGCTATGGCTAGCCAGCAAGGTGGTGGGAATAAGAGTGACTGTATCCATTATCATCTTCCTTAGTGAAAGAGAGAGCTGGTATAATTTGACTGTAATTTGATTGTCTGGCAGTTAAGTGGCTTGTGGCACTCTATATTATTGGAACTAAGTACATGCACAGCACACATGACATTGTTTACATGCAGTTTCAGGTAAGTCGTATTGGCTGTAGTGGTTTGATCTTGCATAATTAGCTTCACATATTTGTTAGTTATCCCATAACTTATTTTCTCCTTCCCCATTTCTTATAGTCGTAACCACACTATGGCTGTGTGTGTCTGTATGGCTTCAAATATTTATTAGCCATCACATCTCACTATGTCTTATAACTAGCCATAAAAACATGGAGAATTTATGTAAGCTATGCAGCCACCATGCAAGCTCAGGAGTTTCTACTTGTTATAACAAAACAATAATATATATTGTTGGCCCAAGGGGAAGTACATTATTTATGATAAGCTGACACTCAGCAGTTCTCCTATATATACATATAATTAGATACAGTTAATGAAACCACACTCTTACCATTATTATTTGATATTGTTCTTGCATTGAACTGTTAAACTACTCTACATAAAATTCTTTTATCAAACTGTTTTGTTGTGGTCTCCAAGTGTTTATGGAAATTTAGCTACTTATGGTTGTACAGTGGTAGCTTGCTACATCAGTAGTCAAATTGTTATTGACAATGTGAGCTCTATTAAAATAATAGTGGGAACATCAGCCTGCTGAATGTAATGGACCACTGCTACACATTAATGTCATTTGTATCTGTATCCTTTGATGTTGACACATGTGCACGTGCAGACACACAGTGCATGAGCACTGGAGTAATAGCTACCATTTCATGTGTACAATTAGCTACTTCCAAAAGTAAGACTTTCAAAGTAAAAAATTCACAGTAAAAATTAGCTAGCAACATCAAACTTTAAATTACCGTAGCCGGCTAAGTATTATGGAGATGCTCTATGATGATGTGAAGAAAGCTGTAATTGAGTTTTGGCACATATACAAGTGAAATTCATTGCCAAGTTTCCCACCAATTTTTGCACAGCTCAGCTATAAAGGAACTCCTATAAATGCACCCCCTTGTCTTGTTCATAAAAGTGTTATGATTTTGTTCTATATATGAGATCAGTAACTTTGTTAGTTACTCCTCAAGCCAATTACACCTGGAATGATTTAATCACTTTAACTTTATTTTAATGACGGCTATGGTTTTGTTTGTGGTATAGAAGTGGTGAAGCGTAAAACCCTCACTTTCTCTCTTGGGAATAAATACTTCTTTTACAATATTTTAAAAATGAGTATACATGAGTTGTAAAATAGATACAGTCTTGTGATAAAAATAATGAACATTATAATCATGATGCATGTGGTTAATAAAATAATACAAATATAATATATCATAAAAACTTGTTCTGATCTCGGATCTGATAAAATGGTACATATTGTAGTTAAGTCTTGGAAGTTGCTTTAAAAATCATGATATCTCTTTGAATCAAGATTCTCTGCAAAAGAATGAAACAGTAATATAATATTACAAGGGAATGTAACGTTTATTAAAATTAACACCCTACACATGGCTGTTGCTAAGTGGAAACCAAAATAAACAAAGCCTTCGCATGGCGGGTAATCCTTCGAAAACTAGGCGGCAAATTTATCACTCGATGGAGTAAATGACAATAAACTAAGTGCTTAATTTTTGGCCTGTTTACAGCACTTACCAGCTTATCTGAAATCTGGGTCCTCAAGATATCTAAGTGCTCTTAGGCCGTCTATCATGGCGCGAAAACGCGACTCGATAACATCCTTCCATCTATCCGAGTCGTACAATTCATATTCAATTGTATTGGAGAACGCACGAATGTAACTCATCAAAGTAGCCAGTTTTGATTTGCGATCTGCTCCAGGTCCAATGTTAATGTCCCGCAACAGTCGCTCCGGTCTTTGTGCCTTGATGGGTAGGGTTAAGTATTTCCCACCCCTGTGAAAACGCTGTGGCTCTTTTTCACAAAGTTCTTTTTCGTCCACTTCAGTGAAACTAATAGTTCGCTGTCTCGCTGTGGATTCTTTTAATGCAGCTGCAGCCATTAATAATCTACTCTTCTAGAAGGAATTACCGGCTTTTATCAGTAATATATAACTGAGTTTCGTGACTGAACGCGCACAGATACGCCTATCTACTTTGTTTACAATCTGCTGACCTTTAATTCTTACGCAGACTAATGACGTCATGATACGTTACTTTTTATAGCATTCACGTGTGCTAGAAGCGGCATTTATGAAAAAGTAGCAAGTAGGTTGCTTGATACCTTATTGCTTATCGAAAATTGAGGAGGTTTCAAAGTGCTTCGCCACAAGATGGCCAGTAATAAAGAAAAAGAAGCTGTAAATGGGAGTGAATCAGAAGGCGATAGTTTGTCGTCTCTGAAAGGCATCACTGAGAAATCGACAAAAGCCAAAAGAGAACCGTCACAGCGCACTTATTCTACTAGCGAAGTAGACAGAGAAAAGAAGACATCTGCCAAGATTATTACTGAGTTTCTTACTCGTTCACCAGCTGTCAACAGTCCTGTAAACACAACCCGACACGCCCCTCTTGTATCACACGGTCCCGAAGCTAGCGACAAGGATATCCCCGTACAACAGACCGCCGAGATGAACTTAAATCCTGTGTGTAAGAAGAATATGTCGAGTAAAGCGACACCACCGACTACATTCTACTCACCGCCAGTACGACACAGGCCGGCGAACGATTCGTCCCCACCTTTAAGGCCTCGTTCACGCTCCGTACCAGATTGTTCGGACAGACAGCGCCGCATGGTCAGTGACTAAGCCTTTTACCTCAACATACCTTTACATTAGTTTTCTTTTGTGGGCTATTAAAACATTTAAGTTTAATTGATGTTAATAATCTGTTAGTATCTGTTTTACAATGGTTTCTTTTTCTACAGAGATGCCTTACTGATGAGGAGGAAGGCGTTGCCAAGCTTGTAGGTAGTCGTCTAAATGAAATTGCTAGCCGGATGAATCCAAAACTGCCATATCATGTGTATGAACCTGTTCTGTTTGAAGCCATCACTCTTGCCATATCACAGACTGGCTACCAAGTTGTGCCCGTCCAAGTTTTCCGCCGTGCGCTTGAAATGGTACAAAGACAGACCTCTGGTTGGACATATCGAAGCATCATGGACATGTTGTTCTATGGGAGAAAGATGTTAAGTCAATTTCTTATCAATTTTGAAGGCGATGATATTGATGGACTTAGACTGATCGATCAGTTCGTGGACTTTTTCAATGTCCAATGCTTGCCCTGGATAAGAAGCCATGGAGGATGGGTAAGTAATTCAGTGATAAATTGTATATCATTAACACTTTTATGATAGCCAGACCTATCACACATGTGCTCCATAGCCTTAATGTTGATAGTATGATATTCATATGACACGTATGTCTACTGTGGTTTGTTTAGGTCTAGGATGTATCTTTTAAAACTTCCTGCTTCCTGCATTTGTATATTTCCTATAATTTCTGTGTTATTGTAGCACAACATTGTTATTACATTGTACATTAACTATGTCCTGACTTGCTATTGTTCAAATATGGCTGCTGGCACAATTGGACATAATTTGAAGCCACTTTCATTCCTTGTAAACAACCATCATACAGTTATTTATTGCTTTATAAAAAGTTTTGAGTCAGCATTTTACTGCTGTTGTTTTAAGCTGCCTACAGTTTAAATTACTTATTGAACTTTTGATGATGGGATAGGTAATATTGGCTTCCCTAGTCAGCATAGAGTAATGATAATCAGAGGTCACTGCTTGGCTTCAATCATTTTTTCTTTATTCAATTAGAAATCACTGTGTAGTGGTAGCACCTTTGGTGATAACAGTTAGGGATGGGTTTTGTGGTGTGCCCCACTGTTTATCTATGTAACCATTGGCAACCATAATATACAAAAATAGCAAATCATGGTGGTTTTTGGTTTAAGTAATCCTGCTTACCTGGCTAACCTAGCTGCAATAATTGTGGTACGCTGCTGCTGCGGTGTCATCGCCAAGCAATATTGTTTTCAATTTTGTGCAGTTTGAAACTTAAAACTAGATGCTTGAATACCCTGCTATAGAGACCACCTGTCTATGAAAACCATCACCATGTTTACAGCACGTAGCACACTCCAACAACACAATGTATCAATAATATCATTATAGCATACACAGTGAAACATTAGACCTTCCCATGCATGTTATTATTATTTATCTCTTTTCAGGGTGAGGTGTTGCATCATGGTGAAGGGGAAGGTGATATAACGTCAACATTGGACACAAGCCATGAAGGAGATCGGTCGAATCAGTCCAGTGGTTATGAATCAATGGGACACCCAAATGTTGAGAGCCTTGATGAGCGTGACAATGCCTCAGTTACTCCTACAGTGTTCTCATCTGATAGTAGTGATGAAGACAACTCTGCCCTTGAACCAGCCGTCTTGTTACCACCAGTGTCTCACAGTACCCCAGCTAGACAACTAAGTGATATTCCTGAAATTGAGTCACCAAATGCCTCATTACAGCTGCCCCCTACAACCGAGGAAAACCTTACTCCAGAGAACCTTCCTACATCAATGCCACCCACTGAAAGTGACCCTAACACTAACACCACTGGTAGCAGCAGTAATAACATTCTGTTCTATGGTACCACAATAGCAGTGGCTGGGGCACTACTATACAATAAACTGAATTAATAAAATGGACTTTTTGACTTAACCCGCTATGATCACTAATGCTCTCCTGCTTATGATGAATGTTGTAATGATAATCATGTATTTATGCCTTTTGTATTATATAATCACTGATTACTTAATATATTCATTTTGTATTATATTATCATTATAATTATTACCACTGATGTGTATCATCACCTTGGATGTCACAGATTTTTATATCACAGTGTATATAGTGGAATTGTGTAAGCACATGTAATCGCTATATTATTTGTTGTATCATTTTGTCTAACTGAATGTATTCTTTGCCTATGTTGTATAATTATTGTGTATTGTTATACTGATCATGAGTTTCAGTTTGAACAAAAATAATTTACATTAATAAAAGCAGTATAATAATAATTATAAGGTATAGCTACATAGCTATTAGTTAAATATCTTCTTCTTGGCAAGTACTGAAGGAACTATTCCCGATCAAATCTTAATTGTGTCTTTATAAACAACTACTACAATTATTATGTATAGTGTATATATATATATGTATATCCATGTAGTTGCTATAGCTACATGTAATACTATCTACACTAACATGCTATAGCTGTGGCTGTGGGCACAGTATATCATTACAAACAATTGAAAACGTTACGCTAAAACAAACTACACAACTTGTAGCATTATATTCCCATTATCTCATTTAACTACAAGAACGTTTCCATAGATGCTTGAAATTATTACAATTGAAATCATTGCATTACAAAAATTTCACTACAGAAATATAGCTAGCTAATTATCGTGTGTCCAGCTAAATGTTCCCTACACTTAAGCTTCTGTTAACCTTCCGGCTCCTTGTCTGCTGTTGTGCCACTTGCAGTTCCCTGAGAAATAAAGGCAACATTGTAACATTAAACTGTCTGACAGACAGGTTTGCATAGCTATATAAGCAACTAAGTAGGAAAAGTAAAACAACACATAGAAACCTGCCAACCCGACTATCATCGTATTACTATAACACTGAAATTGCCAACTATTCAAATTTATCACGAAATGAGTTCACCATTTCTAACTACATTATGTAATTAGCTACAGCTAAACCATATATAGATATATGCAGTTATGTGATGGGGTCCATGTGGCATATATATATATTATAGCTATAGCCAGTTTGACTGGGCATATAGCCACTGCATGGATGTGTGTTGTGTATAGTTACCGACAAAGAGTAGAGTTGTGTATTTACCAGTTGGATTGTTGCTCTTATATATACTCCCCTCCAGTTCACAGGGACACATTATATACGTACATGAGCTAAGCCCTGCAAGTATATAATTGTACCATCGCAATTGAAATTGAATGCAAAGCCCCACAGAGAGAAAATTTAGTGTTTCCATTCACCATCAACCATCTGGTGGTGTAGCAAGCCATACAGATAACTGGGCAGACATGCCGTCTGATATTTGAAGTATGTAAACAATAAACCACACAGCCCCATATGGCACCATAGCATGTAAACACATCTTTCCTCACTGTGACTTCATATAATCAACCACAAGGAAACTATATACTCTACATATATGTACACCCCAATAGCTGTGTGTATGATGCAAGCATACATACATGCAGTAACTATACCTGCTTGACAATTCTATCATGGCTATAGAGTAAGATTCTATTTGTATATCATTTACAAGCTGTAATAGATTTATAATGTTTGAAGCCTACGCAGGTCTCATTATCTGCATTACAATACTGTCCATATGTGTGGGCCACCATGTAGTTAAACCATTAATGGTATTCACTGTGGGTTAAGATACAACTAATTCATTTCACACATCATTAAACAGCCTGAGAAACAATATGCACCTGGTGATATTGTGCAAATCATGGAAGCTTGTAAACATGTCCATTACAGCTGGAAAGTTAATGGTGCTATAAAAATGTAATCTCAAAAACAAAAAATCACAATAGCTATGGCATGATTGACTTATATGGACATGCCTAGAGGCATCACTTGGTGATCAATTACAAACAGATAATGTAAACAGTGTGATGTGGTAGTGATCAATTACCTTCATCTCTCTTCAAGTTGGACATAATGAAATAATAAGTGTGTTAAAATCATTAATGCAAAAGAACTTAATTTTCTGTCTGCTGACTCTCCACTATGCAGTATTCGTTATTATAGTGAATAACATTGTATACACAATCAAAGTCAATTTGAACTACAACTCAGTTTGCCAATATTATTTGGTCTTCAGAGGTTCTTCTGTTGTAGCCTTTTGGTGAAATAATTTGCCTACATATATAGTCACTTCCTTGTTTATCAACTCATCATTCATTTACAAAGAAATTGTTCATCCATTGTATTGAGTCATATATAACTAGCTAGTTTTGATATTTAATTTTTTGTTAAGTAAGACTGTTTGATTGTTTAGCTACTAGGGTGTTTTACAGTAAAAGCTAGTGTACGTACAGTTTGTATGTATACGGTAGCTAATGCGCGCGCGTGTGCACACACACACACACACACACGCAACTGGATTTGATAAAAGCTGTCACCACTACTTGATATGTCAATTAACTACATGTCAATTCATGCATGTTGTTAGTGCCTGAAGTTCTTCAGTCTGCTTTTCCTGCGGCTTGTTTCTGGGGCCTATCAGATGTCCACGAGTGCTCAGGTCATCTGTAAATGGCTCTGGTGGCACTTGATAAGCAGCCATCACACTGCAAACCACCAGACAACTGCATGGCTAGTGATCTGAGCCATTGATATGGTTACATTTTGGGACATTTGAAGCATAAAAGGACCTTAGGTAAGGCAATCTGTGCTTCACCTTCATGGAAAGCTTTAACCTGCCCGCACTACCCATCCACCACCCCTAGCTATAAAGAGGCATTTGTGCAATTGGGCCAGCAAGTTATGTACGTATCTAAAATGGTGGACAATTCAACTAGCCTTCCAATGAAGAGTTTGCCCACTGAAAGACTATGAATGACTATACAGTACATGTGTGGCAAATTGCATGCACACAGCTCCATGCCTTCTCGAGAAAAAACTGGTATTTCTAATTATTTATAATGATGATGGAAGCTGGATATTGTCAGAAGTCACATATATACTTGTGTGTACACATATACATACAAGCACGTGCATGCACACACATTGCTATAAATTTCACTATAAGTTAAGATACCATGCATAATACTGAGTCATGGTGAAAATTATGTTGATGCCTAATAGTACACTACCAGTTATGACTTCATTACCTAATCATTCATGTAACAAAATTAATAGTGACAAGGTGCTGGTCATCATGTGTTTATTTACATCATTTTTGACTCAATGTCTTCTGTATGATACGTTATGGCTTCATTATGCGGAATATAAATTTCAAGGAACAGCTATTATGTTATAGGCTTCCTAATAGATTTGTTCACACAGTTACGTATATATGTATATAGATTTATGGCATCATCCTGTAGCATAGGAATTGTAGCTATAGCTGTACAGTGGTACTGTTGAATATTGGACATGTGTGCATATATATGTGTACATGTGTGTGTGTGTGCATGCGCGCACGCAAGCACGTGTGTTTGTGTGTGTGAAGTATTATGAAGCACAAAATTATTGCTAGGTAGCTAAAACCGGTGAAATGATACATTGGCAAAGAAAACTTTGGCATACTCACTGCCACAAATGCTCATAAGGATGTAAATTAGCTTCAATTTGCTAAGTTTTCTCCAACCAAATTTTTGCATTATACAATTTTAAATGAAAATGGACAATACTCGTAGTTAAAGGCATAGACTCTTCACATAGACTACAAAGCCAATGGACATTATGCTCAAGCATTCATGTGTAGCTATCTGTAAAACACAAAAGTATAGCTACACGGTTGAGAACGTTTATCCTTGGTTGATTTTGAATAAGACTTAATTTGGATATATGTATGCAACGAATCACATTATCACTGGTAACATGACATGTGAATTAAATTACTCACTACATTGCAGTCGCTCTGATAACAATGATGATTGAGTTACACTTACCACTTGCTGTGTGATGATTACAATTAATGCCCAATGTATCTATAATCATGTTATTTGAGTTTCTATAGATCAAAAGGGTTAATTTGCTATGAGGATATTTATTGGCATCATGAATAATACGGCACTGACAGTAAGGTTGGCAAGCATTAATGTGTATTCAATTTTTACATCTTGGTTAGTTACCAACAAACAGAAGACATTTTCTTACTGTATTTTTAGTACCATTGTTTAGCTTATGTACATAGGTGATGTGCTGGGTACATTATATAGTGGATTCTTTCATCTTGTAAAAAATACACAATGGAATAAGACAGTAAAAATGAAGTTCTTTACTAGAGTTAAACAATATTTTAAAACCGGCTGGCGTGTGCCTGGTTTCTTGAATTTTTTTTTGTCCACGAGGTCGGTATGCGTGCGTGTGTCTGCCCCCCAGGCTATTAAAAACCATTCACGTGAAATGAAGCCTGAATAACCAAGCCATTCATTTCACAGTAAAAGCATTTTACCGGGTGTATAGTACAAATAAGACGGAGTACTTCAGTTTTAAAAGTGAGTGTGCCGTGCGGGTTGCGGAGCTTATAAAACAAGACTGGCCTATAGTGTTACAGTAAGAATTTCGGCTTAAAACAACTTTATACTACTTTTATCACTAAAGTACTGTAGTATAAAGCCGGTTTAAACAAAAGAATTAAATTTGTATGCATTGCTATGTGTTCCTTAGTGATGAGTCTTTGCTCACGTGACTTACCCATACAATACATTGATTAACATTGGTTTAACTTACATAATGCCTGGTCTTTAGATGGTAATACATCAACTTGTTTGTTTTAACTAAAATGGCATTGCACAAGATAATCTATCACTATTTTCTAGTTTTGCTGTAGCCTTCCAAGTGAAAGAAATAGTAGAGCAGTACCTGCCCTACTATTATGTACTACTACTACTACCACTACCACTACCACTACCACTACCACTACCACTACCACTACCACTACTACTACTAGTGGTGCCCTAGTACAGTAACCTAGTGGTCTCTATCATTTACCATAGTATGACAATATGGCCATTTCTGTTCACCACTGGTGGCTTTGCAAAGTTCTAGCAACAGGGAATCATTCTGCTTATACAAAATACATAGATTTAGTAATGCAAGCTACATGGAATGAGTTTATGTGTGAATGGAATTCAATAGTTAGTTACTACGTATATGGCTGCATAACATTACAACGTGGCTCGTTACTAAGGCCACACCCATCAACATTATCGATAGCAAGTATCATATAAAGAAACTGAAAAGCAGTAAACCTTGTTTGATTGGTTATTCTGGCTTTATTTCACATGAATGGATTTTAATAGCTTGGGGAGGTGGACACACACACACACACACACACACACACACACACACACACACACACACACACACACACACACACACACACACACACACACACACACACACACACTCACACTCACAACACACACACTTTCTAGACAAAAGCAATTTCAAAAAACCAGGCGTGCGCCACTTTAGCTGGCACACGCCTGGTTTAACAATCCCAATGGTAAGTGTATAGAATGGCCAGTCATCAGACATTTTCCGGCCAACTTTGACCGACCAGATTAAATTTGATCAGACAAATTTACTATACATTATCAATGGGGGGGAAGTCAATAAGTGTACCATAGGAAAACAAATGTCCAGACAATTTTCAACCCTTATCATAAGCACTGGTGTAGTGAATAAAGTTAGTAAGTACATAGATAACAACACTGTTTTGCTTTTTATGCTATTAACTGCAAATTATGCAACATCACAATTGTAGCACTGGATTTCCCTTTGATCTCCCACACATACACAAAGTGTTGTATGAGTTTTTTGATACTACCCTACTAAATTTATAATTGTAAATATTGAAATATTGTGATGTTTTACAAGGTGATATCATATTGTCTTTAAAAATTATAATATTGCAAAGCTCTGGTCACCAAAGGGAATATATCGTAGTATCAAGTTCCTTCCCAAAAACACAGTATCTATGCATACATCCACACATGTACCAGTCACTTACGTTACATGTTGTGGATATTGAAAACAGTTTAGCTTACACATGGAAGTGGTAATAACAAAAATATACCTAACTACTACACGCTGCTGATTCAGCAAATGTTCCTCACTTGATGACTCATCAACAATCAACACGTTTACAAATTGACACCAGCCACAGAACATGTTATGATTACCACAATTGATTGTACGGTAACAGAGCAATGGTTTGTTGTCACCATGCATGCTCACCTCGATAGCACTTGATTTTTGAACTTTTCTTCATTCAACTCTTTACGCAGCTGCTCCTACACAACAGTAATCAGATCCTCATGAAACAACAGTGACCAGTAATAACATGTACAAGATCCATATTGTTATTCTTCACTATAATATTATTTCTAGTGTAATATTATATACATATATATGATACTCAGTCTCTATGACTTCAAAAGGTACGCACGTAGCAGAATGAAAATGAATAAAGGCTTCTAATTAGTTTTTTCTAGCTAAAGAGAGGTATCTTAAAGTTTTTCAAATCCAAAGCCACCTTTGCCTTCTTCTGTTTCATTAGAATATTCTGGTCAATTGGCATGTCATCCCCCACTGCCACTGCACGAGCATTACCAATAGGCGTGTGTGTGTTTATACTGCAAGCGATAATGCCCTGCACAGAAAAAGCAGTTTGGCCATGCAAGACTACATTACTGGTATGACTCTCTCCCTTGTAAAGAATTAACATTTCAAGTATGTTTTGATTCCTAATATGGTATTCTCAAATCTGTCTCATATTCCTCCACAATTGAATATGTGGCACGTTTCTTTAATTTAGGAGTTGTCTAATTTTCATTTCAATGGAGCAAAATGAAATATTTTATTTAATAACACGAAAATATCCCATTCCATATAGTCCCTTGTTCTGAACAACTTCCCATGTCATAAGGAGCTAGTATGTCACCCAGGGGCATAGCCAGACTCAACAGAATTTCACAAGTTGGCAGGGCACAACCGGGGGCTTATAATGGACCCATGTATTATTATATAGGCTAAGTTTTCTTAGTGGCAGGGCCTATACCCCACTGGGCCTTGCTGTGTAGTAGTAACTTCATCTTAATATTGTTCATTTACTAATGAGACATGCTCAGTGGTGTATCCACCACTGAGCATGTCTCATTAGTAAAAGAACAATATTAAGATGAAGTTACTAAAAGTGTTTACTAGGAAATGTACTGCATTGAGCTCATCGTCATGTGATTTGTAGCTTAAAGGAAATCAGTTATTATACATTACAGACTATCAAAGTGAATATTGGCATCATCGGGTATAACTGTCAAGCATCTGAGCAAAACCTCAACTTTCAGTTAGCCCATAATTTAATCATATGATTAACTAGTCAGTCATTAAGTTTAGTGAATTTGCAAGCAAGGCTAATGTAGTATGCACTTCATATTGCTTAGCATGCATGACAAATGTAAACATTAATAAACAGTTAGCCTGCATCATATGTATGTAAGGAAATATCTTGGCTAAGGTTACAGATTTATCGTGAAGTGTAAAATATCATTATGTTTACCTATAGGATGGGAACTCTACAGAAGCTTTTCTCATAGTTTTGTGGTGTTTGCTATACCCTCACAATCCACTACTCTTTTCTCTCTCTCTCGTGCCTTTAAAAATTACCTGGAAAAGTGATGTATTTTGTTCACATAATATAATGATGCAAGTAACAATGAAGCAACTTGTGAGCAATGGAGTAGACTGTAACAGAGGAAATCTGATACAATCAAATCAAGCACACACACGTACATAAGGGACTTACACTCAGGATTATTACTAGACAGATGCTCATAGCATCGAGGGGCAAGCCTGAGAATGCATGGAGGTGACAAGCTATATATTAAACTGTAAATGCGAGTTTATCCTGAGGTTTAATGATTCGATCACATAACTACAAGAGTACATATACCATACAGCGGGTTATTTTCGAGGGGGAAAATTTTCACGAAGTTCACGAATTGAGCTTAATTCGTGAAAATTTTCCCTGTGAAATTGCTGAAGTAAGTGTAGCAGTGTTAGTAACAGCCATGCATTCGTGACCCGATTCGTGAAAATTTTCCTTGTGAATAATGGCACCACTGGGCATTCGTGAAATATTTCCCCCTAGAAAATAACCCACCATACAGTAGTTAAATACTTATACAATTTACTGCCATAGCTGCTCTTCTTCTATGCATCATACTCTGGCACGATGTCTGAGTACTGATTGGTTCTCTCTCCTCTCAGTGTTTCTCTAGCCAGCCTGGACATACGTAACCTGTATAACCCTCTTCCATGCCTGAGTCTTTCTTCTCTATGTCTATCAAAGTATTCCATTCGATTGGACAATGGGATCCCACGTATAATCTACCGCTGGCTAATTGTAGCATGGACTACCCCGAGAGATCCCAGTAATCTACGACGTCCATTCATCGTGGCATGAACGATCCTACAAATATAAGGATAGCACTTGTAAGGTAATCGTTTTTGTTCGTCGCACGGTCGATCACAAGAAAGACTTGCTAGCGTGGGGTTCGCTCAGGCTCGCCCCAATTAAGCATAGATAAGTGGAATTGACATAATAAAATTACCTCCAAACAAGCTTACCCAAGATGTCAACTGTACTGGTACTGCTGTACCTTCGTTAAAAGCAATTCACAGAGGATTTTTTCAAAATTTGTCCTATGCCAAAGCTATTAGGGACATGGATGGTAAACACGCACCCGTGGCGATCTGGTGGAGCCGAGCGACCCCAGAGCACATTTGCACAACTTGGGCCAATGGACGGAGCCGCATCCATTGGCTTGGATCAAGCCAAATGGGTCATGGCGGCATACTAAGCGATGATTAAATTGATTGATGACAATGTAGGATGCATGCTTCAGGCCTTAGAAGAAAGCGGCCAGCACGAGAATACCTGCATGGTTCAACATTAAAGGTTACTGCCACCTCAAAAATTTGTTGATCCACTGATGGTTTATCTACTGCATCATGGTGTTTTCTTTCTCTTCGAGCCACTCATAGATCTATAGAAAGCTTAGAAATTCACAGATAGATCACAGCTTCTGCTTTTGCACAGTTGGACAAAATAATGGACACACATTGTGAACTTTGAGGCTTACAGACAAATGTATTTCTCATGTTTTCTAATGTATTTTGCTAGTACAGCTGCTTTGCCATTGTTAACAAGGGCCTGTAAACAAGCAGAGTTGCACATGCCCATAAAGTTATTTTAGCCTGCAAACAAGCACAATAGGTGTGTGCATTTGCTCATACAAAGTAGAATAATTAAAATTCACAAAGTGAGTAAGAATTGACCTCTGCTACAAAAGTAAGGAACAATATTCTGGCATGAGATAATTTATAAGAAGTTGATGTTTTACCATCTAAAAACCAGGCGCTAAACCACTGTTAACCAACTGCTATTCAGTGTATTGTAATAGTAATTAATAATGTTACAGGTAAGTCACGTGAGCAAGACTCATCACTAAGGGGGACATAGCAACGCATACAAATTTAATTCTTTTGTTTAAACCGGCTTTATACTCAAGTACTTTAGTGATAATATGCATATACATGCACTACTCACCATAACAAGGTTAAATAAAAATAAATTAATGAGCCAACAAGATACCACATATGTGTGCCCACAGGACATGTTGAATATTAAAAGTTGCTCATTTTAAAACAACTGCACAATGACCATGTTCATTGTTGGGATAATATAGTTAGTATACACACACAATTAATATTCATCATCAACATACAGTATGGCTGTTTAACATCCCATCCATCAGAAATGCACAACCCAGGATATCACTGGGGAATGCACCAGTATGCAAGAAGATGATATTTGATATGAGCTGCTATTCCTTTAGCTTTGGCTAATAAGGTATGGATAAGATAGCCACCATTACTGGTGATTAGGTTATCTGTATCCCTCAACCGGGGATATATAAAAGAGAGAAAATGCAGGATGGTAAGGGAAGGAAACTAAATAGCAAGGCATTATTAAATTGAAACCTATTTTATCATGTGCTGCGCATGTGTGACGCATCATGTGCTAAGGCATGTCTGTTATTATTACTTGGTTAGTCTGAAAGGCCTGTCTGTCTATTATAAAATTACTCATAACAATATACATAGCCAATTAATCAATAGAGCCAGATCACCAAATTTGAACTCGCAAATGTAATTGTGTCCTACTACAGTGTGGGCGATATTTTAATATTATCACATTGCAGCATGTGTCAATATTCCCATGCAATTATGTATGCATCATGGAATATCACCAATGCATATTGCAGTCTACTATAACAGTCAGGGCTGAATCCAGAAAACACAGCTGGGATGGGGAGCAAATTGAAGTTTTTCGAAATGTGGGGGGAGGGGCTTATCTTGTAAGCACTAATAGTATTATAGTAGAAGATGGTCATATATAGAATTTCAATTTTGTATTCCAAAACCTAGGGGGCAAGAATTAACCTAGGAGGGGTGAATGTCCCCCCCCCCCTTAGATGCAGCCCTGACAGCATATATAGTATATTTAAGTATACAACTAATGCGCACACATAGAGGGACTTATCACTAAGGAACGCATAGCAATATATACGAAATTAAAATTGAAGTTCAAATTGTCTTTATACTTCTTGGGATAGTACTGTATTATTAAAAATACTACAAGGTTTGCATACGTACACTCTCTGTTTCTAATATTGCGAATGTTGTAGTGAAATATTTGCTATAGTAAATGGAACACTAACAAGTGATTGTATGTAACAGCATCTGTTGGTTTCAACAACTTCCTTGTTACATCATCCTATTTCAATATCACCCACCATTACTACGTACGTGGATATTTCAAGAGAAACAAGTTTAGATTTCAACATTTAAAAACTAGTCACCCACAAGGCCACGACTAAGTTATTATTATAATAATATAATACTAGACATACGCATGAACGCAGATTTGCCTCGCGCACATATCAGCAGTATAAATGCCCCATATAATCAGTGCTATCTAATTAAGACATGGGACACCCCATTGGGAAAAATGTTTGGCCATGCAGGATGTCAAATAAACAGTGACCAAAGAGTAAAGCAGGGTGTCAAAGGTGCATAATTACGTGATTTGTAAATGGGTAGAAATCGTTGGTTATGTGATATGACGCTACTGTAGTCTAATACTTTGGGGCTCTTGTTTTCTGGAGAGGGTGTGGTAAGTTGCACTATTAAAGGTGGTGGAGGAAGAGGTGAGGGATCGCTCGCACAAGACTTGCTAGGTTGGAATCTACATTACAATGAAGACGCTATTGTTACTAAGGTCATTATCATGTAGGGCTTTTTTACTGTGGTAGAGCTCCAAGGCCTATTGTTACCCTTCAAACTTTCCTTGCAATAAACTCACCAGCTATAGATCGAGTATAAGAAACCCTCCTGTGAATGTTAGAGGTAAAGTTTACAATGCAACACAAGCAACAATACATTTAAGTTTCAAACCCACAATCGAGGTGGATATAATTATATATGTACAAATGGGATCTTAGAATTAGCACCTTATTTGCCACAAGGAAGTCATGACTTGCATAAGGACTTATTATTATTACTAAGGAGGACATAGCAACGCATACAATTTAACCAGCTTATAATCACTCCATGGCAATATTAAATGCTACGATTGAGTTGACAATAATGGTATTACAAACACTGAAATGATGAACATAAAATGTAAATTTTCAGGAGTTTAATGTTTCTGAGCAATACACCTTACAATTTTTACGGTAGACAATAATATCCCAATTCTTTGATATCAGTCATCATGGCACTTGAAGTCCTCTGTATTACTATATTACTATCAAAAGTACAACTGCTAAAATACCTCTTGCATTGAAATGAAGAAATACAACAGGGTTTCTCCTTAGTCTTTTTCAGCAAGGCATATATGAAATATAACTTTTCAAGTTGTATACCCATAATTCTCTTTGTTACTAAAGCTACGTATACCAAAGGGACATCCGATCAAGATAGTAAATATTGATGATAGTAAACTTCTGGATACCACTGTGACATGTGACACAAGTACTTGTGTATCTCGAGCTGGTACGTAAAGAACAAAATTATATGGAGTAATAATTCTTGCTAAAAGTCATTACTGATTGATACCTTCTGTGCCATTGTAACAATAGCAAGACCATGGTGCAGTTGATAAATGGTTTTTGGAACAACAGATCATTGGTGGTACGAAAACAATCTATGTGGTAGAAAAACTAGAGCTGTAGGCATAGCACAACCAGGTCTATGGGAGGATGGCAGGCAGACAAAATTTTAAAACCAAGCTATGGAGATTTTTCACTGCATTTATAATGAAGTCACATCATTATTAAAGCAATACCAATGCATTTCGGTCGAGCTTTTGGGTAAAGCTTATTGTAAAATATGCTTTTAAAATAAGCCATACATTTGTACAGTGATCCCTACTGCACTTAATGATAGTGTATCATTACAGTAGACCATCTTGTTAAACATCTCTAATATACACATACAATACAAACACTCTAATAGTACAACCATACTTTGTAGTAGCATAATATTATGAAAATTATGCATGGCATTTAGTGAAATTAACAATACTTTCTTTTTTGGACGGGGAAGACTATATTTTGGGAATTTTGATTGTGAAGGAAGTAAGTGGCACTACTGTGAGGTGGCTAGCTCAAATCAATACGTGATTTACTGTGCAGCTTATCAACATTCTCCAAAATCTGGGGGTTCTCAAGCATATGCTCCTATTACTCTAAGTGGTAAGAAAATGTGCTAAATTTATGAATGCATGACCTCAATACATTCTTATATATAGCAAGTGTTTGTGTTGACAGTAACAATGGTTTGCCACTTCAGCACATAGATATACGTATCCAAGAGTTAATAATATATATATAGAGGAGAGTATCCTACTCCCATATACCCCTGTAGAAACGCGTAGCATAAAGTTATGACGTAAGGACACTGGTTGTTGTGTTGTGACATTTATGAAGCCCCCAAAAATGTCAGTAGCAACAATGAACTAGTTCACGCAACGCCATAGTAACAATACAAAAACTCCTACTACGTGAGGACTTACAGCACTTCTTTTTCAAGTAAGTACTGGGTTAGTTTCGTGGTATAAACCATATAAATAATTTGCGTGATAGTTTGAACTGTTAAACCATCGAGCATAATTGATTTTTAACAATACCATGTTCAGTTGTTGACACTACTCGTTATACAGGAAGAAACAGGAATGTTACATCATAACTTTACGCTACGCATTTCTACAGGGGTATATGGGAGTAGGATACTCTCCTCTATAATATATATATTATTAACTCTTGGAATATATCTAATGCAGAATTTTGCTTGTACTAAAATTATAATTTGTTAAATGTGGTACATGTGTTTTATTAGTGTTTTGTGTATCAGCTTATCAGTAGTAGTGTAGCATTTTCTTTTACCAGTATACTGATGTGCAACTGCTTATACAGCTGTGTTTGTGTTAACAAGCATATGTGCTTAACACGAAAAATCAATAAGGCTTGTGCACCTGTAAAATCACCACACAAAACACTCTAATAAAACACACACAAGAGTTCAGAGTCTATAGTAGAGAAGAAGTGTCTAACTTTCATATGGCTCATCACAAAATGGCCTCTGTTTTTATCTTGCACTTTCTGATTATGGTGTGTGAGGGCGTAAATCCTTTGTAAGAATGACAAACTACTGGAGAACACCCAGAATGAAGAACCACAACCAACGAAGAAGTGCTAAAAGTACAAGAATGAATTCAACATGCTCTTCAGTGTTTCTTACATAACATCATAGAACAACAGTTTACTATAGCTGATAAATTGAAACGGCTCGCTAGTGAGAATGAACAGTTTCTTGGAGATATCATTATAAATCATTCTCATAGGTGTTTTCATTCCATAGTCTCTGGAGTGCGAAATTACTTTCATTCACAGACGTGTAACATACAATGCCACGATCAAATCTTCTATGTATGCCTTACAATGCAGTACGAAATCACAAACCAGGCATGTTTTTAACATTTGTATCAGTTGTACGTATGTTATACGTGAATCAACTTATATGTAGAGACATTTTAATGAGATGATTTTTGATAGTGCATACGTGGGAATTAGATATTCTCCTATTATTTATGTACCCTTGCTTCAACTGTTACAAGTTTTAAATACAAAACACTCTAATAAAACGCACACATGATAAAAACCAGGCGATGTGTAAGTAACCACTGTTAATCAACTGCTATTCAGTGTATTGTAATAGTAATTAATGACGTCACGAGTAAGTCATGTGAGCAAAGACTCATCACTAAGGGGCACATAGCAACGCATGCAAATTTAATTATTTTGTTTAAACCGGCTTTATACTAGTCTCGTGAACCAGCCCCTTTTTTCTTATATATTTTCCCGTCCGAATATATAAGAAAAAAGGGGCTGGTTCACGAGACTAGCTTTATACTCCAGTACTTTAGTGATAAAACTTTTTAAAAGTAGTACAAAGTTGTTTTAAGCCGAAATTCTTACTGTAACACTATAGGCTAGTCTTGTATTATAAGCTCCGCAACCCGCACGGCACGCCCACTTTCAAAACTGAAGCGCTCTGTCTTGTTAGTAATTAGTCTGGCGTAGCCAGACCCCATCGCGTAACGGATGGGGTCTGGTGTCTTACGCATACTCCATTCGTGCAGCTGGAATGTAATTAAATGCGTTAAAATATTAGCTTCGTGTAATGACGTCTATATTTCCGGCAAATGTTCCGGTGTTTTATATTGTGAAGAAACGAATAAAATAGTTATCTGGGGGTAGTATAATGTTTGTTTCGAGGTTTATTTAATGTATAACTCATGTATAATAAAGCGCTTCGCTAATTTAGTTGATAAAACATTTTTTACCCGATACAAAATCACATTCCACTTTATAAGTTTCTAATACTATCTCAATCTTTAACAAACCTTTATATCATTCCTTGCATCATTCACTGGCTAGTGTTGGTACCAGCCATTTTGCTTACATCACGCGTAAAATATGCCAATTAAGAAAATACTGCAATCTGATTGGTGCTGCAACTATTGTTGCAGCTCGCACAAGTGCACCTTGCGCAAGTCACCAGACCCTTTTACAGCGAGCGCCCCACCAAAATAATTTAGCGAGCGCGTAAAAGGGTCTGGCTGTGCCAGACTAGTTAGTAATGTACAGCTGTTCAAACGGCTTTTACTATGTAACGAACGGCTAACACTGCATTACCTTGTTCTTATTCGGCAGTTACTAAAGACGCGCTTCGTTACTAAGGCCCCGCCCATCAGTAATATCGACAGCAAGTGTCATAGAAAAGCAGTAGGACTAATTTGATTGGTTTTTCAGGCTTCATTTCACGTGAATGGTTTTTAATAGCCTGGGGGGCGGACACACACACATACCGACGTTTTCACGAAAACACGATTTCAAGAAACCAGGCGCGCGCCGGCCTGCGCGCGCCTGGTTTAACAAAACACTCTAATAAAACGTACACACTATACTACTGTATATAGCAGTTTAAACACAAAACACTCTAAAACGCACATATTATATTCACAAAACACTCTAATAAAAGGCACACTATGTACACCCCATACAAGAAAACACTCTAATAAAACACACAATAATTATATCGGAGCATCTATATCCACCGGTAACATGGTTACTATTTGAGTCACTGTTAGACTATATCCACTGATAATGTCTCGTGATCTAATATACTGTAAATTATCACGTACGTTTATTAGGCACATGAGTACTTTTAATTCGTAACCAGGCCGGGAAGGATTGCCAGGGTCGGTGCCCAGGCCGGTCATTAGGGGAAGGATTGTCAGGGTTGACGCCCAGGCCGGTTGTTACGGTTAGGGTTAGATTTTGGTCTAGTATAACATTTTAAAACCCAATCCCAAGCAATCCAAATAACTGTATCGTTGTTTCATGGTTACAGGAAACGTAACCAAAACGCATGTATCTTAATGCCACAATAGAAATCATTTACTCCTACTATAAATAGCAGGAGCACTCTGTTATCACATTATCAGGCGTTGCAATTTTTACTTTACGTGCCAGTGTCCAATAACTTGAACAATGCCTGTACCACCGGTGGCTGGCACCCGACAGTGCCACCACACTAGTGGCAATAGCCATTCCATGACTTATATTGCTACTGGTTGGCTAGTGGCTATAGACACGGCCTAATTCTGTTGGAGGAAATTTTTGGATGGTAAAACTTTGACAAAAATTGCTAAAACTTTTGTCAAATTTCTTCCCCAGGGTTTCTTTCAGGATTTCAGCCAAGGGGGGTCAAAATGAGGTATAAGGGGATATTGGGGGGGGGGGGGGGGCAATGTGGTATGATCCTCCTGGAAGCAAACTAGGGGATCCAGGAATTTACTCCAGAGCGCATAATTAAAGTGGGGCCTTATTGTGTAACAAGCTAAGTGATTGTATGTGTTATTGTGATCAGCATGCTAGGGGGTCTGGGGGCATGCCCCCCAAAATAGATGCTCTGAGATTGAATCTGAGGGCATTTCAGAGTCAAAATATTATATAATGTAGAATCAAAATAACTGTGAAATCAAGAGTCATCTCTAACTATAAACATCATTATGGCATGGAGAACGTGGGCGCTATTATTAACATTTATTATGCATAGCGTAACTGTTAAAGATTTAAAACACTTAAATTGATTCACTGTCAAGGGGGGCAAGCCAAAGCCAAGGGGGGCGAATGCTCCCCCCGCCCCCTGAAAGAAACCCTGTTCCCCCATCAAAATTTTGTGCTGTACAGTAAATATAATTACAGAATGATATGCAGACCTTTGACTTTGCAGTTATGGGACAAATTGTTGGATGTACAGTAAGTTGAGCAGCAGTGAGTCTTTTGGCCGGATCAGGAGCTATCATAGCCTGGGGGATAAATACAATGATCACATGATCTTTATTTGTAACTCTATTTTAATATATTGTATCAAGCCATGTTTTAGTAGTAGCTATAATTAGAGCTGGCCAGTAAATCATAACCGGTTACTGAGCAAAAATAATTGCCAGTTAACTGGTTAACTGGAGAAATATGAATTTGCTGAAAAACATGTAATGACATCTTATTTAATACATAATCTATGCATACAGGTACATACACTTATGAATATAAGTGCATGAAACCATTGTTATAGACTTAGCCATGTTGTTATATCTACAGATATACTCTATATGGCATGTTTTAGCTGTGAAATAAATCTCTTATACTCCACCTTGTTTTCTATTATACTCCACGCCTTCGCCATTTACAGTTAAAAAGAACAACTAGTACAATATTGGCTTACTCTTTAACGACAGGTTTGCATGAAGACTTTGTTAGTTAGGCCACAACGACAGCCCGCTGAGAGCCACGCACATCGATTTGTTGGTCGTCATGACTACTCTATATACGAATTTACGTGCTGGTGCTCAAGTATTGTGTGGCCTAGATTTTACGCAACGTCTTCTCAAGGCTGTTGGACGAAACGACAAATAATAGTAAGACTGTCTGTCGTAAATAGAGTATAAAACAGTTATACGCATACACCGTGGAGTCTACGAAGTTTATAAACCCTCAGGCCCTTAGTAGCGCCCTTGCTTTGCTCATGCGCTACAGCCTCGGGCCTTCGGGTTTATAAATTTTGTAGACTGTGTATAACTACTATTTATATTCTACCACAAGTGTGATATCAACGTGTTAACACAAGAAATAGAACAATGTACCCATCATTTTGCATGAAAATATTAAAAACCAGCTACCCGGTTATGGAAAAAATAACTGGTAACTGAAATTTTTAAAAATAACCGGTCAGTTAACCGGTTAAGTTTCACAGCTCTAGCCATAATGGTAGATTATTTTTATTGTTTGTGATATATTTGTTCCTCCCTAATAAATACTGTATGTGACTTTAATATCATTGTAATGTCATCCTTGTTGATTTTCTGAGTGTTTCAGCTTTTAGCTAAAAGTGATATTCATCCCAGCCCCAAATTTGTATGCAGTAGATTCCCTTAAATTTCAGCATCTCTAATTAATCAACACCCTATTTTATATGCATCAAATTTTGGCAAGAAAACACACCTGAAGCCTCCTCACTTTACTACAGGCATATTGTGATGATTGTTATCATTATCAACCTCGCGCAGTCAACAAACTCTTCTCCCAAAATGAGGTTCTCAATTCTCAACAGATAACCACTGAGTTCACAAGAAGTATTCACATATCCTCAGTGATATTCACTGGAGAGCCTGACAACTAGTGATGCCACAATATGAAATTATTTGTATCACGATAATCACGATATCATAGAAAATATATCACGTTAGTCACGATATGCTAAACATGTTAATATTGTAACTGGATGCACCTCATTATTTGCTTCAATAACTTCACAAAGTCGACTATACTTTTCTGATACAAGTACACACTCTCAAAACATGCGTAGATAATATTCTTATTTTTGTAATACCACAATATACATTTTTGCATATCATGATAATCATGAGATTTTATATCACGATTATCGTGGCATCACTACTGACAACCCAGCCTTATTTTTCTAATTATTTCAGCAAGGCCAAACGAAATACCTGTATTTAACTTTGTGTCAATTTTTTAGTGAATTTACATTACTTTGTTTTCACAGTTCATTATTAAGTATATGTTATCTACTTATCTTCAGGCTTGTTGATTACAGATAAGGCAAACAACACTACTGCTGCTAGCAACTGTACCTTAATAAGAGCATTGAATTCAGTAGAGCACTGAGGCAAATCAGATAATATACCATCCCTATGACATAGCAATACTGTAAATAATAAGTTTGCACAAGCTCAGCCCTACGTACGTCATGCTATAGAACTGACACATGTCTCCTGTATTTGTAAATATTAACTGACTGCTCTGTTAAGCTTTGGTGCACTATTAGACATTCCCAGTATATTTGATGGACAAATTGTATGCTATTAATGAGGAAGTTGGAAATCCTTATCATAAGCATTAGGAATACAACTCTACTGGTATTCTCATAATTATCTAATAAACTCGTTGAGATTTCACCTACAATTAACAAGACCTCTCTTGATACTAAAAATTGATATTCGTCACACTTGAACAGAATCCCTATTACTTCCTGTTATTCACTTTAAGCTACACAGTGCACATTACATCACATGATCATCATGGTCGTACACTGCTATAATCACAGTACCTGATAAAATGCCAGGGGGATCCATTCTTAGGAAGTTCACCACCTCCACCCTACAGTATGTGAACACAATGCACTACATACCTGTGTGTCATACACACACACATCACCCACCAGTTACGTAGGAGTATGTATGTTATGTATGTATGTATGTATGTATGTATGTATGTATGTATGTATGTATGTATGTATGTATGTATGTATGTATGTATGTATGTATGTATGTATGTATGTATGTATGTATGTATGTATGTATGTATGTATGTATGTATGTATGTATGTATGTATGTATGTATGTATGAATGTATGTACGCACGTACGTACATATGTACACCTGTATGTATGGGTCATATACTTACACTGACATAGACAGTAAGAGCCAAGGAAAAGATATCTGCTTTAGGAAGGTCCAAGAAGTTCTATGATAGAAGGAAACACAACAATTAACATTACACTGTACGTATTATAGTATAAAATATAGGCAGTAAAAAAGATTGATAAAATAGTACTTTGAAAACATCTTTGGCAAAGCTTCCCTGCACGTTTTAGTGTGTGAAACACTGTAAACCATTGAGTAGTGTAGTGTGCTTGAGAGTAAGGTATGTATTTGACCATTGATCCATTACAAGACCTGTGAAATATGAGAACTCCCAAGATAAATTTCCTCAACCAACTGCTACTACCATCACTATCTAGCTACCATGATAATATCATTACGTGTGAGCACTTTACAATAAAAGTTAATTGTTGTTTAATGTATTTATAATCGTGCAAGACATCATTCAAAGGCTAACAGTTCAGACATTTGGTATCTTGCTTTGTGTGAATGCACAAATTGCCTCATCACATGCTTCATACATTGGCAAAACAAACTTTAGTGAATTGATTACAATCCACAGAACTCGCCAAACAATTTACTGACAAATGCTTTTATTATTATGCCACCACATACCACAAGACATTGCAGTAGTAGTAGTAGTAGTTTACAACAAGTGTTCCATTAGAACACATACGTACAAACATACACAACTCAATGGTGGGACATGTTATAATACCTCTTGCAGTAGTTCACGGCACATGTACCGACAATCTCCTTCTTCCACATGAGGATCAACAATAGAAGTGACGTGCCCCATGTCACCGATTTTGTACAACAGCTCATCCTCTGCATGACCGGTACATACCCCACCCTGAGGTGTGTGTTGTGTGTCACGCTCCTCCTCAAATATGGTATCACATGATCCTGGTGGGGGCGTGCCGGTAGGCTCAGGATAAGTGATGAAGATGTTTTCAGGTTTGATGTCCAGGTGTACGAGATCCATCGAGTGTATGTACTGTAGGCCCTACACATGTTTAACAATGCAGCACCCACATACATACATATGCACACACGTACGCGTGCACACACACACACACACACACTAGTTGTAATACTTGATAGAAAAACAGTCTTGCATGTTCATTCATTCATTAAACATACTTAAATGCCAAAGTTGACAATTGTTAAACTATCAACTTTATAAGATATACAGACTACACTTCCAATGATTATTATTGGATGAATAAATAAATACAACATTTCATTCATTCTTTAGGAAATCACTCTTATTAGATGACACAGTACACCTACCATATCATCACATAT
Organism: Spongia lamella; assembly: GCA_963930835.1. Lineage (NCBI taxonomy): Eukaryota > Metazoa > Porifera > Demospongiae > Dictyoceratida > Spongiidae > Spongia > Spongia lamella. Next base: position 2,515,339 of record OZ005750.1, on the reverse strand, counting down.
TAGGTTATCCATTACCTCATGATTTTTTAAGGTTAAGTATAAAGAGTTTTCACTTCACAGCAAATGATAAAGCAATTTCAGTCAACCAAATAGTGTTATTCCCACGCATTCTTCTCCAGCTCAAAGGTAATATTAGTAATACATCAGTAACTGTGACAACCATTTTACCATCCATATGTGTAATGCCATCATTTAAATGTAACGATTGTTTCCATAAAGTGAGGTAACAAATAGCAGACATCGCATTTTTGATCAAAGTTTATTCACTCTTGCATTCAGTTACCAGCCAATCATTGCTACTGAATGCAAGTAAAACGTAACTTTAATCTAAATGTAACTTAAAATAACCAACTCTAATATATTCATTATGCAGTTGTTAGTTTGTCATTTAGTAAGTTGGAAAGGATAAGATCCTAACCAATAATTATTAGATCAAATTTCACACACACCTGGGCTATTTGTCGCAGCAGAACTTGCAGCTCAGGCTCAGTGAATGCTTTACCACGCTCAGCATTCCGGGTTATCCTCCGTGACAAGTTTCCACCTACAAGACACACAAAGAACACCAATAGATGTCTCTACAGGGTAGAAATCTTACTACAGAACATGTCGAGTATGGATACATCATATATACACACAGTAAGAATTATACACATGATGTCAATGATTAACTATTGCACCATACAAACTTATTGTATACGGATAACTACTTTATTTCTACTTCTTCCATACCATAAAGTATGGCAACACCTCCACAGTCCATCCTACTAGTATTACCACTAGAATCATTATTACAAACAGTGAAATATTTGTGACTAGCAAACACACGCCAGGAATCGTCTCTCAAATCACAAACCAAATTAATGCATCACGAAAATATGTACATACACATTATGATATACAATGTATCATTGGTATAAAGATGTCTGTATAGTGACATGTCAACTCATACAATCTGTTAGAATATATACATGTACTGTATAATCACATGCACGTTATTAATCATGAGCACTTTCCCGCCTCTCCTACACAATCATATATGTTTGATCAGGCCTGTAAAATCAACCAAATAAAGATGATTGTTTTCCATTAACTTGAGAAGTTAGTCCTATTTATAATGATTGATCATCACAGGTGGTCGGGTCATGTGATCACGACATACGTAGTACCATTGCAGAACTCATTCTGGATGATCATGTGATCGTCTTCGGCCCACGCCGAGTAGTAACGCACCAGGTGTGGGTGTGATCCTAGCACTGCGTGGGCATACACCTCCCGTAATGCTGTACCTCTGAAAACACAACATACATTAAATACATCTGCTGAGCTGCATTAGTGTATAAGAGTACTAGGTTAATATGTGTCTTCAAAAATACAAAGTAACTGTAGAAAGAAATAGCCTATGAAAACCACAAATCTAAAGCCCCTCAGTGAGAGACATGAGCCACTTGCATTAGCAAGACATGCACTGGTAAAACTATAAGGACAAGTTGTTTTTTCTCAAATCACACATTATGTATTGTTATCTTACTCATCTACTGATCCAGCCACAGGCTTAAGGGACTTCTTAACAGCATACACACAGCCATCTGTGGGGTAGTGTAAATACTACACTAATGGTTTACATGATCACACATGACTATACAAGACGTTAACCAACCATTAGGAGTACATTCAAGAACTACAGTCAACAAACAAATTTTTATCAATGCGATTCAAAAATCAATTTCTCATTCTCATCTAGGTAAGATGGGACTAACAGATGGGCCCACATGAACCACTCGTATGTAACAACCCTGCTTTCCTATGTAATGTTTAGAAAACTGATACCATATTGGTTGTTGATTACACACATACATACATGTACCACAACCAGCATATGTTGTGTTTACACGCAGGTGGGTATTTTGAATTTGGTCATGTAATGTAGAAATTGAAAATCTTGCTTTACACGTTATCTTTAAAAAATGACAGGTGGTGACACTTCTATTGTAAGTAGCCAGGTAAGAAGAAGAAATAACTCTGTAAGTAGAAACTGTACAAGCCTGCTAAGTTTTAAGAAGAATGATGTAAAAGAGTTTGTGATGTTAAATAACTTTTGCCACACTACAAACAACAGTCAATCATAGGCATGGACAGTACATTATAGTGATCATGATTATTGATAATTTGTCATGAAGTCATCTCAACAATATGTACAATGATAATATTCATGCATTTATATATTCAATTAAGATGTAGGAACACTAAAAAGACAATTAACTTAATGGATTTATAAGGTACGTACAACATGTCAGGATGTGTGGTCCACAGGCATCCGATCACTGTCTATAGCTCTGTCATGACCGCATATGAGTGCTTAGCAACCATTCAATTGTGCTCACATTAAGATAACACTGATAGTAGCGGTTATGTACTGGTTAATGAATATTTTGGGAGTAAGTATGCTTGGCACAGTGTCAGAGCTTGAAATAGCAGTCGGCCATTTTCCGACCAATTTCAGGATTTGGCCGACCAAAACTGATATGCTAGGACACATTTGCTGTACATTTCCAATGGGGAATCCAATGATATGTACCTATTTTCAATAAATGGCCGATCAATTTGTAATCCTTATTTCAAGCACTGCAGTGTGCACCGAAAGAATCTCAATCAGTTAGTTTTGTTTTCAGTATGTAACCACCGACCACATTGACACAAAATATTGTAATCCATTTTTATTGGATCTTATACTGCAGTTGCACACTCAAGTACTACGTATATCCAGGTACAGCAACAGCAACAGATGGCTGAGTATGCTATTGGCCTTGTCAAGCCAGCAGTCCAGCACAGATCATGCTATGGAATCATCACAGAGAGGCCTTAATAAGCTTTGAATGGCTAGGGGTCCATGTGATCAGCTCTCAGATAAAAAGCAAGGCCACGTACTGGGTAATTAAACCATCTACACTCCTCTATTCCTACCTCTTCTCCCATTCCTAACTCACCCATACCCTTAAAAACCTCCCAAGCACCTTTGCTATTATTGTGCTATTGTAATGTTACACAGACTTAGTACTGTAAGACACAAGAAATGTTTAACACATGGCAAAAGATACACTATACTGATATACAACTTACACATACATACCTAGACGATTAATGCATTTGTACACAGTACCAAAAGAGCCTGTTCCAATTTTGCAGACTTCATGAAATTCGGCATTGTAACGCGATATATTGCTGTCCCTGAGAGCCAGTCTCTGTGAGCACAACAAAGCCCGATACATGTAAACATACACGAATGCTTAAATCATAATATGATACTTACAAGTGTGCATACTGAATAAATGATATGTAATAAACCACCCAGTTATGGTATATTCCACTTTTATAAGGGCAAAAATGACAACTTTGTTTGGACTACAAGTCTACAACCCGCAGGAATACGTTGCATTTACATTTAACCTTATTTGAAGTGAGAGACTGTAAATAGCAGGGGATTTATAATGGTGTCCGTTTCTGATGGATTATTTAAGAGAAGTTCCTGTCACATTTTAAATGGTAAGATTATGGGAATTTTATTGCACAAATGATAAACATATGATGGATGTGGATGTGTAATCATGTACATACATAATATACATTTTAATGAGACATGTAGGATAAACTATGTATGAGTAATGGGATCATGGCAATTACACGCTACCTTGTGATTACAAAATAGTCTTACAACCAAACTACTATTATTACTACTGCAGTCCTATTAATAGTAGCAGCTACAACTAGCTGGTATATACTACCTGTGTGATCAGTAGTAACAGTGTGTAAGAGTGAAAAGTAGACTTGTATTACTTTGGCTTGTACAATAGACCAATAATTATTGTAACACACTTCATGCTTCATAATTATCATAGGAAGACATACAATATCATTATGCATTCTTAGTCACTATGACATTCCAGTGTGTCATACGTACCTTATGACCAGAGTTGGTTAATGTAATTTCCTCCTTATTGCTAATATCCAAGGTGCTACATGAAAAATAAAATGTATTAAACATGCACATGTATACTACATACACATGCATGCATGTACAACATACGTACACACAATCACATACACATACTACATGCACACACAACGCACATACTACACACTACACGCATGCACAGCATACAGACATGTACGCACATACACATTACACATACATGTACGCATGAACGCACAACACACACACACACACATACTATATACACACACGTACACAGCACTATGCACGCACAACAGGTAAACCACTCTCTTAGTACTAGGGAAGGAACTGGAGGCATTAGGCCAGTACTTCAGAACTGGCCAGGCAATGACAATCACTAACCAAGTACTCACAGAAGTAAGCTGAACATGTACACCTGTACACCTCATCATCACATTATTAAAAACAGCCAGTGTAGACCCATACAAAAGCCATACAAACCTTTTGCTTAACTTATCGCTTAAGGAATACAGGAACTCAGCTGGGATTTAAACTCATGAGTTTGACTTTCTAAACACCAAATAACAACTTGAACAGGCTAACAATGGGTCTGCCTACGCATACAAGGTATGCAATATCCTGCATGCACTCTAAACCTTATGCGTGTACCACAAATCTACAAAACTGCACACTTGCATTTGAAATCTAACCTATTCCCTATACGCACATACAGCATGGGCTTGATACTGTTGGAGAAAGCCCAAGCTGCAGCAATACTTTGTACTACAGTGTAATATCAAATGTTAGAAAGAAACCTAACTTTGATGTGTCATAGTGTCACACCAGCAAATTCCATTTAGTACCCATACAATCTATACATGTATAGAAGCAGTCACATTAAGTCTTCACTGTACTATCACTGTGTACATAAGCATGTAATGGTACACTTAATGGTATGACTTAAATCTAAGCACTTTAAGTGATATGTTGTATATGCATCATGTTTGCTCACTTGTTTTTACTCCCTTTTGCCTTGTGTCGAATTTCAGTTGGTGTAAAGGGATTGATGTTCGTGCCTTTGGACTTGGACTTGCGTAATGGACGGCCATTACCAGTCATATGAAGTCTACTACAACTACTTATACTGTGTGGTGTTCTGTTGGCTGCCTTCTGGAGTCTTGTGAAGCTTGATCTACGAATGATTGATTTAGGAGTGTGCGGTGAATCAAACAGTTGAAGACAATTGAGCTTGTATTCCAGTCGCCGCGGTGATGCAGCAGCCACACCAGGACTGGTGATCGGGGAGAGAGTTCGAATTTGCTTTGACGGTGGTGATGTGCACATTAATTCTGGAGACATACAAAAGGAGAGCTTGGAATGAGGTGTTTCAAGATTTGCATCCCATCCAGTAAAGCTATCATTATTTCCATCAGACTTTTTTGATGGAGTCTGCAACAATTCAAATTTTGTTTCAAACGATCCATCAGGTGTGCTAACCGGTGTCATCACAGACACAGCACTGTCCACACTGCTGTCACCATCAAATAGTCTAACAGCACAAGAGAAGTCACTATTGTCATTAACCCCTTTGCCTTCAGCTTCTGGGGAAACATGGTCCAACGTTAATCTCTCGTGCAGGTCTCGTGGTGCATGGCCACTCTCTGGAAACACTGCCATTGCTGTGAAAACACACCTACAGATGTACACATACACCTTTTACACTGAAGCATCATTCACGAAACAATACTGTAATCATAACAATGTGAAGCTACATTCACTTCATGGCATGAAGTCGCTTATGAATTGAACAATTACACAATAAATGTTTTAGAAGCTACACAAAGTTTACATCCCATTACAGCTGTTTAGAAAACTACTGTTCCGATTTATAGAAACAAATATTGAGTATCATTTTTAAATAAACATAAACTTATGATTTAGTTGATGAGTTATGCATTAAGTAAGCTAATATACTGAAGTTGGCTTGAGTTTGTAGTGGTTTGTAAATAATCCTGAAATTCGTTTGTCACGGTATTGGATACGCGGCCTCCTACACATACTTTTCGCGCCAAATACGGACGATACCATTTACTTGTAAGGGTGCACATTTGAAATGGCCTTACAGGCGAAACCATATAGACACTACATCCCTACCACCTGGAAGGTGTAGAAACATATACAACGAAAGCTTCCCCAGGGCCTAAACCTTACAAATAAACAAGTCCACTTGCCTATCAAAACGTTCTTATGAATTTTCAGCTTGACCTCTTCTTCAACCGCGTGACATCAGATTTGAAATTTAGGCGCTATTAAATTTTTTAGTGATCACGTGCTTAAACACACTATTATGTCCGTAAATTTTTACTTCTTTCCTTTACCCTGCAGCTTTAGTTTTTCTTTCCTTTTCTTGATATGCTTCGGAATTTTGTTCTTTCTTCGTTCTTTGTTTTGTTCTTTCACAGACAACTTGTGTGCTTTTTTCTCAGATGGATCGAGGTTTCTCTTGGCCCTTCTCGACTTTTGCTCTTGTACAATATCTTTATCACTATCATTTGAACTACTTCCACTACATTCTGAGCCACTAGAATCACTCTCATCCAAGTCTAACACACCAACTTTATCAGTAATATTTTCGCTGGTTGCTGAAGCAGACCGACCTACTACATTATGTATACTTGAATTTTGTCCGCTATCCTGCAAAATAACTGGTACATCTTGTGGTCCTGTTAGGTCAGGCTTTAACCCAGTTACAGTTTGATAGGAAATGTCAGTTTTAAGTCCTTCCTGCATCTTGTCATAGTCCTCCTCATATGTTACTACTTCTTCCAAAGTGCGTGGAATGTATACCTGCTTGAAAACCTCATCATCAACTTGTTGCTGCGCTGAAACACTACAGCTGCTGCTATTCCTAGCCAATACAATCTCTTGCATCTTATCAAGATATTCATCAATATTGTCTTCACTAATTGTAGGATCTGTAACAAAATTGAAAAGTTCTTTAACGCTCATCACACAAACACCATTCCTGCTAAAAAAATCGGTGACATTTGAGCAGTCTTTTCTCAAGAATTCTAAAGCTCGTGGATGGTCATGCTCGACAGCCTGAGAAACATCAATAACACACAGAGAGCCGCCATGGCACAATAAATTATACTCACTCAAATCTGCATGAACGAGATGGCACTTTTGATACAAACACCTAACCATTTGGATACATTCTAAATAGAGCTCCCTGGCTTTACTTTCTGTCAGAGGGTAGTCCTTCAATTTCGGAGAAGGCCAACCATCTTTACCAATGAACTCCATAACTAGAACATGGTTACGTAGCAGTACTGGCCTAGGGCAGAAGACACCATTGGTATACAATCTGGTGAGATTACGCATTTCTTTTTCAGCCCACAACTTGACCATCTTGCGCGGATTGTGCTTATTGTAACCAGTACGGAATCTGAACTCACCAGTAACATAACGCTCACGATCCTTGAACACTAGTATCGATGTCTTGTAGATTTTGACAGCAAGATCACCTTCTTTACTAGTGGCATGATACACATTAGCTTCTTTACCTGTACTAATGCAGCCATTGATTTCATCTAAACATCGTCGGCTTAGCAACTTGTAAAGTATCAATCTTGTGCGTGGATCTAATACTAATTCAACCGTGGCTCGATCTGATTTGTCTTTGTTCCTGTATTTTTGAGTGTCCACTTTCTTGTTTCCTTCTAAAACACTATTGTGGGCTAAAGATGGCAGTCTGGGTCCCTCATAAGGATCTACTCTAATCTTGTTTTCAAATTTTTTCAGTGTCTTCTCATGCGGTTGCTGCTGGATTTTGGATGGTTCTTTTACAGAGTTGCTTTGTGTATTAACACCAATTCTTCCTTCCTTTACTGCATTGTAGCGCTTCGTGAAATCTCTAGTAGAATCTTCCCAATCCCAAGGGCATCCTTCTTCTTCTTCTTCGCTTAACGCCGAGTCATCACTACAGCTGTCCTCTAACTCTCTGTGTTCTTCAGGTTCATCCCAATCATCAAACTGTCCAGGAACAACAGGTGTGTTGTTACTCGACATACCTAGCGCCACTGGATAAAATATTTTTATTTCAAAGGCGTTTAATTACATTTCCGCGCCAGAGTTTCCGCGCTAAACATTTATTTCCGCAAAAGTAGGCGTGGTAATGAATGTGGCTTCAAGCGTCTAAATCTAAAAAGCTCATGATACGCTCTATGTAACACAATTCATGACACGGGTTGCAATTGGAGTGTGTAGATACGGGTTGCTATCAACATATAGTATTCGAAATAGTAAGCAGAGAGCAAGTCTAGTTAAGACACTGCGCTTGGAAAGACTTCAAAGGTACGATTAACTATTGTAGTTGCTCGTGTTGTTTGTTGTACACTGCCCGTTGCAAGCATGTAAGACATGCCCATTTCATACCTAGGCCTTGCTTACATGTCGTGAATTTGCTCTGTCTACAGGAAAACAAGTTTACTGTTCGACACTTGGAAACAACCATCGCTGTTATGTCTGCATGTACAGCCGATCCGATGTACGGTATCACCCTTGCGATGAATGAAAAACTAGAGGCGTTGATTTCGCCTACGAAGAATTTACCTCCTCAACTCCCTCGGATAATAGGTCTCAGGCATATTACGTTGAATAGGAAGTTTGTCAATGGAAGGTCCGCGGAGCCACTGGGCTTTATGTTGGTTGGAGCAACAACAGAATTTCCAGATAACAACAAGATTTATAAATGTGTAGTTGATTCAGTTACAGAAGGAGGATTAGCAGATGTAAGTTAATAATGGGCTAGTGTGTTATATGCTTCAAAGGTTAAAAATCAATAAATTAAATTACTGAATTTAATCATCATTGGTTTATGAATAATATAGCTTGAAGTGGTAGGTGTGGGTTAGTAAATTCTTTACATAAACTCTAGATCTGTTAGTCACATATTGCATTAAACATGCAATATGTATTATTATAGTCTTCTTTGGGGGGCAGTTACCTTTGTGTTCAATTATTGAATTCCCTCTAGTTACTGATAATGATGTAATGTGTTATTACAACAGTGGGCTGGACTTAGAGCTTTTGGGGTTTACCAATAGCTAAGCATGTACCAAAACTAATAGTCTTTTAATGTGGTTATTACCTGTTGTTGTATTGGCCTACTCAGGCCCTATTGAATAGAGTAATATGGACATCATCTTGTACCGCCAAAAATTTTCTTGTTAGACATGGTCTGATTTTGAGTTATCTAAACAGGACACCACTAGTTTTTCTTTCTTTTCTTTTTATTGCTACTCTCTGGTATCAGTTGAACCACACAAATTAGTGGATTTGTATAATGTGGTTTGCTAGTGGCTTAACTTTGTTCCTATATCACCAAGGTGACACTATTTGTAATGCATTCCATACCACCTGCAGCAACGCCTTTGTGCTCATACCCACATTATCATCATCATTGCCATAATATACTTTATGTCTATATAAATCCTCATTGCCTACTTAAGTTGATTGGACAATTAAGTTTTTATCGTTTGGTCAAGTTTTTTGTGATAAGTATATCAGTCAGTTACTTGTGAAATACATTATTTGTTAAGTTCTCTAATTATTGAAATTGTCAAAATATGTACTTATCCTGTCATGTACTTGCATCACATGATACTGGCAATGTATGGTCAAATTATTCAATTTGTTGTATCAAGTTTTTATATGTGTATCTCTTTTACAGCGGGTTGGCCTACATACCGGAGATCAGGTATGCAATTTCTTATTTTAATGGTGTATAGATTTTTTACTAGACGTATGGTAGATATTTATTGCTTAGTTTGCATACTGATAGCTATTAGTTACATGTGCTGTGATACTTGACTTTAAAATTTTTGCATGCTTGCTTGTACATAGATCCCATGTCTTGATGATCATGAGTGTGTCTACAGTTTGTGCAAACAATAATATATACCATCTTTTAGTGGATGGTCAATTTTAGCTGACTAAGTAAATTTTCAGATAATTTTATGCTCACAGTGGTACTGTGGGGGACAGAGAGGAGGAAGTAGTGAGGTTGCATGAGTTATGAGAAATATAGGAGCTAGGTGACTATCCTAAAGCTCAAAAACAAAATTGTTGTGGCAATCTGTACTTAATTAACCATGTAGACAAGCATTCAAACATTTCTACAGTACTGGGTAAGTAAAACTTGAAGGTGCCAGGAAGCCCAACCAAAGAAGTCAAAACTTTATGGTGGAATGCTGTTTATTAATGCTAATGCTTTTTGTGATAAGATGCAAAATTTTGTCATGCAGTTTCTTAACCCAAAGCTGTGTGTGTTTACTAAATTTAGTTCATGATTAGCTAATCTAGCTTCATAGATTTCTTCTACTATAATAGTAAACAATAGCATTCATCGGGTGCTTAGTAGCAATGAGACACATGTTATAAATCTTGCTGGTTCAGTCTTTGTAAATAGTAAATACCACAGAACAATTGTTTTTTCATTGTAGGCTTTGTGTTTTGCTATGTTATTCCCATCATATTATGTGACAACAAATTGCCTTGCTAAGTTGCTGAAACAGTAAAGAGTAAATTTTAATGTCCAGCATGCACAGATAGCCTAGTACAATCTCTCTGTCACAGGGATGGAGGAAGCTATTGAAAGTTAGGGGGGCCACTTGGCTAAACTCCTATTGAATTCCTATGGAGAGTCTTGAAATTTAAGAGGGGCCATGGCCCCCCCTACTTCTACTACCTATGATCTCTCAAGTCCCATTTTATCTGCATATATACACGGATATATAGAAGGTTGTTTTTTTAGAACTGATTCTTAAACATATTTCTCTCTAAGGCATTGTGTTTACATTGAGCTGGTTGTAGCTTATTAAACCGACAAAGAGTTAATAAACTTGGTTTAACTATATATGTATGGACCCCTGCATCGTCATGGCTGATGAGACAGTTTGCATTTGTTAAACTTAATCCTTTCCTAGGTATAAACATTCCTCATATGTTGTGTTTCCATGGACACAATGATCTATTCCTATTGCATATCCTCTAACTTGGTAAGTTCAGGTTTATTTTGGAAATGTAATGTAGCATTCAATTTCAAGGCAAATTCTTTAATCATTTAAGGCTTATGTACAGTTGATTGAGTGGGTTCAGTTGTACTGCATTAGTAATTGAGTTGCTTTGGTAATTATGAAGTAGCACAGGGTTTGAATTACACATTGTCATTTTTTGGTGAAGAGCTCCTTAAATGGTAACTTTGTTATCCCGAATTCTAAGAACTTCCCTGTGGTATACACAATAATGTTTACAGGATGAGTTTTGAGGAGCAAAGCTTTCAATGTTTTTACATTGGCTGACTACCACTAATATTAATTTATGGTTGAAGACTTCTCTGCATTGACTTGTTGAGTAGTAACTTTGTAAACATGTTACTGCAAAGATATTCAGACATCATAATCTCATAATCTTTCCTTTTTCAACAGATTATCTCAATACAAAAATTTCTATAATTATGTGTGTGCGTGTACATGTGAACCAGTTTCAGTATAAAACGCAGTCAAGTCATATGCACTCAAATTGTCCAAAATGTGCTGGGAAATGTTTTAAAGAACAATTATTAAGAAATGAGCATACGTGATATATAGAGTAAACCAACAGTACAATATACGCAGCACTTACTGATGTAAGCAGAAATATGCTCGTTCAGCTGGTGCTTATTTAGACGTAATCGTATTCATGTTTGCTTGATCATAACCACTTTAACTTTGGAATGTTCTGATGTTTGTGTAGTACAGTTTGTAGCAGTCATTGGTAAGGAAGACCCGTGGTTTTGTGAATGCTACGTGTTGCAAGCTGTTGGGTTCAAGGGAGTCTATGCCTAATATGCTATAATTATTATTATACCCATCACGGAATTGGTAAATTGTTTATGCTGTCATTTCAGCCATTATTTTCAGTCACCATTTCCTACTGTCTTATCATCTTTATGAGTTGTACAACATCCCATATCCCAAGGCATCTTTGCACTAGTCAGCATGTATTTCTCTTGTACTACTATGTATAGCTAATCCCCACACACGTATCTATCTGAACCGAGCATTTATTAGAACTGAATATATGCAGTGTATAGGATAGCATTTGGATGAAAGTGCTTATTTACCACTACTGTGGCACATGTGTTCTGGTGCTATTATGGTTTTTGTTTGTAAAACAAAGATATTTGATACTGTTTTTATTTCAATGAATATTAATAATAATTACTCAATGGCATTGTAATTCTAATGGATTTGGTAAGATTAAACTGAACACAATTAATGCAGGTGATAAAATGTGATTAATATGTTAGTTAATATGGCTTTAGTAATTTGAGTTATTATAGTATAACAGAAGAAACAGAAAGAAGTGTTAAATTTGTTTGTGTAGTTACGTGATGTGTTGACAAATTGCCTGAAGGGGTTTTGTGTGACAGTTGATACAACATTATCTTCGCTTTTGATCACACTGTAAATAAAATTAGTTTGTTATTAAGCACAGCAAGTATTTATTATTATTATTAGATTAACTGTTACACACAGATTCTCAGTATCGATGGGGTAGAAGTCAGAGACTATAAACACGAAGATGTCATAAAATTATTTCAAGACAAAGAATCTCTAAATCTCATCGTGCTACCAGGCATATACAGAGACGTGAGTACTTACAAGTTATCGCTATGTATGCAATGGGATGTATACACATACACACTACACTAGCATGTTAAATGTTAAACAACAGAATGTTTAAAACTTCTGAAGTTAATTCTTTGTTCTACTTGTTATGCCTTAATCATTTTTATAATTGCATTTTGTGATTTAGTAAACCAACAGATTAAGAAATACATACATAGGTGGCAAACAATGTTGTAATGCTAGTCTAATGTAACTTGTACCATGGTGTTGTGAGGATTCAAATATTACTGGCTGCTCAAGACTATTGTCGCCTTTGTCCTTGTATTATATTTCACCTGATCTCTGGGCTTCTCATTGATTTTACATTCCATACTCTGTCATTGATGAAATTGAATTGGATTTCTATTAATTTAGCTCCAAACTAAGGATGCTGTCTGATAAAATCACATTTCAGGACACATTAAATTGTCATGAGACTCAAGTTGTTAAAAATAGTAGTGTATAGATTCTGTGGAGGCTATGCTTAAGTGAAGAGTGTGTGCATGTGTGTGTATGTATTTGTCTGTACGTGTGTGTATGTGTTTGTCTGTACGTGTGTGTGTGTGTGTTTGCAATTAAGGATTTTTTGTTTTCTAGTCAAAAACAGTTCGTGTTACTGTCATCAACTGTGGATACCTCAGTTACATGTGGAGTCTTTCAAAAACTTTGGATACACTGGAAATCCTGTATGTAACTTCCCTCAAACTATATATACACATATGCAACACATGTTTATATCCATTACTTTATTAGTCCCTGCCATTCAACTTTACAGCGTATTGTTATATTGTGTATTGACTGAATATACATTTTTATGGAAGTGAAAATACCATGTTTATAGACTTATAGCAGTCATTCTTACATTAATAATATCCCCTTTTATGTATGTATAAACAAGCTTCAATGGTATACTAAACAACGCTGTTATGTTCTGTGTGCTATGTACATACCTAGAAATATCAATTTGGAACAGCGGGATTACTTCACACTTGCCAATTTGTACAATTTAAAGTGTCTCACGTTATCTCACTGTATGTTGAAATCAGTCAAGTGTTTAAAAAGTGAGTACACTGCCTATTGTAGCAATAGTAAGTGAAGCTTGTGTGATTTTTTAGCATTATCGGTCCCCACAAGATTACGAGTACTCAACTTATCACATAATCAGTTAACTAATGACTCACTGAACAGTACCTGTGCATTGGCAGAACTCGGATCACTTGTTAAGTTGGACCTCAGTCACAATCATTTGGAGACCATACCGTTAGTACTGACAAAGTTGAATAGGTTAGTGTACAAATCATGGCAGGGTGATTTAAATAAACTAGAGCAGGAAATTTGGTGGAGGAAAAGTTTGGTGAACCATCCCGTGATTTGTCAAACCAAATTCATTTATTACCTTCTGGCTGAATCTACCCATTCACAAACTTTTCCTCACCAAACGCTCATAAAAGTAGCTTTTCCCCCACCAAACTTCCTGCTATATGGTATGTAGGCTTATTGCTATATGGTATGTAGGCTTATTGCAATATAGCTAGCCATGTATGTGGTATCTCCATATGTTAACATAACCATTGTGTTTCCTACAGATTAGTTACGCTGATGCTAGTGAATAATATGATAGCACAGCTTTCTGATAACTTGAGAAAAATGAAGTCTCTTCGAACACTATGGTAAGCTCGGTCTTCATGTACAGTTTACAGGGTTCTCCAGAATAGAGTGGTAAAATAGTTCGTCTATTAACAGTTTCAACCACATCGAGTACATTTTGAAAGTACCATAGTCCTGCCGCTCTAAGGAAAACCATGCAGAGTATAGACTTTAAATTCATACCAGACCCTCCATTAACTTATTCCCTGAGTCTGTGTGTGTATGTATAAACTGTACAAATACTCATCTACTGAAATTCTCTTTAGCTTGTTGGATATATATAATTATAGTAATGACTATGTAATGTAATAGCTTGTTGCCGAATTACCACTGGACAATTTTCTTTTACATGCTCCATTACCCTCCCACCACACCCAGAGATACCTTAAAGCATACTGCCTTCTTACTAGCATTCCTTCTTGTAACATTGAAATTTACAGCTTTTTTGTGAAGCATTTATATACATTAGTTGTTCTCTCTATATCTATTTGTTGCCAAATGGCTATACTCTCCACTAGAAGCTACTGAAAGTCTGGTAGTACTGCTGGTACATGAACAAGAAAAGTTTAGCTGATATGAGTGTGTGCCACTCTTAGATAAACAACTAAACTGTTGTGTATGTGATAAGATGTGGATGATGTCATTTTAGGTTTAAAATTGGAGCCAGAATGTTTCATGATATAATTGACAAGACAACCATAAATAAATTTTCTATGATAGAGAGCAAAAGTTATCAAAAAGTTTGTGTATAGTCCCTATATAGTTTCCCTTGATTTGAGGTGTGAAAGTAATAACTCGTTATATAGTGTGTAGAGGCATTTTTGAAATTTGATGATTTATATTGTGTAATATTTTATAGTCTTGATGGTAACTGCTTGGAGGAGATTGATTCTGTCATATCTTTCATGCACTCTCTACAAAGTTAGTGGTGTATTAATGCTATGTGTATTGTAATGTATTATCATATCCACACACCTTACCTTGTACATTTGAAACAATCAACTGCTATTCACTGTATTGTAATAGTAATTAATGACGTCACGGGTAAGTCATGCGAGCAAAGACTCATCACTAAGGAACACATAGCAACGCATACAAATTTAATTCTTTGCTTTATACTTCAGTTCTTTAGTGATAAAAGTAGTATAAAGTTGAAATTCTTACTGTAACACTATAGGTCAGTCTTCTTTTATAAGCTCTGCAACCCACACGGCACGCCCACTTAAAACTGAAGAGCTTCGTCTTGTTATTCATGTACAGCTGGTTAAACGGCTTTTACTGTGAAATGAACGGCTAACACGGCATTACCTTGCTCTTCTTTAGTAGTGACTCATGACACGCTTCGTTACTAAGGCCTGCCCATCAGTTGATAGCAAGTGTCATATAAAGAAACTGAAAAGCAGTAGAACTCGTTTAATTGGTTATTCAGGCTTCATTTCACGTGAATGGTTTATAATAGCCTACAAACAAACAAACACGCATACCAATTTCCCGGACAAAAGCAATTTCAAGAAATCACCTGGTTTAAAAGGAATAACAAGCTTCTGTTGTGGCATCCAAATGGCTGTGAACAACAGCCCATGAAATCTGATTATAAAGTGACATAGCACTTGAGAGTTTATAAATATTTTTATTCACAAATTCATCCATTTGTATCTATGTATGTGACACTGACTGGATTTACTAAAACCAATCATATTATCACATTTTGTATCTCTAGAAATACCAATTTGAAGTACTCAAGACACTATAGTCTTGATTATTGCTATGCTACATTTACACCAGAAGTAGTCTTATAGCAGAAATAGACTTTAAGGGTTGGTGGGTTACACCGGTCAGAAAACACAGGCAGCCTAGCTGTGTTTGTTTAGTAGTTAACAGAATCAGCTAGCCCATAGCGCGCGAGCAGTTTGGCACCCCATGCCGCCTTAATTGTCCCCAGTAGCCTCTTAGACTCTGTTGTGATTCTTCATGGCTTGACAGGGTTGGCAAAAAGTCATCCATTAAAGCAGACCTGGCCATCTGTAGTTATGCTGCTGGATAGTGCTTGAGTGATTTCTGACAATATGGTTGGTTTTTGCAAATCCAGTCACACACAGTATCATTCACCACAATCCCCTGACAGATGTGATATCACAACTTATCAACAATGTTAATACTGTTTTTTATATAGAGGTTTCTGTATCACACAACTTCATGGAGACAGAAGCATACTCTCTCAGATTTGGTGAATTCAAAGCAGTTGGTAAGAAATAATATAACAGTTGATCTACCTGTGCATGTCCACTAACTTGTTTTGTTGGTAGCAGTAGTTTATGCCATTCTGTATCTGTTTCAGCATTGTATGGAAACCCGTATTCTGATACCAGAACATCAAGCAAACACATTACAAGAAGAAAATCCAGTGTAAAAAGTAGAGCAGTTTCAGTTAAAGGAAATTTTTTACGGCATTCGATGAACAGGGTGAGTAATACACTCTGAATACCTATGCAAAGTTTATTGCTATCTGTATGTGTGTATATTCTCCCTGTAGATGTCATTGTGCCTTTGTTTGGATGGTCCAGCTATCAAACAAACAAGCCCACCATCATCAGATCAATTACCGACGGCAAAATCCATGACACTTGGATACTCCAACTCATATAATAGTTATTCATTGTACACGCAGTGACCACATCACTATTTGTAAAATAACTATGTATATACTATATAATTTATTTCCTTCATAATTGTTTTATATATGGGGTAGTGTTGAGCAGCATTGGTAGGATGTATGGTATTCCTTGTTCCAGTATTGCGGTATAACTAAATCATTTCAGTATGACATTTTTACAACTTACGACAACTTGCCTTGATGTGTAGAAAGTTATTGGTACAATTTTTGCCTTTGGTTGCAACAGAGATGCTAGTTTTTAAGTCAAGTATCAAAGAAACGTTATCTTTTACTTTATGGTACTAGACTACAATATTCAAAGGCATTAGCTCATAACCAGCTGTATATTGGTCAATGCTAATATGGGGAAATAGGAATCATTGTAAATGTATGTGATAATGAGTGCAAAAATCAACAAGAATCCTAACTTACCTGTTAAATTTCACATTACCACCGAGCATAATTTAAATTGATTTTGGAGCACTGCTCAAAAGCATAATGGGCAGTTTTAAAAGCATAATTGGTTCAAGCCTAATGTACGAGCACTCTGTCATTAATCATGGTATGATCATGAGTATAGGCTTGCGCCTATTATGCTTTTAAAATTACCTATTATGCTTTGGAGCAATGCTCCAATATTCTTCCTATTATGCTCCAAAAAATAATCTGATTTCAACACTTTCTATCCTTTTAGCTTACTTTAATCACACCTCTTACTTGTTTATGAGTATTAGTAGTCTTTCTGGTACCTCTACAGCATTAAATCTCTTGTACAGGGAGCCATTCACAAAATAATTTTAATTATTTTTAGTGGCGCTTGATCTAACGACTGTAAAGGGATTGCAATAGTTGCTGAATTCAGCCTAGCAGTTGTATAATAGTACAGTTTGTGTGTAATGGTAAGCGTGTGGCCCTTATAAATGATTTGAGTATTTTTCATTATAAAACTGGCGCCGCGCGCTAGAAATTTTGCCTATTATGCCAGCATTATGCTTGATGCTTTCAGCTACCTATTATGCCCAAAATTATGCCGGCATAATCGGCGCAAGCCTACATGAGTATAGGCATGTGTAATAATGTCTTGAGTGCCTAAAGATGAGGGAAAGAGTTGTAATTTGTGCCAGTGTATACAACTAGCTACGTGGGAAGTGATTGTTTTATTAGAGTATATATAAGGATGAGCGAAAACATTTTCTTACCCACAAATAAAAACGGAAAAAAAGCGGTCTGGCTCGCGAGACTAATTAGGCAATACGTGGACGTATCACGTGAATATTAATATACGGAGAAATACACTCTATCTGACTACTCTATTAGAGTAACACATTATCACTATGTAATAAATAATCAGCAAAACCCTCCAGGGCCATTAAGGCTGATGTACAATTAGCATAATTGTGCATTTTACACAGTTAAATAATCTATTAAAGCAGTCAGGTAGCTATGTGTTACTCTAATAGAGCAGTCGAATAATAACCACCACTATCATCATGCTAGGCCTGAGCCTAATATGCCAGCATAATTTTGAGAATAATAGGTTGCAATTTAAGGAGAATAATTAGAACATTCACGAGCATAATACAAGAATAATTGGAAGTTACAATGGGTAAATGTAATGAAATAATCTCAGATTGTTTAAAATAATGATGATGGTGAAGATGTCCATGAAGGTAGCAATATTTCATGTAGATTCTGAAGAAAAGTCTGCACTGGCAATGTCCTGTTCACCAGTATAATAGTCACTGTGTGTATTGTGGACATCAAGTTATTATCACCGATACAATAAAAATTACAAGAATAGAATAACTGATGGGTGATGAGAATAATGGGTCAAAATTTTGGGAAGTTTGGGAAGGAATAATAGGTAAAATTTTGAGCATATTAGGCTCAGCCCTACATCATAAATTTTTACTAACATTAGCTTTTTGCATAAAAACATTTATGCTAAAATTTATTCTGGCATAATCACTGCAGCCCTAGCGCATAGTTATGCACACAACATTGAAGAAGCAGCGGCGGCAGCATTGGACGCGCATGCGCAACAAATTTTAGTCGTATAAATACGCTGCATGCTACAATTCCCTGCATAATTGCACCTGTGAGCTAATTAGCTAATATGGCGTTTACTCAAATGCTTGTTCGTGAGCAGAATGTCATGCAACTGGGAATGCGTTTTAAACAATACCGTGTATTTCTTGCGCTCGACAGCAGCGGATCCATGGAAGGAAAGCCGTGGTCCACAGTGGTAGCTGGAGTCGCAAAAATACTAGATCATTTGGACGAAGATGACAAAATCTCTGCTTCTACTTTCAGCGATACTGTACAAGAATTGATGTCATTTGAGCCTGTGACTAAAACCAATGCTATGCAGCTGATTCAAAAACTAGCTAACACAAAATGTAACGGCCGCACAGCCTTGTACGACGCACTTGCTGCAGCTGTAAAATCAACTTTAGCTGCAACGCTAATGGTTAAAATGCTGACGGGTGACAAAGAAAAGTACGTCTTAGTAGTGCTAACGGATGGAGAGAATAACTCTGGAAAGATAACTTTTGACGAAGCCAAAAAGTTAATGACCAACATCGGGGAGAAAGGAGACTTAATATCTACTGTATTCATCGGAGTGAACTTAAACGATAGGGCGCGATCGTCGCTGAAAACATTAGCTGATGCCGGAGGAGACCAGACCGATTTTTATGACATCAATGATATGCAAATTGAGGAAATATTTGATAGAATAGCGATTACATTACAAACAGCTAAAAGAGTCACGGTGGCTGGAATAGCCGGAATAAGACCGGGATCTCGTCCTGCGATCGAACCGACTTACGATGGAGAGACAATGTGGAAAGTGCTGCGAGACTTCCATCAAGGAATTAGAAGTGTCATGCTGGGCTCCATTAGTTTGTCCAGGCCAGGAAGTCTGAGTGGTTACTACGACTGCCTAATGCAATACGAGAAATCACTGCGGACTGAAGCCCACACCGCCGAGTGGATGAGCGGTACAAGAGATGAATGGCTAAGTGAAGTTAAAAACACAGGCAAGTATTCTCAGGCACATTTTGCATCATGTTTGGTTGCATTGGAAGCTGATATTAAGCAGGAAGCTCAAGAACCACTGTGGTTGATGCTGCAGCGGAGCACTTGGAAAAGAGCATGCGATAGTCTGGGAGCGCAGAACATGAATTTGGGATCAAATGCTACACGTGACCCACTGCAACGGCTTGGATCATATCGACATAGCATGCATCAAGATCCTGATTGTTGCATATCATGACTTCAAAACTCCAGTGCAATAACAATTTTGTATTTGAATTTTTGTTTTTAATTTTTTTCACAATCATGCACACTTAATTATATAGCTACAAGGATGGTTACTGTATCTATAGCCTATATATGTTGTTTTTTCAGTTTTCTTGCACCTTTAGATTAATATATAAAATTATTAAAGCTGCATATGATGCAGGCAATTTTTGCCGGCATGCATGCAATCTATAATGTATAGGTATAATATGTGCATGCATGCTTGTGTATAGAATGACTATGAAACATGTGCATGCATGTGTGAAGCTATTCAATTGAGTAGGTTATATATGTGACCAGATTTGCAAAAAGGGGTCTTATACACGCATCCGATTTTGCAACTTTGAAGAGGCATAACTTCATTTGTGAGTGAGCTATTAAGCTGAAATTTTCTCTCGTATAACCATAATTATAGGAAAGGCCAGGTACCAAATTTCAAAGTTGTAGGTCAAACATGAACTGAGTACACATCCTTAAAAGTCGCAAAATTGGATGCGTGTATAAGACCCCTTTTTGCAAATCCGGTCACATATGTATATAGCTATAGTGTATAGAACTAACCAATTGAATCAAGTTTAACAACATACAGTAGCTAGCTAGCTATATAGCATATAAAATTATTATAATACTATCTGCCTCTACAATACTTCAGCTATCATCCAGTTTAAAATGTGGCAATTAGCTATAATCTAAGGAAGATGCAATGCAAAAGAGCATGCACATTAATTCCTGTATGGCCTTTGTTATTATACTAGCAACTGACATGCACTTTACTCACAGCTTTCATTCCATGGCCATAAGTATACATGTTTGCACTTAAACTTGCAGGATTTGTAGAGTTCCTATACCTCTATAACATCCCTGGAAATTTCAGATAATATAATGTTCCTACCAGATTTTATTTAAATGAGCAAAATTGGATGTGTAAACTATGTATGTATGTCTTCCCGAATCCAGTCACATATAATAAGTTATACCAATACAGCTAGGATACTGATGTGGTACACTATGTGGTTAATGCATGTATAGAGTTTACTGCATGTACTATTACCAAGAATGTGTGGGGCAGCACATCACCTCGCCAATTTGCTTAGTCAGCACATTGTAGCTATATAGCTAGTTGTTTACATAAAATCAATAATGCACGTACAAGGTGTTTTACCTGGCTATCTTCTGTTAGATGTAGAACTTACGATTATGTGTGTGATAACTTAAAGCAATTTTTGCACACAATACAAAACACATTGTCACACAAATTTTCCAAGGCACAAAAATTTCACCAATTTTAGACAACAGAGCTGTACATGTCGCAAATATTAGCTAGTTAACTAGTTCTTGAAAAAATCCCTCACAGTGTTTGTGATTTATTTAAATCATAAAAACTGCATGAGGTTTATGAAATTTGCATCCCTATATGTAATTACATGCGTATACGCGGTGACTAGTACAATATATACTAGAATGATGCAACAAGGCTACATTAGTTCATTGCATAATGAGTCTACATAATTATATATATACATGTCCATATATGGGTATAGTCACCTGAATTCATAGAAAGTATAGTGTTACCACAATGGTACATACTGAATATTTCAATGTTTATATTGTGGAATTTTATAAAAACCAATTGTATAGTTGCGTATTAGTACGGCAGATAAAATAAAATAAACTATGGGTATATTTAAAAAATACCCTTGTTACATGGATGACTACTGGTGGTATTATGCTATAGCTGCGTGTATGAGCTATGGCAGAACTAATGCATATATACCTGTATGTTGTAGGAACTGTTTGTTTTGAAATGATGTAATATTATGTATGCAACATGCGAAAAATTAAAATTAAAATTTTTGATACGTTACCAATATGGTGCCCAATGTGTGGGGTAGAAAACCCAAGCTTAAATTCCTTGCACATGTATTGCAGATAAAGATTTGACTGTTACCTTACAGTTTTGTTTACTAAGTAGCACACTGAACATAGAAGCTCAGCAGTATCGCAGCATTGAAACTTCACTGATCAATAATTTGTCATGGAGGAATCTCTCGAGCGTCAAAAGGTGAAGAGAAGGAAGAACCATAAAGCACTGACCAAGTTCATACGAGAAGTAAAGCTGACACTAGATAATGAGATGATAAAGCTAAGGGGAAGGCTAGGCATCCTTATAGCAGTCTGCTACAAGATAAATCTGAAATGTTTAAAAACAAATAAATCCTTGGTGGGTGTGTGACCAAAGACAATGAAGGAGAGACAGTTGAATTAAGATATTAATCATCTAACAGTTAAAATAGAAATGCTTATTGTGTGGTTGAATCATCTGCATGGAGGTCTGTGACCAAAACAAAACAAGTGATCCTATTAAGATTAATGAGGGGACATAATGAAGCTAGTCCATGAA
This sequence comes from Spongia lamella, assembly GCA_963930835.1. NCBI lineage: Eukaryota > Metazoa > Porifera > Demospongiae > Dictyoceratida > Spongiidae > Spongia > Spongia lamella. The sequence continues at coordinate 2,492,669 of OZ005750.1, read as the reverse complement.
AATCAATGGCCTAATATTCCCTCAGTTGCAGCTCTTGCATGGTAATGGTAATACGAAGTGACTGAAGATGTCTGCTACTACACGTTTATAGTGCTTGTTCACTAGCTTGCTTTATGACCTCCCCAATGCCCTTCTTTCTTCAGATGGTTCCTACGTAGTTGGGCGTCAGTTACTTTGTACATGAGGCAGAATATTGGCCCTTATTGCTTTTATATAATGATGTAGAACATTTATTTAATTATTTTACAAATAGCTTACCCCTATTGGTACCACCAGTTTGATCTCAAGTAACCATAATCTGAATCCATGCCAAACAGTAGTGCCTCTGGACAACCAAGAACAGAATGCATCACACAACCTTTGTAAACAAGCAGAGGCAGGAATAACAGAGAGGACCGAGAGGGTCCGTCCCTCTACATCAAGAAGAAGCAGATTTTTGTATGTATATTTGATGTATCGGCAAGGGGGTACAATTCATGTTTACTCAACAACTGTTTAGAAAAGGAACCTAACTTTTAATCTGACATATGTTCCAATTAAAAAATATGAATTTAAGGATCAACCTTTGCAACAAAAAGTAAGGAAACAAGAGCTGCAAATAAAGATCATACAATATTTAATCCCTACTTGGGCAGAATAATACAAAGCAATACATAAAGCCAAAGTAATAATTAATTCTTGTAGGATTTATATTCACAACTCTTGTTTCCTTACTTTTTGTTACAAAGGTTAACCCCTACTTCCTTTTTAAATTCATAATTTTTGTATGTTTAGTTTTTATTGTGTACTTCTACACTAATAAAACATTAATACCATGGCGCAGTAAAAATCCACACATTGGAACAACAAAGGTTCAATTGGACTGAAATAACCTTCTCCCTAAGACAAAATGGAGGCTATAGCTACTGACATGTAACAGTTCAGGCAGTAGGTCTGTTCTTGTGGTCAGGCATACCAAGCCTTACCATTCTGAGTGCTGTGCTCCTACATCACCTGAAACGTGGACAGGGTAACAAGTTACCAGTTAACCAGCTATTAGCAGTCCCTTTATGTTGAGTGCATTTACATACCCATATCAGTTAAAAGCTGTGGCTTCAATAGTTGCTGCCCTTGCATAGTGGCCACGTAGTAAAATATTGAAAAACACAAATATTTGCATGTGATTTCGGTATATAAGTCTTGGTTAGTCACTGCACCCGTTTTCTATGTGAGGGTTATAGTATCTGGAGCTACTAACCAGTAAAATACGATGTGGCTAGATAGCCACCTCTGTATGTATGCATAGTGAGTACATACAAGTAGTGATTTACCACAATAGAATGATACCAAATAGTTCAATGTTTATATTGTGGAATACTTAGAAAGCCAATTGTGGCGTATTAGCGCAGCACATAAAATAAAATAATTTTAAAAGTAGCTATATATCATACCTTTGAAATTTGTTTACATGGATGACTAGCTTTATAATTGAGATAATTTGCTGTGAAAGGTTAAGTTAGTTATATGATTGGGCTACATAGTTGCTCTTAGTCAATCATTTTTTGATTTACTCAATTACAGAAACACACAATTAAATGTTAGAGTCAATTTTTAGACCGTCCATTTCAGAATCAAAACTTTATCAAAATCATGGCCATGTGGATGGAGGTAGCCTACAAATAATACACTGTAATTTCAATGTCTGATTGGCTGAATATATCTTCTATCAGTTCAGATACTTTGTCCCAATGTAGTTTGTCTAGCCCACAACCAAGTCTGGGCATTGCTAACTTCTTCACACCATTTGCCATTGCATGAGAACACAATGCTTCCAGTGACTTCTGTAGTGTATCCATGGTTGGTTTATGAAAATAACGCTCCTTAGTAACCTGCAAACAATATCATTAAGCACCATAGTCCTTAATAATAGGGATCAACAAGAAAATGAAATTAATGTACCTAAAACCATCTTAGAACATGTTCTACCCAAACAAGTTGATGTATTACCATCTAAAAACCAGGCGTTGTAGTAGTATAAAGTTGTTTTAAGCCGAAATTCTTACTGTAACACTATAGGCCAGTCTTCTTTTATAAGCTTCGCAACCTGCACAGCATGCCCACTTTTAAAATAGAAGTGCTCCGTCTTGTTAGTAATGTACAGATGGTTTAATGACCTTTACTGTGAAATGAATGGCTAATACAGCATTACCTTGCTCTTCTTCGGCAGTAACTAATGATGCGCTCCGCTACTAAGGCCACACCCATCAATAATATCGATAGAAATTGTGACCGTCTGAGCAAAAACCAGCCTAGTTCACACCTCCAATTTTGCCAAGTTAATGGTCCATAAAATCTTATTAGAATGCTACACAAAGCTCAAATTTTCAGCAATGATATTGTACAGAGATGGTATTACAATGCAAGTTGAAATTTAGGTTTTAGTATCCTTAAGTCTTCACTTAATTACTGTAGTTGATATGGTTATAAAGGTTTGGTAAAACAAAAGAAAGTTACCCTATAAACAAATGTTTGAATGTATCTACCATTCATTCCATGGTGCACTAGCTAAAGTGCCAAGCATAATAGGAAGTGTTTGGCTAGGTATATATAGTAAATATAGTAATATTCTTATAGAAGTCATTTTAGTGGATACCCTAATAAAACAGTCCAACTTCTATAAAAGTGTTGTATATGCATAAGTATTTATTACACAAGCATAACAAGTGAAATTTTAAGTAACTGCAGCATACATAGCATAATATACAGGTAAAAATAAATGCATATAGGCCTACTTTTTGCTAATATTTCAGCATTTTGAGCTCTTACTATGTCATAAACATCCTATTATTACTATTTTTTAAAACCAAGTACACGTCGGCCTTCTGGCCAGCACATGCCTGGTTTCTTGAAATTACTTTTGTCCAGAAGGTGTGTGCGTGTGTGTGGTATCTGCCCCCAGGCTATTAAAAACCATACATGTGAAACAAAGCATGGATTGTAGCTACAGAATATAAAACCAAAATACAATTTGGATTTTAAGGAGGCACAACACAGTACAGTAAGACTTCTAAATTATAAGGCTTCAATGATGTCATGTTCAGGTAGACCGCACGCCTAAAGCACATTGCGCTAATGACATTACAAATTACGTGGTTTTTAGGGCTGCATAACACAGGAATCGGACTTAAAAACTGGCTAAAAGACTTCACCATCATTTCTCTTCTACCATTCCTTCTAGTAGATAACTTATTTCCCGTCTCCTTTCCATACTCTTCTAGGCGTAAACAACTTTTACGTATATGCACGCATAACTCAATAATTATTAATTAAGTTATTTGTGCCGCGCGTGACAATAGGTGTTGTTACTATTTTTAGTCCAGCGGCTCGATTTCTCTGTATTTTTTCATGAAATTTTTCAATAGACGGTGATAAAATAGGTAAAAAGTGCGAAAGTTGTTTTTCAATATCGTTAACCTTTGTGAAATGGCGAGGGGAAAAAGATACATTATTGAGAACACAAATAATGAAGTCGTGCCTTTGCTGAAGCGAAGCAAGTAAACAAAATCTATTCCCGCATTTTGTTAAAGAATATATTAAGTAACTCCTATACGAAATATCGAGGGCTTTCCAAGTAAGCCAGGGAAGTTGGGTCAGTTGGAAGATAGAAATAGAACGTTGCCATAACTAGCGCTATCGTAGACAGAATGCTTCTTTGCTCAAGTTTTATGTTGCTTATATTTATGTAAGTCGTTAGTGTGTGTTAGCACGCCGATATGCCTAGTACAACACGTTTTCCGAAATGCCCACGCTTACTGTGTTGTGCCTCCTTAAAATGAGCAAATGAACAAGGAAATCTGCTAACAACAATTTCTTTTTTTAGCACAAGCCAAAAATGTATCAGAAGATCTTACCCTTTAGCAGAGATCCCTATCATACTCAATTCTTGTTCTCACACTTCACCATTACACTACAAGTTGTCATTGTTAATTCTTTAACTATCACAATCGTGCTGCTAACCTATGCATGAATTGATTAGAAGTCATATTTCAATCATATCTGTGAAGTTAGCTTAATCTGCTATATGTACAAATAAGTAAAAAGCAACCATTGTGCAATACTGATGTATCATTGTGACATGAATGCAAAAAAGAGACGGAGTGTTGTATGAGCATTTCAGCTGTAACAGTACTATCACCTCTCTCTTTCTAATGTGATCATTAAATTCGACATACAAAGTCAACTATGCAATAGTGATCTACAATACAGTTGAGTAGATACATCAAAGTGACAAATGGCATAAACAGGACAAGACAAGGAGCAACTAAAATAGCTGTAAAACCATTCACCCATGCATGCAAGGAAGTCTTTTATTTTCTTCATTATTTCATATCAGCAATAATAATGACAACAGGAACAAATCGTTTATAGTAACGTTTTAAAATCAATGAATCACAAAATAACAATTACACAAGTCCAGGTATATCACAATTTCTACAATATATGTCAATTTGCTGGTATCTGTAACAGAAACGTAACATTACTACCGATTCTAACAGACCTAACCTCATTTCAGAAGGTAGAGCAGGCTCCCTAACAAATCCAGGGTGTGGGCCCTCCCACCTTGTTATTGCTATAAGGGAGGCCCCAACCCCATCAGAGATGCATCATTACTGGGGCTTTGCTTTGGTGATAATAGTTCCAGTATGCAGTGCTTCTGCTATTGGTGAACATGTCCATAATATGATATTGGTGAATACACAGAAGGGCAAAACTTACTTCTTATCCTTCCTTGAAAGAGCCCAAAATGACTGTAATGTCATGGAGATGCATTTATATTACATGTTCATGTTCACCAAGCACTTGGTACCTCAAGCACCCTGTCTCATCTATGATGGCAATGGTGTCACTAGAAAATCACGTGAAGAAGGACTTATCACTAAGCTCCAAGCATATAGCAACACGTACAAACTTGAAATATAACACTTTCTAAACAGTCTTTATTGAGACACACAATAGTGTCAGTGACTAGAGATTCACGAGCCAACAATACATATTGTGTCCCCCAGCCACCTTATCTGACATGTAAAATTACAAGGATTGCAAAATAAGCGGTTCCAAAGTTTACCCAAAATTTCTTCTTCACAACAGCAAACTAGTAAATGCTTATAAATAGTGTTTCCATACTGTGATTTGAAATTTGGTACACAAATAACATTACATGTATCCCATATGTGCACAAATTTTATTCAAGAGTTGACGGAGAAAATTATTTCCCTTGTAAATGGTAGGTGCAATTCATCAGACAGGCTCATTCCTGTATTGAAAATGGACCGTGGTGGATTGAGAATTATATTTAGGTGCTTATTAAACCAGCCACACGAAATTGGTTTTGTCCGGGGAGTAGGTACGTGTGTGCATGCTTGCGTGTGTGTGTGTGTGTGTGTGTGTGTGTGTATGTGTGTGTGTGTGTGTGTGTGTGTGTGTGTGTGTGTGTGTGTGTGTGTGTGTGTGTGTGTGTGTGTGTGTGTGTGTGTGTGTGTGTGTGTGTGTGTGTGTGTGCCCCCCCTCTAGGCTATTAAAAAACATTCACGTGAAATGAAGACTGAATAACCAATCAAACAAGTCCTACTGCTTTTCAATTTCTTTATATGACACTTGCTATCAATATTACTGATGGGCATGGCCTTAGTAGCAAAGAGTGTCATGAGTTACTGCCAAGAAGAGAAAGGTAATGCTGTTAGCCATTTATTTCATAGTAAAAGATGTTTAACCAGCTGTACATTACAAATGAAATGGAGAACTTCAGTTTTAAGTGGGCGTGCCATGCAGTTAGCAATGCTTATAAAAGAAGACTGACCTATAGTGTTACAGCACGAATTTTGGCTTTATACTACTTCAAAAAGTTTTATCACTAAAAGTACTGGACTATAAAGTAAACAAAAAAATTAAATTTGGATGCGTTACCATGTGTTCCTTAGTAATGAGTCTTTGCCCATGTGACTTGTGAAGTCATTAATTATTATTACAATACATTGAGTAGTGGTTGATTAACAGTACTAATGGTTTAACTTACACATTGCCTGGTTTTTAGATGGTAAAACATCAACTTATTTTATAGGTGCATAATTGTAGTCATCAAATTTGCTAGTTATTCAATTTATATACATTTAAAACTGGTTAAGTATGTGTTACAAACCAACAGATTTAATGGAAAATTGCACTCATGTGCAAGTTTGAATACGTATGCTCGTGAGTTCGAGCTTGACATTCCGCTCGAATGTACTCACAATTGAAACTTGACATACAGAGCCGTTGCATGGTTATTTTCTATATGATATCTCTTGATGTGGTTGAAAAATGATAAACAATGCTTTGCTGTTGATGGTAAAAAGACAATTTTATCACTCTCTTTTTCATTCTGGGGAAACCCTGCAATAGTCGATGGAATGCTATCAGTAATACCATTATTGTAGCTGCATATACTTGCATGTAAATACATATAGCTTAAAATGACTTTCTTATTACAATAACATTATACTACCAAATTAGACTTTTCTTATGTTGTGACCTTGCTATTGTACATATGATGTATAGATATGCTACATAAATAAGCTAAGCTCCACAACCCTAATGCAAGTATTATCTTGAATAAAACCCACACTTTACACTGTTAGCTGAGACTACTACATTGCACATTTGCAGACCATTTCTGGGAGTGAAACAGTACAAATGCAACAACAGTCCTTAGTCATGTGCCTCATGCCACACATACAGGAGTTTTATTACTTCTTAGAACTACAACAGGAAATCTATGAAGCATAGAGCATCACAAGGTTTCTATAATTAGCCACAAATATGTTAATATTTGATAGTAGCTTGTTTACCGTGCTACCAAAAATGCATTCTTATAGCTAATCAAGAGCTTATGATCCTCTACAGTTTACAGATTTTGACCTTAGGAGTTGCAACACCCCTGTACACACAAAACCTTACACATCTTATGGCAATATGCCTTATCTTCATCTTTATAATACGTATGTATACATGTAACGGAAACGCAAACTGTCTGGTTGAAGGCCCAAGTACGCACACACTGAACACGAGGTCACTGCAATTGCCGATCACATGCACACTGTTAGCCCTAATTTCAGCATACATTACTCTAATTAAAGCCTAATTACAAACAAAATAAATAGTAGTTACATACACATAAACTTACTAAGTAATACACAAATTGTCCACCAGTTGACTGTAACACTGCCACACCTCCTGGTCGGACACCTACAAAACATATTCCTTTAATTTAAATACCATACAATGGCTTATGAAATTTCTTAACATGGAATAGTAAAGACACATATCACAAGGCTAGCTGTCTGATAGGTATTGAATTTTTGAAAACTAACCGAATCGTCATTTACTTTTACATACTGAATATAACCATCTAGTGAAGTTTCATGGCAATACATAATATATTCGCCAAGATACACACACAATTGTGCGCAATATATTGAAAAACAAACATTTAACAAAGTAGTTTTACACTTTAGAATACCATATATATTAGTTAAAGTACGGCGACGAGTGCAATACAGGGAATATAGCACAAGGAAGTGGTCGAGAAGCTAATATAGCACGAGGCGCAGCCGAGTGCTATATATTAGCCTTGAGACCACGCCCGAGTGCTATATTTCCTGTAGTGCACGAGCGTAAGCCGGACTTTAACTGGTTTATTGTATGATATCCGGAATTCAAGCTTTACAATGGAGAAGGCGTTGGTAGTATTGTTAGTCCTAGTGTACATCTATATATAGCGACGTTCAAATGTATAATAGCCGCAAAAAGTACGAGCTGGCAAAGAATCTACAGCTTTCAATTAAAATTGTTTAGCTCACTGAGAGTGGTAAGTTGTAACTCTTATGCTCACACTTTGTAAACGGTTTAGAGATCTGGGCTTCATTTATTAGTATGCTGCTACGTTTAATACACTACTTTATCAATATCTAAGCTGGAAAATTACTTACCTGATGGCCTCACATAGTTCACTAACACTGTGACGAATCCAATCTAGTTGCTATTAAGGGGAAGCAGTAAAGCCGGAATACGGAATAATGGAATAAGTGAATTTCAATTTTATACATTTTTCATTACAGAAAGCCATTCTTCTTTGAATTCATAGCGTTACTGTTTGCAAACGTTATATCCGCGCATTAAAATCCTGGCGAGCTTACTTATAGTGTGCATTAAATAAAGTCGAAAACCAAAATACTTTTAAAACAATTAATCTTCGATGTATTAGCTAGCTAACCATAAAATATAGCCTTGAACATAGCATTACCTTCTTCACCGTACATAGCCAGATCTGCTTTTGTTGTCAAGATAAGCGCCTATACTTTTATCGAGCACTCAAGCATTAAAATATAGCCTTGAACATAGAAATCCTAGCATTACCTTCCTCAGCGGGCATAGTCAAACTGATACTTCATCGATAGTAAGCGCTCGATAAAAGTATAGGCGCTTATGTTGACGACAATAGCAGGTCTGGCTATGCCCGGTGAAGAAGGTAATGCTATAGCATTTCTATGTTCAAGGCTATATTTTATGGTTAGCTAGCTAATACATCGAAGATTGATTGTTTTAAAAGTATTTTTGGTTTTTGACTTTATTTAATGCACACTATAAGTAAGCTCGCCAGGATTTTAATGCGCAGATATAACGTTTGCAAACAGTAACGCTATGAATTCAAAGAAGAATGGCTTTCTGTAATGAAAAATGTATAAAATTGAAATTCACTTATTCCAGCTTTTACTGCTTCCCGCTATTAAGCTAGGACTTGCAATATTAACAGCTTGTTTACAGCTCCATGTACATATTTGTGTAGGTGTTAACATGGGTAGGTGTTAAAAAACAAATGTAACATATTGCGTGGGAGGATCAAAGGGAAATTTTATGCTACAAAAGTGATGTAGCACACTCCAGGTGTGCTACAACTTCCTACTGGAATGCTCCAATGGTATGTTGTGATAACACCAGGATCCCTTTATGCAACAGGTGAAACCAACACTCTTTATAAAGCACGCCATATTGATATCGATTGTGGGTTTGAGTTTAGGTGTTATACTAGTATGTTTGAAAAGTTGATTCTAGTGTATCACTATTGTTTACATACTCTAAACATGTTGCAACGAAGGTTTACTAATAGAATAAACGATATTAGGTGAGTTACTCACATGATAATCCTTGTATTATAATATTGTATTTACATCCTGTATATACAACAAAAAATCGTTCTAATATCACTATTACAACAATTGTCTACTCACGGTTTAGCTTCATTTCTAAATGCTAATTCTTGGCTAAACAATTGCCACATGTTATTAAAAATACAATCCCACAATCAAAAATACTATTCTGCTTTGTATAAATAGTTGTCACGACAATGTCAAAATCTAAAACCCTATAATCACAAGGGTTACCCATTCCTATATAAAAGACCAGTGCTAGGTTTGGGCAATTTTTAGTGGCCCGGAAGTGTTACATAACATATGTAACATGTGCGGTCGTGATTTGCCTGACATGTCCGCACTCGCCCCCAGGCTCGTGCATAAAGCAAATCACTCCTGCCCATGTTACATATATAACATAGCACTCGCAGCAATGTTTTAACCTATACTTATATTACTGATATATAGTAATAGCATAATGTCATGCATAAACCTAATAATCATCTGTTACAAGTACATGTACAGTCCAGTGAATGGAGAGTTATTGCATAGATAGCGATTCTAATTAACACCCTACCGGTGAAAGATTTTGTTATCAAGCAACACATGATATGCACAGGACCAAAGCCCTTAGGTCTGTTATGAGTACTAAAGACCAGGCATGGGGTAAGCAGGATACTGCTTTTATACTGATGGGCTGTTTTCAAACACATGGGACAGACAGTCAAATACATTTTCACAAAAGTGTCTGATGAGTTGTAAGAGTTTAACAAATGGCATCAGTGGAGAAGACACTAATCTGTTAGCTTGATCGAAATTATTAGCAACAGAGTACAGTTAGTTAAATAATAATAATGAATAATAACATAGCATCAGTTTGTGTGTGCAATAGTGTGATGGTGTTGGGCAGACCACTCCTCAAGACAAAACTCACAGAACTTTTCATAAAGGAACCACTGACATTCGAGTGATAGCCCAGGTAGCATCAACTGTTCAGGGAGATCTGAGGGCCTCCAGGAAGGATTCTTGAGTAGTCTCTCAACTATCTGTGGTACTGTTTTGCACCTTTACATTTCCAGGGTGGCTTCGTGAGAAACAAAAATGATGCATTTGTGTGATGCCTTTAAATGCTGCTGCCTTCACTGTTATTATACATTGAGACAATAACATTGTGATCCCACCAGCTGAGCAACATTGGGAGTAGCTGACTTATTGACAAGTTTAACAATGTCGTCTGTCTAAGCATCCCACTTTTGATCTTCACTTTAAGAGACCAAAGCACCAATCAAGTGAGAATTATGTGCAGCCTACTGATAGGATATTTTGGCGTCATCATGTAGACCACACAAAATCCAGTACATCATGTAAAACATCAAAAATAGATTTTTATTTTGGCTAGAGCAATTGTCACCATGAAAGTGTACCTCTTAAGCCATAAATGGTGCAATATGGTGATCTGATAGCGTTCTGCCTTTCCCAGTATTACAGCACTCACCAATCAAGTAATTCACCTGCACTAAGAAGGTAAATATTGGGCTAATCATTAAGCAGTGTATTACCTGCTTATACACACCTTATACGCAGCTTTACAGCACAACCCAAAGACAGTGATTTGGGGTGTCAAAAAATATATTGGTCCAGGCTGAAATGGGTCCAAAGACTAATGAACCTGTGAACAATAGAAACAATTGACAGCTTCATTATCTATACTTGCTAGTGCATCGTACACACAAGGCACATTGGATGGAAGGAGGAGGAGGTGGTAAAAGAGTTGCTTACTTACTTACCCTAGGTAGTTTGATTTTAATGATTTCTTTGAAAAATGGGATAAATCAACATTACGTACATACGGTCAGTATAGATACAGATTTGATATGCTAAGTGATTTAAGGCTTGGTAATCATAATATGTGGAAGCAGCTGCCTCCAAAGGTAGTGTACACTGAGTCAACCTGCTGCAACAGACCTTGCATACTTTCCATATTCTCTGTAAGTAATCATAATTTATGATCAGGGGCATAGGAAGATGACAAAGTCATGCATAATAATTGTATTTAGGGACTGGCCTATTGTGTCTTTACTTTTATCATAACCATCAGAGTGACTGTTCTATTAGAAAATATTGATCTTTTGGTGTGGCGTCATACTAGAGATATCTGATGTCCGTACATCACAAGTTTGCATTCATAATGATCATCGGCCTGCTCAGATAACCAATTACCAAACGCTGCCACATCTGCATCAGCTTATTTAATTTTAACCCAGCGAATCCTGCAATGTTTTTTAACTGGAGAATGCATGTACTATAATATATTTAAAGCCAACTGCTAGTCTGTCAAAGCAAATGGGCTATTACTATATATGAAACGAAAGCCACTTGCTTCAATTATCTTTAAGAATACATAAATATTCTATAAATAAAGAACTTACTTGTCATGAAGTGATGAAACGGCAGCTTTCTTTTTCTCTATAATCAAATTATGGTGTATTATTGAGATATTAAGCTGCAAAGTTACAAAACGTCACTTTCGTAAGTATACGTGATGTCAAAACGGGCTCCAGAAAATTTTTTTATTGTATGTATTGTATTGGAAGAAGGCACTGAATCAAGTCACATTACCAATCGACAAGCCTGCCATTTTGTCATCACATAGTCTTTCATATACCATTCGAATAGGAAGCGCCTGAGGAATAATATGGCACCTAAAGATTTCAAATAGACACGGCTATGAGTGAATTATGGCCGTTTCTTTGTGTAGGTTGTTTATTGGTGGAGACTTCTTCTCCACATTTGAAAATTTTTCGAAAAGGATGGTTTTTAATGGAAACACAGAAGAAAGTACCAGAATTCAACAGTGATTAATATATGGTGTTAAACATAAAATATTATATCCATAGCATGAACAGGTATAGAACTATGGCAGTTAAAATAGAGGCATGCGTAAAAGACCACTATAGTTCAGCATATTCAGCATCTTTTTGTATACGTTCTTTGTACTAATAGCCACCATTATAGGTGCTTTTGCCACCAAGAAAAGCTAGAAAACAAATCAATTGATTTGTCGGCGATTCCGTTTCATTCTACTTTACAATGGAGTGATGAAAAGCTTCACGTATCAGAAATGCAGATGCCAAACAAATATAGCAAGAAGGGTTAGTGATATAACTATACATTTATGTAATATAATTAATTTTTGATGATATTTACCTGGTAAATTAAAGTTAACAGACAGACATTTTATGCTGGGCAAGTGTAAACAGGTATGCACAGCATGTGGGATAACAGGCATGCAATGTGCATAACTATATGCAGTAAACAGCAAAAGATATGCACGTGACCATATTGCTTCAGTAGTTTATGCCTTGTCTTGCAGTGGTTGTTGCAAAAGTGCTTTGTTATTTGCTTTAATTCGGCTATGCTCTGCTACTCAGTAATTTTGTCAGATTAACAGCCTGGAGTTCGTTAATATTACTTGCAGCAAGTCCTTTAAGAAAGATGCCCAAGGGTTCCAGTTCATCACGTCGCCCCCGACCTTCTTGTCCTACATTGTTGGATGTTCACCACTGTTCTATGGAGCAACTAGTTCGTTTTGCGGCTTCACCTTTCGTCGAGACACCTGATTACTTCCGGAACTAAGTCCGTAATGGCTCAGCGGCTCTACCGCGCTATACACAACAACGATGAAGAATCGCCTCACGTCTCTACAGGGCCTGCAACTTCGACGACGATGTCGCCACCCATCGCAACACAGCCGTCCATTCCTCTTACAATGTCCATGCCAGCCTACTCAAACTAACTATCAACCCAACTCACCACGTCAACGCTTGGGTCTTAGCTTACCGTCTCACTTACGGACATTGCTGCTCGTGTTTCCTCTCAGCCCGAATTGCAGTCGCAATTTTCCTCGATCATGAGCCAATTAATGCAGCTAGCCTCAGCACCTAGTGGAGGTAATCTGTCGCCTGCTTCTACTGTGGACACACCTCCTCAACTGCCAATAACTCGGATAACAGACAGCAGCCTCGTGTCTCTGCCAATTCCGCCCATGTTCCGTACTAATCCATCCACATACCGTATACCAATAGCTCTAACTACCAGCTACCTGCCATATACTTCATTGCCAGTTGTTTCTGCCACCACTCAATTACTGAGCTCACACACTCCAGCTTTCAACTACTTAACTAGTTCTACATTGCCGCCTGTACCAGCACAGCTACGGCAACAGATACTACAAGAGGTCCCAGTGTCATCATCCATACAGTCAGTAATTAAATCAATAACTTCATTTGACACCTGGATGCAGGCTTGGAATATTTACCTTGCAGTTCTGTTAGCTCACAACCCATCACGTGCAGTAGAACTATTTGGATATCAGCGGCTCATCTGCTCAGCAAACACTCTCCTTCCAGTTCACTCGTGGCTGCAGTATGATAGCACATTCCGTACCCTGGCAGCTGCAAATCCATTGCTTCGCTGGGATCAGCGACACCCTGATCTTTGGTCAGAATGCCTTGCTTCTGGGCAACAAAACAAACACTGGTCCTGTCCATACTGCAGAGTTACAAACCATTTCCCAAGCAACTGTCCACATTCAGAACATATCCCTGTCCAACCTGTGGAGGACACTGCTCCCGTCAAGACTGCTCCTATCAACACATTTGCCTTTCCTGCGAAGGTAAGCACCCCCGGGCCTTCTGCCCAGGAAGGAGGAGAAGTTCCTCCCGTTAGTGTCAACAGCAAGGCGCCCATACAACCACTCATGCTCGAGTGCAAACCTAGCCTGTCACAAGTGCCCCTTAGCATGACCTCAAAATCTACCCTGCTCTACTCCGAGCCTAGTTCGCCTGCTTGTTCACAAATATTTGATTCTATATTTGACCTACCCTCAACCTCTTCGTTGCCGACTTTCCCCCCTGAACATGATTATTTATTAGAGCCACGATCATTCCTCATTGAGTATGAATCCAACCCTTCACTAGACATAGTTTCTAATGAGCACAGCTTAACCTTTGATTTAGCACCATCTAGACAAAAAACAACTTTTACTGTACCACCCAAGCACACAGCCTCTACTATTGATCAACTTCCGTTTAACTTGCAACAATTCCTTCTTCCCGTAAGTGCACTAAGCAACAACTGTTATGATTAATAGGTAAGCTGTCATTTGCCTGTAAGGTAGTTCCAGTAGGGAGTATATTTTTACGGAGGCCTATTGACTTAAGCTGCTCAGTGTCCAGAGGCCATCATCATATTAGGCTAACTAAAGAAACCCGCCTTGACATGTACTGGTGGCTAAATTTCTTGCCACATTGGAATGGAACCTGTATTTTGCAAACTGAATGAACAGCTGCACCTTCAATGAACCTATACACTGATGCCTCTGGCACTATTGGATGGGGAGCCTACTGGTTAGGGAGGTGGCTACAGGCACGCTGGTCCTCTAATGATTGTGCAAAGACATTATGTGGAAAGAGTTATTTGTCATAGCTGCTTCAGTTAATACGTGGAGCCACCTCTGGCGGTGAAAGAAAGTATTTTTCCACTGTGATAACCATTCTGTCTGTGACGTTTGGCACGAGGGTTCCATCAAATCACCAGGAACTATGGCCTTAGTTAGAATGTTATATTTTGTGCTGCACAATTTGATATTCATGCCATGATTGCTGGTACTAACAATCAGATTGCTGATGTGCTCTCTTGTTTTCAGACAGCTGGCACCGCAGGCGGAACCTCTACCAGATACCATCCTTGCATGGCCAACCCAGTTCTGGACAGACTGTTCCATGAATATCAATCCCTAGGTGTTGCTCCTTCTACATGTCGCACGTTCCAAGCTGGAGTTAGATCCTACCAACAGTTTGGCAATCAGTTTAATATCCCGGAGCTCCTAGCTACACCATTTACATTGCGGTACTTCCTCTATTGCTCAATGAGTGTCCCACAAAACAATCAAAGCCTATCTTGCTGGGATAAGATTAGAACACATAGAAAGGGGCCTTCATGACCCGACTAACAATCAATTGCTGCAACTATTATGTACTGGAATCAAGCGCTCACAAGGAGCAGGCCTCCTGGACACGCCTGCCCATTACAGTTAATCTCTTGTGGACCCTTAAGACCCAGCTCCGGAGTGATGAATCTTATTCCCTACTGAAAAAAGGTTATTATGATCTGCTTTTACATTGGCTTTTATGGCTTTCTTAGAGTCAGTGAATTTACATCATCAAACCTGCAGTGGTCAGACATCCACCTCTCTCCTACAGCTGTAACCATACATTTGTGACAATCAAAGACTGACCCTTTTAGATGAGGCCATTCCATAACTCTCCAAGCTACTTCAACATCTACTTGCCCAGTAAGAGCTATTAACCAATTTGCTGAAGTTACCACGCTTTGTTCAGGTCCCTTATACTATGGAGGCCACCCTCCCGTGACCAGCTCACAAGTGTTCTCCGCTGCCTTCTGCAACAAACTGGTTACCAGGAAGATTCATACAGTAGTCATAGTTTTAGAATTAGAGCTGCTACAACTGCAGCAGCAGCTGGTCTCCCAGTGTGGCTCATTTTAAGGCCCTAGGAAGATGGAGCAGTGATGCTTATCAAACCTACATTCAGTGTTCGTCAGAAACCCTTTGCGCAGTTTCTACACTACTTGCAAGAGCAGATACGTCAAGGCAATCTCCACGGAATTCATATATTAACTAATCAAAATCCTAGAAGGTAACAAGCCTGTTATGTTTATGTGCTGTGTATGTATTGGTGCTACACGCCTTGTGCTACTTGTATTATATGCTGGGTACTGCCACATGCTTTGTGGGTACTGCCGGTGCTGTATATCATATGCTGGGTACTGCCACATGCTTTGTGAGTACTGCCGGTGCTATTTATCATATGCTGGGTACTGCCACATGCTTTGTGGGTACTGCCGGTGCTATATATCATATGCTGGGTACTGCCACATGCTTTGTGAGTACTGCCGGTGCTATTTATCATATGCTGGGTACTGCCACATGCTTTGTGGGTACTGCCGGCGCTACATATCATATGCTGGGTACTGCCACGTGCTTTGTGGGTACCGCTGGTGCTGTATATCATATGCTGGGTACTGCCACATGCTTTGTGGGTACTGCCGGTGCTGTATATATCATATGCTGGGTATTGCCACATGCTTTGTGGGTACTGCCGGTGCTGTATATCATATGCTGGGTACTGCCGGTGCTACATATCATATGCTGGGTACTGCCACATGCTTTGTGGGTACCGCCGGTGCTGTATATCATATGCTGGGTACTGCCACGTGCTTTGTGGGTACTGCCGGTGCTATATATCATATGCTGGGTACTGCCACATGCTTTGTGGGTACTTCCGGTGCTATATATCATATGCTGGGTACTGCCACGTGCTTTGTGGGATACTGCCAGTGCTGTATATCATATGCTGGGTATTGCCACATGCTTTGTGGGTACTGCCGGTGCTATATATCATATGCTGGGTACTGCCACATGCTTTGTGGGTACTGCCGGTGCTATATATCATATGCTGGGTACTGCCACGTGCTATATATCATATGTTGGGTCTTGTGGGTACTGCCGGTGCTATATATCATATGCTGGGTACTGCCACGTGCTTTGTGGGTACTGCCGGTGCTATATATCATATGCTGGGTACTGCCAAATGCTTTGTGGGTACTGCTGGTGCTATATATCATATGCTGGGTACTGTCACATGCTTTGTGGGTACTGCCGGTGCTATATATCATATGCTGGGTCCTGCCACATGCTTTGTGGGTACTGCCGGTGCTATATATCATATGCTGGGTATTGCCACGTGCTTTGTGGGTACTGCCGGTGCTGTATATCATATGCTGGGTACTGCCACATGCTTTAGTTGCATGTCTGAATTACGTATGTTGTTTATTTTACTCCTGCATGCTGTGCCTGCCTTGCTTTCACCCGCTATGAACTTGCTGAACTTAATGTACTCTGTCAGAGGTACCATATGTATGCATTTGTTTGAGGCAATGCTGCCATATGCTGTGCGCTATCATAAGTAGGTTGCAAGCACACTTGTATATCGTGTACCGCCACCATTGCTGCTCACCTTGCATGCTGCAAGACCTCCTCCATCATATTGGTATGGCATAAATTTGGGGGAAATTGGGCGCAGTAAAAACTGCTTGACCCAGGTTGAAATTATCAGTAACTGTGGCCCTCTGTACTAGTCTAAATTATCACCTCATTACCCAAGTTCAAGGGGTAGCAGCTCATACAAAGCATCAGCTAGCCATATTCATGCAATCCCCGATGTCCTGGGTTGCCCACTTTACCCCAAATTATGCCATATTATATAGCAATGAGTAACTTATATGGATAGGATGTTAACTGTTTATTTGTTGAACATAACATTACAGCAAACTTTGGCCACCCCTTTCAGTGGAAATTATAACAGTCCATCATCTGACATTTGAGGATCAATTAGCCTGTTTGTCTCACCAAAACATGTTTGCATCTGACATCAAAGACTGGTCAAAAGATATAGGCAGGTGTATAAGCCATTGTTTATACATGTCACCTACAGTGTTTATGTATCCTATAAAAACATTACACCTAGTTGCTAGGAGATACTACATGGTACCAACCCAAGGAGGAGTCTCTTTCCCATGTGGTTTATTTTACTGTTTGTTATTACTTCCAGGTATTATGTCTGATCAAAACACAACAATGTTAGCTCAACCTCCACACTTGAGGGGTTATTGCAAAAAGCAGCCTTATGACCTATGGCCTATGGCCTTGTGGCTTTATGGCCTTAGGTTTTGTTGTCTCTACTTTTGCTGGGCAATTCTACAAAGCTGCTGAGATCCTCGATTAGATTATATGCCCGCCTGACAACTCAACGCATGCATCTACATACAGGTGAAATGACATTATTAGCTACAAATCACACTGGCCGGCGTCTGATACAATGATGGAGGGAGTTCAGCTATAAATATTACTGGACATGAAAGATCGATATACTCTAATAGAACAGTCTGTGATTATATATCATAAATACCATCTCACTATACTATCTTAGTAGCTAGTTCAGTGTATAGACATGGTCATGAGAGAGATTTACACTGAACTAGGCATACTGGGCCAGTCCTTTAATAATGCGGACTGTGAAGAACTGAAGGCACTATATTTCCCTCTATCAAACGTTATAACACCTTCCAGCCTTGTGGTAGACGAGTGAAAGCATAGACAATAGACTTATCTTTGGCGGAAGCACAGAGAGGCGCTAGTACCAGACCATTTCAGCAGGCGCTTATGATAGGCTAATCAATCAGCAGCTTTGTAGAATTGCCCGGGGAGCAGACCAGTGTGATGATCCTGCACCATAGCAAAAGTAGAGACAAAAAAAAACCTAAGGCCACAAGGCCATAGGCCATAAGGCTGCTTTTTGCAATAACCCCATCAACAGTTATAATCTCCACTGCCTTTAATTAAAATACTGGTAGACTGCCCAACACTATAAGTTGGTTCGCGTTCACTGTGCGGTCCGTAATTCTTTAATAACTTCCGGTAGGAACGAGCTAGAATAATTTTTTAAAGATAATCATGAAGCCTGTCAAATGCCAGAGACGATTATAAAAGAAGTGCTTCAGCTGGAGCCAGCGCTTGGAAGTTATGGAGCTTTTAAATGTTGCCATACATTTCCTATGTAGAAGCTGTTTAAGTACAATCCTTTGAAGTTACCGAGTTAACACATGTTCGTGACATATAAAGCCAAGTAGACGTGCCAATATTTCATCAGCAATAATAAGCGCCACACATTTTCGTCGCTAATAGTGAATTGTTTGCTCGAAGATACCACTAAAGGTACTATAAATCTAGTGTAATTACAGCGCTATATTATTATTATTATTATTACTAGCAGCGATGACATACAACCAAGTACAGTCATTACGAATCAATCACCAGCGAATTAGTTTTAGTCGCTGATATTAAAACCACAGGTCACAGTATAGCTATAGTTTCTGGGATCATATAGGCATAACAGTGCAGTAGGTTATAGATTATTTACACTCATGGTGTGTATTCTCGTCTATATAATAGAGCTAGTAATATTATATATAGTAATTCACATCAGATACACATGAATCACTACTGATAAAATTCAGAGAATACATGCATAGCTTACAACTGAATCAGACCATAGGGCTAGTTGGTAATAAAGTATATAGCTGCTATATAATATTGTATTTATTTAGCCAATACAAACTAACTTACCACAAAGGTCGTTTGGCATGGCTTCTCAGCCACTGCTAATTTGCCTGCTGAGGCCATTAACCAACGTGGAAGCGCTTCACACAAATGAACCACACTAGCACACAATACTATTGCTATACACTACAACCAAAACATTAAACTTACCTTTGTGCAGGTTCACTCACGTCACGCCGATATTATACGGAGTTATCCGAAACTCCACATGGTTACTTGGAATAGGCGTTTATTAGAATTTTAGCGATTTTACAAAGAGAGGGAGTTGAGGAAAACCCTATATATTAAATGAACGCCATTGAATAAGGACCCGATTAAAGGTTAGTACATGCATCTAGAGTGCGTAGTTTCGCTGTTTTTTATAAATTACCTAAGACTTAATTACCTAATACTTAATTACCTAAGACTTAATTACCTAATACATAATTACCTAAGACTTATATACACCCATTTTTGACGTCACTTTTAACCGCAATTTTTATTATTCTTAGTACTTGGTTGATAATTATCAATTTTGTCAAATGACAGGGTCACACAAAAGGACAAGCCTGCAAACGTGCTCCCCCACATACATACATAACTACACACAACTACAACATAGCTACATACATACATACATACGTACACAAATAAGTAAATTATTAATCATACAATAACAAATAACTACAATCATAAATTACAAAACAAAACTAGTATAGATACAAACACACAACTACACACAATAAAGCTAACTACAAGAGTCAAAAGAGAAAACGACGCAGGGCGGAGCGGAATGAGCCGGACTGTTCAATCTTAAGGACAACATAAGGAATAGCGTTCCATAAAAAAGGACTGTTTACAAAAAAAGAGTAATGATAACAGTTGATAGATGATGAAACAGGTCGAATAGTGAGAGGATGAGACCGAGTGGAAGCACTGGAAAACTGAAAGTATTTAGTAAAATTTCCATAATGAAGAATCTCATGAAGTTGACAAATGGAAAAATAAATATGACGTTGGTGAATACAAGGCCATTTCAGTTCTTGTAAACAATCATCTGAGGACTTACTCCAACAATAAGAAGATGGATTCCATTTACTACCAGAAGCCCAACGAGCAGCTCAAAACTGAACACGCTCCAGAGTATTAATATTCTTAGCCGTATAGAGAAACCATACTGGACAGGCGTACTCCATAATAGGCTGAACTATGCATTTGTAAGCTGCTGATTTAACCATACTAGAACAATTAAATAAACAATGACGGAGAAAATTAAGAGACCTTGTAGCCTTAGCAGCAACATACCTACAATGATCATTCCAATTTAAATGACAATCAACAAAAACACCCAAATAGCGAACCACAGGTTTACAAGAAATAAGTTTAGTGTCCAAATAATAGTGGGGCACAGGTGGAGATCTTTTGTTAGATAACACAATACTCTCACACTTATCAGGATTGAGTCGCAACAGCCATGTCTTAACCCACTGAACTATATTTGAAAGATCCAATTGAAGTAAGTCAATATCAGCTGGGCAAACAATTTCCTTATAGATGGTAACATCATCAGCAAACAGCTTCACTGTACTGTTGGATACAACTGAGGAAATGTCATTGACATATAATAAAAAAAGAAGGGGGCCAAGCACTGAGCCCTGAGGCACTCCGGAGGTGACAGGTAGCCATGAAGAAAATTGACCATTAATGACTACTCTTTGACAACGAGGCGTCAAGAATCCCCTCAACCAAATCAAGAGATCACCAGTTATTCCAAGGGCTTCTAACTTCAATAATAAACGAGAATGCGAAACAGAATCGAAAGCCTTAGTCAGATCTAAAAATAAACAATGAGTACTGTTACGACGATCAAGAGATCCGGCCCAATCATGGACAGCCTGTAACAGGAGGGATACTGTAGAACGTTTGCTGCGAAAACCAAACTGGCAATCACTGACCAGATTGTGATGCTCCAGTGCATGCACCAACTGATGATGAATAATTCTCTCCATGATCTTAACAACAATAGATGTTAAACTGATTGGACGGTAATTGTTAGTTAAATGTTTGTCTCCTTTTTTGTGAATAGGAACAACGTTGGCACTAATCCAATCTAAAGGGAGCTTACCAGAAGAGAATGATAATTGAAACAAATGTGTCAGTGAAGGAGCAATAAACTCAGCACCCAACTTAAGTAAACGAGAAGGTAGTAAGTCCGGACCACAGGCCTTGTTACAATTCAAACTTCGCAACTCATTATATATCTCCTCAACATTAAATTCGATAGTATGAATAATGGATGGATGAAAAGGTAAGGACTTCCGTAACATAGAAGTATCAGAGCCATCATCAACTGTAAAAACTGAACTAAAATAATCATTAAATACCTCAGCCTTGGATGCATCCTCAGTGACAAAACTATCATCACGTGACAAAACTATCATCACGTGATAGTGGAGGAATCAGGGTGCAATTACCCTTAAAAGAATTAAGCCACCTCCAGAATGGCTTGGGGGAGTCAAAATAACCCTTTGATAAGGTAGATACATAATCCTCAGTGTCCTTTCTTGTTCTAGACCGAACCAAATTACTAATATGTTTATACCTAGATCTGATCATATCGGAAGCTGGTGATTTAATCATCTGATTGTACAAGCGGTGCTTAAGTCTGATTAAGTGAATTGTTTCATAAGAAAACCAATGTTTCATCTTAGATCTCCTTCAACGCACCTTAGGAATAGCAGCGTCAGCAGCACAGAAAAACATATCCTTCCACATTGACCATGCTTCCTCAACATCACTACTAGAAATACAGTTCCAAGGCACATGACGCAAAGTATCACAAAATAAATCAAAGTCAGCCTTATGATAATTGTACAAATATCGAGTACTCTTTTGTTGTGTCGGGGGGGGGGGACAGCAGAAAGTTCAAAATAAATAGCTTCATGATCAGTTCCAGGCAAACTGTCAACAGGGTGGACACGTGAAATAATATTAGTATGGTTAACCAATACGAGATCAAGAATACTATCATGTCTGGTAGGAAAGTTAACCATCTGAGTTAAAAAATTATCATTAACGAGTGAACACAATAAAGCAGCAGCAGCAGGAGATGATAAGCTGGGAGTGACGGTTGACCAATTAATATGAGGGAGATTAAAATCTCCACACAAAACAATTGAGTAATCTGTATTAATTGAAAGTAATGAATGATTAAGAGAATTCAAAATGGAAGGATCAGAATTGGGTGGACGATAAAATGTCCCCAATAAGATAGGACCGGTTTGTGTAAAAATCTCAAGCCAGAGCAACTCACAATCAGATTCCAAGTCAAGTCTACGTGTAACAGATAACGAGTCCTTCACCAAAACAAACAGTCCTCCACCATGTCTGTTACGATCCAGACGGTGACCAACATAAGATGATGGAACAATAAGAGAATTGGATATGGATGAGTCCAAAAAGGACTCAGTAATGGCAATAATGTCAAAGTCACAATCACAAGCAGCTAAATAAGCTGCCAAGTCAAAACGTTTACAATAAATACTACGAGAATTAAAATACAGACACCGCAACTTGCAACCTCTGGACAAAAACTCATGAGACTGTGAAGACACGGAAACGTGATCAACAATACAGGCAGAACAAAACCAGGGATCCGAAGAAGGATTCTGGACCAAATAATCATACTCAACCTCCGTGAGATATTGATCACAGGAGACATGGATCCACTTGTCACAACCATCACAGCACATTGCTTTATCCTCATCAAAAACAAATGCATCACAAAGTCCACATGGAAAATCAGGGCCTGGATTAAAATGTACATCACCACTTAAAGAAAGCAGCAGGTGCAAGTAAAATGGTCGTTTCCTCCAATTGAAGAGCACCACACGTGTCGGACGAAACTCATCATAAAAACACAATACGGTCAAATTATCACCGATATCAGTAATATTCACCCCAATAACAGTAAATAACAACGAACGAATCCTCACGAACATGAGGACAGCCAACACAAGCCACCCGCGTGACGCCATTTTTCAGCAAACGCTATACATAGAACGCGACTTACCAATTCATTTTGATTTTATCGTTTACACTAAAACTTATATCACCTCGCCATTCTTGGTTTATCGATACATATTTTCATTAAACATACTTATAGTCGCTCCAGAAGCGCTTTTCTTTCTTTAAAACAGTATAGCACAAATCTTGGTGAAGATGCCATTTTTGCAAACGTGAGCCCATGTGCGCACATATTACGCATAATTAAAACCGTGACGTAGGAAACATATGTCCAAAATGCTTTGATCTTAAATGGCTTCATTTCAGCTGGCTCAACCGCACAGTGAACACGAACCAAACTATAGTCTAAACTGTAAAGGCATTATTGTCTTTGACACTCAAGTCTATATAATAGTTATACGCATATACTGTGGAGTCTACAAAATTTATAAACTCGAAGGCCCGAGGCTGTAGCACATGAGTGAAGTGAGGGTGCTAATAAGGGCCTGAGGGTTTATAAATTTGTAGACTCCATGATGGATGCATATAACTGTTTTACACTCTATATACAATATAGTCTTACTATTTGTCGTTTGCATGATTCTTCTTGCGATAGCCTTGACAAGTGTTCAAAAAATCTCATTATAAATAAAAGGCACCATAGCAACCACGTAAATACTTAATCACCTGCGTATGGATAGTTCTACAGATTTTCACTTCATTTCTATGAAAGTTATGGTGGTAGCAAAGCAATAATCACAGTGGGCGTGGCAAAACTAACAAAGAGCATTATTTAAATTGTAGATAAAAAGTAAGTATTAGTAGCGTTGCATGCATGTATACTGTTTATGTTTCTTTGCGCCTGAGAGCATGATGTATACGTAAACAAGGTGGATACCCCACCATAAACACATACTAATAGAGTATAAGCACTGATATATTGTACATGAATTTCCTAAGCTTATTTCAAACTTGAGCAATACAGTAAAACCCATGATAAGCTAGTTTTGTACATATGTACCTTGTTTTTTTAATTCAGGGACACCGCCAAACTTTTTCTTGAACAAAACTGCTATGCCTTTACCCATGTGTAGGTCAGCACTAACACAATGGGCTAGTGAAGATGTTGGGTCACATGAGAACAGGTCCCCTGTAGAGCACATGACAGTTTTTATGACAATTATATACACAATGAGTGCATGTAACACCTAACAAAACATAGCATGACAACAAAACTTGTAGGCCACAGAAACCAGGAGCAGACAAACAGTGGAGTACTGGAATGGAATATTGGATTTGACCACTGGAACCCCTTTTTCTCATGTGCTAAACTACTGCACATTCCCTGGTTATGTATCCTATTGTTTTTCATGTGAAGCTTTTGCTTGCCACATAAATTAATAAACACATTGGCAGAGCATTCACAGTACTCCCATGAATATTGAATAGTTGAAATTGTTTGATATGTGATGGGAGAGCAGTATGGTGCAAAGCATCATTATGTGTGCTGCCAATGCCCCACCTAGCAATCAGTACCTGAAAGTACACGTCGTTAAACTGCACTGGTTTGGTTCTAAAACCCTTATGGTACTTTAAATATCATGAACTACTTTGGTGGATTATTTGATAAGGAATAGAAAATTTATATACATCCTTACATAATGTACAACCAATCACCCAGAAAGGTAAACCTTGCAGATTTTCCTGTACAATATTCTATCTAGGCCAGCAAAACACTTTAAGTGATTAAACCTTGTCCTAGGGATTGTCAACCTAAGAAACTGCAAACAGGTACCTAGCTGTAGCTCTAGAAGTTGTATAATAAATTAATAACAAGGTCTCTAAGCTCTGTATCAACATCAAAGAGAATTGCTCATACACAATAAACAAGTCTGAAGACTCAGACATTAGTGTCCTGTGACAAACAGGTTCCCACAGCATGTAGCCAGTAATCACACAATTAGATTTTTTGACCAGCCTACCAATTCTATTTTCTAGCAGGGGGGGGGCAAGTTCAGATTACTTGAAAGTTTGCAAGTCAAAATCTTTCAAGCAGCACCTAGCTTCTGAAATATGTAATAATCCTTACATGAGCTTTACAAACTAATGCCTGGACAGATACAGCGGAGTCAGTTTTGTTGGTAACAGTTAAATGTCACTCAAATCAAAACAAATAAAATTGCTCAATGAGTTGGTTTAGTAAAACCAAGGATATATACCATTCCTATCAAAAAGCATAGCAATGCTAAAAGCTAAATCTATTACTTTAGCATAAGGATTTTCAGTCAATGTTCTGCAGTTACAGACCACACTGTCTTAACTATGACAATAGCTGGTATACAAGGTTGTGAACAATACAGCTGATATGCGGGTGTCTCCATTCACTCGACTGGACTACTAGACTTAAAGTTTTTCCCCTTTTTTGGACAAGTTTCTGTGTTTATTTTAGCATATGCATATTCCAGAAAAATTCTTTTAAAATACACGACCATGTACTTTGAATGATTAATGACAATAGTTGTTTTACTCTAGTGTTTTCAGCCATGCAATAGGATATTTGCTGTTATGATTTGTACAGTGTGCACTGATGAAAGGTACAAATTAGAGTTTAGCAGACTTATCCAGTGTAGATATACTCACATCACTGGTAAGTCGTATAATTATATGAAGGAGTGAAGTGATCAGTGCTGAGATGGCATGCATGGCCTCTCTGGACACCATGCATGCAGGCATCCAAACTAACTCACATGTGCATAAGTTGGTGTGAAAGCCCAATCCAGTGAATGGAGCGAGACACCCGCTGATACGCTAAGCAACTAAAAAAAATCAAATTCTCGGTTCTACGATATAAAATACTTATCAACTTTACCAGTTAGGCACTAGAAGGCGTACACAGAAGGCAAAGCCTGTACAGTGTGCATCGAGTATGCATACCTTTAATTTCTTTTAATTTCTGCTTCTTCTCTTTACCAGATGAACCCTGTGGTGCTGCCAAAGTTAGCTGGCGATATTTGGTGTCACCAGATGGAGTCTCTCTAGCATCATGAGCAGAATGAGACGCTGCCATTCCTACCCGCGCTACTGGAGAATTTATTCTAATAATTTAACGCACACCATTCGTTTTAATAAGTCACGTGACTACCGATTTCAAAGGTTAGTGGCAAGGAAAAACTCGAGGAAAAACTCCATCAGAGGGTTACAGCTATGACTGATAGAAACAAATCCGCCGACCAACTTAAAGAATACAGCAGGGATAAAAGTGTAGGTTGTAAGGGCCAGATATTGAGTTGATTGCGAGGTTGATTGTTCGACCACGTGAACACGTGGTATTGTTGCACAAACTACACTATTGTGTTACAAACAATGCAATAGTCAATTCTGCAGGTGTTTAATAGTTTATATGCTTCTAATTGCTGCATGGTCTTCCTGTCATGTACCTGTACATTTTAATGAAAAATTATCCAAATGGTGATTAACTGATTGTAAAATTTTCTGTGCATTATTATGTTTAATGTGCCAGCTAGGAGATTTTACTACTGTAATAAATAACCATGCAAAGTGGTTGTTTTGACATTGGTCTTAGTTATGTAGTTTGGTAATTAAAATCAAGCGACTTGCTACTAAATTTTAAACAATTTATAATTAACTGTGTAGCATGTTCTATATAGTTGGCTGGTAGTTTGATAAAAAATAGCAATTCACCAAATAACTTGTCTGCCAAATAACTATGTATATTGTGTATTCTTACGCTTCTGTTATGTACTTCATTATTGTGCGGCAGTAAGAAACCTTTAATTTGGCTATACTAACTTGTATACATTCACTTACTTGTGTGCATCTACATACTTATATCTATACCATATGTATTTTGGTTAGGGCTGTGCGATAATAGAAATTCTCCTATCACGATAATGCTGCTTATTATCACGATTATCACGATTATCACGATAGAAAACACTATTAAGTACTCTTCATTGTGTTGTTCATTACAGTGCCTAGTAGATACACAATAATATTAGCCATATCTATGTTAAAATTCCAGCATATTTCTCAACATCTTTACAGTGAATCAATATATTTCACACCTATCACAGTACTGAAAAATCATTATTACGATAACGACAATATTAATATCACTGCGATTATCACATATTTTCGATTATGGCACAGCACTAATTTTGGTTTGCTAATGGTGAATTCATTTTTATAATTGCTACATGGGATAAACCACTCTGTACATTTTAAAAGCATCACTATACTATTTAATGGAGTTGACCTTTTGAACCACTTTTGTTTTTGTCAATGTACACTGAAATCGACAAGAACTAATGTGCAATATACTAGGGCTGCACTGATTCCAAATTTTACCAATACTTCAAGTACTGCTGTTAAATGCATTCACAAGTACAAGTACTGATACTGATACATGGGAGCACTCCACAGTGTGCAATCATAATTTAATCATTTAACTAAATAACTTGAAAATTATATCAAAGAGTGCATAAAATCACATATAAATAGTAGATAGAACACATATAAATAAATAGTAGATAAATCACATATAAATAGTAGATAGTAACACTAACAACAGAATTGGTACTTGTGTAACATATTTTACCGATTCCGATAGCACCAAAAATGCTGGTATTGGTCTGATACTGATACAGATACCAGAATTGGTGCAGCCCTACAATATACATGGCGAGTTTGTGGCTTGAGGGTTGGCTATAACCTCGGCTACAACAAACACGGGCAACTACTAATAGTCTCAGCAGCTTTGCCAAGATTGAGTAATAAAATATTACTATATAGCTCTATTCTAGTGTTGTTGAAAAGTGTGATGTGAGTGAACCGCCGCTTCTTTATCTTTACAATTGTTTACATTATAGTACGCTTGATAATAGGCCATCATTATTTGGTGGTAGTAATTTTGTTATCACATGCATAATATCAAGAGTATATAATAATAACCTCCTCTTCTATTATTATATACCCTTGGTAATATTAAGGTAATCAAATGTTGCATGAAGGGGTACTTTTCCATGTAGTGTCCACCAAATACATGCATCACTGACAATCTATATACCTTCACAAATATTCCACCTCATGATATGTACATGTGCTTTTTATTACACACGAAATGCATTGTACAAGGTATGAAGAAAATAGCAGCGAGTAAACTGCAGCAAATTTATACAAACCGCCACATGTATTATTGCCTTTAAAAAGCGAGGTGCTATTAATGTAGCTTCTCGTTTGCTCACTGTAGGTATGTGTATCGTATATGTGGCGTCTACCCAGTGATTTCAGTTAAACAAATATGAAGGCGGTAACAATACGCCATTGTACTCTTGTATCATATTTTGCGCATGCATTCTATTTGAAGCGCGTCGTTATAGAAATAAGCGGAAGCGATGATTTCCTATGTCGCGCGTTGCTTAGTAGAACGAAGTTGATGTCACAGTCTGGTGAATTAGTGTCACTTTCTACCGTGGTAAAAGACAGATGGAAATTTGCACGGAAGATAGGAGGTGGAGGATTCGGCGAAATATACGAAGGTAGAGAAACAACGAGTGGACAGCGATGTGCTATTAAAGTGGAATCTGCCGTAGGTAACAAACAGGTAAAGTATGTTTGTATTGTATTGTACCTTTTTGTGTGCCTACAAGGTTACCATAGTTTTGATTAAATTAAGCCCGAAGCGGTATGAATGCGAAACACTTAAGTACTTAATTTTGTCGATGCCAAATAAAGCTAGTGAAAATGTGCTACCAAAGTTGCACTTCAACCAAAATGAGTAGCTTGAACAATGGTAAAAACTCGGATAGCATGCTTGTTGTTTTTCATTCCAAAATATGAGGTAATAGGAAGGATAATGTAATAGAGCTTATTAATGGGGCGTGGCCACGCGCAAGCGCACCAAATGTCGGCCATTTTGAGTGGATAACAATGTACAGGTGTAACGGCAGAAAATCCCGCCAAATTTGTCTTAACCAGCCAACGATAACTTAGTGCAACGATAAGCACCCTAGTTAGTTTGTTAAACTAACACACATATTGGGAAGAGGAAGATAAGAATGGCGTCACGGGTGAAATTGTCATACAACACTCCAGCTCTTTTCCACTCATGCCACGATAGTACACGGTAAATAACCTAGGAATATGAGGCGCTTGTGCAGGGCCACACCCCATTAATAAGCTCTATAGGTAGTTACAGTGTATGAGCGTATTTATGGTGGTATGATGTGTTGTTTGTAGGTTTTGAAGATGGAAGTTGCTGTTCTTAAGAAGCTGCAGGGCTGCCCCTATATCTGTGATTTTTATGGTTGTGGACGTAATGGAAAGTTTAACTATATTATAATGTCATTGCTTGGGCCAAGCTTGTCTGAACTTCGTCGTAAGCAATCAGAAGGAAAGTTTTCTCTTAGCAC
The DNA here is from genome assembly GCA_963930835.1 of Spongia lamella. Classification (NCBI taxonomy): domain Eukaryota; kingdom Metazoa; phylum Porifera; class Demospongiae; order Dictyoceratida; family Spongiidae; genus Spongia; species Spongia lamella. The sequence goes on along the minus strand of OZ005750.1, from coordinate 2,462,790 downwards.
AACCTTGCGGTTGGGAGTACAAATGTTGGCAGGAGTACAGGCTATCCACAATTGTGGTTTCTTGCATCGTGACGTTAAGCCGTCAAACTTTGCAATGGGTCGTCTACCATCCACAAACCATTTTTGCTACATTTTAGACTTTGGACTAGCTCGACAGTATACCACTCCAACTGGAGAGATACGCCAACCTAGAGCAGTTGCAGGGTTTAGGGGAACGGTGCGGTATGCATCCATTAACGCTCACAAGTCCCTTGAGCTAGGACGACATGATGATTTGTGGTCACTTTTTTACATCATGGCAGAATTTATCAATGGCCAACTACCTTGGAGAAAGATGAAGGATAAAGAACAGGTTGGTAAATCCAAGGAACAATTTGACCATTTACAATTGTTGCAAGGAACACCGAAAGAAGTACAGGATTTTTTAAGCCATTTACAGTCGCTGAACTACTTCACAAAACCTAATTATTCATACATTAAAGCATTGTTTCAACAAGCTCTAGAGGGTCTTGGGGTGAAGGAGAGTGATCCTTACGATTGGGAATTGGATAATAGTACTTATGCTACTGCTAGCTCTTCAATTCCTGCTGTTAAATCGAAAACCAAGAAATCTACTGAGCCAGATGCAGCCAGTATTGGCTGTGTGGCTGATAAAAAGGAACCATCAAAAAGGACTGAACCCAGTAACATAAACAATAATCAAATGCAAGAAAATTCAGGAGAAAAGTGTGTTTTGGAGTCACAACATTCTCCACAATTAAATAACTCTTCTCAAGTTAAGAGCCTCGGGGGCAACAATATTGATATACCTCAGATAGTGGTTATAAACGATGACTTCCCAGTTGATAATGTACAGGATGTTGATAAAGTTGATAGTAGTAAAGATAGTTTTAAGTCTGAAAGTGTTAGTGAACTAAAAAAGTTGCAATCTGGTATGTCATCGAGGAAAGAAACTGATTTTGAGACTGTAGAAACTGACTCGCTGCAAAGCGACAGACCCAGCATTGGTAATCACATGCAAAAGTCACTGTCGCCATGTAGTGAACATGATGACAAATATGATTCAGTAAATCACAGTGTTCCACATGACAGTACAAGACAATTTCCAAAAGTACAGAGCAGACAAACTGAATCTTCAAGTGCTTCTAGTTCTGCTGACAATGCCACTTCTTCATCAAGTAACCCACTGAGAAGCCGATCTCCAGACAAACAATGTGATCTTCAACAAGCAGATATATCTGGCAAGCTAACTGGTAAAACTAGTGTAGAAAATGATTGTGAACGTGTTGATGGTAATGCCAGTGATGAAGTGAGGAAGTATTTAAAGCATATAATGAATCCCTCACCTGTGATGGTAACCGATGATGATATCCATAATGTTAAAACAAGAACTTCAGTTGTGGCAGATCATAATGTATCTCTAATAACCGACTCTATTGATAGGAACATTACTAATGCTGTTGGAGCAGTTAATATCAGTGGGTTGAAACAGAATGACAGTGACACTGCCAATGTTGCCATGTCATTGATGAAGTATGCACCTCGTCCTCCTGTTATACCATGTCCTGCACGTTGTGTGTCTGCACGACGACGCAGATATGTCAGTTCCAAGAAGTAACCAATACCAAGAGTTTTGCAATATTTTTATCGGCCAGTATCTCTTAACCATATTTATTTCTATTCATTCATCAGTCGTTTATCTGACTTGTTTTATTCTTGTACAAAGTTATATAATTAGTTTAACTATTGTAATTATTGAATTATTGATTTTGAATTTGAATACATTAAAATATTATGTTTGAAAACTGAACTATTGTAAAGTGAGAATATGCGGGTGTATTAGTTAATTTAGTAACAATGGCACTATTTCATAATTGTTATTTCACGCATGCAGACAATGGTTGTCCTTATTTGTAGGTATTATGGGGGTCTGTAGTCCTACACAAGTAATAGGTTGTGTGGGTTATGATTGTGTATGTACATGAAACAATTAGAATTATGAAATTGTTTGTAATTGAAGCTTTTTGATGAAGTAGCTATAAGTGGCTAAAATTTGGCAAGTTATGGGTGATTCAGGTCTCCATCTGCAAAACTTGTATGTATGGTATTGACTGCAACATTTGACTTCTGTTCATGTTTGTACTATTACTAACAGACACCAGACGCACTCACAACTGGTCATGGAGCTCCAGTGGACAACAAAGCGGACACAATGACGGTTGGTGACAGGGGACAGGTGCTACTCCAAGACATTGTACTGTTGGATGAGATGGCTCATTTTGATCGTGAAAGAATTCCAGAGAGAGTGGTACATGCCAAGGGAGCTGGTGAGCATACAGTACAATCATAAAACTTGTGTTGCATTGATTTTCTGGTAACATGCAAGTGTAAAAATTTGGTTGAACTATTAGCATTACTAAACTGGCAAATCACCTGCAGGCTATAATTATAGTCTAAACTATTTGGATTGCCAAATTCAACAATATTTATGGGCTGTTATTCCGTATTCCACGTTTTATAGTCTCCCATATTTTACCCCTGATATTGCATTATCTTACACACAGGTGCTTTTGGGTACTTTGAAGTCACTAATGACATTACGAAATATTGCAAAGCCAAACTGTTTGAGAGAGTTGGAAAGCGAACACCAATTGCAGTACGTTTCTCCACAGTGGGTAAGCAGTAAGTGGTTAGTTGTATATGCAAGTTAGTTATTTTCTTTTTGCTCTAATACGTAATTCAGGTGGAGAGTCGGGGAGTGCTGATACAGTGAGGGATCCTCGTGGATTTGCTGTCAAGTTGTATACCGAGGAAGGCAACTGGGATCTTGTTGGCAATAATACACCAATCTTCTTTATCAGAGATCCTCTGATGGTAAGCTGTGTTGTTGGTGTTTTCACTGCCTATGCATACACTGGTGTACAGTGGTACAAAGCATCAGTTACAATTTCTGACGAGTACATTTCTTATATAAATGTTACAACATGCATATATGCATATATGTTAGCAGTCCGTGTGTGTACACATAATATATACATACAACAGCCCATTTTGTGTAGACAGGGTACTGGACAGGAATTTGTATATACCGTGCATGTGGGTTATTTGGCTATTTGGCAGTTCGGAAAATTTTAGGTGAATTATCAAATTTAAGTAACACCATTTTAAAATCAATAGTACGTATATATACCAGAGGAGGGACAAAATGTTCACACGAGCTGTAGGTTTTTTACAGGTAAGGTTATTTAAATTGTTTTAGGAGTAAAAATACCAAGGTTCGTTTCATAATCCATTTTCATTTGCATGAATCACATGAGCCAACTTTGCATATGGAAGGACCGAGAAGGTGACCATGAAGAAGATACAACATCTGTTGGCTTGGGTTATGCAAGTGTCCTAGGAGCTTTCCAACACTTCAAACTCCAAAAAGAGTTTCTTAACTGTGAGAGATAGTCACTGGTTGGTTGTTGGTGTCAATGGCAGCTTCCATACTGAAAACCATGTACAGAAATGTTTTCAACAACTTTGTTTCTGAGTAGAAGTCGTCGTCCATTTTGTAAATTACAAATAAGATAAAAAATTTAGTAGTGCTCATAATGCCTTATATCATAAATGCATGTCATACCTTCTCTGTATATAAGCAGTCACTATATGCACATGTGCCATTAATGTTGGCCAATATTATGGTAGTATCATGAATTTACAATAATAAGTGCCATGATAACAGATGTCGAGCAAATTTTTATACTGATATCATGATATTATCATCATTACCATAAATATCGTGAAGTGTGTTACACAAAAACATTAAATTTTCTTCAGTATCAGTGAAATATTATACTATGTATATCATTATATATGTCGGTGTTTACAGTACTGTTACTGCCGCAGTGAAGGATTTACCACAGCCAATGAGCTATTGGCATGAGAGAAACACTAGCATAGCATAATTAACACAAGCATCATAGTAGAGTAGAGTGCACTTCACTTTCAGTTTTAACAGTGTGGAGAGTAAAACTGTGGACAACGAGTAGAATGCAGTAATATACGGAAACATTGGGATTTTGTCATCGGTCGGTATGATGTCTAGCTTCCCTTCTCCGCTGCAATAACATTTGTCGCTGCTCTGTAGACATCATGGCACGCTGACGTCTCTCACGTGCTCTCCTTACTTTCAGCCTCTGCTCTCTCTCTTCTGCAGTTTCTCTGCTCCGTCTAACACAATATTGTTCTCTTAAGTTCTTCTTCTCAGCCTCTCCTCTCTGTCCATCGTCGTCCACATCCCAAAATGAGTACAGAGCGAGGTACAAAGTCAGTAATCGAGTCCATGTGCCTTCGCCATTTCATCCATCGTGGCATGGTTGACCGCACCAGCCAAATATGGAGTGACTGTAATCTCCACCGTTTCATTTTTTGTGGCATGGTTGACCGTACCAGCCTAATATGGAACATCAGGACATGAAGACGGATATTTTCGCAATACAAAGCACTTGTATGGAAGTGTCCGTAAGTTTATCGTGTTTGTTTGTACATGAACCACCATACCAAACTACAGTAGTGTGTTGCAATGCCATTTTTCGCCATGGTTCTTTGTGCATGGACCACCGTACTGTTTTCCATGTTAGAGTGGGTCTCGCTCAGGCTCGCCCCAATAAAGATTGAACATCAGTTACAAAGGTTGGTGTGGCCTTTGATAATCAAAGTATTTTAAAAGAGACTAAATTAGTAGCAAAAAGAATTTCAGCTTGGTGAGGACATATATATATAGCCAAATTTAGATCTCAACCAAAAACACCCTGGCTATGAAAAAGTAGCAGCCAAGAGGCCTGTGTAATGTTACTGCTGATGGAAATAAAAATTTTAATAATCACAATTCAGGCCACAAAACATTAAGTTATCAATCTGTTAATGTTTTGCGGCTTGTAACACTACACAGACCTTGGCTGCCCATTTTGATTTCTTTTTATCCTTAGTTCTTGGCTGCTACTTTTTTTTTTACAGTTTTTGGTTGAAATTTTACTTCCTTTTCAGCTAAAGAAAAATTGAAACACTAACACAGCTAGTGGTGGTGGAGGAGAAAATGACTATGGTAGTGGTAAGGGCCCAAGGTCAGTAACTTCCCCGGTTCATTTCCATAGCACAGCCACATACTCTCTTATATAGCAGTCACAGATAATACTAGTGACTGTTATATTAGAGAGTATCGATCATGCGGGTCAGCGGGTCATATGTACTCACATAGACCACTTATTTAAAGCGACGTCAATATAAGCATCTCTTCTAGTTGAAAATTACACATACTTGTTTTACTCACAGAAAATTGGTAATGTTGCTCTGATTTACAAATCCTTCAAAACGGTCCATTTTTAATCTATACTAATTCTACATTGCCCACACAGGGAATAACTCAGTCAACAATGAAGACACGCTCCTCAAACTCTGGTGCCGGATTCTTACAAAATGGGTGCATCATTTTGTATACATTTGGAATCCCAGTTCACACTTTCATTACGGGCCACCCAGCCAGCTTTATAAGGCCATAACTTGTTAATGGCGTTGTGGTGAAGATTAAAACGTTGTAGACTCACAGGCCATGATAAAGTTCTGACTCACTTAATTTCAAAAGGTTATTTTAATTCCAATATTGCCGCAGTGATGGCGAGAAGTCTCAAAATGAAGCTCTTTAGATGCTTCAAACATGCATAAACTCCTCCTACATTTCGTGTGAAAATTATCTCAAACTTGCACGTCTTACTAACCATCCATCTTTGTCTAAACTAAAGTAGTTTTACTGTCTATAGGGAAAGGCTTGCCTTGTATTTTCATGGCAGTTTTCTCTTACATTCAACAATTTCCATAACACACAGTTTACGGAGTCCGGGTAACACGTGCTGCTACACCATATATCATAGATCAAGATGCTTAGTTTGACAGGTGTGGATTAATATCAAATGCAGTGTAGGTAAGTGTCCAAATACAAAGCAATAACTTACATCTCTATACAAGCTTCTATAAAGATAAATAAATGAAAACATTCATTGATTGAATTTATAACCTTCTCGTTCTTTGATTTCCATGAAATTTAGTATACTACTAACTGCGCCTACCTGCATTGTGGTGCAATCACTTAATAGCTATGCATTTGTTTTCTTCCTCTTTCTGGGGGTAGCTAGCTACTCTCCCATTGTGGGGGCCGTATTTGACTGGTCGTGTAAATAGCACACTTGTGTGCCCGTGCATGTGTCTTTCTTGGCTGCTGACACACAACTGTGTGTCTCGATGATGCCGATAGTTTAATCACCAATATTTGATTCACCAATAATGCTAGTAGCATATAAAGTATTTCTGTAGTAGTGCTATAACTGTGATCTTTCATGGGCCCATGTGATTTAGGGTTCTCATCTGCTATTGTAACATCCTTATCTTTTGGCAGTCAACTGATATGCAGTAATTGCTGTAGTGGTCCCAGCTGTAGTGGTCATTGCTGTGATTGTTTGCCGAAAGCTTCTTTCCAAATCTCATTACTCATTATGGCCTTGTTGTTGGCTTAATGATCTGTGATATTATAACAGCTTTGCTGTTTTCCCTGTCTTATCTGTACAGCCAATTTACATGTGCTAAAGCTACAGTCTATTGTCAGACACCTCTTGAACTTCTTTTACATTGCTCTTGTTGCCAGTGGCTTTGTGGTGGTAAATCTAACCATTGACGCTGCTCTTGCAATGACCTACCCTTTGAAATATAAGAAGTCGATGACCAAATCTAAATTGCTCTGTCTGCCCTTGCTTGGATTTTAGCTGCTTCTCTCACATTGCCAAGTTTAGCCAGTTCACCACTGGACGAAGAAGTTGAGGATCTACACATTTGGCCTCCACAACAGTTACTCCTTTCCTACCTTTACTAGTGGACAGATCATCACAGCTGTGTTGGTCATTGTGTTGAGTGCTTACCTTTACTGGTTGGCATACAAGACAAAGAGGAAGAGGAAGAATAACACTCAGTCTTTGATAGCAGAGCTCAAAATAATGGAATAATGGTCTGTCTTAGTCATTTTCTGACCCACTTCAACATATGACCGAGCAATGTCCAATTTGATAGGACAAATTTTACTGTACATTTCCAATGGGGGATGTCAATGGTAGGGATGGGCAATTAACTGGTTTTGCCTATTAATCGTGATATTTTCTTTATCAATAATCGATATCGTGCGATTTTTACTAATAGCAATAATCATGAGAGACAATAATCGTGTAATATTGTGATAATCTGCACTTATCGTGATCAGTTTTAGAGTGTTTAGACACATTTGTAGATAGTTTGACATATTTTTATACAATTTACAAATACAGTTAAGGCAATAATCGTGATAATCGTGATATGCTTGTTTTACAATAATTGTGTACCAAAATATCAATATTGCCCATCCCTAGTTAATGATAGTCCATAATAAGGTCCCATTTTGATTGAGTGATTGACCAACTTCCAACTCTTATTTTGAGCACTGTGATAGTCAAGCTGCAGAAAAATACTCGTTTGGGTATCACCCTCCTCCTGATTGTCACTGTGGAGTGCATTTTAAGGATAGCCTGACCAGTGCTATGTCTATAGTTGCAGGATAATGTAGACTTCTATGAGATGCCTACTTTTCTGGTCATTTTGGTAGGAACCTCATAGGCGGAATTCATCAATCATCCAGTGGTGTGTTGCATTATGTGTATCATAATTGTGACCAGATTTGGCAAAAGGTGCATTGTTCGCACACAATGTAGAAACACAGATTTCACCACCATTTGATAGCTATGTTAATAAACTAACAGTGCATGTGTGTATGGATGCCAACAGCTCATCAGTCTGCTTTTGCTGCGGCTGCTTTCTGGGGTGTGTCAGACATCCATGAGTGCTCGTAGCATCCTCAATTGGCTCTGGTGGCTGCCAACGAAAAGCCACCTGGCTGTAACTTGCCACACGACTGCCTAGTGATGCTATCCATTGATTTGGCTACTTTTTGTGCTATCTACAGCACAAACATGCCCATTTGGAAGTGTGAATACTCGACGTGTGTTTAGCCTGCCACTGCCATGGCTCCCCATCACCCCCGACCAATCACCCTTATATAATCACTTGTGGTACTGTTGAAAAACTATCTAAAATGGTGGGAAATTCAGCTAGCAAGCCATTCAACAGTAGACCCACTGAATTATCTTGTATAACTACAGATTTGTGGAGAATTGTGTGCAAGTAGCATAAAGCAGACTCAAGATATTACGAATTGAATATTTTGAAACGGTATTTCTAAATATTTATAAATGTGCACATTTTCGCAAATCCGGTCACAATTTATGCTGCAAGAATAGCAACACTGTGTCTGACTGACTGACTGGCTGGCCGCAATGCACACACTTACATACAGTAGTAATATCATTGCTGTATCACATGTATGTGTGTATCGCTGTTGACTGTGCATATATGCGGAAGCTTCTTTAGTAAGAATACAATGACTGGTACAATGCTTGCTGGTATATGCATAGGCACACACATTATAGTTGACCCTGCTCCTTTCCCTTGCACGTGATTTGCCTGGATAATGTAAAGTGCAAAAGTTTTGAGCATTGGTACGATAATTTTATGGTCAGTAGATTAGGGCTGATAATAGATAGTAATCTACTATCCAAACATTCTGAGTTAAGGCAATTATGGATATTCTTTGGTTCATAAGTGATAACGTCAAACTTGTGATATTAGCTACGTATACGTGTAATAAAACACATACACTGAACATGCATATAAGCCCATTTTTAGCCCTCAATGCATATTACTGTAAAATTCTTTTGTAAAGCACTATGAATTCTGCATGGATTAAAATGGTAATATTCTTCAACTTGCATGCTCTAGATCTGTAATCATTAAGTACAGTAGTACTTAATAGTAGGGATCGCTATGAAAATGTATGGCTTCCAAAATTTTTGCACTTCTACAAGCCACCTTACAACAGGCTTTGGCTGAAAATACCAACTTAAATGCATTGGTACTGCAGTGATAATGCTGTGTCTTTATTAAATGAAGTAAAAAAGTCAAATATTTCGATCTATAGCAAATTTTAAAACTTTTTAGATTTCGTCTGCTAGTTTGCAAGCCTACCTGCCGTTAGACCCACTAGAACTAGATGTATGGCTCTAGAGATTTCACAAAACAAAGGTAATTGCATCTGATTTACGAAACTGTTGTTCCGATTCCGATGAAGATTCATCAACTGCGTCATGGTGTTTCTTTTCATCCTTCAGTATCTTCCTTTTTCTTTCTGTGTTCCTTTGAAAATCATGAAAGAAGGTGTCAAGAAACTTGCACATTCTAAAAACACTGAATACAGCTGCTTGCACACATGACATAATTAGTTATGTATCCAAATGTGATGTTTTTGTGTGTACAGTCAATTGCATGTGCGTTTGAACTTTGTGTGTAGCGTGATCTGCTGCATAATCCAATCCTTTGGGCATGCTGCCTTTCTGCCAGGCTCACAAAGTAGTTTGACATAATCAAACTATATAATCTAGTAAAATGGTTTAAATATATGTACCCTTTACTTGCATTGCGTAGACAGAAATAGATTTCAATTTTTTTCAAATGTTGCCCACCTTTTAAAGTTTTTAATTTATATTTCATTTTAGAATACTGTCATGAATTTTTCAATACCGTGATATCATACTTCTATGAATATATTATGATAAATTGTGGATATATTAAGTACTTTAAATTCAATATGATATCATGTTGATCGATACTGCCTAGCAGTAGCTAGGTTACATAAATTTTGGATGATTTGGACATTTTTATTATACCCAAATGTGGATATGTTGTGATAAGTAGGGATCGCTCTTGCAATGCTAGCTAAAAAAAGTAAGGAAACAAGGGAAAAGATTTTCAAGAGAGAACACTAAAGATTCTAACATGAGATAATTTATAAAAGCTTAATCCCTACATTTGGCTTACTCTTAATAACCCACTGAAAATGAGCCAAAAGTAGGGATTAAACTTTTACATGCTAGAATCTTTAGTGTTCTCTCTTGAAAATCTTTTCCCTTGTTTCCTTACTTTTTTTAGCTAGCATTGCAAGAGTGATCCCTACTCACCTTTTTAAATTTTTAATTTTTAAATATTCTAGTTTGTTTGCTTTTTATAGCATACTTGCAAAAGTAATCGCCTTACAGGCACCAAAACATAACTTAATTGTTTTTACAGGCGCATGTTAACAACAGCGTTAACATGGCAGAGCAGCTGCATTGTAGTAAAATACATTCGAAAAACATGGAAAATAAGTTATATACACCCACAAAATATTGCCATAGTATTTAACAGGGCGCATTACTAATTATGTTTACTAATTATGTCACATGTGTAAGTAGCTGTTTTGGTGACGTAAAAGCAGAAGGTGCAAGTTTATCGACACCTTCCATGATTTTCTCGCCTTTCTACAAACTAAACGAAGAAAAAGGAAGATAGTGAAGGATGAAAAGGAACACTAAGGCCCAGAGGATGAATCTTCAGCGAAACAACAGTTTCGTAAATCGGACACGATTTCCTTTGTGCAAGTTTATCGACACCTTTCATAATTTTCTTGCCTTTCTACAAACTAAACGAAGAAAAAGGAAGATAGTGAGGGATGAAGAGAAACACTAAGGCGCAGTGGATGAATCTTCAGTAGAACAGCAGTTTCGTAAATCTGACGCGGTTTCCTTTGTTGTGTGAAAAATTTGGAGCCATACTCCTAGTGCTAGTGGGTCTTACTACAGGCAGGCAGGCAGTCAGACAAAATTCTGGTAGATTTTGAAATTTCAAATCTCTCTACAGATAGGTTTTTCACGGAGTTTAAGTTTTGTTATAGTGGTACAAACGGATTTTAGTCGATTTTTTTGTGAAAAGCATATTGTGAGGCATGTTATGGAAGCGCATGAAAGTTAGACGCCATGTTTTTTTGTGTCGATCCCTACTATTAAGTACTACCATACTTAATGATATTGCGGTACTACAGTACAGCTTAGATGTAACTTTACACTTGCTCGCCAGCTATTTCATTGGACTTACGAGTTACTTCAATGGACTCGTGAGTGATTCGATAGCACTCGTAACATGTATAATTCTTACTATTGAAAAGTAATGGTCTCGAGCTTGCTCTTTACAAGAAATCTAGTAATGGTCTCGAGCTTGCTCTTGGCGTGTCTTGTCTGACTACTTGGCACAATATCAACATGGCAGCTTTCATAATGAGATTCAAATAGTGTTTCATCACGACTTTGGTCGCCACCTTTCAATTCTGTCATTAGATTTAAATCCGTATGTGTACATTGTTGGTATCAATGGCAAATTTATGATATTCTAATAATTTCACACTCGCGCATGCATGTGTTGTGCTGTCAAGATGGAAGTACGGGCGTCCCAAGCATCCCTCAGTGGAAATATTTGTCATGCCTTGTGTAAACTCTTATTCACAGCCCACACACTAAAGCACTGGTAATCAATCTATAGACTAGATAAACAATTGTCATATACTCGACTTTACACTCGTGAGTGTTACAGCTTGAGAGTAAAATATTTGCACTCTCAAGTAAAATAATCATACTCTTGAATACAATAATCATACTCTCGAGTACAATAGCCATACTCTAAAGTACAGTGCTCACGAGTGTAAAGTTACATCTGAGCTGTACCATACTAAAATTCAGTATATTGCAGAGCCCTAATACGTACGCAAGTATGCTATAAAAAACAAACAAACTAGAGCAAATAAACTAGAATTAAAAACTTAAAAAGTGATGTTGATTTTTCACTGCTACAAAAAGTAAGGAAACAAGGAAAAGATTTTGGCACAAGAGAACACTAAAGATTCTGGCATGAGATAATGTTTTCTTTTGCCAAAATCTTTTTCCTTGTTTCCTTACTTATTGTAGCAGTGAAAGATCGATCGCTACTCACTTTTTAAATTTTTATTTATAGTCTATTCCCTTTAGCATATAATTAGTGCTCAAAGCTACAAGTTTATGCAGCCTATGTAATTGTCATGGTAACATTCACGTCGCCATTTTGAATGGGGCCACACTGTTAACAATTGTATGGTAAACGCAACCTTTATAGCCAGTGAAGTGACAGAAACGGATGACATTGGCCATACTAGGGTCTTCCTTTGGTAATCGTTACCCCGGAAGCTCTAAGAGCTCGCAGTTGAATTTCGGATATCATGCACATATTAATAAGCTCGAGAGTATGCCTCAGGCCGCTTTAATATAAACAGAAATTGTAGCTACATGGTTGTATTTAAGTTTTTCTACAATATGTTTTCTTGTAAACCCTTATAACTACTACCAAGGCTACTACACGCTAACAGGACATACCAACATTACTAACATAATCACTGTTTCGACCCTTTGCTGCCAATATTATGCTTCCATAGCCTTTGGAATGGCAAAGAGGAACACAACAATTATGCCGCACTTCAATGTAATATTATTAACTGGCCCCATTCAAAATGGTGGCCCAGTGGTTTCTCTGTATTGTAATGAAGCATATTATTTACAGTACTAACTAAAATTTAAAATTTGAGTAGGGATCACTCTTGCAATGCTAGCTAAGGAAACAAGGGAAAAGATTTTCAAGTGGCATGAGAGAACACTAAAGATTCTAGCATGAGATAATTTATAAAAGTTTAGTCCCTACATTTGGCTTACTCTTAATACTGAAAATGAGCCAAAAGTAGGGATGAAACTTTTATAAATTATCTCATGCTAGAATCTTTTCCCTTGTTTCCTTACCTTTTTAGCTAGCATTGCAAGAGTGATCCCTACTCACCTTTTTAAATTTTTAATTTTAGTTTGTTTGCTTTTTATAGCATACTTGCAAAACATTACTTAATTGTTTTTACAGGCGCATGTTAACAACAGCGTTACATGGTGGAGCAGCTGCATTGTAGGTGAAATACATTCGAAAAACATCGAAATAATTATGTTGTCTAAGTTATATATCAGTATGTACTCTATAGTTCATGATGTAATAAAGTACACACAAAAACATCGCGTTTGTTCATAGTATTTAACGGTGGGCGCATTACTAATTATGTCACGTGTGTAAGTGGCTGTTTTGGTGATGTAAAAGCAGAAGGTGCAAGTTTATCAACACCTTCTTTCATAATTTTCTCGCCTTTCTACAGACTAAATGAAGAAAAAAGAAGATAGTGAAGGATGAAAAGAAACACTAAGGTGCAGTGGATGAATCTTCAGCAGAACAGTAGTTTCGTAAATCAGACATGATTTCCTTTGTTGTGTGAGAAATCTGGAGCCATACTCCTAGTGCTAGTGGGTCTTATGGCAGGCTGGCAGGCCAGCAGTCAGACGAAATTCTGGTAGATTTCGAAATTTTCAAATCTCTCTACTGATCATATTGTTAAGTTTTTCACGGAGTTTAACGAAGGTATAGTTTTGTTATAGTGTTACAAACTCGGTTTTTTCGTGAAAAGTATATTGTGAGGCGAGTTATGGAGGCACGTGAAAGTTGGACGCCATGTTTTTTTGTGTCGATCACTACTATTAAGTACTACCATACTTAATGATAAAAATGTGAACAGTTGGTGGTCACAAAATGTCAAAACATAAAAATTTATTTCAAAACTGCTTGAAACAATTAACTACTGCGTATCTTGATGCTGGATAGTAAATTTAAAGCAGCTCTAGTTGTCTATGGTCTTACAATTTTCACTACAGAGTATACTAGGTGTATAGAGATTTTATACTTTATAAATTATTTGTACTCAAAATCAAAAAAAGTCAAAATATGGATGACCACCCACTATACAATAATCACAGAGCTGGTGATAACAGTCATTATTTATTATACGTACTCTGTTTATGCACTGTAAATAGTGTGATATTGCGCAATGTTTATGTAGTGCATATGTACTGCGTGGTGGTTGCATAAAGATACAGCATGGATTATAGTGGAGAAGGTACCATCAATGGAACTGATGATATTTCGTTCCAGTATCGTTCCACTACTTTTTACATATCCATAATTCTGGTATTATTTATTGCCATTATTGCTGTGACGGTACCGGCTGTTCTAGTCATCATCACCATTGTCCGTAAGAAAGACCTTCACAAATATCATTACTGGTTTGTGGCTAATCTGATGATGTGTGACATCCTTACGGCTTTCACTATTGCTCCCCTTTACATTGCCTCGTACTTCCTGAAAGTACTGAATGCTAATTTAACCATGAGGTGCAACGTGGTGTTTGGTATCATCCAGATCCCTCCGATATGCACTGGCTTCATGGTGGTCAACTCAACCATAGATGCAGCTCTAGCTATATCGTATCCTCTGGAGTATAAAAATATCATGACCAAGACTAAAGCTGTCATTATGGTGCTTATTGCCTGGATATTAGCCGCTTCTGTAACACTTCCACTAATAGCTAGTCCAGGGCTGGATGTTACAGTTGATGATTTGTCTTTCTGCCCTTACAGTATCAGTATCTTTCTGCTGTCGATGGTGGTTAGACTCCTCACAGCATTTGCTATTATTGGCTTTAACATATACCTGTACTGGGTAACGTTTAAGACCAAGTGGAAACTGAAGAGTCTTGTAATGGATTCAAGTTGTCCCAATGGCAGAGTCCACAGTTTACGTGCTCTGTTAAGAAAGTATGAGTCATTTATTCATCTCGGTGTTACCCTGTTGCTGATTATCATTGTCGATGGCGTCTTGAGGATATTTCGAGTATTGTTAGTTGTATTTGCTACTTACTATGGCTTTGCTGATAACAATGTGTATCATTTGATCTTCACAATATCACTTTGGGCTGAGTATGTCAATCATCCGGTGGTGTATGGATTAATGCTTCGTCAAGTCCATCAAAAATTATGCTGTAATAACTAGAGCAATTCCCACCAATTGTGTTGTGCATAACATCTTGTACACTTCAATTGTATAATTAACTGTGTCTGTGCTTAATATTTAATGGTCATATGTGACAATGAATAAAAGGTTAATTTACTGTTAGTTTTACATACATACATACATACATACATACATACATACATACATACATACATACATACATACATACATACATACATACATACATACATACATACATACATACATACATACATACATACATACATACATACATACATACATACATACATACATACATACATACATACATACATACATACATACATACATACATACATACATACATACATACATACATACATACGTACGTACGTATCTTGCAAGACATTGTTAGACTGTTGGCAAGAGAGAACTTTTATTTAGACTACAATATAACATATTTGCAGGTTTACTAAATCATTTAATCACCTACGTATACATGTTACGTAACTTAGCCAGCTACACATGTTTACTTAGTGCCATGTGCTCTCAGGCACGACCGACTGTCAAAAAAATTTTGACTGTACTTGCATGTACAAACCAATCTTTCATTCTTACTAGATAGCTGGTAGCACCACAATCTTCATTTTGTTCTTTGACTTATTTGCTCGTGAAGTTGTTAAGCGCATCAACTTCTTCACAAATCACAACGTAGTGCTAGTTGCCAAGTGGAAACTTCAAAAAGCTCTTCACTTAGGAAATTGATAAAGGTATTGCTATGTGATTCTTGTTCAGTGTAGTCTAAGTTAGATGCAGCGACCTACAGGAACTGAGCAATTTAGTACCCTCAGGTCCTCACTGCGCTCCACAGATTCGGGCCTTCGGGTTACTAGTTCCCTTAGTCTTGGCGTCCACCTGCCCTCAAACTATGGAGTCCAAACTTCTCTGGCGGGAGGCCCAGGTCTGCAATCTTCGTCCCTTAAACACTAAGCATTTGTTCTTCTTGGTTGCTTGTATCGGGTGAAAAGACGTATTTTTGCTTTGTTATCATAATGATTTATTGGCTTAGTAGCTAGCTACATAAGTTTTTATAGCAACCTGTATACTATCTATAACCTCAGTGTTCATGTGTAATACCTTATCTGGTAAAGTTATTTCAGTTTTTACTGAAGACTATACAACTTTAACATTCACATGTACTATACAACTTTAACATTCACATGTACTATACAACTTTAACATTCACATGTACTATACAACTTTAACATTCACATGTACTATACAACTTTAACATTCACATGTACTATACAACTTTAACATTCACATGTACTTTCTGTTCAGGTGAAGATACCTCAGTTTTTATTCTTATCTTTGAAGATCCTGTTACACCAATGGGTAGAACTTGCAAACTTGGTGTACCCATTGTATGTTTGGTTAGCATTTTCTTGCCTTCTCAACAAATTCTTTTATCAAGCCAGTTCGACTCTTATCAAATTAAGGACCTCGTGTAAACAAGCCATATGGTTAGAGTAGTCAGGGCACCTTATTTACAGACAGGTGGTGTCCTTACATCAATGAAGAGCTTAACTGCCAGCAGGAACAACATAATTTTCATGACCCTTTTGCCGTTTTTGTACTGAAAGCTTCCATAATCGTGGGATATGTGCCATGACAAGACAAATGTCTGCAATTAGTTACGTGCTTCTTGGGAAACACAACTCATCTCATCTATATATTGCAAAATCACAGGCTCCAGGAGGTATTCACACAATTTGCCTCAAGGAGGCATGAAGGTTTAGGTTTATTGCATCCTGACCTTTCAAGGGCTACTTTAAACATGTAAACACATAACAAACCAATCTGAATCGTGCTTGAGGAGACCACCTATCATCACTGGACCAGATCAGCATAAACCGAAGCAGAAAATTGGTCTCAATTCGAATGTTTTGTGTGAATCACGTGCTACAAGAAAAGGACTGTGCAGCTATTTCACAGGATTCCTAGTTTAATTGCCTTACAAGTTTCCCTGACGATAATGCAAACTGTGCATCTTGCTATCCCAAATAATTGAGCCACACTGCAATACTCCAAAGTAGTAGCCAATATCCATAGTATTATGGCCACACATCTCCCTACTAATACGGCCTTCTCATTACAGTATTTTGCTTTTCTATGAGTGGCTTCATTGTTGACAAAGACACTAGTCACACACTTGGATGGTTCTTTCATGGTGACCATAAATTAATTCACAAAAAGATCACAATTGTTAACACAGTTAAAATACGTTTCATCCTTGCATTTCTTTGCCTTTATAGTAAAGAACGCCTTTTTGTTCAAAATATTCCACTGCTCGTAAAATACGAAGGTGCAAGAGTCATTTCAAAGGCAGCGTTTTCTTAAATAAGTAATTGTGGGATTTAGTTTTAATTTGCTTAACCCTCCTGGGTGAGCCTGAGTAGTAAAGCACCTGCATGCATGTAGCTGGCTTAACGGAGAGTTTATATATAATTAACATGAAATGCCCTTCTTCGCTGCAAGATGGCTGGCTTGTCTTTGTTGGTCTGTGCGGGCAGCACTAGCCTCGCGTAGCCATACCATTTTTTCCCGTCTTTATTTGTGGTGGTTCTGCCACCACAAATAAAAATGGAAAAAAGTGGTCTGGTTATGCGAGACTAGGGCAGCACGCCTATGCTGCATAGACTCACTGGCTACTCAAGTCTCTCTTCTCTTTCTTCTTCCGTCTCTCTGCATTCTCCTTCTAAGTCGTAATCTTTCTTCATGGTATTTTTACTTTCCGTGGCATGGACGATAACATGAACTATATATGGAAGCAATGTAATCTATGCCGTAAACTTACCGTGGCACGGATGATAACACAAACCATATATAGAAGCAATGTAATCTACGCTGTTGTGGCATGGACGATAACACGAACCATATAAGGACACACTGTAATCTACGCTGTTGAATGATCGAAGAACACGTAAGTTTCCCAATTTTTATTGTATTTCTTTGTGTATGGTCGATAACATCAAATTTGAGGGGGTAAATCGCTAGTGTGGGGCTCTCTCAGGCTCGCTCCAATAATATTGGCATATATTATGAAGTTCACAATGTGCGTACACTAAAAACAGACACTAACTTAATTATGCTCATTACAGGTGCTTATTTACAGGTGCTTAGTTGCAGGTGCTAATTAACAATACCTAAGTTATATATTGGCACTACGAAGTTTACGGTCTATTAATAAAGTACACGTGAAAATATCATGATCGCATTGCTAGGATTTTCATGGAGTTTAAAGAAGGTATAGTGTTACCATGCAATGCATTTCAGTCAGGTTTTTGGATAAAGATTATTGTAAGGTGTTTTGAAGTTCGTAAAATTCCAGAAGCCACACATTTTTATAGCAATCCCTACTACCGTACTTAACGATAAATATGGAGGATGGAGCAAAATCTTAATGTAAACAGTTTTCTTCTGTGTTAAATAACTTGTACGATGTGGAGCACAGTAACAAATGTTGTGTCTTTGCTGTAAACGATCGCATAAAGCAGCCATTTTATAGTCACTTGATCTTTATGTACCATTTGAATCAGGCCTCAATTAATGGTGGATGCTATTGTACTATCTCTGAAGATTCTTGATGGTTTTAAGAATAGTACCATTTTAGTTGGAAATTCATAGTGCTTTACTTGGTAGTAGAAAGAATTTTACAGTATATTTTAGGATATTTTAAGGGTGCATTGATAGCTAATAAATGGGCTTATGCATGTTCAGTGCATGTGTTTTGTTATACGTATACGTAGCTAACATCACAAGTTTGATGTTGTTATCACTTAAGAACCACAGAATAACCTGTGTAATAAGGACACATTGGGACAAACCAAAGGTGTCCTGATTTTCCAGGTCAGCTTATGTACTAAAGGGCGACCTCAACTAAGTATGTGAATTATGCAGGCGTCCTTATTTTTAAGTGTCTACATTAACAGGCTCCACTGTAGTCTTAGCTTAGAATGTTTGGATAGTACATGTAGATTCACTATCTATTAAGCCTGTACCAATATCACTTTCTGAATTCAATACCAATATATCCGCACCTATTCTGATACAGATTTCTGACTATTAAAATGAAGGCCGATATATTGAAACAAAAGCCGATATTTGTCAGTTGTCTCTAATAATATTGATCATGTACGTAGTTATCCTAGCAGATCCGCTACCCTTTCTGGCTGGGCCGCAGCAATGACCCTTGTGTAGCTGGCAAAGCATTGGCTATTATGCGGCGACGGTTCCCACTGTGGGTGCTGGGTTCTCCGTCTTCAGTTTGCAGCCACTGGTCTGGCAGTAGCTCATACATTTCTATGAAGTTGCCCCACCTAATTCTCTGCCAGGTGCTGATGTAAGGCCTTCTCTTAGGAGGATACTGCCTGTTGCTCCTTGCTTTTGGTTTTCTGGAGCCAGCCCTTGATCTAGTAGACTGACCAGACTTACAGCTGTTGTTGCTATATAGTTTATTTTATCTTACGGGACGCTGGTCCCAGACTCAAGTTCTTTACTTGTAGGACGCTGGTCCTATCCATAGCATCGTCTGCGCACATCCTACCTTGCCATGCAGTTGGGGTGTAAATGCTGGTCCATGCTCTTCCCGCTGCACCCCTTTTCCATCTGTATCCATAGAGCCAGCAGTGGAAGTGTTTGAGGTTCCAAGAACCTTAAACATGAGTATTGGTGAGCACTGAAGCTTGTCACCCCGGTAGGGGGAAAAAGACCTAACTACTTACCCTTAGCGGAGGACCCCAGAAGCATATGCATGGCATCAGTTCCAGTTGCACCGCCTGGTTAAACCAGCTGTTTCGCCTTCTCTTTTAGGCCCTGTAGTTGACTTTCCATTGCCTTCGCTACCGCTTGAGCAACCCTTATTGAGTCTGTCTGCGGCTTTTTGGGTGGGCATCATCTGGCCTCGGAGTTTTTCCACCGCCTTGTCTACTGCTGTGTCTAGCCTATCCTCAAGTGCCTTCACAGTTCACTCTACATAGTTTCTCCATTCTTCGTCATCATTGATTACTCAACATGCACGTGATCGCACCACAAATGCTGCACTGTTGCACATGCCCAGCCAACACATGACCATGCTTCTATTAAATACATCACTGCCGGCCCCCTATTAAATATAGAGGGAAACTTTGGCGAATTCATTACAAAAACATATTTGGTGAAATAAACTTTGGCAAATTTATTTATTTCTTCGAGCAAGGATTTTACCATGAAAAGTCTAGCCGGATTATGTTATAATTATTATTGACAGCTAATGAGTTGTGCAAAAGGGGGACTAGCTCCGTAGCTACATAGCTATGCAAGGTTTTTGCTAGGCTGTGCATATTTTTTAACCCAGTGGCAGTGAAAGAAACTCCAGCCAGAGTTTTTGTGTAAGATTTTAGCTAATAATGTGATCGCTCAAAATGCAAGCACAGTCTTGTGCAAAGAGAGCATGTCCCGCAAGATTGTTGGTAGCCGTGCGACTTCACTACCAGGTTAATGAAGCTACGTAGGTTTTTATTTATATATCTTTCGTTATAGGTTTTATATATTTCAAGCAACATAGCTAGCCTTTCACAAAAAGAGAGCGTGGCATGCACATTAAGTAATTTTCTTGCTGCTACGTAGCTACTGTGCAACAAATTTTATGCAAGCTTAATTTTGGGGCTAGGGAAACTTTGGCAAATTTATGGTCATTCACCAAATTCGTCAACATTTCCCCCGCCAAAGTTTCCCTCTATACGGTAGCTACTGCGTATCTTGATGCTGGATAGTGGATTTAGAACAGAAAAATTCAGCTCTAGTGGTCTGTGGTCTTATAATTTTCACTACATAGAATACTAGGTGCATAGGGATTTTATACTTTATAAATGGATAATTTTAGAAATCTTCCAGAAATAGTTTGCAATTACTTGTGCTCAAAGTACTTGTGCTCAAAGATATGCATAGGCGGCGGAAGTAGGGAGGGCCATGGCCCCTCTTAAATTTAAGACTATCCATAGGAATTTAATTTTGTAATAGAAAATCACTTGAGTCTAGCTACTGTAAGTGGCCCCCCTAACTTTCAGTAGCTTCCTCCGCCCCTGAAGATATGGATGACCACCCACTACAATAATCACAGAGCTGGTGATAACAGTCATTATTTATTATACGTACTCTGTTTATGTGAATAGTGTGATATTGCACAATATAAAATTTTTATGTAGTGCATATGTACTGCGTGGTGGTTGCATAAAGGTACAGCATGGATTATAGCGGAGAAGGTACCATCAATGGAACTGATGATATTTCATTCCAGTATCGTTCCACTGCTTTTTACATATCCATGATTCTGGTATCATTTATTGCCATTATTGCTGTGACGGTACCGGCTGTTCTGGTCATCATCACCATTGTCCATAAGAAAGACCTTCACAAATATCATTACTGGTTTGTGGCTAATCTGATGGTGTGTGACATCCTTACGGCTTTCACTAATGCTCCTGTTTATATTGCATCGTTCTTCCTTAAAGTACTGAATGCTAATTTAACCATGAGGTGCAACTTGATGCTTGGTATCATCTACATCCCTCCGATATGCACTGGCTTCATGGTGGTCAACTCAACCATAGATGCAGTTCTAGCTATATCGTATCCTCTGGAGTATGAAAATATCATGACCAAGACTAAAGCTGTCATTATGGTGCTTATTGCCTGGATATTAGCCGCTTCTGTAACACTTCCACTAATAGCTAGTCCAGGGCTGGATGTTACGGTTGATGATTTGTCTTTCTGCCCTTACAGTATCAGTATCTTTCTGTTTTTGCCAGTGGTTAGACTCCTCACCGCGTTTACTATTATTGGCTTTAACATATACCTGTACTGGGTAACGTTTAAGACCAAGTGGAAACTGAAGAGTCTTGTAATGGATTCAAGTTGTCCCAATGGCAGAGTCCGCAGTTTACATTCTCTGTTAAGAAAGTATGAGTCATTTGTTCGTGTCGGCGTTATCCTGTTGCTGATTATCATTGTTGATGGTGTCTTGAGGATATTTCGAATATCGTTAGCTGTATTTGCTGCTTACTATGGCTTTACTGATAACAATGTGTATCTTGTTATCTTCATGATATCAACTTGGGCTGAGTATGTCAATCATCCGGTGGTGTATGGATTAATGCTTCGTAAAGTCTATCAAAACTTATGCTGTACTAACTAGAGCAATTTCCATCAATTGTGTTGTGCATAATATCTTGTACACTTCAATTGTATAATTAATTATGTCTGTACTTAATAATACTTAACTAGACATACGCATAAACGTAGTGTGCATATCAGCAGTATAAGCACCCCAAATATTTAGTACTGTCGATAAAGCCCGTGATAAATAAGGCACATGACACTCCTTGGCCAAAATGCAAGGGTATAAACAGTGACCAAGAAGTAAAGCAGGGTGTCAAAAGTGATTTGTAAATAGGTAGAAACTGTTGGTTATGTGATATGTAGTCTAATAATTTCGTGCTCTTGTTTTTTGCCATGTGGTAAGTTGCACTATTAAAGGTGATCGAGGGACCGCTCCTACAAGACTTTGCTAGGTTGGAATCTATATTACAATGAATACTCTATTGTTTATACTTAGATCGTTATTGTGCAGGGCTGTAGTAGAGCTCCAAGGCCTATTGTTACCCTCCAAACTTTCCTTGCAATAAACTTGCCGGCTGTAGACTTATATGCTTACCTAGTCTCCTATGCCTACCTAGTCTCCTATGTAAACATATAAGGTGCAATACAAGGTGTTGTACGTAAACATTGCTGGTAACTAGACAGACATAAGAGACTAGCTATAGATTAAGGTACATAGGCAGGAGACTAGGCATAGGACTGAGACTAGAGAAACATGCATGTGTAGGAGACTAGCTATAGCCTGCCTGACAAGGTTTAGCTATAGGCATAGAAGAATGTATGTACGTATATACATACGTATTTCTTGCTTAGGAAACTAGATAAGCTCAAGATATTAAGTAGTTATGGACCAGGCAGGCTAAGTACCCAGACCAGAGACACAAGACACTATGTATAAGTGGGCATAGGAATATAAGTAGAAATAGACTAGACTAATTTCAGTGTTCCTGAGTCTTTTCTTAGCATGTATGACCTCCAACTAGTGATTGCGACTGCGCAAAGCATCTCCCTCGGTGTGCAGATGTACAGGGAATATGCTGAGCTTTCCCACTGGCCCAGAGTCTTAATGAGGGAGTCCTGCAACGCGTAGCCCACTGTTATGGTGGCTGCCCCGATCCTAAAACTGTGCCCCATGTAGTGTGATGGGTTAACCAGCACTTTGTGGACCACTGGCACGAATCAATCTCTTGTGAGAAGTTTACCGTCACCAAATCTAAAGAATGGGCCAATACCTGCTCCCCTCTTCACCATGTAATTGAGAATAACGGCTACAGAGCAACGTTTGCTGTCCATTCTGCCTAGGTAGATCTGCACCCCTTGTCTGAATGGATCAGTCTTTGAAGCCTTAAGTTTAACCACCAAGTAACTTGGTGAGGTCGACTGTTGATCAAAACATTAATTGCCAAAAGCTAGGTGGTATGAAGGATGCCGCAGCCTATAACATTGTGTAATCGTGATCTGGGCAGAAAAGCTTCTTAAGTTCTTCATTAGAGCTGGTGTGATCGGAAGTCCATCCTTTATCGTAGCTACAACCTCCATTGTTGAATTTTCTGCATATCTGGCTTGACAGCTGAGGGCATAACACTTGGTCCCGTTGCAGCAACATTGCTTGCATTAATTCTTCAATACACTGCACATGAGACTCAATCGTCGGTTCCGTCCTCATGAGATGTGCACAGTCCCTTGTCTCAGGTGTAGTGGCCCAACACAATTCACACTTCTCCTCCCTGGGTGTACCGGTGACACAACTCGTGTACAGAGTTGGATTTATCACCAACCATTTTTTAAGACGGTGTTTTTGGAACAGCAAATCGTACCAAATCCACCTCAGTCCCGATTTCTCCCTACTCACATGAATTATGAACACCAGATAAGCCATCAGCTCCAATATCAGTTCGGGTGTGTACTGATCACAAACACTGGAGTACAATGTGAAACACCTGGGTCCATGTGAATATATCTGTAATCTTGCGGTTTCTCCTGATCTTCCTTCGCCACTCTCCTGATGACCGACTGGCCACACATCTCCAGTAATCACCAATTCACCACTCTTGATACATTTGGCCTGCTTATGAGGGATGGGAGGAAGACCCTCTCCTATATAAACTCCTTTGTCTGACTCTTTTGGCGAATCCCCGGAATGTCGAGTCTCAAGCCTGTATCATTAAACGGCTGATTTCCCCTACTAGTGTCACCTGGAGTTGTCATGGTTATACTGAACCATGGAATCAACAAACACTTAGGAGCCGAGAACAACATTCCTTTGTTCAGCACGAGGCACAATATAACTGCACATGTCTCCATACATACACCTAGAATTAACTACTGTCTGCCATTCCAATTGGTGCTCCTTCGTCCAAAATTCATATGGCCATCGCATGTGGATCCGGTGAGTTCATTAACTTAGATTGATTTGTTACCACATTAACCTTCATATACGGAATTTTAAGGATTAAATTTTCGCGAATGAAGCTTCACTTGCAAAATTCGTGAAAGTTGTATCCCTTGAAAATTTATACATGTACGGCATTGTGTGTATTTTCTATTAGAATATTGTGTGTATTTTGTATTTTAGAGAATGAATACATCAAATCACAACTGTGTTACTGAAAAGCTCACATTTTACAAAGTTGATATATCATGCGGTCATAATGTTTCATAAGTATATTAATATGATTCCCATTGATGTATTATGACAAAACACTTACCCTGCTTATGGCTACCACATTTTGTTTTAAAAATTATTTAGCACTTGTAATTAGACCAAATGATTGCTAATTTTGATACGTGGATTTTAAGTTATATTGTATGTTTTTAATGATCGGTATCGGCTTGAAATATTGGCTATCTGGAATAAAAAGTAATCGGGTATCGGTACACTCCTAAAATTTGACAATCTGTACAACACTTGTTTATAGTTAGTGTGATTACCGGGAATGTCATTACCATGTAAAAAAGAATTGCTGTTACTATTTTCCCATGACGTGTATGGACCATTTGAAATGCATAGTGCAATTATTACACAACACTTTATGTTTGTTGTGAAATAAATAATAAATCAGCATAAATAATAAATACTGCTGATTTGCACATTTTATGCATATGTATGATGTGGAGCTGGTGGTGTAGAAGCTTGTGAAAGTATCATCTAATGGCGCTCAACAATCTCATGGATAATGAAAGTGGCGATAGCGGGGAGATGCCTCAAGAATTAAACTATGACGATGCACCTCTCAGGCCGTTTACTGGAGTGTTCACCACCGTGGTGCAGTTATTCACTTCATTGTCAGTCATTTGTCCCACCCTTCTTGTACTAGCTGTCATCATCCGTCAACCACGACTGAATAATTTTTGTTACTGGTTTATTGCTAACCTGCTGGTGTGTAACATATTGGTGGCCCTTCTCTTCTTACCAGCTGCAGTCAATATAGCAGTGAATATGATAACTGACCAGATATACACTATGCACTTTATTGTCAACTTTGCCTCCATTCCTTCTGTTGCTTATTATCTAATCTGCTGTGTCATTTTTGCTGACATGCTCTACTTCTTGTTCTTCAACAAATATCAAGATTTTCTAACTTCCAAGAATGCCGTTGTGATGGTGAGTATTGCTTGGGGGATTTCCTGTTCAATTGTAATTCTCTTGAATATTTTGAAGTCCTCTATTCCCCTAAGCGATCATTCTATTTTGCTCATCATCTGGTTTATCTTGTTGGTAGTAAAGATCGGTATTGGATTATCTGTACTGTGTACAAATGTCTACTTGTTTTACTACTGGACTAAAGTCAATGTCCAGCTACAGGTAGAAGTTCTTAATATACCTACAACCAATAACAAGTGCCGTCTTCACAAACAAATTGATATCTTTGTCAGGGTGGAGTCATGTATAAAGCCATTTTTTGCTTTCTTTTCCATCAGCCTTTTTAGTGTGGTCATAGAGATTATCAAAGTTATTGTCACTGGTTATCCTAATGGCTTCCATCATGCTCCATTCTCTTTTGTTATCTTTATCATACTGACTTGGTTGGAATGTATTTTCTGTGTGCTCACCTATTCCATCCTCCTGTTAACTATCTTAGATTGCTCTTATTTCAGAGACAATAAGATTATGCCAGCAGCTTAATATTACGTACGTATGTACTGTAAAACATTTTGATCTGAAATTGCATGTACACCTGTTTTAAGCATCAAAAACTGTAATTTTGCATGTATTTTATTTTGTTTATTTATGTTGATTGTCTATCATATGTAACAATAATGTACTTTTTCATGTCAAATTGCCAAGTGGTGTGGGGTAATGGGCCATATATTAAATGATTGATTATAGAACTGTATGTCGTATGATTCATTAAAGGGCAGTGCGCCGGTATTGTTTTTCTGAGCAAAGTCATTTATTTAACTTCATTATGTAATAATTATACAAGCTGCATAGTATCCGTTGATATCTGCGAAGTAATACATGGTAGAGAAGAGAACAGGCGAAAGTGTTAGTGATAAAGCTGTTTCTCAATGTGATATTAGCGATTCAATGTTTAGGCAGGTATACTTTCGATTGTTGACTGCTAGGGGGGCCATTGGCAGCATGCATAACAACGCTTCGCCATGCTCTTTCATCATACTGCTCTCTATCGCATATCAAATGTTTTAAACTATTCAATACTCACGTTAGAAGCCAATAAACACCTTGCTACAGCTTGTATGTGGCTGTAGGCTACTGACAATGTTCCGCCATTTTGACCACACACGTTCATTTAATAATATAACATTCATCAAGATGAGCCATGTTGCTCAGTCTACTTATATTCTTCTTTATGGAAGGTGCCAGAAGTTGCTGTAGAGATGTTTACACAGTGGGCAGTGTAGTCATTGACTAATGTACCATATACACATTATGATGTCATTTGCATAGTTTAGACTTTGTAATGCCCCATCGCATGTTAACCTAAATGATAATGATATGGTTGAACTGTTTATCATCCGTTAAGCTTTGCAATTACACTACAGTGATATTTCCGGTACATACGGAAAGCTTGATTTTTGGTAGCTTGGTAAAAAAATCTATGAGAAAGCAGGTCAGTTTGATCCCACATTCTTTTTGCCCACCTGGGAATTTCACAAAGGTGCATGTGTATACAATCAATTAATACAAAGATTAATAAAGATACAAATCAATAACTTGTAAGATTTTTGATTGTATGCAATATCAATATCACAAACATTTTCACATGTCACATATGCAATGTACCACAGAATATTGCAGACAATGCTATAAGACTGATTGCATAAAATATATATACGTACATCACATTTACAGGGCCAGAGCAATTGGTCAGGTCAGTCAAGCAAATGCCTGACCACTTTTCAGAAGCTATGCCATTAGTACATAAATTTACTGGATTCGAACAAACCTCTGAATTTTGCAACATTTGAATGGTAAATACAACGTTCGAAATGTTTATCCTTTACTACATAATGGAGTATGTTGGTAATTTGTGTATTCCTAACACAAACAGCCAGTAAGGAGAATTTATAATTATCAGCTGCACAAGACTATTACATGTGTGCCTTATGGCTTTATTACGTATTGTCATGTAACTTTAGTGTATGTGTTATCACTAGTAATGAATATCTACGACTGAAAGCATTAGTCTTGCTGAAAGTAAGAAACATTCATCAGAGCTTTGAAGGTTGTAGACAAACCTTCAAAGTTATAAACTGACATTCATTTGTGCATAACCTAATATGGCATAGTGGCAATATGTATATCATTTAAATAGTGCCCAATCATACTGGTAACTGGTGAACATCTTTATAATGCTAATCTTTGTTTTCTAGTTTCCCAGCTTCATTCATACACAGAAAAGAAATCCGGTGACTCATTTGAAGGTAAATAATGTAATTTACATGCAAGCAGAAATTTTGAGGAATCCAAATCAGTGCACAAATTATACAAGGATTAAAAATGTGAAAATTCATTTTTTGAAGTTTCATGAATTTTTCTGGAATCTCCACCTGTAGTAATGACAAAACTGAATGCTACTGATTTTTGTTTTGTTTAGGATCCTGATATGTTCTGGGACTTCCTATCCCTGAGGCCTGAGAGTACTCATCAAGTGTCCTTCCTGTTCAGTGACAGAGGTATCCCTGATGGTTACCGTCACATGAATGGCTATGGCTCCCACACCTTCAAGATGGTTAATAAGAATGATGAAGGTGTTTATGTGAAGTTTCACTACAAGGTGTGCTGTTGCATACATGTTTACATATGTGGTACATGCACACGCACACAGACGCACGCATGCACACACACACATGCGCACACACACATGCGCACACACACACACAGTGCACGCACACACAGCACAGTACAGTGAGTGCACACACACACACACATGCACACACGCACGCATACGCACACACATACGCACACACACACACACGTGCACACACACACAGCACAGTGAGCACACACACACACACACACACACACACACACACACACACACACACACACACACACACACACACACACACACACACACACACACACACACACACACACACACACACACATACAACACACACACACACTTATTACATAATTATTATATGATAACTTTTTCAGACTGATCAAGGAATAAAGAATTTGTCTGTTGAGAGAGCTGGTTATTTGGCAGGTGCAAACCCAGACTATGCCTTGAAGGATCTGTTTGATGCAATTGGCTCTGGCAACTATGTAAGTCATCATACTATAACATTGTAGAGTTTGCATACACACATAGAGAATTTCCTTTTTCTAAATATGATGTAAATCGATCATTTATATATGGATAAATAATATAGGGGAAGAAAGTATGCATATGCGACTTCAATAGCTTTCAGTTAACCCAAGAGCCTTGTCTAGGTTATTTGCTTATACACCATACATATATCAATAACACCTGTTCTCATTTAGTTTTCACCTGTTCTTAGCTGCATTTAGCAACTACTTTAACAATTGTTAGTTCAAGCTAAGATAAACAAGACCAAGCATTTATTTTCTAAATCCCGGCTTATATAATTCAGGTGGGCATTTATGCAAGAGTGGCTTCTATTCGAAGAAAACGGTATCCGGAGCATGTGCTCCTGTTGGTTTATAGCAGTGGATGTTTGAGATATGGCAGTCAAATGCACAATGGATTAGTGCGAATATCATGGCCACTGGAGCAAAGGCTTTTGAGATGACAGTAAAATGAAATGAAATGTGAGCCAATGTGGTTTTTCACTATTATATTATTGAAACGTTTAACACTTTAACTCTTTTCAAAACAGCTGTATTGGCATTAAAAATAACTATTGGGGCTTGCCATTGCAACTTTCCTGTTTATATCGTCAACAGCTGGATTGTTTAACTGCTCAGCACTAGCATTGAATAAGTTACTTCAGCATCATTTCTATCAGCATCACTTCACTGCTTTAAATGATGCTATGTGACTAGAGTATTAATATTCAACTCCTACAATCTGTGTATACACATATGTATGTACGTAGCTTAGTTAAATCAGTGCCAACATGGCTGTTTTGACAAGTGGTAGAATATTCCAATTATCACTTGAAAGAATCCAACCAAAATTACATTGTATATATATATACCGTTTGCGAGCTAGGGCGTGGTCACTTAAGCAAGCGCCGCAAAACTTAAATGGCTTCTTAATTAACCGGATTCTCTAGGTTTTCATTGCTCAAGTGAGGGCAGAAGTATTGAGTGTTCTATTGTGAAAATCGTCATTACAAAGAAAATCGCTACAATGTACAAGTATGTTATGTACTTTTACATAGAGATTTGTTTCTTATAGACAAAAATCGATTCAATAACCTTCTTACTTTGTTCCACCAGTTTTAACACCATTTCTCATTATATTTGTGCATTAAATTGCCCTCAAAAAATGGCGACTCTGTGTCGCACGTGAGTAAATGAAAGACCACGCCCTAGCTCGCAAATGGTCTACATTGAAGGGACATCTTTATTATATAACAGTATACTCTCGGTTTTATAAGACTCCAAAGAATAAATGGGCCATTATATCTTAACACTTAAAAATGAAGAAAATAGACACGAAGTGCTCCTACCTGATCAGGGGATGATCATCATAATCCGCTATAGTTCATGTTTTGTATTTGTTGATTTCAGCCATCTTGGACATTGTATATTCAAGTGATGAGTTTTAAACAAGCAGAGAACTTCAAATGGAATCCTTTTGATTTGACTAAGGTGTATGTGTGTGTGTGTGTGTGTGTGTGTGTACGTGTGTGTGTGTGTGTACGTGTGTGTGTACGTGTGTGTGTGTGTGTGTGTGTGTGTGTGTGTGTGTGTGTGTGTGTGTGTGTGTGTGTGTGTGTGTGTGTGTGTGTGTGTAGGGTTATACATATTAAGAGTGTACCGATATCCAATTATCAGACAGCCAATATTTCAAGCCAATACTTATCATTACAAACATTGAATATTGAATATAACTACAAATTTTCTGACACTATAAAATTATTTGTCTGATTTCAATCTCCTAATAACATTGTCACAAAATTCTGTTGTTAGCATATACCAATCAAATAACCGGTACATGTTTTAATAATAGACTAGGATCCATGAGTCATTGAATGTGAGTGAACAACAATAAACACATAATATTGTCTGCAGTAGTTTATGTTGCAAGACAGTAGAAACCATAACTGTATAAGTACATAGTTCAACTTAATACGTAAGTATGGCAATATATTTTCATCCAAAGCTCTACTTGGTTTAGAAACTTGAGATCATCGAGAGTGTAGCCCGAGGTGATTTTTTAACATTCTGAAACAATCCTCGGATTTGAAATAAACCAATTTAGACTATGGCTTGCTAGCATACATTTCATATAAACGTATTATATTGTGTATATCTCTTCAGCCAAGACATAGCCTAATGGAATTAAATTGTATAGAAACAAGTTTTGGCCAATATGAAATTGTGCATATCACAACAATAGGTAGTTAACCAGTTGAATGAATCTGCTAGGGGGCTTTAAGCCTCAAAAACATCAAAACATACTATGTTTGTGTATTATAAGGTACATATATGTCATGAGCAAACATGTCATTTGATGTAACTTTATAAAACTTTTGTATTTTGTCTATCAACCATCTTCCCACCAGCTTCAGCGACCTTCACACGGTATATCTGTTAGCATATTCTGATGGACATCCATTGTACATGTTTTTGAAATATTTTTCGGATGTTATTGCAACTACAGCTGTTTAGTTGTATAAGTATTATTAAACAAGCACCTGTAATTCTGTATATTATTAGGATAGGCACCTGAATAAAAATTTTATTACTGCACACAGCCTGTAGAAATTGATCTGTTAAGAAATTAAAATAAGAAAACATCTACCTGTGGTTTATAGTAATCATCACCTCATATGCATAGTGAACCACTGAGATTGTTGTACAAGATTGGCACTGTTTCAACAATAATACTCCCATACAAAACTGTCCATATATGTGGTGTGCATTAATTATATATTTGTTGTTGTATTATTAGATATGGCCACAAGCAGATTATCCATTGATTCCTGTTGGAAAATTTGTGCTCAATCGAAACCCGAAGAACTATTTTGCTGAAGTAGAACAGCTGGCATTTTCCCCAGCTCATTTAGTGCCTGGAATAGAAGCATCTCCAGACAAGATGCTTCAGGTATCTACATAGTATCTCAGCTGTATTCATCTGTGTATCCGTTGTTAATGTTCATATCAATTAATGTTTATATTAATTTTACTAATGTAGAAATAGGGAATTCAAAATTAGGTAGTTACACTAAAGAATTTACCATGTATTTGTGTACTGGAAGTTGTGTGTACATTTATAAAGTTTATATTAACTATCAGAATACAG
Organism: Spongia lamella; assembly: GCA_963930835.1. Classification (NCBI taxonomy): domain Eukaryota; kingdom Metazoa; phylum Porifera; class Demospongiae; order Dictyoceratida; family Spongiidae; genus Spongia; species Spongia lamella. The sequence goes on along the minus strand of OZ005750.1, from coordinate 2,430,802 downwards.
TTTACAGTAGCTATTAAAATGTTCATGAACATATGCAATATATGCTTCCCAATATTATTCTTTTTTGCATATTGCAATTGTACATAATTACCTACATTAAATATTTATCATACAGTAAACATTAGTAACAGTTTCTGATCACAGGGTCGTCTGTTCTCCTATGATGATACCCATCGACACAGACTGGGACCCAATTACACTCAGATTCCTGTTAACTGTCCATTTGCTACTAAAGCCAGGAATTACCAGAGGGATGGTCCAATGGTCATTAATGATAACCAAGGTGTGTGTGTGTGTAGGTTTTTGTGCATGCCACATGCGCGTGTGTGTAGTGTGTGTATGTATGTGACATGCATAGGTATATATGTTTTAATAAAATAATTTGTGATCTCATTCATCATAATTACATGGTAATTGATGCACTGCCAGGCTGCCAGGTGCGTAGTATGCACAATACTAAACTAGTCCTTTGTGTCAGGATATGGCAATCAAATATACATAAACAAAATGTTTATTAAGTGTATTGTCCTACCTTTTACAGAATTCTAGTACTCCGTTTTTGTGTTTGCACTTCATAATTTTTCGCACAAGTAATCAAGTATATCTTTGTGTCTTTGTATTACACTAATAGTCTGTACTGTACATTGCTGAGGTGTTTATGGTCCCTTTGTTCAGTGTTGTGTAAGAGTTCTCTACTATATCAGGTTGCCAATGGTTATGTCTAGTACACACAGTAGATACAGTAATGAATATCTTAACTGTACTCTGTTACTGTGCTACTGTTTCCATGCATTGTGTGTAAGTGTGTGTGTGTGTGTGTGTGTGTGTGTGTGTGTGTGTGTGTGTGTGTGTGTGTGTGTGTGTGTGTGTGTGTGTGTGTGTGTGTGTGTGTGTGTGTGTGTGTGTGTGTATGTGTGTGTGCTATGTAGATAGTGTGTGTGTGTGTGTGTGTGTGTGTGTGTGTGTGTGTGTGTGTGTGTGTGTGTGTGTGTGTGTGTGTGTGTGTGTGTGTGTGTGTGTGTGTGTGTGTGTGTGTGTGTGTGTGTGTGTGTGTGTGTGTGTGTGTGTGTGTGTGTGTGTGTGTGTGTGTGTGTGAAAATGCGAGTTTGTATATGCACATGTGTGAGTGTCTTTGTGATGTGTGCTTTTATGTGTGAGAACATTTATTTAATATTCATACTTTTATCATTCATTCTTGATGTATGCATGCACTAGCTTGCTTGATATGTGTGTGTATGCATTTAAGAGTTGGTTACATAGAACACTGTCCAGATGAATGAAGTGGGCATCTATTGGAGTGGGGCATCTAGGTGTTACGTACATCTGAATGTACTATTAGAATATCTTTACACAGCCAACTAATAGAATGTGTGTACATATTAACATGTACATAATAATAATAATTATATATTGTGTCAAATTGTTCAGGTGGTGCCCCCAACTATTTTCCAAACAGTTTCAATGGACCAATGGATGACAGGAAATATGCCCTCTCAAAAACACCAGTGGTGGGTTATGTTTACTGTGTATTTTGAATAGCACACTTCTTGTCATGAGATGCATGTTGTACACACACCTACACAACTAGCTATTTACTAATATAGAAATATCTAGTCCCACACTGTACCATTTGATGTACTTTGATGATGTCACGTTACAACCACCAGCTCATGCACGCACAGTATCCTGTTTCTGTAATATGAAGAAATTGATTGTCTAATACTAGAGCATGTAGGCATATTTCCTAGTGCATTATTCCTTAAACCAACGATATTCTTGTAGAACTATCCTTTTGATCATAAGCAGACTCAAATTATTTTTATATGCATATAAATTACACTTTAACTTCAGAATCTCTTTTTATGTGAACAATAATCATGGTACATATTTACATACGTATAAGGATGTTTTATATATAGTAAAGATTTTGCCATCTTTATTCATGTGACAATGTAACATGTGTATGTCCACTCCCATATTGCATTGGATTATGTAGTGTTTCTCTTGTTGTGACTTGAGCCTTCTGACCACATGTACTTTGAGATCAGTGTTTCTAAAATATTTTCCTTTTAAAGAATTATAATATTAAACTTCTTGTTGGGGCGAGCCTGAGCGAGTCCCACCATATGATTTGGCGGTTAGAGATGGTTCCATGGTTCATGCCCGAAACCAACACAAGAAGACATGGAATCGATCATCGCATGTGCTGCCCTCTATTATGTGTGGACAATGGTTCCATGGTTCATAAATCAAACAAACACGAACAGAAACAGTAACAATCATCACGTGCCAACCCCCCTACTGTTTTGCTGAAGAGTTGGTTGCATGGTTCATGATTCATGATTCAAACAAACACGAATAGAAATTAAGCAATCGTGTTGGCGACCCTAGAGAAGTGTTCCGTGTGAGGTTTTATGGGTTTATGAATCATACCATGCAAATAAATAAACATGGACAGGAAATGACAGCAACGCTGCAAATGTGAAGAAATGATACAAAACTCGAAAGGAAGAGACCCACAGAAGCATTGCAACAGCGTGCCTAAAGGCTAGAGCGACAACAAGAGAGAGAACATTGCATGATGAGAGAGAAAGTTAACGAAAGGAGAAGAATGAACAAGTAATGCATATGATAACTGATAAGCTAGCCTAGCTACTAATAATGTACTGAGCACTATTTGGTATTGACCCATGACCTTGCATAAATAGGTTCGCCTTATGATGCTATTGCATCTGTCTAGTTATTAATGCTCCATCAATGTGGTCGATTAATGCTCCATCAATGTGGTCGAATGTTTACTTACTTATGCAGTGTTTAGTTACTTGCAGTGTTTTAATCATACGTATGTATGTATGTATGGACATGCACACATATATAGTGATTATTTATGTTGGTCTTTTAATGCCGAATAATAGAGCAAGTTTTCTAAGTAAATTTTGGCTACATTTTTATTCATATTCACTTGTATCAATAAAGTACATGAGGTTTTGACATGTATAGCTCTTTAATATGTCTGTCAGTTCATCGAGTCATTTGTATTAGTTTAAATGTTCCTTTATGTCTATCTACACCTTAGCTACTACACACACCTTTGACTTTATTAATATACTGTGGATGTATTATGAGTCTGGCACAGAGAGTAATCACACTGATGTTGTGTGATTAGAATGTATTGTCTCAGTGACAGGATGAACATACAGGCATTCACATTCAAAGTGCAGTGGCCATATAGAAGCCCTCCATATAGTACATGTGTGCTATACAGGAGAATGATGTCACTAACACTGATGCCATATTGTACACAGTTTGTGGTTTCAACATACATACATACATACATACATACATACATACATACATACATACATACATACATACATACATACATACATACATACATACATACATACATACATACATACATACATACATACATACATACATACATACATACATACATACATACATACATACATACATACATAGCATGGTTTAATAACTCTGCACTTGGCTTGGTAGTAAAAATTATGTTTTTACTAACTCACATTACTTACGCAGACAAATAGTGTATGTGTTATTTGTAGGGCTGAAACGGATAGTGAATTTACTATCTGTATATCCTGACCCTATGGATAGTGACATCATTAGTTTTATTGCTATAGCTATATCTAAACTTACACATTTAGATGTATTGTGATATGCTTAAGATTCAGCTAATAAAGTACCTCAAATATATTTTACAGTACTGACGTTAATTTTAAACACTGTTAGTAGCTATAAATGTTTTGATAATTCAAAATACGTATACGTATTTCAAAGCTGCTTGAAATAATTGGCTACTATTCTGAAGGGTTCCGGATTTGGATCCGGATAGTAGATTTCAAACGGATTAGGATATCTGTTTCAGCTCTAGTTGTTTGCCATCAGTATATTTTGCCTTCTCCTCCTCCTTAAATGGTAACTACGTAGGTAATCATCTATCATGTGAGTTATATATTGTTGAAAGGCCCAACACATTGTAAAGTAGACAGTGAAATGTTTACAGTATTTACCAAAACTGAGCAGTCTGTGAAGATAAATTGTATTACCTATAACCTATATTGTCAACATTGCATGTTTCAGTACTGTGTTAAGAATGATAAAAAATTAAAAATTTAAAAGGTAAGTAGGGATTGAATTCAATGGTGCTACAAAAAGTAAGGAAACAAGGAATAAGATTTTGGGACGAGAGAACATTCTGGCATGAGATAATTTATAAAAGTTTAATCCCTACTTTTGGCAAACCTATACTGAAGTGTTAGTTTTGTTCAGTTGTTGTAGTTTATCAGTTGTATATTGTTTGTCATTGAGGACCTGTATACCTACCTTCTGGTAGATACAGCCATCCTGACTAAATCAATAATAATAATAATAATAATAAGTGAGCCAAAAGTAGGGATTAAACTTTTATAAATTATCTCATGCCAGAATGTTCTCTCGTCCCAAAATCTTATTCCTTGTTTCCTTACTTTTTGTAGCACCATTGAATTCAATCCCTACTTACCTTTTAAATTTTTAATTTTTTATCATTCTAGTTTGTTTGCTTTTTATACATGCTAAGCATTCATAATAATCTTTCAGCAGGCGCACAAATGTTACAGGCGCTTACGTAATAATTATGCTTGTTTTCAGGCGCTTGTTAACAACGCGCTTACATGGCAAAGCAGCTGTGTGATAGCAAATAGCGCTCCACAAACAGCAAAAGCTATTTGTCCAAGGCTATAATCTCGAAGTGCCACTGTAACTAATTATATCACGTGCAAGCCAGGTTTTAGCGTGACGTAATAAGCAGAAGCCATAACAGGCTATCGTCACCTTCGAAGGTGAGATTCACACCTTGCTAGGAATATAGAAGAACAAGGAAGGGAATGAAGGATAAAAGGAATCGCCATGGCGCAGTGGGTAAATCGTCTTCGGAACAACATTACAACATTTTCGTAAATCCGCCGCCATTACCTTTATTGTGTGAAAGTTCTGGAGTCCTACACCTAGCGCAACCGGGTCTTACGGCAGGCTGGCAGGCTGGCTGGCAGGCAGGCAGACGAAATACAGGTGAATTTCGAAATTTTCAAAGTTGGCTGTAGGTCGAAATATTCGACTTGTTGCTTCGTTTAACCAAGGTACAGCATCATTACAGCCTTAGCAATGCATTCCAGTCGGTTTTTTCGGGTAAAGCCTATTGGAAGGTTGTTTTATGAAGTGCAAAAATCGGGAAACCATACAATTTCCTACCAATCCCTACTATTAAGTACTACCGTACTTAATGATACTACAGTAAATACAGTCAGTTTATATCCTATAGACGTTAATGTGTAGTGTTCGTTTATATTGCTATATTTGTTGCTAGTTCACTGTTTTCTTCCTGTCTGTATAAGCATGATGGTTGTACCTTGATGGTTGCTTTTGGGATCACATGTCATGGTTGCTATGGGATCACATGTATGATTATCCAGTATTGGCATACATTACATCATACAATTTTCATAGATTTCCTTGTGGTGTTTCTGTTATCATTTAGTAAGCTATATTGTATATCACATGAATTACATTTTATTCCAAATATGTACCTTTATACTAATTCTGTCCGGGTAGTGTTTTCTAGAAGCCTTTATATGTACTGTTAATTTGGTTTTCATGAGATGTATCTATTTAGTTGTAAGGTGTGTGTTTAGTGATGGCTACATGTGATGTGCTTGTGAGTTACACAATACTAAACATACAGTGCATATTAAGGGAACAGTAACTGAATATAAACCTTTGGCATTCAAACATTGATGAGCACCTACGTACGTACCTATCCATGTTACTTCTTCAAGATGTCATTATACCCTAACAATACTTAATACATAGCCGCGTAACTTAAGAATACCTGGTGTTTAAATGATAAGTGCTGTATAGCACAAAATTTTGATGGGAAGAAAATTTTGACATTCTGACAGATTTTGGTTAGACCGTCAAAGTGTCTCCCATCAAATATTTTGTCAAAACAAACATTTAAAGGCAGATTCATTATCCGTCAAAATTTTCTCTTGTCAAAATTTTGTGCTATACAGTAAATGGTTGTTTAAAACAATGTGTGGTGCCAAAGTTATGATGGTTTGCCACTCTAATGGGACTCCCTGCTACTTACTAAGAAAGCACATGCTACGTATTTACGTAATTGTATGGATCAGGTCCAGTCCACTTGTTTGTGCATGATAGGATATGTGAAGAATTATATTTGTGATCTCAAACTTTCTAATTTTACTGGTGGATGAGAGGATAGTCATTTCAAGTTATAGTTAAGAGCGCAGAAGCAAGGTTCATATGCAATTTAGGCAATTTGGATGAGCCTACCCACAAAATTAATTATTGAGGCACAGGCTAAGGTAATTAATCTATGGTAGATTAGCGAGGTTCTCTAAATAGTGTGGTTCTCTCTAAATAGTGTGGTTCTCTAAATAGCGTGGTTCTCTAAATAGCGTGGTTCTCTAAATAGCATGGTTCTCTCTAAATAACGTGGTTCTCTAAATAGCGTGTCTAAATAGCGTGGTAGGAGAAGTGTGTGACAACTAAATAGTTTTAGGGTATAAACAATGATGTTACTAGACCCATCACACAACTACGAAGCATATAACAATGCACTAATAAAAATTTAAATACTAACTTGAGGATGTTTCATCACAGCAACCCACGTAACTGTTTTCATTATCAATTTCACAATTAATATGAAGTATTGTGAGTATAGCAGCGTAGCCAAACTCAACAGTGATTATATATTTGGTCTATATTAAAGTACAGAGTGTACGTTAGTATAACTATATGCCTATAGTACCTACGTGTATGATAAGTACACTGTATGTCCTCTGGTGTTCTCAGCGTACACTTTGATTTAGTTTTATCAAATCAACACATTCTGATGTGCCCATCTGATTTAGGGATAACCACCACACCAGTCAGTTAGTATATCCACACGCAGGAGCAAGGTGTATTATAGGGTGCACTAAATAGAAGTGTAACATGCCTTGCCTCTGTGCTCTACTGCCTTAGAAAATTTCCATGATGGCTTTGTAAGTTGGTATAGACTAAATACTTACGTTTTTGTCTGAACAGCAAAATGTTGGGTGAAATTGTGAGTAGTGCGCTCTGTCAGGTAAGCGAGCAGATAAGTGTAAGTTTAGTGAATTGTGGCAGCAAGAAGCTAAAAGACAAACGATTGTACGGCTTACCCGGCCTGAATCACAGAAAGGTACCAAACACTAAAGAAATGACATGAAATCATAACAAAGTTGGCAGCTGTAGAGTTAGCTACAACAAACAGACATATTGTTCCAACCAACTTGGCATTTGACCAGACAAAACATTGCGTAACCACTGGGGAAGTCAATAAGTTTAGAATAGGTGTTCAGATAGTTTTCAACCTTTATTATAAGCACTGTTATAATTATAGTGACCACCAAAAACTGAGTGCTGCTACCAAAATTATGGCATTAACATTTAGTATTATGTAGCTTTAGTTTTTGTGTATGTCATGCAACTGCAGTTAGCCCATTTATATGAAAGTTATCTGCCATACTTCACTATTCAGAAACAGGAAGACCATTTGAGAAGCAAGAAGAATGGCTAAATATTATTCCTTTAGTTACACACGTATGTTGTATCCACAAAATGAAATATGTTGTACTTTTGTACAATGAGGGGCTTACATTTGTATTGTACTGTATATAAACATTCGTTGTGATTATAAGGTATTCTCCTTAACCATAGGCTTCAGCGGATGTCAAGAGATACAATTCAGCTGATGAAGATAATTTTTCACAAGTAGGTTGTTATATTACTGATGAAATATGTAGAGCAGTAGCTTGTCCAACTGGTGGAATATCACTGCACTGTGCTGCAGTCAATAAAATGTTTACACAAAAATCCATGATGAATCTAGTTGGTGGAATTTTCAAATTTAAATCCAGTTACATAATTGTGTATTGTTGATACACCAGTGTAACAGCTATTTCCAGTATGTGAAAATTTTCATTTTTAAGATATTTACGTATTCCATATTTGTATTTTTCATGTCCTAAAATATTTCAACACGTGTTATGTATAGGTTTCAAAGAAAATTACCATAACAATATCTGAGTTCCTGATATTTCTTTGTTCTCTTCTTTACACCACGAATAGATTTCTTGTGTTACTATTTCCATTAAATTTTAGCCATAAATAGTACCATAGAATGACCTATAGCTATGTGTTCATAGAATTTGATGAATTCCAAGTATGTAGCTAGATTTGAGTAGATGAAACATAATTTTATTTGTCGAACACTAATCTGTTTTTATTTTTAATCACAAATCAGATCTTTAATAAATCCTTTTCTTACAGTACACATTATATCTGAATAGAGAATCAATTTACATGAGTACTCAAGGCATACACATTTTGGAATTGTTGACTTTGTTTACTACATTAATGCCTGGTCCAAGATTTTCATACCTGCTGTGGTGTAGTTACAACAACTAGTTTACCATATAAATGCTAGTGTAACAGCGTGCATGCATGCTCTCTTACATAGCTAGTGAGTTTCTATAATCTGTCAAATATTTCACAAACTTGTTGTTAAGATAATAGATGTTAACGTTCTTCTGCCTATAAAGATTTCTGGTTAATTAGTTGACTTTATTACTACTGTGAGGATGGCTTTTATAAATTACTTTCAGGCAGTGAGTTGAATGAGATACTGACATTGAAGTATAGTGCAAATTTTGACGAATAAGGGCTATAAAAATTATGAGCAAAGTTTTAACAAATTGGATAGACTATCTTTACATAAATACAGATGCTGAGGAAGGATGGTAAAAGTTTGAAAAAATTACTCAAATTCATTGATATTCCTCCTTTCATAATATTTTGACTTACAGTGTAGCAAAAGTATTGGAATGTATTACGTATTACGTAGCTATGGAAGCGCTGCCTGTACTAACACCACAAGGCATCCCCTACACATCTGATATCATCGATAGTACACTATTTTAACATTTCCTGCATGTAATCTGGAAGAGATATTATGGAATAATTGGGTTCTAATATCATTGTGTGGTTTACACTTTTACATCGTGAATATATCTTGTGGTAGATGTCAATAATATTCATAAGCTGTTCAGTTCAGTGATACAATGTACACTCCTATAGGCTCTCTAGTGTGGGTAGGCTAATAATACATTGTGTAATGTCATTTGATATAGTATTCCTATCATGGAATGTTTAAACAAAGGCTAGTTGTATACAGTCCTGTTCATAAGATTTTAAGATACCAGGTAGTTAATATTTCCTTGTTGATGACATAGTTACAATATGGAATGTATTTACGTTCACATTTATCATATGAATTTTAGTTGATATACATATTATACTTTTACATCACTGAACATGCAAGGTGGTCGCTACACTGTATCACTATACAACAGTGTAGTACTCGATGATGCAATAGTAGTACTCGATGATGCAATAGTAGTACTTGATGATGCAATAGTAGTACTCGATGATGCAATAGTAGTACTCGATGATGCAATAGTAGTTATGTTTTCAGTACTTCCATATGACTGAACGTGCAGTATGGATTGTTGTTTCATGCAATATCTACCTATCTACCTGCATGATGATAGAATTTACATATATATACCACAAAATTTTCATGACAAAAACTTTGTAGTTCTGTTTGATTTGCTAAGAAGCATCACATTTAGGTAATAATTGTTATATAGAATAAAAGCATTTTGAAAAGTTTGGCATGAAACATACAGACAGATAGAATCCACAACTGAAATGCATGAAGTTTTCTCCTTCATACTGTACAGTAGTTAGAACTATGTACTGCTCATGGAATCTGGTGATATTCTGTTGAGAATAGGTACAAAATATCATAACATAAAATTCCATGATATGATATGACTTACCTTATCTCATGTCGTGACATGCGTAACTTTTATTAATGCACACTGCTACATTTATTAGTACATAATAATGTAGATAAGTTACCAGAAGGAACAGTTAAAAATGAATTTAATAACTTCTGATATTCAATACATATGCAATTGAACAAACTGCTTTGTTTATTTTAAAATCACTCAGACAGCTAATAGTTTTCAGTTGTGCAAGCCAATCACATGATGCTGCAATGATAGTTGGGAATTTAATACTGTGTCTTGTAAACTTTCAGTTTTCATTAAATTACTCTGATTATGCAATATAGAGTAATCCATTAAGTTTGGTTTGCCTGATAATGGTAATACGATTCTTTCATGTAACTATACCCCTTAACCCTACCAGGTAGTGAGCTATTACCATTAGTATTGTCTTACCCTACCTTACTTATTGCTGTGTCGTTTGGCATTTTTGTTCCAAATCATTAACTGATAATCTTCAACGAGTTCAGAATTATGCGATGAGACTCATTCTCAAACAGCCACCTAGAACTAGTAGCCAGTATTGTCTTCAATTATTGAATTGGATGGATCTTTTTCAGCAACGTTGTTTATTTGTTGCTTGTCAAATTCATAAATGTGTTCTCAAATTATCTCCTGCCTATCTTTCCTCTAAGTTTTTCTCCAATTCAACATTTGGCTATAACTGTATGCGAGGTAGGGATAAGCTTCACCTGATTCGTCCAATGACTAATTTTGGCAAGAACTCTTTGCAGTTTAAAGGTGTACAATTGTACAACAGTTTACCTGGCTCAATTTATATGTTGAAGAACTTAACTGCCTTCAGGCGTGCATGTGTTGCATATTTTTTAGTTAAATAATTTTTGTATGTAATTTGATTATGTATGTAATTTGTTTATCCATGTGGTGTTGTAATTAAATAGTCCATGTTGTATGTTACCTGTAGCTATGTGTGTTGTATATATAGTTGTTGGTATTGTATTTTGTTATTGTAGTTAGTTAAGTAGTTTAGTTTTTGTGTATGTATTGAGGACCTGTATGAAAACCTACCTTCTGGTAGATACAGCCATCCTGACTAAATCAATAATAATAATAATAATAGACCTGAAACAAATACACTGCATGGTATTCAAATGCTAAGGCTATATATACATATATATATATATACTGCTACGTACATTAATTCTAACATATTTACTATTAGTATTTTTAGTACATAATTGCATATTTCAGGATATATTATCAAGATTTTTAATTCCAGGATATACATGTATAAAGAATTTATATTATGTAATAAAATGGCATATTCAGACTGTTTGGATATTCATTTACTCTATACCAATTTTTTGATATCGTTTTATCCCTAATTACGTAGTACATACGTACCTAACATCTAGAAATAGTCAATATATGCAGTAGAATAAATGTCCGTCAAGAACAGCAAGGCTCTTTGTAATAATTATATCATATAGAGGGTTATTTTTGCTAGGCTTTTATTTTTGCTATGAGGCTAAAGCACTAAAATTTATTTCACTAACTTTTCTTCTACAATACAAATTCTAAGGAAAGCATCACCAAAACATGAAAATAAAACCTGTGAAATTTTTATTAGTGAATATTTTATTTTTAGCAGTGAAAAAACCAGTTATACGTCAAGTATGTGTATGCTTATAATGAAATGTGTAATAATGCTGGTTTTGGTGGTCAATTTCAGAAAAACAGCTTGATGTTTTACTATCTAAAAAATAATGAGGTGCTACATAATTTAAACCACTGCTATTATGTACAATGATGTCACAAGTAAGTCACATGAGTAGGGATTCATATAATACTGCTTTGTATTTGCATACAATGGTATCCGCTATTATGCCGGTTTTTGCAAACCGAGTCACCATTCAGATAATGGAGTATAAAATGTCAAAATATCAACTTTGTATATATATTACCTTGTGATGAGTTGTTTTTCACATGATCCCTTACAATATCACATCATTTACGTTGTGCTCATCATAACAATGGTAGTTACTTAATACTTTTAAAAGTACACAAAGGCATCAATACGTACATTGATAATAATATAATAAGCAGAAACCATTACAATTGACACCATTTTGCCTTCTGTAAGAAATGATGGGTCGATTGTAAAAATTTTAAATTCCCTACAGATTAAAATATTCAACTTTTTTGCCATTTTTAACATGTGTTCTTGCAGCAGTACCGATACACTTCAGTAGGCAAAGCTTGGTGCATGAAGTTAATTAAATATAAAAATGGTTCAGTAAAACATTTTCATCTTTTAGGTAGTAGACAAAAATTTATAATAATTATTTACACTCACTTTGTTCACTATACTATAGTTCTATTCAATCTTGCATGGGCTTAGCTACCATAACATTTCATGCAACCACAACACTTATTCATTAGACACGTATTATAAGACAATCTTGGAGGATGTTTGTGTTTAAAAATCTCCTAACAACTATAAGATGCATTCTTCAATTTAGTTCCAGGGGATGGCCAATCGTAAGCAAGCACCGATCCTCAAAAGAAATGATTCTCCTTTCATTTTGCCTTGCCATTGTGTTCAGCTTTAAAATTCACTTACGTGGCTACTGGTCACTGGTTATCTGTTTGCTAAGATGGATGAAGACAGCACTTCTCTTGAGGATAGAAGGTGTTTCTTGCATTGGGTTTGTTTCAACCAAGTCTTGCACGAAACTTACAAGCACATAAATAGTTAACTAAACCAAAGCAAATAACCCTTCCCAATTTATTCAATTTCGTGAGTTCAAATTTTGTGTGTTTATGGCTACCATCAAAGAAACTTTTTTAACTCCAGATTATGTTATTTCATCTGTAAACCTCATTGTTAACAAGTGCTTGTAAACACTGACAGCTGTTTATACTTGTTGTTGACCAGCACTTGTAAACAGCCATACCTTACTGAAGATGCCTAGAAACCATACGATTCATATTATCTGTAACTATTTAGCAAACATATTTTTGCAAAACATGCAAACTATGGTATATTAGCAGTGTTAAACCTTTTCACCACCTCAAACATCAAAAACTTCCCTTTTATTCTTCATTTGGATAGCCTTTCACTGTATAAGACAAGGAACTCTCACGAGTTATGAAGATAGGCATGCACTTTTCCTATAAACAATCAGCAAGACTTCTGTTATTTTGTTATTGTCTATTCACATGATCCTAATATAGTTCATTCAAATCACTTACACATGAGGAATCATGTGATCTTGAGTATGGCTCATCAATGAGCCTTATCCGAAATTACGTCACGAATAAAAAATGGCGTCTTTAGTAGGGGGACACGTGAACTAAAGTAATGGAGGATTCGAGTATTTCGGAGAATATCTCTCTTCAGGCGGAAGATATTGAATATGTGACGACAGGTAGGACAACAATATAACATATAACAACAATATAACATACGCGCTAGCAAATTGTATAAAAACGTGTAATTTTGCTTGTTATGTTATATTGTTGTCCTACCTGTCGTCACATATTCAATATCTTCCGCCTGAAGAGAGATATTCTCCGAAATACTCGAATCCTCCATTACTTTAGTTCACGTGTCCCCCTACTAAAGACGCCATTTTTTATTCGTGACGTAATTTTGGATAAGGCTCATACAGTGTATAAGACACCTAAACAACTTTTGGCTCCAGTAGGCTAATAGGATAATATTTCCCAAAAGTTGAGATTAAACTTTTTCTTTTAACTAATTTGTCAAAATATATAGTTGGTTCCTTGTTTCTTTAGGCCTAATCAATTTCATAAGTACTCTGGTATATGTATTCAAATTTATTCGATCTTCACTTGAGCCATGTACTTTACAATCACAGTGTCTCAAATGGTCTTGTATTAATGGCTTTAATATGATATGATTAAGAGCTATCAACTGCGGCATATGGTGTTTATCTGTTGTCATCCCATGACATAAAATGAATTAAGCTAGTGTAGTACATAATTGTGTTACCACGATTGCTCTTTTATTCATCTGTTTATGCCATGAACCATCAGCCAGCTGCTTTGTATGTTATTTTAGGTTGGAACCTTTTATCGTAAGGTGTTGACTGAGGAAGAGAAGATAAGACAATGCAGGAACATTGCTGGTCATATGAAGGATGCCCAGGAGTTCATTCAGAGAAGAGCTGTAAGATGATGCAATGATTAGCAATGTGTTTATGGTTATGTTGCTATGGAAATATAATATTGAATATTTTGTGTATAGCACTTGGCAGGTTTCTTCAATTAATTTGAGCTCTGACCAACCTAAACTAAATTCAATCTTTTATTGTCATTTTGACAAAGTACTGCTGTACAACATTTTTATGTCAGTATTTCAACATTAAGATGAGTTGGGCACATGTATAATTGGGTGTACAGGCACTGCTTTACAGAACTGGTCACACAAATAATGATTATCTTACAGGAGTGTAGAATAAGGGAGACCACAGGTGCCGGGGCCCCCTAGAGTTTACACCATGCAGTGGTAAATAAATCACTAAGTCTTTCAACAAGCCCATCTATTTAGTGATATTATTATGCACGATACAGTTTTAAGCTTGGACTACAATTGTGGCCTTTTCATCTTCCTACACTCCTGACATAATCTCTTTACTTGGTCACCACAATATTAAACTTGTTTGCTGTTGCTTCTGTAAGATTGTGCTATGAAAATCAAAACTACAAGGATTTCCAGAACTTGTTCCTGTCTCTGATAAGAAATATATATTATAATTTATAATTATACGAGTTTACATGTAGTGATATCCTGTAGAACAATGTATGGTGTTTCTATTATAATCACAGGATACTGTTACAAGATGTGAATTTAATTTTATTGTAGCTACAGATGTATAATTGTTTCACTATGACACTGTTTTCTTTTTCACTGGTAATAGTAGAAATATCTACCAACACAGTTTGTTTGTTTGTTCAGAGAAGAATATTACATTTCAGTTATTGTCATGTGACACTTGTGTGTATGACATTAACACAAATGTATCTAATATATATACTCTATAGTACAGGTAACTATCACTTATAAAAATATGCATTTACAACTATTTTCAACAGCTAAATAATAGAGTCTTAGATTTGACATCTGTTAGTTCAAAAAACAACAGAGACAGACATCTGCTTATTCTGTTATGCATACATGCTTACATGCTTACATGTGTACTGATGTATGTATGCCATTGAGTACTGTAGTTGTACAATCCACTGATTGTTACATAATTATTGTTGATTGTTTACTTACGTAGCTAATTGTGTCTACCTGCTGTACTATACATTGTGCATTTGTGTAGGTGCGTAACTTTAGTCAAGCTGACCCTGAGTATGGATCAAGGATAGAAAAGCTACTTGCTGAATATAATAAAGTGAGTTGTGTACATCTATACACATGTCACCAACATGTGTGGTAATGTTACAATGCCTATAGTTTTAGTTATCATACTGTTGTGGGTTGTGTTCTCCATAATGTACAGAAAGCAAAACCATATCAAATCATAAACAACAGTCGTGCATAATATAATGCTTGAGAGGTGGTTACTAATGGTGCAATGGTTTATTGCTATACACAATCCAACTTTAAAAGATTTATTTGACTGTGAACATTTCTCCGTATTGTTCATAAAAGAACCCTGATATGCAATATTATTAAACCACATACTGGTGTGTGCCTAGTTTCTTGAAATTGCTTTTGTCTGCAAAGTCTGTATGCATGTATGTATCTGTGTGTTCACCCCCGAGGGTATCTGCCAATAACTACTGTACTCACATGAAATGAAGCTTCAATAACTGGTTAAACAAGTTCTACTTTTCAGTTCCTTTATATAATACTTGCCATCAATACTGTTGATGAGCGTGACCTTAGTAACAAAGTATGTTGTCAGCTCCTGCTAAAAGTACTGCTGTATTAGTCATTCATTTCACAGTAAAAGGTTTTACCAGTTGTACATTACTACTTAACAAGATGGAGAGGTTAGTTATAAAAGTGGGTGTGCTATGAGGGTGGCAAATCGTTTAAAGGAAGACTGGCTTCAGTGTCACACTAAGAATTTCACCTTAAACTTACTTTTAAAAACACTTGAACACTGAGGTATAAACTGAATTGTATGTGTTCCTTATTAGTGGTGAATCTTTTTTTGTTTACATGACATATAGTGTGATGTCTAAATATTCTGTAATAGATTAATAGTGGTTTAACCTGCATAGTGAGATAGCAAAACATCAACTTGTTTAATAAACTGCACTGTTATGCAACAGCACACTCTGTCTATATGCACATACCCCATGCGTTACTACTGGAATAAGCTAATAGCTAGCTTCTTATTTTATAATAATGAGGCTATACTTAACCACCAGTTGCAGCTGCAACAGGCATGTAAGGGCACTCAAATGTTTACATACACATTTAATTAAGGTTAAGGGATACCCATTAAATAGTCATCGGTGCTAGATTTTATTGGCCACAAAAGCAGCTTTCTTACTTTTGTATTAAATGGCCTTGTTACTGGTTTCAAAACACTTAATAAGAACTCCATAAATACTCAGTGAGTGAGTGTTAGTAGACAGCAGTACTGTAGTGTTGCATGATAGTATTGGCTATGGCTTCAAAAATCTTGACATCAATTTTTGCTTATATCCATCGAATATTTGGCATGAAAAGACATACTAAAATTTTTGCTTCTTGCTACAGAACCAAAAACTTTGGCTACTCGCAAGTTTTAGAAATTCAACTCACTGATTTTCATTGTCGCTCAGGTGTTTTTGTAGATACTGTTTTCTTAACTTATGGCCATTTTAGAAAGGGTTTATCCTCATTGCCTCATGCTTTATTTTTCGTATAGCACTCACGGCAATGCTTCAACCTGTACATACAACATCTTATCAACACTAAAGGCCTGTAATTTCCCTGTGTGGTATATGAGCATACGCACACACACACACACACACACACACACACACACACACACACACACACACACACACACACACACACACACACACACACACACACACACACACACACACACACACACACACACACACACACACACACACACACACACACACACACACATACACACACACACATACACAATTGAGAAATCAGTTTTCATTTATCAAGTATGCACCAACCATATACTCAGTAGCTACATGATATAGCTACCCATCGTGGGTGTGACTTAAAATAGGTGCATAACCCATCTACTATATATTGAAGTTTCTAACAAACACATCCACATCAGTTATATGCAGCCATGTATGTAGCTATACGTATATATCTATGTGAGAGCTATTGCACTAATATAGTTAAATATAGCTAGCTATTTATTCATGCATACAATCACCAAATGTATCATGTGATCATATTACATGTGTAACTACCATAAGAGCAGTCTATGCATCTATGCTTGTGTATTAACTATACACATGCATAGATTGTCTACTAGTATTATGCCACTTCAGTGTCAACTACAATCTTATTATACCTTTTCTTCATGACTCACTGGTAATGTGATCAATGTAGTGGTAATTGTATTTAAAGCAGTATACTGTCTGAGTGGTGTCTGTACTGTGTAGCCATACCTGTGTGAATCATGTTTTTGTTACAATGCCAAATTAAAGGCTTTTGTTTAACAAATTACCTACATTCGTTTTGTTACTTTATACTTGCTTAGTTTGTTAACTTGAACATTTGCTTAACAGAAACAGATGATTATATATAGTTTAGACAAAATATTTAGTTGTATTGGTGTCTCTCTCCCTTAGTTACATATGGGTAGCTGGCTAACTAAACACGTTGTTTATACAATGTAACTGCTTTTCATATGTTATAGTAACTTGGTATTGTAACCATTATGCTAGCACTACTACAGGATATTTTTATACCACTGTAATTGTAAGTCGCATTTTGACAAAGCACTCTTAAAAATGACTTCTTGACTATAGCAATAATATAGCTGACTTTCAAAAATTTGTGAAGTTCACAACCAGCTATAGCTAGCTAGCTACGTAGTAGCATAAACAATTTGTGTGTGGCCAGTGTAGCCAAGAGAGGAGGCTGAGGGGCAATTAGCCCTGGGCCCCAGTATACATATAGGCCCATGAACTGCATGTTACATTGGCCTGAGATTCCATACCTCTTGGCAGCCCTGGTCATGGCACATTGCACAAGTGAGGTTAGCAGGTATTTGACATGTACAGGCCACAACAATATAGAATTACTTCACTAACTAACTAACTACATAACTTTGTACATTGCACGGGTTAGAAGTTGCATCATTCTATATGCCTAGTGATAATGTGATGAATCTTGGAGTAACCAGTTTCAACAACATAAAATTTTTACACCTCATGCATGCATGGTTTGTCATCTTCCATGTATATTGTACAAAGGTAGTGAACATGAAAGGAATTATGTATCCAGTTACACAAAAGCATTATGTGAAGCCGAGCACCAGCTCTGTCCAGCTGGTAGCTAGCTATTAAATATTATCAAGGATTGATAGCTCTCTCTCCAATTATGGCATCCTTGTACGCCAGTGGATTCCCAACATTCTTTATGTAAGGTTGCCATGTAGCTTTACATGTCTAAGTAATTCACATAAATTGTTGGCTTTATAGTGGTAATTGTCAGAAGACAACTAAAACGTTATAATTATGTTAGTGAATCTAGATTAAAAGATGCTATAGCTACTAATCTGTTGTTTGTACAATCACGATATCATTAAAAATAAACACACACCTTGCAGTTTGTATTACATGAACATAATTTTTCAAGTACACTTTTACTTAGCTGCACCTTTCATTTTAAGGAACATATCTATATATACAACTAATCCATAATCTGTTAGGTATCTACATGTATAATGGTATGTGAGTTTAGTAGTTTTCCTGCATGTTTTGTTGATATGTGTGATCCTATAAGTGGATGTAATTGAAGTCATAGAGTGTAACTACACCTTCCGACGACTATAATGAGATTAAAGGAATTATAGAAGTGTTTTACAAGTGATAGCTAGAGCCTCTACAACAACTCATATGGCTTCCTGAAGCAGTATAATATATAACAACACTGAAGGCACATACTGCTTGTCTCTTACTTCTATATGTGGTCTCTTGTGTGGAGCTGTGTGGTCTCTTGTGTGGAGCTATTGTATGTATCTGTTTACTGTGGAATGTAAACTTGTTAGACCAACATTAACTTCCTTCATTAACAGGAGATCTGGTCTGACTGTAGTTATGCATGGTATACAGTATCTATCCTTTTTGAAACAAGTTTAAATGCAGTCAATATAAAGTTACCCTTTATGTGTTATGTTTGTTTTCTGTTTTGTACTTTTGAGAATTTGCTATAAAGCGGGATTACATCCCATCATGCAGTTAGGTTAACATAACTTCAGGGAAATAACATGGTTGATCAGTAGAAATTTCCCATTATTGAGCTAAGAGATATGGATTGAAAGTATAACAATGATAGCTATTAGTTTCAGATACCAAACAATTCAGTAGAATCTATGTAAGGTTGGTAACGCATGTACTCGTCAACCTCCTCCAGAGTATTCCTAACAAATAGGCTCTTGATTGGTCTTTTGGTAAAGTAATAGGTATAGGCATGCTCATGTGATCTCGTAACTATCATACATGTTCCTTCGACCAGTGTATAGGTAGGGTTGGGCAATATCACAAACTTGATATCACGATACTCATGACAGTAAATATCCTGATAATCGATATTATTGTGATATCAGCTGAACATCAAAGCTAACAACAGTGCCTATTTATAAGCATTGAAATTGTGAATGTAGTATGAAGTATTTTGCTGATAATACAAATCTGGATGTTACTGAGTAAAAAACCTTACGGTATTGACAATAATATTGCACTGCTGATATTACGATACTGAAAAATTCTCTTCGACATCAATTATTGTGAGACTTAATATCACGATACACAACAATATTGTAATATTGTCCAACCCTATCTATAGGACAACAACAGAATACAGCTCCATGTAACTTAGCAACGTGTAAGGAAACTTTAGACACTATTGCTTATAGCAACATATTGCTTAACTGAAAACCAACTAAATAAACGTCAACAGTAGTGTCAGTTTCAGTCCTATCCATAAACTGCATGCCAGCATTTTTTGTCAACAGCTCTGGTAAATTTTATTAACTACTAAGGAGTATTTGTGGACAGCAATGTTAACTACATTGTGGTACTGTTTTGTGTGACTGTTTACAACTGTATAATTGCCTGCATATGTATATAAGTGCATTTTCCTGTCATAATATGTGGGTACTGTGCTGTTTACTTAATTCCACAGTGACCAGAAATGTATGAATACATTTTGGGTTCTATCCTGTTAGTTGATTAGGTAATCTGCAAATATTACATTATACGCAGATGCCACACAACTTACACTGATATAAGCAGTCACAGTGACTGTATAGTTAAGTAATCCATAAATATATAGTTTACCATATAATGTCAACTGTATTCTGCCATCTTGTTGCTTTCAAAAGGAAATGGTTTTCTTAAGCATTTAACATGTGCTTGGGTGTGCTAATATCTTACCCAAGTGTGGTATGTGGGACCACACTTATTGTTATACTCTAACATGCATATTTGCGCACTTGTGTAAACCAGTGTATACATGCATGACCTTTATAGCTCTCCAGTACATCACAGGTCGATAGTATATAAAATGGACAATAACATACTGAGTCATACTAAATTTGTATGATAACTCCGATCCAAGTAAACGTAAACCTTAGTCCCTAATAAGAACAACCTTAAGCTATGCTTACATGTTCAACACATTTGAAATCAAAATGGCATGCAGACAACTACCAAACATTAGTTGAGAGCCGCGTATTTTTAATCATAATGCCAAACCTGAGATCGGATGGCATACAGCTATTACAGTATAGCATAATGCCATTATTTTATACATAAGAGTGATGTCATATGCATGTTGTCATCATAGGTCTAGGCTATATTTTATGTCCATTCCCTTCTTAACCATAAACTACAAGTAATGTATGATGCTCAAATTTTAGTATATACCACTATGTCATGTTCATTATTGTTTTGTTTACATAGGCTAAGGCTGCTGGTACTCCACAAGCTCAGTTGTAACATGACAAGTTTTCAAGTGTATGCTGTGATCAAATAATGGCAACAATTGGACTGTTGTTGTGCTTGTTCATTAAGTCTCTATACACTAGTATGTTAATATTTTGAAACAATATGTAGCATGCAGTGGGTTGAAGGTGGGGTATTTTCCACTTAAGTGTCACTTCGTACGTAGAGTTGCAATGGTTTCGTTTTATATGGCTTCTGCCCTGGTATAAATTCGGTGAATGTAAACAACAATCATTTTAGTCACGTTTTGCTATAGGTAACTATTTTGCTTCAGTAAATAACTAGGTAACCATGAACGATATACCTCCCAGAGAAGGCATTCTTGATTCCGCCAGTTGTCCGTCGTGTCCATTACGAAGGCGTCCTTCGATGATGAAAAGGCTACGAAGCAGCTTTCGTAGAGCCATCAGCAATAAAGAGGTCTTGGCGTCGGAAAGTAAGATGGTCTCCGGTGCCTTACGGCCTAGCTTAAGTGCCGAGATGCTTAATTCACCGGAGGCGTTCACTGAAGAGCCGTGTGACCGTCGTTATAGCAATCAGATGACATTTAGTGCTACTACGCTGTGGGATAATTTAGTGTCTTATCTGGAAACCAATGTAAACCCTGGGACGCGGAGACGCTCTCTGCGAATGTACAACAACTGCTTTTTTGGACACGAAGCTGTGAACTGCCTGCACAAATACATCACCACGGGTTTGTCACGACAGTGCGATCGCGAGCAAGTTGCCATTCTCTGCCACAGATTCCTGGTGCTTGGAATAATCGAAGATGCAAAATGCATTCCTGAAGCTGACCAAGACTTCAATACTGGGTTGCTTTATAGATTGACGGCTCAGAAAAAGTTTTGGGAACTTAACAGTTTAAAATCAGACGATGAAGAAGACGAAAGTGATGGCAACTGCAAGGAAGAATCACCAGTAGTAGCACTGGCATGTTTATCAGATGACTGTAAAAAAGCTGCTAGAGAGGAAGTTTCTGATAAGTGCAGTAAAAACAAGCAACATAGAAGTTTGAGACGATCAATACTTGATGGTGTTAAATGTCATCTAAAAGAGAACAGACCAAACGTTGGCCACAAGTTGTCCTTAACAACAGAAGATCATGAAGTACATTCCAAAGTGATAAGAACTTCAGACGATGATGAAATTAAATACTCATATTCAAGTACAGACACTAAGTCAAGTAATAATGATGCTGATTCAAGTGGCAGCAGCAGAGGAGCAAAGTGGCAACCACAAACACAGTCGGTAACTGCACAGAAGGCAAAAAAGCCAGCCTTGACCAGAAAACGAAGGTGGCATTCGATTAAAGACAAAAGTCATAAGGCAGGGAGCAAGCAAGCTCATCTTATCCCTCAGCTAAAAACAAAAATGTCACTCAGAAAGAAAAAGAATATGCCCAGCAGTGAAACTGACAAACAATGGGTTGCATTTGGGTATATTTAATTTGCTAATTGTTTGTAAATTATTTTGAATTAAGATTTTTATTATATTTTAAATGAAAACTATTAGTTACATTGGACAGTCTAATAACTCAAGTGTGCATGTAACCATATATGATGACATAGTCACTACTATGGTATAAAATGATGTTAACCCACATCACTTTCTATATAAGTATGTTATGGTAGAAACTTGGAAGAATTCAGGTGGTGGGATAATAGAATGATGTGAGTGGACATACAGGTGATTTATACAATTAAATTAATTACGTTATTTCAAGCAGTCCGCTAGGCTAGGTGACAATAGTGTCAAGGAAGTAGGCAGAAATATCCCAAAAACCAATCCACCAACAACACCTGATCATGAGGCCTTAATCACAAGAAAATTAGCTAGCTATATATATAGGCACTGGTAGAGCAATTGAGGGAGTATTGATTATTGTTTTGCCCAAGTAAGCTATAGTAGCAACCACCAAGTAAGCTATATCTTCATTATTAATTTGTGTAAAGATATTGATCTGTTGCAATATTAATTGGAATCTTGTTTAATCTCACATTTCAACTACCCTAATAGAACGCACACGTGTTAAAACATACATGCACATGCCTTGGGGCTGGGGATCCAACCACCATCAGCACCATGCATAAAATGCAATTGGTTATATAATTATGTACATGCATATACAGCACTTACATACATGATCATAATTTATTTATATTTTAAAAGCACACACTCTATACGGATTCTGCAGGTTTAAGGGTTAAGAAATTAAATTTACTCATGTGCATGATCAAAGCTTGAAAACATTATAGGCTTTTAATCTGTCTCACATGTACAGTATGTAGACTACTTGCAGTAGTAATTTTTATCTATCATCCAGGGGTGGTCTCTGAGTAGGGGGTCAGAGAAGACATTGTTGCATAGTTTCTACATCATTCAAGTTGTAATATAAAATACTTTTCAACAGAGGCCTGTTCCACCAATTGCTCTCCTGTTAAGCTCTCTTGCAACTCATTCAAAACAAATAAATAATTATAATTATTAACTTCTGCAGCTGATTAAATACTTGTGTTGTGCTCCAGCTGGAGGCTCTGTTACAATACTATTTGTATGATATATCTCTTACAGTAGCATATAATATTATATACACGTATACAGATCTAGAGTATGCATAGCCCCATGCAGTGCCAATGAGGAAGAATACTGAGGAAGTAGCTACCAATGCTTTGATGATAGTAAAAGGTGTGTTGATGGAATGAACAAGTTTTTACTTTAGCAGCTGTTAAAGGAAAATCACTACTGACTTTTACTGTCTTGTTGTAAACAGTTACTATCACAATTGTGGTGATATGCATTCCTTGAACATTAAAGCGATTCAAACACACCTACATATCTTAATGAATCATTTTAGTTAACACTTCTAAAATTCATTTTTGCTATTGAACAACATTTAATCGGTTAGACTACCACATACCACTCAAGCGTGTACGTAACTATGCACAAAGTTAAGCTATACACACAATTATTATACTTGCATCGTCATATCATATAGCACAATTTTTTGATAATGGAAAAGCACTAAGCTACGGCTATATAACAATCTGTCAAAAAATTTCCCTTTCAATAGTTTCTCCAGTAGATTTAGTTTACTTCTTTAGAGACGTGTGGGTGGAAGGGAGTGCCTTTAAGGCCAGATCAAAAAAAAAAAAAAAAAAAAAAGTAGTATAACTAATACAGGTGGCCTAGGATCAGTGCTGCCCATCAATATTTTCCCCATCAAATTAAATCTTCTCAATGGAGTGCATCCATCAATATCAAAAATTGCGCTATATGGTATTGCCTGAAGATTACTGTTAGTACAGTTCATCAAACCACCTACAGTGGTGGGCAGTATATAATTAAAATGTTGTCATTGATTTTAAATATAGTAGCAAGTTAAGCCATATATATATATTAAGGCATGCATGGTTTGTCTGGCATGTTTAAATTCACTAGTAATATATAGCTGTATGATAAAATAGCCCACTAGCCATAAGCTATGCACATGTGGTACATGGAGTCTATCCCAGAGTAGTGATTTAGCTAGCAAACACGGATTGCAATGATGTGGATTGTATTTTAAAAGTAACAATTACATGATCATGAGTGGCGGCTAACAGGCTACTGAAGTTTCTATGCTTGTGCTGGTATATGTGTGGTTTGGTTCAGAACATTGGAAGGCAAAGCAGGCCTGTCTTCCAACTTATCATACTCTATGTGAAACTCCTTGTTCATTCTTCTCCAGTTGGCAGTATCAAAATAACAATAAGTGCCTCGTTCATAAGTTGTGGTCTTGTAGGATGGCTCAATTCCTGGAGCCCTGGTTATCCAAACCCTTTCTTCTTTGTGATAACGCCAGTCACGGTTATACCTTTAATGTATCAAATAAACACTTATGTGTTTATGTGCTTCAAATTATACAAATGAATAAAAACATATAACTACTTATTATTACATTACACTTTTAAGATTTTTATTGCTTCTATTTTTATTAATCTAACTTAAAGTAGTTAATCTAACTAATTACGCAAGCAGCAACATAGTTTTAGCTAGCTATAATCCAATGGTGAAGAGTAGTTAAAACATGATACTGAAAATATTAGAATCATAAAATACAATTACTGTAAACTATATAGCTAGCCAGAAAATTTTCTAAGGGGAAAACTTTAGGACCTGCAGAATGTTAGCAGTAACACATTTTGCAGTTTAATTAAGAACTACATATGGCGTTATTGTATCAATAACTAGTTACAGACCTTGAAGGCATGTTGCTATGTTGCTGGTTACTGTTAGCAACAGAGCAGCAGCAGCAGGTAGTAGTAGTAGTCGTGAGAACAGATCTCATAAAAATGAGTGTTGAATTAGAAAATTAAGGTAGCCTGCACTTTTATCACTTCTATTTTTATTATCTGACTAACCATGTAATTGTTCAAATTTGATTACTAATGACATCACATGATGTGTACACTATTAGCACAGACATGTATGGGAAATTATGTAGTGTTGATAGTACCCATGGTTACCTAAGTATTAAACACTTCAAGGAACAAATAAAACGTGTGAATAAAAAGCCAAGTTTTAACACTATGTGTCTCAATTAATTAAAGTAACACTGCTTGTCGCAGAGATTATAATATCTACAATGTTCCAACAAACATTACAATATGAACAGATGTTACAAAATCATTCCCTAGCCTACCTTCTTGCTTTAGTGATTGGCAAATACAAATGTATGCTCTATTAGAGTGTTTTAGTTAGTAACAAATTGTGATATGTATGATAAAGCATTGACCAGTTCAATCTAAATGGCAACATAGTCATAATAATAACAATGCAAGCCTTTATTTTCAATTCATAAACATTTCTAGCATTCTGTTATATATGTCGAGAAGAACACGTGTTTTGAAAACTGTGTATGAAGATATTTCAGAGGGTTTAAATACCATATAGCTAATGGAATATTTTCACTAGGTGTAAATGGATTTGCTGCAATTTTGCTACAATAATCATAAGGCCTAAAATATAGCTGATGACAGCTGTGAACTCAGGTCAAATTTTCATACTGAATGCAAACTTAACAAAAATTTATGCATTGTGAAAAATCCCTTTACAGTATATCATACTCACAGCTCAATAGTGGCTAACAACTGTAGCAACTCTCCTCCATTACTGTAGTACAAGAAGAATAGTAGATCTTCATTGTATCTCTTTAACTGAATCGGAGCCAGCTGTGGTTATAACATGAGAATATACATGTTTTACACAGGTGCATTTACTGTAATAGTTCAAACTTATTTGTGAGATAATAATGTCGTGAAAACCTTCAAAATAAGGTTCTCATGTTTTTTATCCACAAATCAGGTAGACTTCACAAGGTATCGTACATTGTGAGTACAGTATTGACGATTACGTTTTTCATAAAAGTAACGGTTTTTCTGAAACTTGCAAAAATTTCATCTCACAAAAATCTTGAACTACAGGTACGTATGTTGAATGCAACACACCTTATCTCTAATGTATGGATGGATGAGGTATTCTTGAGGAACTGGAAAGTCTGTTTCAAGACATAAAATTCAATATAAAAAATTAACAGCTGGGAGTGTCCACCTTACCAATGTCTTGTGCTCTACAAGGAGCGTCAGCCCAAGGAGATGCAAATGTGCTACAAAGACTCCTGGAGAAATGACACAGTGGATAACAATGGCCACTGCTAATTGATCACAATAGCTTACTCAGGAGAATTCAAGTTTAGGCCAAGTGTTGTCAAATCACTAAAACCAAGGACCACAAACTGTAAAATGCACCTTGTAATAATACAGACTATGTACCTTCCTAATGCCAATGCAACTAAACCAGGATCAGTCTCTGCAGCTCTGATGAATGTCAGAAGACCCATCATTCCAAATTGATCCTGTACCATATTAGCCGGTATGGAGACTATAAGGAGTTTTTATACTATGTTTATAGTATAGTGGTAAATTTACTGACCTGGTTGAGGCACTCGTTTCTGTGCTCCCTTAGGTGGGCCTATAGGAGTGGCTGATGCTAACCTGTGAAGTGATGCAATCACACTACATCACATGATCACATTACATCATTGATCATACTACATCACATGATCACATTACAGTATTGATCACACCACATCACATGATCACATTGTACCCTAAGAATAATAAATATCCAACAAGTATGGGAACTACTCTAATAAATCATACAGATGAGACATTGACTACACCATAGATTGAGAAAATGTGTCAAGGAGTTTTAGAGATATGATTATGCAAAAGTAATAAAAGAAATGAGTGCGAGCAGTGTGATTATGGCTATACTGTATCAGGGTTGAAACCAGGTCAATTGCATGATGGGTTATTTCTCTCTGGGTTGCCAGTTAAGCTCAAAAATCAATTGACCCGGGTTTGTAATACTCTCTAATATAGCAGTCACAAATATACTGTATATATAGCCTAAAAATTTTGAGGATTTACAATTTTCGTGGAACCATGAATTTAGGAGTTTCATGAATAAAATTTTTGTGATTGTGGATTGCAGAAAAACAGTATAAGCCTTATCCGAAACTACATCATTAAATAAAAGATGGCGTTGTTAGTGGGGGGACTTTAATATTTTTGAGTGTTGCCGCCAATGGAGGCTTGTAGTGAATAGTCGTTGTTCGCCATTCTGAAAAGAGTAATTCTCACCAAAAACCAATATGGTAATAAGGTAAGCCGTGGCTATATTACACATGGCAAAAGCAGGCATTTAATTTTTCAACCTGAAAAGTTGTCAAAACGTTCAAGTATATTTGGCAATACTTTTTATCGCAATACCTGTGTGTTAAATTTTGTTATCTTCTTTCTGGACTGTGAAAAATTGAATGCAAAATTTCTCTCCCATACGTTTCAATACTCAAAAATATTAAAGTCCCCCCAATAACAACACATCTTTTATTTAATGACATAATTTCAGATAAGGCTTATTGAATTGTACTACAGGACAATTTTTCAAAATCCACATATCCACAAAAAGTTTTTACCCTCAAAATTTTTAGGCTAGCAGCCACAAAATTGTACTGGTGACTGTTCTATTAGAGAATATTGATAGGTTTAATGCTAGTCTTCCAGGTCACCGAGTCTAAGGCCAATGGGTCAGCGGATCACCAGGTCACCATGATTGACCCGGTTTCAACCCTGCAACACAATAATCCTTAAATACAAGGATTTGCTTCTATTTTTCTCAGCAGTAGTGTATGTCAAACCTCAAGGTTTAATAGTTTGAGGTTAGTCTACAAAATAGCAGTACTTACCCTTGTAAAGAATCCTTTGAATCAAGCAACCCAATTTTAGATGGTTCAATTATGTCATCAATCATACATACGTAGTTATACAACTGAATTTTATGCAACATTTAATGACAAAACCTCCCAGTCTATGGTGGCAGGGGTAGAGGAAGGTATTGAAGCTGGGGGGCCATAGCTAAACTCAAGTGAATTTCTATTGAAAAACCGAATTCCTAGTCTTAAAATATATAGCTCCCCCATTTCTGCCACCTATGATAATGTTTTTTGTATGGATACTAGGGCTGAAACGAATATGAAATTTAGGGTTCGAATAGTTTGAATGGCAAAGCGAGCGAATATCCGAATAGTTTAAATAAGCCATTTTACTATTAAAATACATGATTTATGCTAGAAATACATAAAATATAATTCATTTAATTACTGAAATACCTTTAAATTTCTAGTTGATTACAAAATATGCAGGAATTAATGCAGAAAATTTATTCACTGTACATCCGAATACTCTCTTGGTATTCGAATACCTATGCAACCGAGAGAATATCCGAACGAATCGAGTATTTGTTTCAGCTCTAATGGATACAAGAAAACTTTAGAAATGTGCAGTTAGTTATAACATGTATGGTAAGGCAGTTAGCATGAACAGTATATATACAGCAATAATGAGTACATACTTTTCCTTGTTGGCTCCAGGAGCAAGATCATAACTTGTGGTAGCTGGCCTTGCCTCTACATGAACACACGTATCAGTTACAGTGTACAAATCTTCAGTGCATGTCATACTATCAATGTTTTTAGCAAAATTCAACATATTGAATTTCACAGATTTGTCTGTAAGCTTCTAATACATACAGAATCTAGTTTAGAATTTATTAATTCACATTTTATATGCTTCTTAAAATAACCACCAAGGAGTGTTAATCTCTGCTAAACAAGCTATCTTTCTCATTTTGAAAATGTCTTCAAAAATATACTTCATAAAGTTTTCAGCTGCTGCTACCAAGTAATGTTTATAACATTCTTAAAGCAATATATCATGTAAACACATGTTTTCAGCATTTGCACTTAGTACACCCACCTGGTAAAGCACTGCTGGAAGGCTAAAATTAAAACACAACATAAATAATTAACAAGTGTTATTAACAGATACAAAGTACTTACAGGGAATTTTACTTCACTGGGTGTCTCCAGTGAGCTCTCTACAGCAGCAAAGGAGAACATGATACACTACCTCACTAGTAATACTATCCTACTACATAACTGTGATAACATCACACATACCTACTACATAGTGTAAAAAATCTTATTTCTTTTCTGTTTAGATTTTCACTTGATGTTCAAAGTATTGTTATAGCTTTAATGTCTAACAGGACATGTAGTTTATAAGTTGTTTAGTGTCTTCTCTTGAATGTGTTGACTACTGAATATGCTTTACTGACATGATCATGCAAAGCAGTGATCAAGGCTTTGAAATTAACACTGCCTTTAACACAAATATGATATTGTGGTTTAGTATACAAAGAAAAGTAAAGTGTTCATGATTGGCTTGTGAGTTAGTAGAGGTAAATTCTGCATAAACAACCTTATCAAGAATTTCACATGAACTACTGTAACATGGTTAATTAATTTTTAGGTGCATCCTTTTAAATATATTTAAATATCAAATAGCTAGGTAGGCAAGAATTTAAACTTTTGACCACTATGGATGTGTAAAGAAAATAGTTTGACTTATATGCAACAGCAGTTACATTACATATAGATATTTGTGTACATATGCATTGTGTATACCTACCATTTGGTTTGGATATGGGTGGTTTAGAGCCAGGCAGTGCAGGAAAGTCTTCATTCTGTATCTGAAATTCTGAGGTAGTTTCAACTGGCTTGCTAATCTGCACAGCTAAAAATGACAAAATACTCCGAGTACAAATAAATCAACTACAAGTGTCTTTAGTATATAATTATTATTAAAACAATTTGATGAAAAAGAAGTGAAAATTTCACCTAACATTTTTTACAAATGGTTGTTGTGTGTGTAAAGCTGTACTATATGATTGCATTACTGCTAATTTCATCATTATTACATAATGACTCAAGGATTGGTGGGCATGATATAGAATAACATACCAGTACCGTATCCATGCCTTGAGGGTAGTATGCCGGGTATCCCCATGGCACTTGATAAACTTGATGAGTCAGGTCTACTGCGAGCCCCAAGTACTGGAAACTCTGACATGTCAAAACTGTGTCCAACTGGATCAGGTACTGCAATAGCACGTGTAGCAACATGTAGCAAGTTAACACTATACTATATCTTATGAAAACCAGTATCCCAATAATGCAGTGATATTTTAGTGTTTTAATGTGTAACGTGATGAGATCATTAACTCTTATAAACATACTGTATAGCGCAAAACTTTGGCAGGATAAAACTTTGGTAAATTTGACAACACTATTCGCCAAATTTAATCTTTTAGGCCAGCATTTATCGGAAATGTCATGTGTAGCTAGTTAGCTGATTGCATGAAATTTTCAAGGATAAATTTTTGTGGGTGCTTCAAAAATCCACAAAACTTTTAGTCCTCGAAAGTTTTAGGCTATACAGTATAATGAGCAACATGATGAAATACAATGTAAAATGTTTTGGTTGATTACATGTACATACGTAGTTAGTTATATAATGATAAGAGTTACTGGTCTAACCAGTACAGTAACAAAACAACACATAATGTACTCACATCCTGAAGAAGCAAAGCCTGATGATAATGGGTTTAGCATTGGCTGTGCACGAGCTCCTACCCCATAGTTACTCAATGGTAGAGCACTGTTTGAGAGACGTTTCTTATTAACACCACACACACACACACACACACACACACACACACACACACACACACACACACACACACACACACACACACACACACACACACACACACACACACACACACATACACACACACACACACACTGAATAAATAACTAGTACGTATTACCTGCCAATGGCTGAAGACAAAGAGTTGGTTCTTCCAACTGGCTTGGAAGTCATGGCAGTGGATCCACCAGATAAACTGCGGCTAAGACCACCAGCACCACTACCAAGTGACATCATACCCCTATTAACAATACATTATTTCACAATGCATACAGTATACAGCTATTACATCAATAGATGTGCAACTATAACTGTAAGCACAATGTGTAGTGAGATGTGGACTGCTGTCATACATAGTATGCCACTGTTGACTTACGGCCAATGATAGCAGTCTTGTACAGTGATAATGGCATATGTTTGTAGGAAAGACACACTACTCATTTCATTGCTTCATATCGTGTGAGTTATTTAAGTGTTGTCATTTTGAAGGGAACTGAACGAACTTTCATTTCATGCACTATAAATAGCTTATCCAATTGGCATGTAGAAGTATGTAAAGGTTTCAAGCTTTTTATATGTGCATTATGATTTATCAAAAAAGCCTTATGCACATTGAAGGGTTAACATACGTATGCATTTTATTCTCATCAAAAATGGCTGACCTTGACGTGGATGAGTTGCTGCCAAGTTGTTGCGATATTCCAGTAATACTGGTCATTCCAGGGTATGTTTGGCTTACTGAACTTCTGTTGACAAACTACAAAACAAATACAACTCACGTACAGTAATTTCATAAATAAACAACAGCTGTTAAGTATCAGAGTAGCATCATGATAAAATATTATATTTTGATAATGAAGTCCAACATACAGTAATCAAAATACTAATCATATATCTTAAGGTGGCGGTTAAGCAATTGGAGGTGCCCCATAATATGAAGCCATACAATGAATGATGCAATTTATTGTGTTTTAATGCACACCACACATAATTTAAAATGGCGTTTTTGTGAATGAGAAGGTGTTTAATGGTAAGGAAATATTTTGTTTTTCATAATAACTCATTAATATTGGGAACAATTCATACTTGTACGTTAATTTTTCGAACAGAGGAGCAAAACCGTGAATGGTTACTGATGGTTACAATGATTAGTACAAAATATTGATAATGGCTTTTCTCTCCATCTTAGTATCACAATTGTCTGAAACATTGTAAGCCACTAGGCAGACGGTAAACAAATGTGGCTACGTATACTCATTGCAATCTGAGTTAGTCAGGTGGCAATCTGGTAGAATGCTGACAGCCTTCACGGCGATTAAATAGTTTCTGTATTGAGACTTTATAATAATACGTAAACACATAGAAAACATAGTGAATAGCTGATTTCTTGAGTATAAAATATTGGAGGGCTTGCGTATTTTGGTAAAGGTGACCAAATCATCGTCTTGAAATGCCTCGCAAAAGTAGCATTCAGTTCGTATTAGTGCTTAACTAATAAGAGAATTAAATAGCTAGTATACTGAACTTCTAGACTATCGGATATATTGATTAAACAGGCTTTGTTACTGTGGTATTATCTAAACAATTAAATGCGTGGGTGGAATGCTTTACTGCCACCTTAAAGAATTAATATGTACATTCACTGATTTGAGTACACTATGACTATTTGCCTGTATACTTTGTTTTACTATGATATCTGAGAGGTTACTATTATCAAGTACTACGTATGTGGTGGGTTATTTTCAGGGGAGAAAACATTCATGAATGCCCAATGGTGTCATTATTGACAGGAAGGTTTCACGAATGGGCATGAAAACATTTATGCGAAGATCGTGACTACTCTGAAAGTGACGTAAATGTTGATTAAGGATTTACTTGTGACAAGACTCTTGCTTATGATTATGTGATATGTGCAGAATTAATTAGTTAATGCCATAAGCGTGGATGGAACATGTTACATAAGAAACGGCAGTTGTTTGCTAAACATGAGGTTTAAAACAGCTGGAAGATTGAACATACGTATGTAACTGAGCAGTTTGCTTGCAAGCCAGAGTTTTATTAGAGCAAATATTCAAGCCAGAGCCAATATTCTATACATAAACAAAACAGTTGCTCCTTGTGTGTCATACGTGAGTTACTCGCAAGTTGCACATGAGCTTCATGCAAATATTGCAGCTGTGTGAGTTGCTACTAGCACTAATAAATAAGCCTTTTCACCTTTATTTTAAAGCAGTGGTTGTAAGAGGATGGCGCTGGATGAACTATTCAACAAGCATTAGCCTCCAAAGATTTGGCGGAGTGCCACCCACGTTTAGCAGGTGTTTGAAACTATTGTGATCATCAAAGTAGTGCGCTCCACAAAGAAGGATTTATAGTTTGAAGCAATGATGGCGTCTTGGCTAAGCAGGATTGCCTACTCGTCAATCTGAATGCATGGGAGCACATACTCACAGCAGGGCATGCTGTGTGTGCTCGTGAGTCACTCACAAGGCGAGTGCGAGGCTCACATGAATTTCTCACAAGTAAAACGCATACACTTGTTACCTTACATCTACAGTTATGATTCATTCAAATTTCAAAGTGATCATACTTGTGAATCATGAGATATACTTTTAAAAATCATGGTTTTTCTCTATTGTGGAGGACCAAGACAGAAAACGACAGAAAATATACCGTATAGTTGATTTTTTGAGGTACTTATATTCCTTTCTATTTTCACGAATGTCCTTTCCAAATGGTATATATTTGGTGTATTTTTCATTTTTGCTTATTTTTTTGAACACTTTAATTTCATGAATGTATCAACATCCACGAAATTCATGGAATCTAAGTACCTCGAAAAAACCAACTATGTATATGGTATGGGAAACCCATAAAATTTATGCAGCATCTCATGACTTACAGTTAGAGACTTGAAAAGGACTACTCCATACCTACCGATGATTCAATATTCCGGTTGCCAGGAGTAACTATTACGTTTGTGCATGAAACAATTAGAATAATGAATGTGATCCACTGATGAGCACACTTTGAACATCACACAAAGAATTTCAAAACTGGAAAGAATGTGAACATAGGTGTGAAGGTGAAAACTTGTCATCAAGTGTCATGGAAAGATTTCAAATTTTTTGTCTATCAGTAAGTTTAAAAGGTTTCTAAAATTGAATTTTTTGATCCAATTGTGATAGACAACATTGATACTTTTATTTGTTCAATATGCATTGACAGCAATGCCTTAAGTACAATTTGTAAAATTCAGGTAATGAGTTATAAGTACCCATAAAGAAATAGACAAAGAAAAAAATGAATGAAAAAATTTTAAATGAATATTTTGGAATGGCCATATTTACCAACTAAAGAAATTGTGCAGTTACCACAATAAGAGCATTATCATAAGTATATAGCAAGTGGTTTTTACCAGAGAGAAAAATACTGATATAATGCTTTAATACGTACATGCTTGTTAGCCATTAGTATCATCAATCCATTACAAAGTTAACAGCAAAAAAAGAAAATACAAAAATCTAGCAAAAAATAGCCATGTTACTTCGAGCATTGTCACGGAGCACTACCGCACATACAATTGGAGTTCTTGTACAAGAACATCTTCATTGTCAGGTCCTTCATCGCGGCAAATTCGTACCTCAATATCCTTATTAGCAGTCGGTGGTATCTGATGATAGAACCATGGCAGGTTGGGCTTGGAACAACAACTGTTTTTACTGGAACAACCTTTACCGTCCCACACAGGATCAGCTGTGAAGTAACGTCCATATGATGATAATGGTATAGTATGCAAACTTCCAGATTCACAATAGTAGTTGTCATGAACAAAAGATGGTGGTAATTTACCAGGATACTGAGAGCATGGACAGTTAACAGGATATTTTGCCAAAGGATCAAATTTATCACTAAATCCTATTCCATAGGACCATATATGCTTCCTTGGAGTATCATAAGTTATAGAAACACCATCTACATATGGACCATTAATTGATCGAGTAGAGAAATGGAAACTAGCAAATCCATCAGTAGATCCCTTCTGATAACCCACTACCATTCCACATACTCTACTGTATGGAATATTGTAAGTAGTGAAATAAATAGAGTAACATCCAGCATTGTTACTAGGAGCTGCACAAGCTGCAACAGGACTAGTAATTCTCTTCCATCCATAAGGACAACTTCCTCCATAAGGAAGAACATAAGCTATGCTCATCCATCCCTTCTCTCCTCCACACTCTAGGCTCATGTCACAATGCACGTAACGATTGAGACTACCAATTTTGACAACATAATGTCCGGATACCCCACGTGAATTAGGATTCTTATGGTAAATATCTGAACAAGACTTGCCAGGGCAGGATGAAGATGAACCATAATCACATCCAATAACAAGATTGATTCCTCCAGCAATGACCAACAATACTACAACACTCCATGTTACTGACGCCATCATAGATATTATCAGCAAAAGTGAGTAGAAGAGCTAGAGTTGGTGGTGCTTTTATACTAAACTGCTCACATGAGTTAAACCAGACTTTTATTAAAAAGTTAACACGATAGACAATTATCTGATAAACAGGCAGTAGGTATGCTATTGGTGAAGGGATCCATATAAAATGCTATTGAAAAGCTCATCCTTATAAGGCAGCTCATCCTTATAAGGCAGCTCATCCTTATAAGGCACTTAGCAAAACAAGTTTACAACATAACTGAATGAACTACAAGATGTTATGTTTGTAAACTTGTGTTGCCAAGTGGCTTATGAACTTGTATAGTAATGCTTGGAATGATCCCTTCATCACCAAAGCATACCATATAAAGAAATTTTCATGGAACCCCTAATAAATTATATTTATAGTTTTATTTTAATAGGCCCCTAATTACAATTACAATTACTCTTTCAGTTACCTGAGAATGCATAAGTGCTAGCTAATAGCACTGAGTGCACATTTATTTGTTAAGATTACAAGGTGACAAGCAAGTTTAATTTTTACCCGCGTGCTTTGCGACCTGGGTTTTGTTGCGCTGGAGTAAATTTGAGGTACGTAGGTACATAGCTTTGGTCCACACTTTCATTAGCTTCTTTTATCACCTTTGAAGGTATTATACTTCTGACAATGGTCCATTAGACTTATAACTTCCAGATATCTTAGAAGTATATAACACGCAGCATGAGATTGGAATTACTTGAGTGATTTAATTTAAAGATTTGACAATACCATAGTTTTATACCCTAGCTGTAGGAATTCTCAGGCCATTAGTTAGGGGTCTAAATCACTTAGACCCCTAGTTGTGCTACTTAGACCCCTAATTGTGCTACTTAGACCCCTAGTTACGCCACTTGGACCCCTCGCTCTCGGGTGGTGAAAAACATCATATTGAGATCCTCGTAATTTGTATTACTTACTATACTCTGTTCGCGTTCACCTTGCCGGTCGTTTCCCTTGAATAACTTCCGTTGCGAATGGGCTAGAACAAAAAAATTTATATTGCCGTGAAGCCCTTCAAATGCCGGAAACGTTTAGAAAAGAAGCGCTTCCATAGGACTAAGCGCTAAGAAGATAGGGCGCTTTAAAGTTTCTCCATACATTTGTATAGGGGAAACCGTTCAAGCGTAAGGCTTTGAAGTTTATTGCTGGGCAAATTAGTGGTTGAAGTCCAACAAGTTTTACGCGCGCTTATATCATTGGCTGTCATAAGATTACATAATCATCTTTTCTTTCACTCGATCTTCACTCGATATAGCTTATCTTACCCATTGTTTTGTATGTTTTCTTAACAATTTTGGAATGGCCTTTTGCTTCTTTGTTTCGCTCTCGAAGTATTTTGTCACGTTCACGAGTAGATGATCCATTAGCCTTGTAAGGCGCTTAACTTTGAAAGAATACTTCTCACTTAATGCTAAACAAGAAGAGTCCTTTAGTTTCAGCTGCTTATTTGTTGTTAGTGACACTGTAGAATCTAGCGACGCCATTATTATTTGCGCTAAAAGGTAATGGCTATTACGTAGTTGCGTGATGTTACGTAGTTCAGTAATTGGTGGTTGCTTTGAACTTAAACGGCTTCCTGTATTGAGTTTCAACTGCAAGGTGAACGCGAACCTACTATAGAGATGCCGATATATCGCCATATTGTGATACATTAGGCAGTGATACTGTATCGATACACATTTATGTTGTATCGATATATCGATGTATCGACATCAAACTGTATACTTATACATACAACTGATGCTGTAGTTGTGCATTATGGTTGTGAATTTTACAATTTCTTGCTTATAATTTCAGTAAAAATCAGCTAATTCACACTTGACTGTATCGTACAATATATTGCTGTATCGTGATACACCAGTGGCAATATATCGATACATCCAAATTGTATATCATTGCACCTCTATTACTTACATAACTTATTGGCATTATATTCAATTGTATACCTCCTCTAATTCTCTCTCCGTCAGTTAGGGCAAACTGGGCTGCTGCTGAGTGGCATATCGATAATAAAAGTGGGCGCATGCTTGTTTGAAATAAATAGAATCAGTTCATCGTCAAGGAGCATAAGCACGCAATTTGTATATTTTCAATTCAGAATGGCTATCTGTTTTCAGCCAAGTGGAAAAAAAACTACAACAAATGCAAAGTAGTCAGTGTGAAAATTGAAACAGTTTTCAAGGTGAGTATCGCTAGAGTCTAAATCAGTTAGACACCTGTTTTCCATTATTATATGGGTGGGTGCAAAGAGATGGTATTGCTTAAGCTAGAAGATTTAATGACTAGCTGCCACCCATGTGTTTGAGACCATCACAATTGGCAAGATATTGTGTCCAACAGAGGAGGATGAGGGACAATGGCATCATGGCTAAGCAAGACCTCGGGCCATTTTTGGTAAGCAGAACTGACAATGCAGGATGAACTGAACACCAAGTTAAGGTGCCAAAGTCGATGCTCATCAAACCTATCCTCCAATCCAAAGGTCAAAGGGCACCTGCTCGCAGAAAAGAGCTCACAACTTACTTGTAAGGCACACGAGGTTCACACAAAATTCTCAATAGTGAAACTTGTGCACTTGTTACCTGCAGCTGAGCTGTACAGTATAAGTGATGAAATGAGTAGAGTAACATTTAGCATTGTCACAAGGAGCATACAAGCTTTAGTGGGACTAGTGATCTTCCTCCATCCAGTGGGACAAATGTCTCCACCAGCAGCATTAATATTAGCCTCATCCAACCCTTCTCTCATGTCACAATGCACAAAAACAGTAGTGGATACCAATCTTTGATAAGATACTGCCATGTGAACTAGTAAATGTCTGCACATGATTTATCTGGGCGACACACAGTGACTATATCATACCCATTAATCCCATTAATAATACTACAACACTCCATATGTCAGTGATGCCATTATATAACAAAGTAATTAGTAACGTGAATGATGGATTAATAGAGTGACAGTCGAAGTACTTAAACTAAACTCCTAGAGCGAATTCTTAAAAAAATAACATTTTAGACAATTACCTGATAAACAGGTAGTATTGGTGAGGGAATCATTACAAATACAAATAGATGGCATTGAAAGGTTTGTACAACTTGGCAACGCAAGTTCACAAATATTAAGCCTATAGTATTAAATCTCAAGAAAATTCAATTACTATTAATATCATATGATAAGCAGGCAGGACAGCAGACTGTCAGATTAAATATTCTAAGTATTAAATTTTTTTGTGGATTGAATTTTCATGTTCTAATAAGCAAGCAAATTTGTGGGTCCTTATTCTTGTAGCCATTATTTTTGTGGCCATATTGACTGATCTTGTACAATTGCACTACTTGCTGGTACATGTTATACGTAGCACCAGAACCACTTGCTGACACCATGGGCACAACAGTTGCTTATCTCAAACAATTGTAGACCGAGCGAATACTAGAGTTGTCACAGTTGTTGAAAAGCAATGTAGGGGACCTCATCAAATTTTGACACCAGCTCAGGGTTCCTTTCTGTATGGGGAAGAGAGCGTCAGAGTATGATGTGACTGCTACATTGTGGTACTATTTGAAAAATTTCCTGATTTATTGTTGAAGGAAATGTTGGTCCAAAGGATGAAGAATGAACATCCAAGGACACCACGATACCACTTTGGAAGAAGTCAAGGTATTGCCAAGGAAAGTCTTTGTTACTTGAAGGGGATTTAGACAAACAAATTAAAGACTACATTAAGTACTTACGTGAGTGCAGCACTGCAGTTAATATTGCTGTTGTTACTGCAGCAGCTGAAGGTATAACTAGAATAAAAATTTAAATAGGGCCCAGAATCTTTAGTGTTCTCTCATGCCAAAGTATTATTCCTTGTTTCCTTACTTTTTGGAACACCAATGTCGATTCCTACTCACTATTTAAATTTTAAATCTTTAATTATTCTAGTTTGTTTGCTTTCTATATATTACATGGCATGCTTGCATGAGCATAATAATAATCTTTCAGGTCCCTAGCAGCCACCAAAAATGTTACAGACGTCTACTTGCACTTACATGGCAAAGTTGCTGTATTACAGCAAATTACGTTCAATAAACAGCGAAATCTACGTATTTGTCCCAGGCTATAATCACATGTATCTTGAAGTACGCGAAAACAACAGCACCAGCTAGTTACTAATTATAATCATGTGTGCAAGCCAGGGTTTTGTGTGATGGAATAAGCAGAAGTTGTAACAGCTTATCGACACCTTCTTTCGTGAGTTTCTCACCTTGTTTAAAGGAATATAGAAGAACAAGGAAGTATAATGAAGGATAAAAAGACTCACCATGGTGCAGTGGACAAATCTTAATCGGAACAACAGTTTCATAAATCCACAGCGATTTCCTTTGTTGTGTGGAATTTCTGGAACCATACACCTAGCGCTAGTGGGTCTTACGGCAGGGTGGCTGGCTGGCAGATGAAATCCAAAAATTTTAAAATTCGCTACAGATCAAAATGTTAGAGATTTTGCTTCTACAAAGGTACAGCATTATTACAGCAGTACTAATGCATTTAAGTTGTTTTATTCAGCTAAAGCCTGTTGTAAGGTGGTTTTTAAAAGTGCAAAAATAATCTGGAAGCTATACATTTTCATAGTGATCCAAAATTTTTTGAAGAATGCAAGTCAGATAGACATGGAAGTGTAGAATGTATGCAGGTACCAGCTACGTATAACTCAGTAAACTCACCAGCCAAAAGCATACATTGTTTACAGTTTGCACCATATGTATATACTAAATAACTTAGTACAACTTATTCAGTACACAAATCTGAAATTCTGAATACACTTGTTCATATAGGGTGTCTACCTATACAGCTTTAGTCAATACAACTACCTAATCAACAGTAATTAAGTATTTACTACTTAGTGCAGTGTATCTCCCATTAATAGACACAGGAACAGACAGACTGGCACTACCATACATGTACAAATAAATTTAATTTAAAAGCTACTTTTATCATGCACTGACCAAATAAGTAGTCCAGCTGGTTCAAGTTTGGCTGGACCACTTTTATGTCAGGTTTTCTACAGGTATCTTGAAAAGCCACAACTTTTTACACAATAAACTTTATGTAAAAGAGTTTTAAAGCATATTATTGACACCACAATAGCTAGTAAATTATACAGGCAGATACAAAATTATTGGTAGCTCAGATAATCTATTATATGAATTACACCAACTATTTCTGAAGTTTACAGAGTCGTATTATAAACATAGATGTTAAAGAAATGTTTATCTCTTCTGCATAACAAATAAAAAGGATAGTTTCAATTTTGACTTGACCAATCCGAATTAAAGGCCTTGCTGTGGTCCAACTTAAAACTGTGTACTTTCTTCATGAACAAGTTAAATTGCATGCACAAGTATACACGGCACTAAATGCGTGCTACTGAAAACTAACTTGTACATTGGAGTTCTAAGACGAATGTTTATTTTTCAAATGAATTTTTGTACTTCAATAGGTACATACATTTATGCATTAGTAAAGACTCACCAATATTCAGAGTTATAGTATACATGGTTAACTAGACAGATATTAAAAGCATCCTGGGGGCGAGCCTGATCAATGTAGCACGAATAAACATAACATGCGCAATAATAAGAATTGCTATATGTCACGTGTACTTGTCCTAAAGTGTGAGCACGTGGCTGAGGTAATGGGGATTTCAGGTCTTACAGCTTCAAGCTCTGCCTGGTCTTCATTAGTCTCTCTTTCCCTTCTGATTCTATAGCACTCCCTTCTTCTTCTCAGCCTTTCTTCTCTCTCTTCCGCACTTTCAACTCTGCTCGCCATATCGTACAATACAACATGCCATGTGGCAGAGCCAATCCTTCCATGCTACTAATGTAAACTTTCGGGAACGTGACCCTCGTACCACGGTTGAATAGGCTACAATAGTGTAGGGCTTTCCGTGTTCGTTGCGTAAACTTTTGGGAACGCGACGATCGTACCACGGTTGAATAGACTACTAACAGTGTGGGGCTTCCCGTGTTCATGCGTAAACTTTTGGGAATGTGACGATCGTACCACGGTTGAATCGACTACTGCCAGTGTGGGGCTCGCTTAGGCTCGCCCCAATAAAATTCTTCCCTTAAAACCACACTTAACATAAACCAAGAGTTTGTTATGTTGAACCACTGGTGTGAGCTTCCTTGTTTAGTTAGCATAATAACCACACTCAGTAAAACATTTTATTTATTATATCTTATTTTATTTATTATCCAATTTATCCATCAGGAAAGGGTGGTACAAAAGGCACGAAGCCTGTACAAGGTACCTCCCTATATACAAAGCACATATACATAATAATTATACAAACTACAAAACACAATAACTACAAACAACATGAAAGACAATTACAAATCATAAAATTACAATAAAAACAATTAAGACTAACTACCACAAAAAACGAACGTAATCTACATCTAAAAAGAGCCTTAGTTACAATAGATAAAATATTGAAGGGTACACAGTTCCACAAAAACACAGAATTTACAAAGAAAGAATAACGAAAAGAGTTTATGGTAGAGGTAATTGGCTGAATACATAATTTGTGAGATTGAGTAATAGAAGAGTTTAGCTGAAAATAATCTTCAAATGAAAGTGAATTCCTCTTATGGAGCATGCTATGAATATAATCAATCATGTAATAGTGGTGGCGGCCGGCAAGTAAGAGTGGGCCAGTTTAGCTCACGAAAACAATGATCATAAGACTTGTCCCATGAAAAGGTGGATGAATTCCATCTAGCACAGATCCACCGAGCTGCCCTCCTCTGAACAGCCTCAATTATATTTATATCAGACACTGTGTGGGGGTTCCACACAACACTAGCATATTCCAAGCAAGGTCTCACTATAGCTGTATAAGCAACAGACTTAACATCCTTAGTACAG
Organism: Spongia lamella; assembly: GCA_963930835.1. Lineage (NCBI taxonomy): Eukaryota > Metazoa > Porifera > Demospongiae > Dictyoceratida > Spongiidae > Spongia > Spongia lamella. The sequence goes on along the minus strand of OZ005750.1, from coordinate 2,388,094 downwards.
CCGAATAATGACTGCCGCAATAAATTCAAAACACAGGAACCCTTATTAGCGATGCTAAGGCAGTGAGCTCCCCATCTTAAGTGAGAATCAATAAGCACGCCCAAGTAATGGCATTGGGGAGACCACTGAATTGGCTGACAAGAAATAGAATAAGTATATAATAAAGGACACCTCTTATTAGATACATTAAGTGCTTCACGTTTACAACAGTTTAACTGGAGTTGCCATCGCTTGGACCATATTTTATGCTTCAGTATTTACTATTGTGGTTTGTTGAAAGCTGCTTTGCTACAGTTTGATGTGTGGGCTCATTGTGAGAAGGCCCAGTTTATCACTAATATTTTATCTGTGGCAGTGCATGTAAATAGACAACCTACACAAATAAAAATACTGATTGCAGTAAAATGGAGGAATAAAAGCTAGATTCACGTATTTGAGGATACTAGGCATTTTGGCAATCAAATATCAGTGAAATGTTTAGCATCAATGTCATGGTAGCCACATACTAAGCAGAATATTAAGATGCAAAAAGGATCCCTTTGGATTTGGAAGACTGTCCCTTGGTATGGGATAGCTACCAGGAATTTTTCTGGGGGGCATTGGTGGAAATTTGCCCCCTGAGTTATCATAAACTTGCACTTAGTCAGCAGCAATTAGTTTAATACCTGCCCCCTCTGAAAAATCCCTAGCTACCCTCTTTCCCAAAGATACCCTGTAATGGTAAGAAATGACTTAATCATTGTATTTAAAATTTTTCCTATCCTGACAACCTACAGTAGTATCATCAATGTATTAAAAAGTCAGAACTGTTGAGACAATACAGCAAAAACACAAAACTAGCAAAAATGAAGCCACATATATGATGTTACTTAGAACATTGTCACAGAGCACTACTGTATATACAGTTGGAGTTCTCGTACAAGAACATCTTCATTGGCAAATGCTTCATCACGACAAATTCATGCCTCGATATCTGTATTAGCAGTCAGTGGTATCTGACGATAGAACCATGGCAGGCTGGGCTCAGAACAGCAACTGTTCTCACTGGAGCAGTCTTTACCATCCCACACAGGATCGGCTGTGTAATAAATCCCATGTGGCCATGCCCTATTCAAACTTCCAGATTCACAATAATAGTTATCATGAACAAAAGATTGTGGCAGTCGACCAGGATACTGAGAGCATGGACAGTTATTAGGATGCTTTGGCAAAAGATTAGCTTTATCACTATATCCTATTGCATAGGTCCATATATGCTTCCTTGGAGTATTATAAGTTATAGAAACACCATCTACATATGGACCATTGATTGATTGAGTAGAAGAAAATCCATCAGTGGATCCCTTCTGATAACCCACTACCATTCCACATACTCTACTGTATGGAATATTGTAAGTAGTGAAATGAGCAGAGTAACATCCAGCATTGTCACTAGGAGCTCTACAAGCTTTAGTGGGAATAGTAATTCTCCTCCATCCATTAGGACAACTGTCTCCACGAGCAGCATTAATATTAGCTATCCTCATCCATCCCTTCTCTCCTCCACACTCTAGGCTCATGTCACAATACACAAAACGATAGGCAGTACCAATTTTGACAACATATTGTCTGGATACCCCACGTGAATTAGGATTCTTATGGTAAATATCTGAACAAGACTTGCCAGGACAAGATGAAGATGAACCATAATCACATCCAATAACAAGATTGATTCCTCCAGCAATGACCAATAATACTACAACACTCCATGTCACTGACGCCATCATAGATATTATCAGTAAAAGTGAGTAGAAGAACTAGAGTTGGTGGTGCTTTTATACTAAACTGCTCACATGAGTTAAACCAGAATTTTATTTTTAAAAAGTTAACACGATAGACAATTATCTGATAAACAGGCAGTAGGTATGCTATTGGTGAAGGAATTATTACAAATGTAGATATGAAATGCTATTGAAAAGCTCATCCTTATAAGGCACTTAGCAAAACAAGTTTACAACATAACTGAATGAACTACAAGATGTTATGTTTGTAAACTTGTGTTGCCAAGTGGCTTATGAACTTGTATAGTAATGCTTGGAATGATCCCTTCATCACCAAAGCATACCATATAAAGAAATTTTCCTGGAACCCCTATTAAATTACGTATATTTATAATGAAAATAAATTCCTTTGATATATAAATTTTATATATCAGAGGATTTTATTTTCATAGGCAACTACTCTTTCTTTTGCCTGAGAATGTACAAGTGCTAGCTAATAGCATTGAGTTTGTTAAGATTACAAGGTGACAAACTAGTTCTATTTTTACCCGCGTGCTTTGCTACCTGGGTTTGTTGCGCTGAAGTAAATTTGAGGTAGGTACATACGGTACAGATCAATTTAAACTTTAAGAATACTCGCGTGCGCCATTGCACACGCACTACATGAACAGCAAAAAATTTGTGGTGTGCTTGCGAGTGCACAAGAAATTGATGATGTCTCAACTGCTTGCAGGGAGTAAAAAAACTTGTTGTGGGTCTAAATAAGCTCGTAACCTGAGGCATGTGGCATCAGCTCGAGTATAAACGGATGTATGTAAATACACAGCAACGTACGTACGTACCTTGTAACTGGCCAGGAAGGTTACCTGCAAGTCCAACTTCTTTAAGATACGGTACTACGTGCCCTTCCATTATCTCTGGTTAAGAACAGAAACGTATATTATTATCATGTGCACACATGATTCTAATAATTTTATGTGACTAACACGTGTTTGTCAGTAGGCGCATTTATTTGACAGACACGAATACTGACAGGATCGATTGGAACAAAGGTAACAATGTTTTCTGTCTGCTTAAACCTTCCCATCTTTAAATCGCTTGTGTACGCATAGTGAACGCACACGTGTCCTTTGTCCTAATACGCTTGTGTGGTGCAGCTTACATGTTACTCGTGGTGATTATGAAGATAACGTGTGTGCACTGCATGCGAAATTCTCATACAGTTGTGTACAAACATGCGAGTTTTTAAAAATACTCGAGTAGAGTTACAAAATACACGTGTGTTACCCACTAAATTGAGCTGTACTGTAGCTTTGGTCCACAATTTCATTACTTCTTTTATCACCTTTGAGGGTACTATACTTTTGACAATGGTCCATTAGACTTATAGCTCCCAGATATCTTAGAAGTACGTATATAATACCATGTTACATGAAGCATGAAATAGCTAGTGGAACTGATCGGAATTACTTGAGTGATTTAATATTTGACAACACCATGGTTATAAAGAGAGAATATAAAAGCAGTAAGGTGGTATCGTAAAGTCACTAGTCAATTTAAACTTGCAATTAAAATTCACATGTGTTGTTACGTATGTAGCTACGACGGAGGTGGAGAGCATCTGCTCCTCCTAGACTAGATCCTTCTTCCCCTAAAGTTTTAGGAAGTTGCATCAATGCCCCTCCTACATTTTTAAAAGTTTGATTTGTCGCACCTAGCAACATTCCCTGGATTCAGCCAGCTGCCTTAGTAGTGAGTCCCCGTCCAAGTGAGATCATTGAATTATGTCTCAAGTAATGGTGTACGTAGATGTTTAAACCATGAAGGGATGATGAAATAAAATAAAATTTACTATTATTACATAACACACAGGCATAAAGGAAGAAATATGCAATATATCATTTTACAAACTAGGCCACCGTTAGCTGCTTGATAAGGCAGGCAGCAACTTCAGTATCCGGTGGCAGTGCAAATATGTAGTTGCATGACTTGCTACTCACACCACTGAATATATATACACCTGTTTGCCATTATTATATGGGTGGGTGCAAAGAGATGCTTTGGGGACTAGCTGCCACCCATGTGTTTAGATATCATGTTCAGCAGAGGAGGATGAGGGACAATGGTATCATGGCTAAGCAAGATCTCGGGCCATTTTTGGAAGCAGAACTGACAATGCGGGATGAACTGAATGCTGAGTTAAGGTGCCAAGTCGACGCTCATCAGATCTACCCTCCAATCCAAAGGTCAAAGGGCACATACTCGCAAAAAAGAGCTTGCAACTTACTTGCAAGGTACATGAGGTTCACAGGTGCACTTGTTACCTGCAGCTGAGCTGTAGCAACAGTACAAGTGGTGAAATGAGTAGGGTAACATTCAGCATTGTCATGAGGAGGTTTAGTAGGACTAGTAGCCTTCCTCCATTCACTGGGACAACTGTCTCCACGAGCAGCATTAATATTAGCTATCCTCATCCATCCCTTCTCTCCTCTACACTCTAGGATCATGTCACAATACACAAAACAGTAGTGGATAACAATTTTTGATAATATACTACCATGTGAACTAGTAAATGTCTGCATATGATTTATCTGGGCAAGCACACAGAGACCATATCACACCCAACAATAAGATTAATCCCATTAATAATACTATATATACTACTACATATTTAGTAGTTAGTAAAGTGAATCATTGATTAAGGTTACGGTATAGTCATTAAATAATTTTATTGGCGCAAATTTTCATCGTCTTTAAAAGCAGCCTTACTGTGTTTTATATTACTGCATAAAGAGTCTGTAGACACTGTTGATAGGCCATCAATCGAGCCTTCTACAACGCAAAGTGACGACAATGGCGTCGTAACCTCGCCGCCATTTATAGTGATAACGGCCAAGGTAAGGACTATTTCTAGGGTTTCTCTTTAATAAGAGAGATATTGTCGAGGGCATGTGGAAGAGTTTTTAGCGCTCAGCTGCTTTCACGTGTAGTTGAGCCAATAAATGTCTTCACAAAGATGCTTTTATAATGTCATTTCTGAACTTTTAACACTCATAAAATCTCTCTTCAGCATTGTACTCCTAAAAACTCTTCCACAGGCCCTCGACAATATCTCTCTTATTAAGGAGAAACCCTAGAAGGGGTTTACCTTGGTCATTGTCCCTGAAAAGTGGCGGTGGAAGCCATTGTCGTCACTTTGCATTGCAGCAGGATTGATTTATCGCCTATCAACAGTGACTGTAGACTCTTTATGCAGTAATTTGAAGGCGGTGATGAAGCCACTTGGTATAAAACACAGTAAGGCTGCTTTTATAGACAATGAAAATTAGCGCCAATAAAATTATTTAATGATTATACCGTAACCTTAATAGAGTGACAGTTAAAGTATAAACTCCTCACATAAGCTAGAGTGAATTCTCAAAATATAACATGCTAGACAATTACCTGATAAACAGGTAGTATTGGTGAGGGAATCATTACAAATAGATGGCACTGAAAAGCTTGTACTTGTAAGCAACTTGGCAACACTAGTTCATTAAGCCTATAGTATCAAATTTCAGTAAATAGAAAACTCAATTGAAGCATTAGTATATTACATTATTTTATGACAAGCAGGCAGGACGGCAGACATTAAGATTAAAATATTGTAAGTGTTAAATTTTTTGTGGATGGATTTTCATGTTGTAATCATTAAGTACGGTAGTACTTAATAGTAGGGATCGACACGAAAAAACATGGCGTCCGACTTTCACGTGCCTCCATAACTCGCCTCACAATATACTTTTCACAAAAAAACGACTAAAATCCTTTTGTAACACTATAACAACACTGTACCTTCGTTAAACTCCGTGAAAAACCTAACAATACGATCAGCAGAGATTTGAAAATTTTGAAATCTCCCAGAATTTCGTCTGACTGCCTGCTGTAAGACCCACTAGCACTAGGAGTATGGCTCCAGATTTCTCACACAACAAAGGAAATCGTGTCCGATTTACGAAACTGCTGTTCCGCTGAAGATTCATCCACTGCGCCTTAGTGTTTCTTTTCATCCCTCACTATCTTCCTTTTTCTTCGTTTAGTCTGTAGAAAGGCAAGAAAATTATGAAAGAAGGTGTCGATCGGCTTGCACCTTCTGCCTTTACATCACCAAAACAGCCACTTACACACGTGACATAATTAGTAATGCACCCGCCGTTAAATACTATGAACAGACGCGATGTTTTACTTTATTACATCTTCAACTATAGAGTATGTGGATATATAACTTAGACAACATATTTTCGATGTTTTTCAAATGTATTTCACTACAATGCAGCTGCTCCGCCATGTTAACGCTGTTGTTGACATGCGCCTGTAAAAACAATTAAGTAATGTTTTGGTCCTGGAAGGCGATTACTTTTGCAAGTATGCTATAAAAAGCAAACAAATTAGAATATTTAAAAATTAAAAATTTAAAAAGGTGAGTAGGGATCACTCTTGCACTGCTAGCTAAAAAAAGTAAGGAAACAAGGGAAAAGATTTTCAAGTGGGCATAAGAGAACACTAAAGATTCTAGCATGAGATAATTTATAAAAGTTTAATCCCTACTTTTGGCTCATTTTCAGTATTAAGAGTAAGCCAAATGTAGGGATTAAACTTTTATAAATTATCTCATGCTAGAATCTTTAGTGTTCTCTCATGCCCACTTGAAAATCTTTTCCCTTGTTTCCTTACTTTTTTTAGCTAGCATTGCAAGAGTGATCCCTACTCACCTTTTTAAATTTTTAATTTTTAAATATTCTAGTAAGTAAGCAAACTCGTCGGTCTTAATCTTCAGGCATTATTTTGTGGCCATAAATCGTGTGCAGTACATTTCAGATTTGACTGAATAATTGCGCTACTTGCTGATAATGTTATAGCACCCAGAACCACTTGCTTGACATCTGTGGAAAATATTCCTTTATATAATTCATGTATTGACGAATTGTAGGCAGCTGCTACTGTACATTTCCAATGGCAAAAATCAGTATGTCCCTTCAAAGGTTTTTCTTGTAGCAAATTAGGTCAAGGTGAACACAAACGTATAGTGAAGTATAAAATCAGCAGCTGATTTTATGTATGAGCACATCCAAAATTTAATGTAGCGGAATCCATTGCTCCTAGTAATACTTTTTTGGTCCAGTCTGGTTCGGAGTTTTAAGGAAGACCTAGATATCATTGCCCTTATCATAGCAATATCACTTTATTAGCTAAAGATGTAACATTTTAGTGTTATGGGTGGTTGTAGGCGGTGTTGCTATTGACAGAATTTCATATTAGAGGTGTGCGATAAAGCTACAAATTATATCTCGATATTTACTAGCTACACAGTTATCTTGATTATCTAAAATATCTTGATATCTAGCCATATCAATTTAATTTTACAAAAAGTAATTGTCTCATGTATAAATGCAGTAAAAACACAGTTTACTGTGATAAAAGCACCAGTATTAAGCTGTGCAATAATGATGATAATTATCATGATAAAGTATTATATGTACTTTCTGGTTTTTTGTTATTCCAAAATTGCTAACACAGCTCGTGACAGCTGTATGTTTGGTGTAGTGTACAGTAATATCCAGAAATTTACTATTATCACGAATAATGAAACCCATTATCTTTATCTCGATATGGATTTAATATCTCAATATATCTACTTATCTAGATAATCGCACAGCTCTACTTCATATATAACTATGTCTCCATCGATTGCTTTTCAGTTGTCAAATGTGTGCAAATAAATGTTACTGTTAAAGGCTATCTCTATAAGCCTGGATTTCTTCGATCTGCCACCAGGGTGCTAAAGTAGTCACTGATTGCTTTATCAGATGGCATAGCTTACCTATGTAAACTCATATATGTAAATTTCTTAATACCTGTGTGCTACGTGGAAGTTAAATATTTGCATCTAGAAAATCAGACACTTTATAAATATGTACCATTACTAGTATGCTTTTTGGTGGCCTAATCCAGTGATGTTTACAGTGGATTTGACAGAACACTTTCATTTGGATATCGATAATAGCGCTATTAATGCCAGGAGGAGTATCTATGTAGGATGAAAGATAAGTTGTAGTTCAAGCAATTTAGTTGTGAGCGAAAGCAACCATAGGTAGCATGTACCCTTGTGGTTGCTATGCATCTAGCTAAGCTAAACTACTCCTTTAGCCTACGTAGTTTATATCAGGCACGCTTTTGCATTGTATGAGATTTCAGGAAAGCTTTTGAACAGTTTTTTGTCGGGCAGGCTTTCAATTGGTGTACAAAATTTCAGAGTCCTAGGTAACCCCTCGGTACAAGCACATACTTCTCGAGACTGGAGTGTATATGTAGAAACTTACTAACTAGCTAGTCTTAGAGCTGAAAGGTTTCGCTTAATCTCGTGTGGTCAGACCACTTTTTCCGTTTATATTTTTGTGGCCACGCAAAACAGTCTGGACGTTAACTCTAACCCTATCCCCTGCTAGAAAAATTACAATTCTTTGTGTTTAGAAAAATACTCTAATAGAGCATACAAAACATGAGTACTGATATAACCGGCTATATAGGTACAAGATTTTAGCTATAAGCCTGTGGCTATGAGTAACACATAGCTAGTTGTCCAGCAATGGACATATAAAACTAAAGAAACGAGTAAATTGAAAAAGTTAATTTTGTTAATTTCAAAAAGTGAATAAGAAAGTGCTTAAACTGGAAGTACGTACCTAAACAAGATGAGAACTTGTGATTCTATTATATTTGAGATCCCTATTTTGACTGTTGCAAATCATATAGCTAGATCATACCACAGTCAAAATAGGGACCTCAGAATCACAAGCTTTCATCTTGTTTAGGTACTTTACATCTAGTTCAAGTACTTTTTTCACGATCCCTATTCACTTTTTTTGAAATTAACATTTTTCTTAATTAATTTTACTCATTGTCATTGTCTTTATTATAGTTACTAATATAATCAGCCATACACTCCTATGCCTGCTCCCTATAGCTATAGCTACCTAGTCCCTCAGCCTATCTACAGTATATTATAGTCTTCTATACCTATCTAGTAGATATCCTATGTTAGCTTAGCTCTATAGCCTACAAACTTTGTTTACCAATTGTAGAGTCACCATGCATGCATGCATGCAGAAGGTTAACACCTTGTGAAAAGAGATTAGACTATGCTATGAGATGCTTAGGGATCAATGCTAGTTTGGTGGACACACCCAGTTATCAAGTCACAACATTTACCTACCCTGCATAGCACCTGCTGCTACAGAGGCTTTAGACACTTCAAAGTAAGTGACTTGCCAGCTGCAGTGGATTATACTCTGGGTATTGACACCTCACAGTCATGCAGTTAACTGTCAGCTGGGTGTCATTAATTTAGTCGTCACGGTTGGGCTGAGCACAACAACTGTTACTGCAGCTGCAACCTTTACCGTCCCACCTGTACAATAGGCTCCATCTATCCTGATTCACAATAACAATGATCCTGTACAAATGATGGTGGACAAGTACCATCATGCAGTGACATGTAGTGAGCAAGGGCAGGTAACAGCCTGGTTGTCACTCAGCTCTGATTATGGAAACACCATCTAAATATGGATCATTGATTGACATTTTACGTACAAGAGAGTAATGCATCAGGAGTACCCTTCTGGTAACCCACTAACATTCCACATTAATCCATGCTATGATGTATTGAGTGAAATGTGTATAAGTGTAGCTCAGAATCACTTACAGTATCTAGCAACCTGTCATCAAATGAGTTGTAATATTTATGTATTAACAAATCATATTCTCAAATGCACATAATAACTTGTATTCGTACACTAAATGATGTGTAATGCATTATGCTGAACTACGTGCATAAAATAAATGTATGTTAACAGTTTGAGCTAACATCAGCTATAACATGAAGGCTGCTATTGCACATAAAGTTGAATTTCTTTCACCAGAACAGCTTCATCACTAAATGCTTGATCATAGCATATCCTTGCTTCAACATTTTCATTACTAGTCAGGGGTATTTGACGATAGAACCATGGAAGGTTGGGCTGAGCACAACAACTATTACTGATACTGCAACCTTTACCGTCCCACAAAGGGTCACCAGTAAAATAGGTTCCATGACTTGCTCCACCAGTGGTGCCTGATTCACAATAATAATGATCACGTACAAATGGCGGTGCGTGGGTACCACCTGGCAATGAGCAAGGGCAGGTAGCAACTTGATGGTGGCTTTCACTATAACCAGCTGCATATGACCAGATATGCTTCCTTGAGGTACCATAAGTTATGGAAACGCCATCTAAATATGGATCATTGATAGATGTTTTACGTACATAAGAGAAAAATGCATCAGGAGTACCCTTCTGATAACCCACTACCATTCCACATACTCTACTGTATGGAGCATTGTAAGTAGTGAAATGAGTAGAGTAACATCCAGCATTGTCCCTGGGAGCTCTACAAGCTTTAGTGGGACTAGTGATCTTCCTCCATCCACTGGGACAACTGTCTCCACCAGCAGCATTAATATTAGCTATCCTCATCCATCCCCTCTCTCCTCCACACTCTAGGATCATGTCACAATACACAAAACGAAGGTCCCCACCAATCCTGATGATGTACTGCTGGGATACTCCATGTGAACTGGGATTCATTTGGTAAATGTCTAAACATGACTTGCCAGGGCAGGATGGAGAAATACCATAATTACAGCTGGTAGATGCTGAATCAATTCCCCCAGCAACGACCAATAATGCTACAATACTCCAGGTCACTGATGCCATCATAAGATCATAGGACAACTAATAGTGAATGATCACAAATGAGCATTTTTATACTAAACTGCTCCAGTGAAGCCACATTTTAAAAAATTAATAAGCTGAGGACTGTCTGATAAACAGGAAGTGCAGATGCAACTGCTGGGGAAGCTATATCATGATCAGCACTGTTTTACTTGTCCACAGGAGAAATATACTAACCTCTACTGTCAACATGCAGCAGGTAAGACCATATCATTCTGCAGCTGTCCCCTAGCCATGAGATGATTTTATAAAAGTTTAATCTCTACTTTGATGAAAATTCCTTATACATAAAGTGAGCCAAAAGTAGGGATTAAACTATTATGATTTACAATCTTTAGTGTTCTCTCATGCCAAAATCTTCTTATGTAACACAGAGATATTGATCCCTAACTTAAATTTTATTACTCTAGTAGCATAGTCGCATAATTGTATGGTATGAATCAATCTACCCTTGCCTTCCAAGCACTAGCAGGTGGACATTATAGGCATCTACAGGCACTTGTTAACTATAGGGTTCTATGCATTCTTTGAGAGGCATCTGGTTTGGATATGTATAAACGTCCTGATTCTCCAATTATAAACTACTAAAATGGATCATGATATAAAGCTAGAGTCAAGTGAAGGAAATCTTTGTAATATTATAAGATTGTGTACTACATTTTCTTTATTTGTAAACTGTAGCTAAACAAAAACACCCCGGGTGTAAAAAAAGTGCGAGGCCAATCAGAAGCAGCATTGCAAATAGGTATGTGCGACCAAAAACTTTGATATCAGTTGAGGCCAAGAAGTTACTTATCAAAAATCTTTTTAACTACTTGAATGACATACAATAGTTTATAGCATATTTTCACAACTATGATTGGCTTTGTCACTTGGCCACCTTTATTAATAATGATGGTGTGAAAAAGGTGGCCAAGTGACAAAGCCAATCATAGTTGTGAAAATATGCTATAAACTATTGTATGTCATTCAAGTAGTTAAAAAGATTTTTGATAAGTAACTTCTTGGCCTCAACTGATATCAAAGTTTTTGGTCGCACATACCTATTTGCAATGCTGCTTCTGATTGGCCTCGCACTTTTTTTACACCCAGGGTGTTTTTGTTTAGCATATCACTACTTTTTTGGAAGTATAAACACATGTTATTGCTAGCAAAGTACTGCATGGGCATACCTAGCACACAATATTGCAAATTAACTTTAAAGCTTAATTTTGAAAACTCAAGCCTGAGATTTTTTTTTAACTTTCACTACAGAGTGATACATCAATATAGATTGTATATCTGAAAGTTTATGCAAATCATTCGAAGGGGGTCCAAGTTATGACAACTATCAACCTACAGTGTAATAGCCTTTCTTAAATACATTCAAGTGTTTACTTCAGACTAATAATAGTATGACAGGTAGAGCATACATGGGAGAAGTGCTGATACAAATTTGGCTGAAATCCATGAAGAAATGAGTGAGTTATTAGACAAACAAGTGAATGTATAAAAAGGGAGTTTGAAAAAAACTTCCGGGGTTCACAAAAACTCCCGCAAGCCCCCAAAAAAAGTGTGCGATGAAAATAAAAGAAACAAAGAAACAAAGAAGAAAAAAAACGACTGCCGCGTAAAAATTTTTGTGGTGACAGGAAGGCATTTATAAGGCTGTATCAGAAGAATGGCTGAATCGATGTCGATGAACTTCGGGATATTGATTCTTCAAATGATGAAGGTACTAATTGTCTAGTAAGCGGGCGAATTGGGCGGGAAGGGATGGTTCGTTGTGCGTAGTCGCACAACGGGCGCCATAAAACTCGCAATGGCTGGTACTTAGGAATGGTGGCGCCTATTTCCTCCATTCTCGGTTTGTTGATTCTATATAGTAAGAACGTTGTGGGTCGGTAATAACTAAGCGATAGCTTTAATGGCGGCTTGACTAGAGCGTTTGCGAGTTTGAGGGCGGTGCTACGTGTAAATAACTCACTCAGTGGTCACATTTCTGCGCTTCTTCTTGGCCTCGCGACTCACTATCATGAGTCTTGATATGTATCACATAAACAGCAAAGGTGGATTTTTCATTAGCTTTTCCTCAACCCCTTAATGTAGCATTAGCAGTGGAGTAGCTATAGCTACTTCCTATAGCGTCTTTGACTCTTTGTTATTCTTTATGAGCTGCCAGCCCCAATTTTCTTTGTTTCAGCTGGTAGGCTTTCCTTTTCTGAAGGCTGCCAATTTAATGAACACATTGATTGACTTCCCCAGGAACCAGCATGACCAGGTCTCACTGGCGCTAGTCATCGTACTCTCATACATAGATAGTGAATGTACCAACTATACAAGTGATACAAGTGGCATCAGTAAATTACAACCGTGTTATTCTTCGTGTTCTGAACCATAGATAGTATATTCTCCATTATAGAGAAAATATTATCTATGTCTGAATGAACATACCAACTATACAAGTGACATCAGTAAACCATGACCGTGTTATTGAACAAACGTACCAACCATACAAGTGGCGCCAGTAAACTACGACCATTATTCTTCATGTTCTGAACGAACGTACCAACCATACAAGTGGCATAAGTAAACTACAATCATTATTCTTTGTGTTATTAGTAAGTCTTCCGATTTTTATTGTAATCTGTCGTATACGTGACTAACGTACGAAACTCCACCAGTGTGGGGCTCGCTCAGGCTTGCCCCAATTAGCAAGAGTTAGTGTCCTACTCCCATATACCTCTAGGGTTGTTTTAAAGGTGCTTTTCTACTCAGGCAATGCCCATCAAAAGAAATGATTCAGCGTATTCAAAATTGGTACCGAGTAACGTTACAACTTAACTGAACAGGCTATACAGCATCAATGTCACATTACAATCATGAAAACCATTAGTGATGTTATGAGGAATACATGTGAACAGGGACTCATCATTAAGGAACACGTAGCAATGTAGGCGAATTTTAAAAATTCCAAAAACTAGTGATTTCAGCCAGCCTGTCAACAGGGATCAACCTACGTAGCACCTAAACTGCTGGATGTATAGCCATCAATCTTTCTGAAACTGTAAATATTTCCATCAGTATATACTAATACAGTTTGACTGTAAATTAACACCTGACACTTACAATCAGAACATTGATAAATGCCTAGTGTGTAAATTGGTCTGGCTACCACAGCCTAGTCCTTCCATTCACAGTAAGTGGTGTATTGCCTAGTACTGTGATAGAATTGGAATAGGGATATTATGTGTTATACAAGAAATAAAATTAAATGACCAGTAATAAGAGAAGGCAGCAAACATGTTTATACTAACACTTAGTCAAACTTAAAACTTTTAACATGCTAGACAAACAGGCAGTAGGTACATATGCTATTGGTGAGGGGATCATTACAGTACATTAGACAATAGAGAGATAGAGGAAATAATTTTATCATTTGACAAGTTTACAACTGAATATGCAATTATCTACATATTATATAAAGCTGAAAAGCCATCCGTCTGTCTGCATTTTTCCTCATCACTCCGGACTCAGTTAAGTGATAGTTGTGGTCTCAAGTTACTCAGAGTTTGCGTCATGAATTCCTAAGAGCTGTAGTTGATCCACACGAATGCTTTAAAGGTCATTTTTGCCATCACTTTAGTCGTGTAAAATTTTATAATTGTGTAGATTTGCTTGAACGTTATCAGTAGCAAATTGCTGACCATTAAGTGATAGCCAGTTATTTGCTAGCTACTTGTTTCCTTACTTGTTGCAGTGATCCCTATCCTCTGTCCTATATATATACATGAGGTTACTGGGACAACCGGTAGACAATTGCATGCTTGTTGCATAATGACACATAAAACACTTTTGTGGCAAAGTTGAGTTTAGGTTATATTTACGTATATTGTATTGTGTAAGTTATAGTTGTAAGGTGGTATTCTAAGAAACGGTGTGACACTACATGTGCATATAGAATGTTACACGTGGTATGTGTTTATACCAAAAAAATTGTCCAACCAATTGACACCTTCTGTGTTCTTAAGAACAGCATGGATGGACAAAATAAACACCATGGCACAGTGGATAAATTGTTTTTGGAATGACAGATCCTTGGTGGCAAGAAAATAATCTATGCAATAGAACTGTAGGCATAGCGCAACCGGCTTTACAGTAGGCAGACACGCAGGCAGGCATATTACAATATACTAGCCTGACTCAAACAAAAGAAATTTTGGTCTTTGAATATTCTTTACTGACAACTAATTGAATATTCCTTGTATGTATCTTACTGTCTGTGATGTATGCCGAATCACATTCGAAATTGTTTAATTTACTTTTGCAACATTTTGTGTATTTTTAGCCAAAATGTTTGTAACTAAAAATTATTGTCCATGCAAGCCGTCCATGCAAGCCTTAATATTTACAAAAATTGTACTAAACCACCCACACAGGCAAAGTAAACAACTAAACATTATACTTCCTGGACACTTATCTGATAAACAAGCAGTAGGTATGCTAGTGATGAAAGGATTATTACACTTGGCAACATTGGTTTACAAACAGAGATATGTACGTACCATGAACTTTATTATAGAATAGTTGAGTACGTTTGTAAACTTGTGTTACCAAGTGGCCTATAAGGAAGAATTTTTCAATAGCACTTCCCTCTACATTTGTTTGTAATGATCCCCTCACCAAAATTATATTTATATTAAACAAAACAGTTTGGTTACAAAAATTTGTGAAGCTAATCAGAAGCAACAATGTATATGATTATAAGCAACCAAAAACTTTGATACCAAGTCAATTTTTATTACACTATTTAAAGCCTACCAACAAAACTTACTTGATATCAAAGTTTTCGGTTGCTTATGACCATTTGCAATGCTGCTTCTGACTGGCCTTTTTAACAGCCAGGCTGTTTTTGCTTAGCATATCACTAATGATTGTAAACATATGTGTTAATGATAAGCAGATTTATGCAGTGATTAAATCTTTGGGCTTTATGGGCATGGCCTTAGTAACGAAGCGCATCATGAGTTACTGCTAAAGAAGAGCAAGGTAATGCCGTGTTAGCCATTCATTTAGTAAAAGCCGTTTAACCAGCTGTACATTACTAACAAGACGAAGCGCATCAGTTTTAAAAGTGGGCGTGCCGTGCGGGTTGCGGAGCTTATAAAAGAAGACTGGTCCATAGTGTTACAGTGAGAATTTCAGCTTAAAACAACTTCGTACTACTTTTAAAAAGTTTTATCACTAAAGTACTGGAGTATACAGCCGGTTTAAACAAAAGAATTAAATTTTATACATTGCTATGTGTTCCTTAGTGATGAGTCTTCGCTCACATGACGTCATTAATTATTATTACAATACATTGAATAGCAGTTGATTAGCAGTGATTTAACCTGGTTTTCAGATGGTAAAACATCAACTTGTATTTCCCCAAGTAATTACTACCTAGCTCATATGTCAGGATCCAGTAGGACAAACAAGAACTCTAAACTGATTTTACCAGAGTAAAGCTGTATGGTACAGATTTAATGAAATGTCACACTCGTGAGTGAAGCACTCCCACATATCAATACAGTTTCTCATGAGTGTAAAGTAAGGGTTATTACTTCGAGTGTAGGCAACTCATGAGTGTATCAACACTCGCGTGTAGAAGCTGAACTCACAGTTGTAATAGCTTCAACTGAGGAACATGAGCTGGCTTACAATTCAATGTACACATTTCAGTTTTGCCAAGCGCTTTAATATAACTAAGCATACGCATGAATGCAGATTTGCCTCACGCACATCAGCATTATAAGCGCCCCATATGTTTAATCGATAATGCCTGCGCTAAACAAGACACGGTGTTGGCCATGCAAGGTTATAAAGGGTGTCAAATGCGATTTGTAAATGGGTAGAACTCGTTGGTTATGTGATGACGCTACTGTAGTCTAATACTTTGGCACTCTTGTTTTAGGGAAGAATGTGCGTTATTACAGGTGATGGAGGAAAACTTAAGAGATCCCTCCCAAAGCAAGACTTACAATATAAAGACCCTATCATTTAATACTAAAATGTATCGTTAACATGCAGTGGCTTATTACTGAAGTAGAATTCCAGCGCTTATTATTACCCTTCAAACTTTCCAGTTCCAATACTGAACTCGCCGGCTTAGGGTATAAGAAACCCTCCTGTGAATGTTAGAGGTAAAGGTTACAACGTAGCACAAGCAATAATACATTTAAGTTCAAACCCACAATCGACAAAATAGGAATTTTTGTGGACATATATATATATATATATATACATACGTACATACAAACGGGACCTTAGAAATAGCGCCGCACCTGCTACACGTTCATTTGCCGATCACTAATGCGCTCGGCAATAACATGCACATGTACATCAAAAAGGTGCTTGTGTTGATTAATTGTAGTTTTCCTGAACAGTAGAAATTCATTTCATAAAAGCAAAACGAAGCGTCGTGGTACGTAAGTTAAATCACATAGTGTTGACTATACATGTAGTGCCATTAGTAATGATATTCATCCTATCAAGCACACTCGTGAGTGTTGGTTAACTTGAGGCTTAGCAAAGATAAAGGTATATTATGTACCCTTTAGCGAAGATGAAATCTTACAACGAGACGATATAACCTGATTTAGCAGTACAAAGAAAAGCAATGTGGAAAAAATCAACATGCTATATGCATGCGTAAAATTTTACACAGCAAGTGCATAGCTATGAAACTATCGTTACTTATTAAGCTACGAGTGTACTCAAGCTTTTGGTTCTAAGAATACATACGGACACAAAAGAATAAAAAAACTTGTGAACATGCTTGAAAGATAAAGCCCCCCCAATCACTTGAGCAGAATGCTTGCTGGTATTTCAAGTGTGCATGTGGGAAGGCTTCACGAGTCATATACTATCACTCACGAGTGAGTGTGATGTTGCATTAAATCTGTACCATAGGTAAAAATTACTAATGTTTATTTTCACACTTAGGCTTGAAAAAGAAGATAATTTGATATGTATGCATGAGCACGAGCCCAAGTGCCACAACAGATACGTATATTAAACACTTTAGTACCATACAATTTTATAACCTTGTTTTTTGTAACAATAACCTTGCTTTTTTTGTAACTACTGTGTTATACATAGTTCATGAATTGTTGCACTTTCAATAGGAGCGGGTGTCAAACAATGGCCAGGAACATTGTGGATGACATGCATTTGCTTAATTATGACAAATATTGTTCAGTGTATTATAATATGTACTGAATGTTTAATTTTGACAAACTCACAAACTCATGTGTCACTAAACTTTTAGCAACATTGATATATCAAAGTAGTTTGTGTGTCTCAAAGTTTTAAATGAATCATTTAATTTAGGTCTGAGTTATGGTAACTTTTCCCCTGCTGTGTAAAATTTTCTCTCCAGTACACTAATGTATTTGCTTAAACCTGAAAATTGCCTTGACTGAGTGAGTTATTAGACAACCAAGTGTTGTGTACATAATGAAAATCTGAAAATAAAAATTCCGGGGCTCATGCAAGTCCTTGCGAAGTGCACGAAGCTTCCATGTAAGTAGCTCTCTGCTCTAAAGCTACATCAAGCGATAAATTTATAGGATGTGGTTTACCTTACTGTATTCTTATGCAATATAAATGGATTTGTGGGTCAAATAAAGCTTCTTTCTTAACACCACAACTTCCACTATACCGCCATAGTAGGGATCACCGTGAAAATGTATGGCTTCCAAAATTATGTGCCTAACAATTTTTATACTGTAGTCTGGCACTGTGAAAAAATTTCAAAATATTTTGTGGTACCCATGAAATTATTTTAACAATGAAAAAAGCACACAAGACTTTTGCTATAAATATTTTTCTTGTAAAATTGATTACTATATTGAGGATGGTAGAAAGGATTACACCAAGCATTGTAGTGTAAATCTGGTATTTGAGCACAGGTGCTTATACTAGGACAATTCCCTGCATGGAGTATGGAGGAGCAAGGTTACTACGTGTACTGCAGTGTTTGGGATACACAGCAAGTAGAACACGCTAGTTGCAGTGGCTATTGCTGAAGAAGTACATAATAAAAGAAAGTAAATCTTTCTGATCTGGTAATTCTTCTTTCTCTTAATTGTTACAGACTATAAATCCTTCCCTAGATGCTACTAACTTTACTCACTGCCAGCCACCCTTCCTGCCAGCCTGTCAACTAGTCTCGTGAACCAGACCCTATTTCTCCGCAGGGTGCTTATCGATTGGAGATTATAAGCGCCCGCTATGAAAGGGTCTGGTCAACTGCCCAGGCCTATTTTGTTCTGAAGAATCGACAGATTTTGTTGATTGTTGATTAGTGTGGATATGTTACAAAGAGGTATAAATAAACCATACGTTTCTGACTAGCTGACACATGAAACTCACCCGCAGTATAAAACGTCACTCATGGTTTATTTACACCTCTTTGTAACATATCTACACTAATCAACAATCGACAAAATCTGTCAATTTTTCAGAACAAAATAGGCCTGGGCAGTTGACCAGACCCTTTCATAGTGGGCGCTTATAATCTCCAATCGATAAGCGCCTGCGGAGAAATAGGGTCTGGTTCACGAGACTACCTGTCAACAGGAATGACCTAACACCTGAACCACTGGGTGTATGTACGTATAGTCTTCAATTTTTCTAAAGATAAAGAGATAAAGGTTAATTCTGTTGGCACAAACCTTTCCTATTCTGATCGCCAAACTGGCTTGTTGCCATAGTGACTGTCTGTCCTTTCTTCATCTACTGATCTTCAACAAAAAGGTATTGACATTTCACAAAGGTGTTAATATGGCACACAAGGTACTGACATGTGACAAAAAACACTTCTCTGGATACCCATACATCTGATTGGACCTGACGTTGTAGTAGCATGTGTCACAGAGATAAGGTTAAGGTAAGCTGTATGGTTATTATCACAGTAAGAGTGTTTTCATAGTGCCATGACAGAAGGCCTCAGTTATAAAGGTGGGTGTGGGACACACACATAACAAAGAACTTAAAAGTAGATGAGAACTTTCACCAAATAAACAAGTTGATGTATTACCATCTAAAAACCAGGCGTTGTGTAACCATAAATACATCCAACAACAAGATTAATCCAATCAACAATGACCAATAATGCTACAATACTCCATTTTACTAACACCATCATACGTGGAAGTAGAGCTCTAGTAAAGTGAACGATTAATTAATAGAGTGACAGTTAGAGAATTTATACTAAACTTCACAATAGAGTGACAGTTAGAGAATTTATACTAAACTTCACACCTGAGTAAAGCTAAAATTTAACATGCTAGACAATTATCTGATAAACAGGAAACATAGCTATATGCTATTGGTGAGGGTATAATTGCAAATAGATAAGGTTCATATTTGTAAGCCACTTAGCTTGGCATCACAAGTTTACAAACATTAAGCCATAGTAATGGCCATAGTAATGGCCACAGTAATGGCTACACTAGTAACCATATGCTAAACATCATACCATATGGTTCCAAATTTTCGTGGTCAAATATTTTTGTGATTTTCGTGAATTACACAGAAATCATGAGACACCATGGGATAGTGGACGAACTTTCTGAGTTCATCAGAACAACAGTTTCATAAATCTTTTGTAGAGTGAAAATCTGGAGCTACATATACTCCCAGTGATAATGGGTCTTATGGCAGGCCAGCAGTCCAGCAGGCTGGCAGTTAACAAAATAATGGCAGATTTGAAAATCTCTACACATCATTAGGATTTTCATGGAGCTAAATTATTATTATAGTTATAGCATAAAATGTGTTGTTTACTCTCCACCATGTTCAGCTCAGCTATGGTGTGTTGTTTACGCTGAGGTATTATGGAATATATGAACAACACATTTCATTCATATTGGACATCTCCATCCCATTCGTTGGCTGGCGATTATTACCCACGCACAAATTTAAAAAAATTAATGACGCTTACTGACCAGTGAGAATTTATAAGGTGCTTATTGCTCAATAAGCACCACCCAACTAGACAATTAATCAAAGCAGTATATATCTATGATGATGTCAGTATACATTATCTATGATTATAAATGGTGCTATAAAGTACATGAGGCATTTATGCTATGTGTATACGTATCTAGTTAAATGAGTTAGGCCTTGGACGAATATCAATTTTTGATAACTGAACATTTTGACCAAAAACGAACAAATGTTCCAACATTCTTTAGTACAAAAAATACCAACAAGGATGATGTATTATAACAATATATATATTGTAGTTTGGCACTGTGAAAAGATTCGAGAAAGTTTTGTGGTACTCATGAAATTATTTTAACATCGAAAAAAGCACACAAATCTTTTGCTATAAATAGTTTTCTTGTAGAATCGGTTACTATATTGAGGGTGGTAAAAAGGATTACACCAAGCATTGTAGTGTAAATCTGGCACTTGAGCGCAGGTGCTCATACTAGAACAATTCCCTGCATGGAGTTGTCAATGACAATGGAGGAGCAAGGTTACTATGTGTACTGCAGTGTTTGGGAAACAGAGCAAGTAGAATATGCTAGTTGCAGTGGCTATTGCTGAAGAAGTAATAAAAGCAAACAGCAGTCCCTTCTGATCTGGTAATTCTTCTTTTGTTACAGACTGTAAATCCTTCCCTGACACGTGACCAGTGTGTTAGGCTGCCATAAATAACATGCTGCTAACTTTACTCACTAGCAAATTTTTAAAAACTAGTAGATTTTTGTCTGCCAGCCACCCTTTCTGCCAGCCTGTCAACAGGAATGACCTAACGCCTGAACCACTGGGTGTATGTATAGCCTTCAAAGGTAAAGGGATAAAGATTAATTCTGCTAGCACAAATCTTTCCTATTCTGATCACTATACTGGCTTGTTGCCATAGTCTATATTTTCTTCATCTACTCATCTTCAACAAAAAGGTATTGACGTTTCACAAAGGTGTTAATATTGCATACAAGGTACTGACATGCAACAAAAAACACTTCTTTGGATACCCATACATCTGAATGGACCTGAATTAACAATGTTGTAGTAGCATGTGTCACAGAGATAGGTAAGCAGTATGGTTATCAGTCCTTCCATTCACAGTAAAAGTATCATGACAGAAGGCCTCAATTATAAAGGTGGGTATGGGACACACAAATAACAAAGCACTTAAAGTAGATGAGAACTTTTACCAAATAAAAAACCAATTTATAACAAAGATCACATCCAACAAGATAATATTTTTTCTTGCAAAGCAAATCACTATTCTGTGATTGCATGTACATCCGTGCTACGTACGTATATATTGAGTGAAAAAGGTAGCTCAAAATTGATTATCTACTTGTTATCAAAGGACTTTCATATTTCAACAATATCTATGTATTAACAAATCATTTTCTCTAATGCAAAGGTATAAGCACACAATAAATGATGTGTAATGGATTATACAAAAACTGAACTACATACTATAAATGAATGTTAACAGTTTGAGCTACCATCAGCTATAACATAAAGGCTGCTATTGCACGTAAAGTTGAATTTCTTTCACCAGAACAGCTTCATCTGAAAGTGGTTGATCATAGCATATCCTTGCTTCCACATTCTCATTGCTGGTCAGGGGTATGTGATGGTAGAACCATGGAAGGTTGGGCTGAGCACAACAATTACTCCTACTGCAACCTTTACCGTCCCACAAAGGATCACCAGTAAAATAGGCTCTAAAATTTAGTCCATCAATAGTAGAACCTGATTCACAGTAATAATGATCACGTACAAATGATGGTGCACGGGTACCACCACGCCATGAGCAAGGACAGGTAGCAGGCTGATCACGGCTGTAGCTCTCACTCACACCTGCTGCATACGACCAGATGTGCTTTCTTGGGGAACCATAAGTTATGGAAACGCCATCTAAATATGGCTCATCAATTAATGTTTTACGTGCAAGAGCATAAAATGCATCAGTAGTACCCTTCTGATAACCCACTACCATTCCACATACTCTACTGTATGGAATATTGTAAGTAGTGAAATGAGCAGAGTAACATCCAGCATTGTCACTAGGAGCTCTACAAGCTCTAGTGGGACTAGTGATCTTCCTCCATCCAGTGGGACAACTGTCTCCACCAGCAGCATTAATATTAGCTATCCTCATCCATCCCTTCTCTCCTCCACACTCTAGGATCATGTCACAATACACAAAACGGAGGTGCCCATCAATCCTGATGATGTACTGCTGGGATACTCCACGTGAACTGGGATTCTTTTGGTAAATGTCTAAACATGACTTGCCAGGACAAGACAGAGAGTAACCTTACATCCAACAACAAGATTAATCCCATCAACAATGACCAATAATGCTACAATACTCCATTTTACTAATGCCATCATACGTGGAAGTAGCTAGTAAAGTGAACGATTGATTAATAGAGTGACAGTCAGAGAATTTATACTAAACTTCACACCTGAGTAAAGCTAAAAATTTAACATGCTAGACAATTATCTGATAAACAGGAAACATAGGTAGTATATGCTATTGGTGAGGGTATAATTGCAAAAAGATTTGAGGTTCATGTTTGTAAGCCACTTGGCATCACAAGTTTACAAACATTAAACCATAGTAATGGCCATAGTAATGGCCATAGTAATGGCTACACTAGTAACCATATGCTAAACATCATACATATATGGACAAGTATAAGGGTTGGCAAAGGAGCTACAATTCCTCTTCAGTAAACACATGTGAAAATCTTACAAAATAGTAGTAGTACATTACAGAATGTACCATTCAAGCATATACAGACAAGCATAATTGTGGCACAAGTTTAGACCTTGTAAACAGTATCCATTTTTGGAGAAACGTTTGAAAGTGCTGCGTATGATACTAAAAGCCCTGAAAAGCCATGTGGACTCTCAAGTGCCACTATTTACACAGGAAACAAACCTGATGACAATTAACAAGGCAAGTTTCGGGTCAACGACCGTAGTGTGGTTTAACAGTATATACATACGTACAAGGATTATAAAGTATGGTAAGAAAAAAGAAAAGTAATTAAGGTTGAAAAGAGACACCATGGCGTAGTGGATGAACCTTCATCGGAACAACAGTTTCATAAATCTTTTGCTGAGTGAAAATCTGGAGCTACGTATACTCCCAGTGATAGTGGGTCTTATGGCAGGCCAGCAGTCCAGCAGGCTGGCAGTTAACAAAATAATGGCAGATTTGAAAATCTCTACACATCATTAGGATTTTCATGGAGCTAAAGTATTATTATAGTTATAGCATAAAATGTGTTGTTTACTCTCCACCATGTTCGGCTCAGCTATGGTGTGTTGTTTACGCTGCGGCATTATAGAATAGATGAACAACACATTTCATTCATATTGGACATCTCCATCCCATTCGTTGGCTGGCGATTATTACCCATGCACAAATTTTAAAAAATTAGTGATGCTTACTGACCAGTGAGAATTTATAAGGTGCTTATTGCTAATCTCTAATCAATAAGCACCACCCAACTAGACAATTAATCAAAGCAGCATATATCTATGATGATGTCAGTATACATTATCTATGACTATAAATGATGCTATAAAGTACATGAGGCATTTACACTATGTGTATACGTATCTAGTTAAATGAATTAGGGCTGGGACGAATATCAATTTTATGTTTTGACCAAAAATGAACGACTGTTCGAACATTCTTTAGTACAAAAAATACCAACAAGGATGGTGTATTATAACATACAATTTTCTTATTTTATGCTCACAGATCTACCGTATAGCGCAAAACGTTGGCGGTGGAAAACATTGGTGAATTTGGCGAATTGAACTCCGATTCGCCAAAATTTTCCCTTCCAATGTTTTCAAATCTGTAAATTTGATCTCACATGATCCAGTTGATATAACGCATGGTTCGTTGGAACATGACTGCGAGGTTAACACCTGTCGTGTCGTCGACCTCTACAGCCCTTCCTGACCCCGATGGTCCGAGCGAAAAGGTTCCAGCAAAATCTATCGAGTAAGCATGCAATGTTACTGTATACTGTACGTTTACAAATGAGTTTACAGGTAGCCTAGTGTATTGTATTGGTCGCACTGGGGACTGGTTGCTCGACTGGTTGGGTCTATTGTTGTAAACTAATGCAAACTCTGACGTGTTATTTGCGCTAGGTATAATGCAGGTTTATTTTTCGTTATTCTCGCTGATTCGCCAAAGTTTTACGCCGCCAACGTTTCCCGACAGCCACCTGGCACTCATTTCTGATTGATCTCCAAAGTAGGTTATTCGCCAAAGTTTTCTTCGCCAATGTAATATCTTACTGATTCGCCAAAGTTTTACGCCGCCAACGTTTCATGCTATACGGTATTAGGGAGAAGTCTGGAAAACCAAACAAAACAGCATAAAATAACAAAAAAGCTGCACATTTAACCTTTGTAAATGATTAAACTATCCTTATAGTGACCAAAATATGGCTTGATATAGTGAAAACGAATATTCGAATAGTGATTGTGGTGAACGAATAGTAAGATAGCAAACGAATATCCTAACATTTGAGCATTTGTCCAATGATCTATGTAATTCTAGCATTTTAACTATAAAATGACATACGTATTCAAACTATTTGAATATTCACAATCACATTGTTGCAACTTCTTATTATGTCACACAAAACAGACACTACTACATTTGTGAACTTCAAAATGTATGCAATTATACACTTAGACAAATATATTTCAGATGCTTTTCAACTACGTATGCTTTACCATGTAAACGCTATTGTAAACAAGCATGCACCTGTAAACAGCAAAATTATGTAGACACCTGAATCTTGA
This sequence comes from Spongia lamella, assembly GCA_963930835.1. Lineage (NCBI taxonomy): Eukaryota > Metazoa > Porifera > Demospongiae > Dictyoceratida > Spongiidae > Spongia > Spongia lamella. Next base: position 2,362,680 of record OZ005750.1, on the reverse strand, counting down.
TATTTACATATGTACTTGAAATTTCAAAATATATGTGCGATTATTAACACCCAAACAAAATTTAATATTTGAATATTCAGACTAATATTCATTTTACCATTATTCAGAAACAAAATAGGGAATCAATTCACTAGTATCAGCAGTACCACTAGTACTATTTCTGAAGTTTAAAGTAATCACGTATTATAAACATAGCTGTTGATTATTTTGTAAGAAACATTTATTTCTTCTGCATAAAAAATATAAAGGAGAATTAAAGGCCTTGCTGTAAGAAGTTTAAAACTGCGTAATTCCTCCTAAACAACTTACGTAAATAGCATGCACAAGTATACGTACATGGCCACTATATGCGTGCTACTGAAAATTAACTTGTAACAATGGAGTTTTAATATGAATGTTTAATTTCAAATGAATTTTTGTAATTCAGTAGTAGAGTTGGGGGTAACGCGTTACAATTGTAACGCGTTACGTAATATATTACTTTTCAAGTAACGAAGTAATATAACGCGTTACATGCCTTGTAACTAGTTACAATTGCCCAACAAATAGCGCGTCACAAAAGTAACGCGTTACTTAATTCGTTACAATCGTTACTCTGGCGTACTTTACGCGTAACAATAGCCAGTTACTTGCGGTCACTTTTGCTACAATAGTTACTCGTTACTTAACGCATTACAATAGTTATGTTCCACGTAGCTAGTTACCGGCCTGCGTTACAACATAGATAATGCGCAGGCCCATAGGAGTAAGACACAGGCCTGGTATTCAGTGACGCACAAAGTAACTAGCTAAGTAGTAACGAAAATTAAAAAATGGGTCGCTAGCTAGTCACCAACTTATGTGAGTAAGGAGTTAGTAACCATGTGCACGTGTTTGTATCACGTTCAATTTATTGGCAATTACTCTTATTAATGCACATACATGCATGTTATCTCGTGACCAGTCACGTGGTGACGTAATTTCAAAGAACATTGTAACTAGTAACGAAATAACTAGTTACTTGTACAGAAAGTAACTGTAACTATAACTAGTTACATTGGATGAATGTAACGAGTAACTAGTAACTAGTTACTTTGTAAAAGTAACGACCCCATCTCTGTTCAGTAGGTATGTACCATTTATGCATTAGTAAAGACTACCACCAGTATTCAGAGTTATATTACATATAGTGTAAGAAATTTATTATGGACTCTCTATTATGGACAGATATATGGGAAACATAATCGGGAGAACCCTGCCAAGTGTGCCTTAAGTCACATGATGTATTACATCATCTTACTTTGTCTTGTTTTTATGAAAGTTTCAGCAATTGTACAGGGCGATTCAACATTAGATACTTCATATAAGCCTGTACTTTGAATGTTACACGCACTTAGAGCGTGATTTAACCCTTCACCGAAAGGAAACATACGTCTTTGCATGCCATTTTGATGGACCATCCGTTCTAGGCTGATTTGATTTCAGATACTCAATATACGTTTATAGTTTGAATGTTACGTGTAATTAGAGCACGATCCAGCCCTTCACTCCAAAGGTAACACGTGTCCTTGCACGCCATTTTCACGGATCATCAAGTGCAGTGTAATATTGCTACTTAAAGGTGAACTGAAATGGAAAGTCACAGTGCTGCTATTTTAGTACTTAAATATGTATATTTGGTCATACAATGCACAAAAACAACATATTCATAATAATACTTTAATGAACTATCGAGATATAAAGCCGAAAAGAGACAAATGCGTCATTTCATTAAAATGTTGTGACGTCAGATTGAGCTCCGGAAATACTTTTATTCCATGCGTTGTATTGGCGAATGATGGTAATTTTCAAGAAACTTTCCCTGTTGTTCGGAAATAACAAGCAAGAAATCTGGATTGATTCTTTAACCCTTCTATAAACAATCTGGTGCCAAAAGGATCACAACACTGAGTTTAAATATTGTGTTATCAGCGTGCTTTGTCAAACCATGTCAAACCATGTCAAAGGACTGAGATGCCAAATCATTTGCGCGATGTACACGATGAAGCCAGCCAGATATGGCTATTTACCATTGAATAGGTTAGTTTGTATCATTAAGGAGCATAATTGATTGGTGTGTTGATTCTTGGATGATTGTCATCTTGCACGATAATACGGGCTGACCTTGTACTATTATGGCCATTATATATATCCAATGATTATATTAAGAACAAAGGATAAGCGCTGGAGCTCTACTACAGTAAAAAGCCCTGCACGATAAAGATCTTACTAGCGATAGGGTCATTATAATATGCCTAATAAAACTCCACAAGTGTGGGGCTCACTCAGGCTTGCCCCAATTAGCAAGAGTTAGTGTCCTACTCCCATATACCTCTAGGGTTGTTTTAAAGGTGCTTTTCTACTCAGGCAATGCCCATCAAAAGAAATGATTCAGCGTATTCAAAATTGGTACCGAGTAACGTTACAACTTAACTGAACAGGCTATACAGCATCAATGTCACATTACAATCATGAAAACCATTAGTGATGTTATGAGGAATACATGTGAACAGGGACTCATCATTAAGGAACACGTAGCAATGTAGGCGAATTTTAAAAATTCCAAAAACTAGTGATTTCAGCCAGCCTGTCAACAGGGATCAACCTACGTAGCACCTAAACTGCTGGATGTATAGCCATCAATCTTTCTGAAACTGTAAATATTTCCATCAGTATATACTAATACAGTTTGACTGTAAATTAACACCTGACACTTACAATCAGAACATTGATAAATGCCTAGTGTGTAAATTGGTCTGGCTACCACAGCCTAGTCCTTCCATTCACAGTAAGTGGTGTATTGCCTAGTACTGTGATAGAATTGGAATAGGGATATTATGTGTTATACAAGAAATAAAATTAAATGACCAGTAATAAGAGAAGGCAGCAAACATGTTTATACTAACACTTAGTCAAACTTAAAACTTTTAACATGCTAGACAAACAGGCAGTAGGTACATATGCTATTGGTGAGGGGATCATTACAGTACATTAGACAATAGAGAGATAGAGGAAATAATTTTATCATTTGACAAGTTTACAACTGAATATGCAATTATCTACATATTATATAAAGCTGAAAAGCCATCCGTCTGTCTGCATTTTTCCTCATCACTCCGGACTCAGTTAAGTGATAGTTGTGGTCTCAAGTTACTCAGAGTTTGCGTCATGAATTCCTAAGAGCTGTAGTTGATCCACACGAATGCTTTAAAGGTCATTTTTGCCATCACTTTAGTCGTGTAAAATTTTATAATTGTGTAGATTTGCTTGAACGTTATCAGTAGCAAATTGCTGACCATTAAGTGATAGCCAGTTATTTGCTAGCTACTTGTTTCCTTACTTGTTGCAGTGATCCCTATCCTCTGTCCTATATATATACATGAGGTTACTGGGACAACCGGTAGACAATTGCATGCTTGTTGCATAATGACACATAAAACACTTTTGTGGCAAAGTCGAGTTTAGGTTATATTTACATATATTGTATTGTGTAAGTTATAGTTGTAAGGTGGTATTCTGAGAAACAGTGTGACATTACATGTGCATATAGAATGTTACACGTGGTATGTGTAACCAAAAAAATTGTCCAACCAATTGACACCTTCTGTGTTCTTAAGAACAGCATGGATGGACAAAATAAACACCATGGCACAGTGGATAAATTGTTTTTGGAATGACAGATCCTTGGTGGCAAGAAAATAATCTATGCAATAGAACTGTAGACATAGCGCAACCGGCTTTACAGTAGGCAGACAGGCAGGCAGGCATATTACAATATACTAGCCTGACTCAAACAAAAGAAATTTGGTCTTTGAATACTCTTTACTGACAACTAATTGAATATTCTTTGCATGTATCTTACTGTCTGTGATGTATGCTTAATCACATTTGAAATAGTTTAATTCAATTTGCAACATTTTGTATATTTTTAGCCAAAATGTTTGTAACTAAACATTATTGTCCATGCAAGCCTTAATATTTACAACAAGTTGATGTTCTACCATCTAAAAACCAGGCGATGTGTAAGTTAAACCACTGTTAATCAACTGCTATTCTGTGTATTGTAATAGTAATTAATGACATCATGAGTAAGTCATGTGAGCAAAGACTCATCACTAAGGGGCACATAGCAACGCATACAAATTTAATTCTTTTGTTAAAACCGGCTTTATACTCCAGTACTTTAGTGATAAACTTTTAAAAGTGGTACAAAGTTGTTTTAAGCCGAAATTCTTACTGTAACACTATAGGCTGGTCTTGTATTATAAGCTCCGCAACCCGCACGTCACGCCCACTTTCAAAACTGAAAGGCTCCGTCTTGTTAGTAATGTACAGCTATTCTAACATGGAATGAATGGCTAACACTGCACTACCTTGTTCTTATTAGGCAGTTACTAAAGACGCGCTTCGTTACTAAGGCCCCGCCCATCAGTAATATCGATAGCAAGTGTCATAGAAAAGCAGTAGAACTAATTTGATTAGTTATTCAGGCTTCATTTCACGTGAATAGTTTTTAATAGCCTGGGGGGCGGACACACACACACATACACCGACGCTTTCATGAAAACGATTTCAAGAAACCAGGCGCACGCCGGCCTGTGCGCGCCTGGTTTAAAAATTGTACTAAACCACCCACACGGGTAAAGCAAACATACTTCCTAGACACTTATCTGATAAACAAGCAGTAGGTATGCTATAGATGAAAGGATTATTACACTTGGCAACATGGGTTTACAAACAGAGATACGTGCCATGAACTTTATTATAGAATAGTTGAGTATTTTTGCAAACATGTGTTACCAAGTAGCCTACGTATAAGGAAGAACTTTTCAATAGCACTTCCTCTACATTTGTTTGTAATGATCCCCTCACCAAAATTATATTTATATTAAACAAAACAGTGTGGTTACAAAAATTTGTGAAGCTAATCAGAAGCAACAATGTAAATGATTATAAGCAACTAAAAACTTTGATACCAAGTCAATTTATTACACTATTTAAAGCCTACCAACAAAATTTACTTGATATCAAAGTTTTCGGTTGCTTATAACCATTTGCAATGCTGCTTCTGACTGGCCTTTTTAACAGCCAGGTTGTTTTTGCTTAGCATATCACTGATGATTGTAAACAGATGTGTTAATGATAAGCAAGAATTATGCAGAGAGATTAAATATTATAGGGTTAATACGTACTTTGGGCTTTATGGGCATGGCCTTAGTAACGAAGCGCATCATGAGTTACTGCTAAAAAAGAGCAAGGTAATGCTGTGTTAGATGTTCATTTCGTAGTAAAAGCCGTTTAACCAGCTGTACATTACTAACAAGACGGAGCGCTTTAGATTTAAAAGTGGGCATGTCGTGCGGGTTGCGGAGCTTATAAAAGAAGACTGGCCCATAATGTTACAGTAAGAATTTCAGCTTAAAACTTTATACTACTTTTAAAAAGTTTTATCACTAAAGTACTGGAGTATAAAGCCGGTTTAAACAAAAGAATTAAATTTGTATGCGTTGCTATGTGTTCCTTAGTGATGAGTCTTTGCTCACGTGGCGTCATTAATTACTATTACAATACATTGAATAGCAGTTGATTAGCTGTGGTTTAACCTGGTTTTCAGATGGTAAAACATCAACTTGTATTTCCCCAAGTAATTACTACCTAGCTTATATGTCAGGATCCAGTAGGACAAACAAGAACTCTAAACAGAGTAAAGCTGTACGGTACAGATTTAATGAAATGTCACACTCGCGAGTGAAGCACTCCCATGTATCAATACAGTTTCTCACGGGTGTAAAGTAAGGGTTATTACTTTGAGTGTAGGCAACTCACGAGTGCATCGACATTCCTGTGTAGAAGCTGAACTCACAGTTGTAATAGCTGAATTTTGCTTCAAGCTGAGGAACATGAGCTGGTTTACAATTCAATGTACACATATCAGTTTTGCCAAGCGCTTTAATATAACTAGGCATACGCATGAATGCAGATTTGCCTCGTGCACATCAGCATTATAAGCGCCCCATATGCGCTAAACAAGACACGGTGTTGGCCATGCAAGGTTATAAAGGGTGTCAAATGCGATTTGTAAATGGGTAGAACTCGTTGGTTATGTGATGACGCTACTGTAGTCTAATACTTTGGCGCTCTTGTTTTAGGGAAGAATGTGCGTTATTACAGGTGATGGAGGAAAACTTAAGAGATCCCTCCCAAAGCAAGACTTACAATATAAAGATCCTATCATTTAATACTAAAACGTATCGTAATCGTGCAGTGGCTTATTACTGAAGTAGAATTCCAGCGCTTATTGTTACCCTTCAAACTTTCCAGTTCCAATACTGAACTTGCCGGCTTAGGGTACAAGAAACCCTCCTGTGAATGTTAGAGGTAAAGGTTACAACGTAGGAAACGCAATAATACATTTAAGTTCAAACCCACAATCAACAAAACAGGAATTTTTGTGGACATATACATACATACACACATACAAACGGGACCTTAGAAATAGCGCCGCACCTGCTGCATGTTCATTTGCCGATCACTAATGTGCTCGGCAATAACATGCACATGTACATCAAAAAAGTGCTTGTGTTGATTAATTGTATAGTTTTCCTGAACAGTAGAAATTCATTTCATAAAAGCAAAACGAAGCGTCATGGTACGTAAGTTAAATCACATAGTGTTGACTGTACATGTAGTGCCATTAGTAATGATGTTCATCCTATCAAGCACACTCGTGAGTGTTGGTTAACTTGAGGCTTAGCAAAGATAAAGGTATATTATGTACCCTTTAGCGCAGATGAAATCTTACAGCAAGACAACATAACCTGATTTAGCAGTACAAAGAAAAACAATGTGGAAAAAATCAACATAGCTATATTCATGCGTAAAATTTTACACAGCAAGTGCATAACTGTGAAAGTATCGTTACTTATTAAGCTACGAGTGTACTCAAGCTTTTGGTTCTAAGAATACATACAGACACAAAAGAATAAAAAACTTGTGAACATGCTTGAAAGACCAATCACTTGAGCAGAATGCTTGCTGGTATTTCAAGTGTGCACGTGGGAAGGCTTCACGAGTCATATACTATCACTCGCGAGCGAGTGTGATGTTGCATTAAATCTGTACCATAGGTAAAATTACTAATATTTATTTTTACACTTAGTAATTAGTATATATTTTTACTTTATATATATACTATATACTATAGTATACTATATAGCTAGTATATACTTTATATTAGTATATACTTTTAATTAGTTTTTAATTATACTTTTTACACTTAGTATTTTTACACTTTTTACACTGTTTACATGATAATGAAATCCATTATCTTTATCTCGATATGGATTTAATATCTCAATATGTCTACTTATCTAGATAACCGCACAGCTCTATTTCATATATAACTATGTCTCCATCGATTGCTTTTCAGTTGTCAAATGTGTACAAATAAATGTTACTGTTAAAGGCAAGCCTGGATTTCTTCGATCTGCCACCAGGGTGCTAAAGTAGTCACTGATTGTCTTATCAGATGGCATAGCTTACCTATGTAAACTCATATATGTAAATTTCTTAATACCTGTGTGCTATGTGGAAGTTAAATATTTCACCATCTAGAAAATCAGACACTTTATAAATATGTACCATTACTAGTATGGCCTAATCCAGTGATGTCTACAGTGGATTTGACAGAACAATTTCATTTGGATATTGATGTTAGCGCTATTGATCCCAGGAGGAGTATCTATGTAGGATGAAAGATAAGTTGTAGTTCAAGCAATTTAGTTGTGAGCGAAAGCAACCATAGGTAGCATGTACCCTTGTGGTTGCTATGCATCTAGCTAAGCTAAACTACTCCTTTAGCCTACGTAGTTTATATCAGACACGCTTTTGCATTATATGAGATTTCAGGAAAGCTTTCAAACAGTTTTTTGTCAGGCAGGCTTTCAATTAGGTGTACAAAATTTCAGGGTCCTTGGTAACCCCTCGGTACAAGCACATACTTCTCGAGATTGGAGTGTATATGTAGAAACTTACTAACTAGCTAGTCTTAGAGCTGAAAGATTTCGCTTAATCTCTTGTGGTCAGACTGCTTTATCCGTTTATATTTTCTGGCCACGCAAAACAGTCTGGACGTTAACTCTAACCCTGTCCTTTGCTAGAAAAATTACAATTCTTTGTGTTTAGAAAAATAATCTAATAGAGCATACAAAACGTGAGTACTGATATAACCGGCTATATAGGTACAAGATTTTAGCTATAAGCCTGTGGCTATGAGTAACACATAGCTAGTTGTCCAGCAATGGACATATAAAACTAAAGAAACTAGAAAATTGAAAATGTTAATTTTAATTTCAAAAGTGAATAAGGAAGTGCTTAAACTGGATTATGAAAGTACGTATCTAAGAGCTTGTATTCTATTATATTTGAGATCCTTATTTTGACTGTTGCAGATCATATAGCTATATCATACCAGTCAAAATAGGGATTTGAAATATAATAGAATACAAGCTCTCATCTTGTTTAGGTACTTTGCATCTAGTTCAAGTACTTTTTTCATGATCCCTGTCATTGTCTTTATTATAGTTACTAATATAGTCAGCCATACACTTCTATTCCTGCTCCCTATAGCTATAGCTATAGCTACCTAGTCCCTCAGCCTATCTACAGTATATTATAGTCTTCTATACATATCTAGTAGTTATCCTATGTTAGCTTAGCTCTACAGCCTACAAATTTTGTCTACCAATTGTAGAGTCACCATGCATGCATGCAGAAGGTTAACACCTTGTGAAAAGAGATTAGACCATGCTATGAGATGCTTAAGGATCAATGCTAGTTTGGTGGACACGCCCAGTTATCAAGTCACAACATTTACCTACCCTGCATAGCACCTGCTGCTACAGAGGCTTTAGACACTTCAAAGTAAGTGACTTGCCAGCTGCAGTGGATTATACTCTGGGTATTGGCACCTTGCCGTCATGCAGTTAACTGTCAGCTGGGTGTCATTAATTTAGTCGTCGCATACACCGATGTAGAAAAGTATGGAAGGTTGGGCTGAGCACAACAACTGTTACTGCAACTGCAACCTTTACCGTCCCACCTGTACAATAGGCTCCATCTAATATATGTTCCTGATTCACAATAACAATGATCCTGTACATATGATGGTGGACGAGTACCATCATGCAGGACATGTAGTGAGCAAGGCCAGGTAACAGCCTGGTTATCACTCAGCTCTGATTATGGAAACACCATCTAAATATGGATCATTGATTGCGTACAAGAGAGTAATGAATCTGGATTCAGGAGTACCCTTCTGGTAACCCACTAACATTCCACATTAATCCATGCTATGATGTATTGAGTGAAATGTGTATAAGTGATCACTTACAGTATCTAGCAACCTGTCATCAAATGAGTTGTAATATTTATGTATTAACAAATCATAATCTCAAATGCACATACGTAATAACTTGTATTCGTACACTAAATGATGCGTAATGCATTATGCTGAACTACGTGCATAAAATAAATGTATGTTAACAGTTTGAACTAACATCAGCTATAACATGAAGGCTGCTATTGCACATAAAGTTGAATTTCTTTCACCAGAACAGCTTCATCATTAAATATTTGATCATAGCATATCCTTGCTTCAACATTTTCATTACTAGTCAGGGGTATTTGACGATAGAACCATGGAAGGTTGGGCTGAGCACAACAACTATTACTTCTACTGCAACCTTTACCGTCCCACAAAGGGTCACCAGTAAAATAGGTTCCATGGCTTAATCCACCAGTGGTGCCTGATTCACAATAATAATGATCACGTACAAATGGCGGTGCATGGGTACCACCTAGCAACGAGCAAGGGCAGGTAGCACCTTGACGGTGGCCTTCACTAATACCAGCTGCATATGATCAGATATGCTTCCTTGAGGTACCATAAGTTATGGAAACGCCATCTAAATATGGATCATTGATAGATGTTTTACGTAAAAAAGAGGAAAATCCATCAGTAGTACCCTTCTGATAACCTACTACCATTCCACATACTCTACTGTATGGAGCATTGTAAGTAGTGAAATGAGTGGAGTAACATCCAGCATTGTCACTAGGAGCTCTACAAGCTCTAGTGGGACTAGTGATCTTCTTCCATCCACTGGGACAACTGTCTCCACCAGCAGCATTAATATTAGCTATCCTCATCCATCCCTTCTCTCCTCCACACTCTAGGATCATGTCACAATACACAAAACGGAGGTGCCCACCAATCCTGATGATGTACTGCCGGGATGCTCCACGTGAACTGGGATTCTTTTGGTAAATGTCCAAACACGACTTGCCAGGGCAGGATGGAGAAATACCATAATTACAGCTGGTAACAAGATCAATTCCCCCAGCAATGACCAATAATGCTACAATACTCCAGGTCACTGATGCCATCATAAGATCATAAGACAACTAATAGTGATTGATCACAAACGAGCATTTTTATACTAAACTGCTCCAGTGAAGTCATATTTTAAAAAATTAATAAGCTGACGACTGTCTGATAAACAGGAGGTGCAGATGCAACTGTTGCGAAAATGTTACATTAGGGGGTTAAGGAAAAGCTTAAGGAAAAGCTAAAGAAAAATCCACCTTTGCTGTTTATGTGTACAGTTTAAATGTAGTACACAAAACATATAATATTATAAAGATTTCCTTAAGGTGGTGGTCAAGCAATTGCGGGCGCCCCATAATATGAAGCCGTACAATCGATGACGCCAGATATTTCATTTTAACGCACACCGCACATAATTAACAATGGCGTTTTTGTGAATGAGAAGGCTTTTAATGGTAAGGAAATATTTTGTTTTTTATAATAACTCATTACTATTGGGAATAATTCATACTTGTACGTCCACTTTTCGAGCAAAGAAGCAAAGCCGCGAATGGTTACCGATGGTTACAGTGATTTGGCGTGATAAACAATGGATTAGTATGAACTGTTTACAACGGCTTTTCTCTTCATCTTAGTATCACAATTATCTGAAACATTGTAAGCCACTAGGCAGATGGTAAACAAATGTGGCTACGTATACTCATCGCAATCTGAGTTAGTAGGGTGGCGATCTGGTCGAATGTTGATAGCCTTCATGGCGATTAAATAGTTTCTGTATCATGACTTTAATAATACGTAAATATATAGAAAACATAGTGAATAGCTGGTTTCTTGAGTATGAAATATCGGAATGCTTGCGTACTTCGGTAAAGGTGACCAAAGCGTCGTAATGAAACGCCTCGCAAAAGTAGCATCCAGTTCGTATAGTGCTAAACTAATATCATCAATAAGTGAATTAAAGGGCTAGTTTACTGAAATTCTAGACTATCGGATATATTGATTAAATGGGCTTTGTTTTTGCGGTATTTTCTAATACAATTAAATGCGTGGGCGGAATGGTTTACCGCCACCTTAACTCGCTCTAGCTTTATATTACGATCCATTTTAGTAGTTTATAATTGGAGAATCAGGACGTTTATACATATCCAAACTAGATGCCTCTCAAGGAATGCATAGAACCCTATAGTTAACAAGTGCCTGTAGATGCCTATAATGTCCGCCTGCTAGTGCCTGGAAGGCAAGGGTAGGTTGATTCATACCATACAATTATGTGACTATGCTACTAGAGTAATAAAATTTAAGCAAGTATTAGGGATGCAACAATATTACAATATATCGATATATTGCAATATCTATTGTTGCAATACAATACAATACACCTGATAAAAATATCAATATATTGCTTATTGACATTTTATTGCCTTCAAAGTTGTAAGTATCCACTACAAAATGACTGGACCTCTTGTAACCATAAATATACAGTACAATTTCTTGTTATTTTACATGTTTATACTTAGCCTTTACTGCTAAAAACAAGTTTTAAAGACATGATGTGTTCTTTTTTCAAATTTAATCATACATTGCAATATGGCAATATATTGCAATACACTCAAAGGCAATACGCAATATGGCAATGACCCATATTGTTGCATCAATAGTAAGTATAGGGATCAATATCTGTGTTACATAAGAAGATTTTGGCATGAGAGAACACTAAAGATTATAAATCATAATAGTTTAATCTCTAGGCTCACTTTATGTATAAGGAATTTTCATCAAAGTAGAGATTAAACTTTTATAAAATTATCTCATGGATAGGGGACAGCTGCAGAATGATATGGTCTTACCCGCTGCATGTTGACAGTAGAGGTTAGCATATTTCTCTTGTGGAGAGTAAAACAGTACTGATCATGATATAGCTAGCAGTGGAGTAGCTATAGCTACTTCCTATAGTGTCTTTGACTCTTTGTTATTCTCTATGAGCTGCCAGCCCCAATTTTCTTTGTTTCAGCTGGTAGGCTTTCCTTTTGTGAAGGCTGCCAATTTAATGAACACATTGGTTGACTTCCCCAGGAACCAGCATGGCCAGGTCTCACTGGCGCTAGTCATTGTATTCTCATACGTAGATAGTGAATGTACCAACTATACAAGTGATACAAGTGGCATCAGTAAACTACAACTGTATTATTCTTCGTGTTCTGAACCATAGATAGTATATTCTCCTATATAGAGAATATATTATCTATGTCTGAACAAACGTACCAACCATACAAGTGGCACCAGTAAACTACAACCGTTATTCTTCATGTTCTGAACAAACGTACCAACCATACAAGTGGCGCCAGTAAACTACGACCGTTATTCTTCATGTTCTGAACGAACGTACCAACCTTACAAGTGGCATAAGTAAACTACAATCATTATTCTTTGTGTTATTAGTACGTAGGTGTTCCGATTTTTATTGTAATCTGTCATGTACGTGACCAACGTATGAAACTCCACCAGTGTGGGGCTCACTCAGGCTTGCCCCAATTAGCAAGAGTTAGTGTCCTACTCCCATATACCTCTATGGTTGTTTTAAAGGTGCTTTTCTACTCAGGCAATGCCCATAAAAAGAATTGATTCAGCATATTCAAAATTGGTACCGAGTAACGTTACAACTTAACTGAACAGGCTATACAGCATCAATGTCACATTACAATCATGAAAACCGTGGTCACATTTAGTGATGTCATAAGGAATATATGTGAGCAGGGACTCATCATAAGGAACACGTAGCAATGTAGGCAAATTTTAAAAATTCTGAAAACTAGTGATTTCAGCCAGCCTGTCAACAGGGATCAACCTAGCACCTAAACTGCTGGATGTATAGCCAGCCATCAATTTTTCTGAAACTGTAAACATTTCCATCAGTACATACTAATACAGTTTGACTGTAAATTAACACCTGACACTTACAATCAGAACATTGATAAATGCCTAGTGTGTAAATTGGTCTGGCCACCACAGACTAGTCCTTCCATTCACAGTAAGTGGTGTATTGCCTAGTACTGTGATAGAATTGGAATAGGGATATTATGTGCTATACAAGAAATAAAATAAAATAACCAGTAATAAGAGAAGGCAGCAAACATGTTTATACTAACACTTAGTCAAACTTAAAACTTTTAACATGCTAGACAAACAGGCAGTAGGTACATATGCTATTGGTGAGGGGATCATTACATTAGACAATAGAGAGATAGAGGAAATAATTCATCATTTGACAAATTTACAACTGAATATGCAATTATCTACATAATATATAAAGCTGAAGAGCCATCCATCTGTCACTCCGATAACTCTGTCACTCCGATAACTCTGTCACTCCGATAACTCTGTCACTCCGATAACTCTGTCACTCTGGACTTGGTTAAGTGATAGTTGTGGTCTCAAGTTACTCAGAGTTTGTGTCATGAATTCCTAAGAGCGTAGTCGATCCACACGAATGCTTTAAAGGCCATTTTTGCCATCACTTTAGTCGCGTAAAATTTTATAATCGTGTAGATTTGCTCAAACATTATCAATTGCTGACCATTAAGTGATGGCCAGTTATTTGCTAGCTACTTGTTTCCTTACTTGTTGCAGTGATCCCTATCCTCTATCCTATGTATATACATGAGTTTACTGGGACAACCGGTAGACAATTGCATGCTTGTTGCACAAGACTTTTGCTATAAATATTTTTCTTGTAGAATCAATTACTATATTGAGGGTGGTAAAAAGGATTACACCAAGCATTGTAATGTAAATCTGGTATTTGAGCGCAGGTGCTTATACTAGGACAATTCCCTGCATGGAGTATGGAGGAGCAAGGTTACTACGTGTACTGCAGTGTTTGGGATACAGAGCAAGTAGAACACGCCAGTTGCAGTGGCTATTGCTGAAGAAGTACATAATAAAAGAAAGTAAACCTTTCTGATCTGGTAATTCTTCTTTCTCTTAATTGTTACAGACTGTAAATCCTTCCCTAGATGCTACTAACTTTACTCACTGCCAGCCACCCTTCCTGCCAGCCACCCTTCCTGCCAGCCACCCTTCCTGCCAGCCTGTCAACAGGAATGACCTAACACCTGAACCACTGGGTGTATGTACGTATAGCCTTAAAGATAAAGAGATAAAGGTTAATTCTGTTGGCACAAACCTTTCCTATTCTGATCGCCAAACTGGCTTGTTGCCATAGTGACTGTCTGTCCTTTCTTCATCTACTGGTCTTCAACAAAAAGGTATTGACATTTTACAAAGGTGTTAATATGGCACACAAGGTACTGACATGTGACAAAAAACACTTCTTTGGATACCCATACATCTGATTGGACCTGACGTTGTAGTAGTATGTGTCACAGAGATAAGGTTAAGGTAAGCTGTATGGTTATTATCACAGTAAGAGTGTTTTCATAGTGCCATGACAGAAGGCCTCAGTTATAAAGGTGTGTGTGCGACACACACATAATTAAAGTAGATGAGAACTTTCACCAAATAAACAAGTTGATGTATTACCATCTAAAAACCAGGCGTTGTGTAAGTTAAACCAATGTTCATCAACTGCTATTCAATGTATGATAATAGCAATTAATGACTGTCACAGGTAAGTCACGTGAACAAAGATTCATCACTAAGAAACATATAGCAATGCATACAAATTTAATTCTTCTGCTTTATACTCCAGTACTTTAGTGATAAAGCTTTTTTAAAAGTAGTATAAAGTTGTTTTAAGCCGAACTCTTACTGTAACACTATAGGCCAGTCTTCTTTTATAAGCTCTGCAACACGCCCACTTTTAAAACTGAAGCACTCCATCTTGTTTATACCATACAGCCAGTAAAATGGCTTTTAATGATAAATGAACAGCTAATACAGCATTATCTTAGTCATATAAAGAAACTGAAAAGCAGTAGAACTTGTTTAACTGGTTATTCAGCCCTTATTTCATGTGAATAGTTTTTAATAGCCTGGGGGGCGGACACAAACACACACACCGACATCCGCATGAAAACAATTTCAAGAAACCAGGTGCGCACCTGGTTTAAAACCAATTTATAACAAAGACCACATACAAAGCGAATCACTATATTCTGTGATCACATGTACATCCATGCTGTATATTGAGTAAAAAAAGTAGCTCAAAATTGAATATCTACTTGTTATCAAAGGACTTTCGCATTTCAAAAATATCTACGTATGTGAACTGGGATTCTTTTGGTAAATGTCCAAACACAACTTGCCAGGACAAGACAGAGAGTAACCATAATTACATCAACAACAAGATTAATCCCATCAACAATAACCAATTATGCTACAATACTCCATTTTACTAATGCCATCATACGTGGAAGTAGCTAGTAAAGTGATCGATTGATTAATAGAGTGACAGTTAGAGAATTTATACTAAACTTCACACCTGAGTAAAGCTAAAAATTTAACATGTTAGACAATTATCTGATAAACAGGAAACATAGGTAGTATATGCTATTGGTGAGGGTATAATTGCAAATAGACTTAAGGTTCATGTTTGTAAGCCACTTGGCATCACAAGTTTACAAACATTAAGCCATAGTAATGGCCACAGTAATGGCCACAGTAATGGCCACACTAGTAACCATATGCTAAACATCATACATATATGGACAAGTGTAAGGGTTGGCAAGAGAGCTACAATTCCTCTTCAGTAAACACATGTGAAAATCTTACAGAATAGTAGTAGTACATTACAGAATAGTAGTAGGACATTACAGAATGTACCATTCAAGCATATACAGACAAGCATAATTGTGGCACAAGTTTAGACCTTGTAAACAGTATCCATTTTTGGAGAAACGTTTGAAAGTGCTGCTTATGATACTAAAAGCCCTGAAAAGCCATGTGGACTCTCAAGTGCCACTATTTACACAGGAAACAAACCTGATGACAATTAACAAGGCAAGTTTCGGGTCAACGACCATAGTGTGGTTTAACAGTATATACGTACGTACAAGGATCATTAAGTATGGTAAGAAAAAAGAAAAGTAATTAAGATTGAAAAGAGACACCATGGCGTAGTGGATGAACCTTCATCGGAACAACAGTTTCATAAATCTTTTGCTGAGTGAAAATCTGGAGCTACGTATACTCCCAGTGATAGTGGGTCTTATGGCAGGCCAGCAGTCCAGCAGGCTGGCAGTTAACAAAATAATGGCAGATTTGAAAATCTCTACACATCATTAGGATTTTCATGGAGCTAAAGTATTATTATAGTTATAGCATAAAATGTGTTGTTTACTCTCCACCATGTTCGGCTCAGCTATGGTATGTTGTTTACGCTGAGGTATTATGGAATATATGAACAACACATTTCATTCATATTGGACATCTCCATCCCATTCGTTGGCTGGCGATTATTACCCACACACAAATTAAAAAAATTAGCGACGCTTACTGACCAGTGAGAATTTATAAGGTGCTTATTGCTAATCTCTAATCAATAAGCACCACCCAACTAGACAGTTAATCAAAGCAGCATATATCTATGATGATGTCAGTATACATTATCTATGACTATAAATGGTGCTATAAAGTACATGAGGCATTTACACTATGTGTATACGTATCTAGTTAAATGAATTAGGGCTGGGACGAATATCAATTTTTGATAACTGAATGTTTTGACCAAAAACGAATGACTGTTCGAACATTCTTTAGTACAAAAAATACCAACAAGGATGGTGTATTATAACATACAATTTTCTTATTTTATGCTCACAGATCTACCGTATAGCGCAAAACGTTGGCGGTGGAAAACATTGGTGAATTTGGCGAATTGAACTTCGATTCGCCAAAATTTTCCCTTCCAATGTTTTCAAATCTGTAAATTTGATCTCACATGATCCAGTTGATTTAACGCATGGTTCGTTGGAACATGGCTGCGAGGTTAACACCTGTCATGTTGTCGACCTCTACAGCCCTTCCTGACCCCGATGGTCCGAGCGAAAAGGTTCCAGCAAAATCTATCGAGTAAGCATGCAACGTTACCGTATACTGTACGTTTACAAACGAGTTTACAGGTAGCCTAGTGTATTGTATTGGTCGCACTGGGGACTGGTTGCTCGACTGGTTGGGTCTATTGTTGTAAACTAATGCAAACTCTGACTTGCTATTTGCGCTAGGTATAATGCAGGTTTATTTTTCGTTATTCTCGCTGATTCGCCAAAGTTTTACGCCGCCAACGTTTCCCGACAGCCACCTGGCACTCATTTCTGATTGATCTCCAAAGTAGGTTATTCGCCAAAGTTTTCTTCGCCAATGTAATATCTTACTGATTCGCCAAAGTTTTACGCCGCCAACGTTTCATGCTATACGGTATTAGGGAGAAGTCTGGAAAACCAAACAAAACAGCATAAAATAACAAAAAAGCTGCACATTTAACCTTTGTAAATGATTAAACTATCCTTATAGTGACCAAAATATGGCTTGATATAGTGAAAACGAATATTCGAATAGTGATTGTGGTGAACGAATAGTAAGATAGCAAACGAATATCCTAACATTTGAGCATTTGTCCAATGATCTATGTAATTCTAGCATTTTAACTATAAAATGACATACGTATTCAAACTATTTGAATATTCACAATCACATTGTTGCACCTTCTTATTATGTCACACAAAACAGACACTACTACATTGTGAACTTCAAAATGTATGCAATTATACACTTAGACAAATATATTTCAGATGCTTTTCAACTACGTATAATACAGCTGCTTTACCATGTAAACGCTATTGTAAACAAGCATGCACCTGTAAACAGCAAAATTATGTAGACACCTGAATCTTGATATTTACATATGTACTTGAAATTTCAAAATATATGTGCGATTATTAACACACAAACAAAATTTAATATTTGAATATTCAGACTAATATTCATTTTACCATTATTCAGAAACAAAATAGGAAATCAATTCACTAGTATCAGCAGTACCACTAGTACCGCTAGTACTATTTCTGAAGTTTAAAGTAATCACGTATTATAAACATAGCTGTTGATTATTTTGTAAGAAACATTTATTTCTTCTGCATAAAAAATAAAAAGGAGAATTAAAGGCCTTGCTGTAAGAAGTTTAAAACTGCGTAATTCCTCCTAAACAACTTACGTAAATAGCATGCACAAGTATACGTACATGGCCACTATATGCGTGCTACTGAAAATTAACTTGTAACAATGGAGTTTTAATACGAATGTTTAATTTCAAATGAATTTTTGTAATTCAGTAGGTATGTACCATTTATGCATTAGTAAATACTACCACCAGTATTCAGAGTTATATTACATATAGTGTAAGAAATTTATTATGGACTCTCTATTATGGACAGATATACGGGAAACATAATCAGGAGAACCCTGCCAAGTGTGCCTTAAGTCACATGATGTATTACATCATCTTACTTTGTCTTGTTTTTATGAAAGTTTCAGCGATTGTACAGGGCGATTCAACATTAGATACTTCATATAAACCTGTACTTTGAATGTTACACGCACTTAGAGCGTGATTTAACCCTTCACCGAAAGGTAACATACGTCTTTGCATGCCATTTTGATGGACCATCCGTTCTAGGCTGATTTGATTTCAGATACTCAATATACATTTATAGTTTGAATGTTATGTGTAATTAGAGCACGATCCAGCCCTTCACTCCAAAGGTAACACGTGTCCTTGCACGCCATTTTCACGGATCATCAAGTGCACTATACTATTGCTACTTAAAGGTGAACTGAAATGGAAAGTCACACTGCTGCTATTTTAGTACTTAAATATGTATATTTGGTCATATAATGCACAAAAACAACATTTTCATAATAATATTTTAATGAACTATCGAGATATAAAACCGAAAAGAGACAAATGCGTCATTTCATTAAAATGTTGTGATGTCAGATTGAGCTCCGGAAATACTTTTATTCCATGCGTTGTATTGGCGAATGATGGTAATTTTCAAGAAACTTTCCATGTTCTTCGGAAATAACAAGCAAGAAATGTGGATTTATTCTTTAACCCTTCTATAAACAATCTCGTGCCAAAAGGATCACAACACTGAGTTTAAATAGTGTTATCAGCGTGGTTTGTCAAACCATGTCAAAGGACTGAGATGCCAAATCATTTGCGCGATGTACACGATGAAGCCAGCCGGATATAGCTATTTACCATTGAATAGGTTAGTTTATATCATTAAGGAGAGTAATTGATTGGTGTGTCGATTCTTGGATGATTGTCATCTTGCACGATAATACGGGCTGACCTTGTACTACTATGGCCATTATATATATCCAATGATTATACTAAGAACAAAGGATAAGCGCTGGAGCTCTACTACAGTAAAAAGCCCTGCACGATAAAGATCTTACTAGCGATAGGGTCATTATAATATAGATTCCAACCTAGCAAGTATTTTGGCAACAATCCCTCACCTCACCTCTAATTAATAAGCGGCATAACTTCCGAAATAACACAAGCGCTAAAGTATTAGACTACAGTGGCATTGTATCACATAACCAATGATTTCTACCAATTTACAAATCACTTTTGACAAGGTGCTTTACTCTTGGGTTGTTTATACCCAAGGGTGTCACGTGCCTTGTTTAGCGCGGGTGTTATCAATATATGGGACGCTTATACTACTGATGTGCACGAGGCAAATCTGTCTTCATGTGTATGCCTAGTAAAATTAAAGTATGTTATTTTGAACCACTGGTGCTACTTATCTTAAATATGAGTTTCCTCGTTTAGTTAGTGTAATATCCATACTCAGTAAAATATTTTATATTGTTTTGATATTTACTAATGTGGTTTCTTGAAAGTTCCTTTGCTACAGTCTGATGTGTGGGCACATTTTGAGAAGGGTTAAAAAACTGTGAAGTGTAAAAAATTATCCTTTTGTAGAGGGACAACAAATGAGACAATTTTCACAAGTGCATGTATTATTACTACTACCTGTGCATGCAAATATAGACAACCTATGAATAAATTAAAATCTTGATTGCAGTAAAATGGAGGAATGTATTTGAGGATACTAAGCATCTTGTCAGTGAAATGTTTCTTGTAAGTCAGAGGGCCATAGTGCTCACAGTAAATCAGTGGGAGTGGTGGATAGTGTCATTGTCATGCTAGCCACGTACTAAGCAGAATATTTAAGATGGAAAAAATAAGATAAAGATCCCTTTGAGACTGTCTCTTGGTATGAGATAGCTACCAGTAATTTTCTAGGGGGGCATAGGAGGCACTCTGCCCCCCTGGAAATGATTTTCCCCTGAGTTAGGCATCAATGATAAACTTGCACTTAGTAAGCAGCTGGACTCGATCAGTTAAAGTCCTACCCCCTTTTTATTTTTGAAATCTTGCTTTCCCTGTGAATTTACTTTCTATAAACATCCCTGGCTACCCTCTATAGATATTTCCCAACCCTGTGATAGTGAGAACCAACTAATTAAAATATTTCCTATCCTGACAACCTACATCAATGTATTAAAAGTCAGAGCAGTTTAGACAATACAACAATAGAGCAAAAAATACAAAACTAGCAAAATGAAGCCATTTATATGAAGTTACTCAGAACATTGTCACAGAGCACTACTGTATATACAGTTGGAGTTCTCGTACAAGAACATCTTCATTGGCAAATGCTTTATCATGACAAATTCGTACCTCAATATCTTCCTTAGCAATTAGTGGTATCTGACGATAGAACCATGGCAGGCTGGACTCAGAACAGCAACTATTTTTACTGGAGCAGTTTTTACCGTCCCACACAGGATCGGCTGTGTAATAATTCTCATCTGATGGATTATTCAAACTCCCAGATTCATAATAATAATTATCATGAACAAAAGATGGTGGCAGTCAACCAGGATACTGAGTACATGGACAGTTACTAGGATACTTGGTAAATGATTAGCTTTTTCACTAAATCCTATTCCATAGGTCCATATATGCTTCCTTGGAGTATTATAAGTTATAGAAACACCATCTACATAAGGATCATCGATCGATCGAGTAGAGAAATTGACAACAGCAAATGCATCAGTAGATCCCTTCTGATAACCCACTACCATTCCACATACTCTACTGTATGGAGCATTGTAAGTAGTGATGAGTAGAGTAACATCCAGTATTGTCACTAGGAGCTCTACAAGCTTTAGTGTGACTAGTGATCTTCCTCCATCCACTGGGATAACTGTCTCCACCAGCAGCATTAATATTAGCTATCCTCATCCATCCCTTCTCTCCTCCACACTCTAGGATCATGTCACAATGCACAAAACGGAGGTGCGACCAATCCTGATAATGTACTGCTGGGATGCTCCACGTGAACTGGGATTCTTTTGGTAAATGTACAAACACAATTTGCCAGGGCAGGATGGAGAAAGACCATAATTACAGCTACTAACAAGGTCAATTCCCTCAGCAACGACCAATAATGCTACAATACTCCAGGTCACTGATGCCATCATAGATCATAAGACAACTAATAGTGATTGATCACAAATGAGGATTTCTATACTGAACTGCTCCAGTGAAGCCATATTTTAAAAAATTAATAAGCTGACGACTGTCTGATAAACAGGAGGTGCAGATGCAACTGTTGGGGTGGTTACATTAGGGGGTTGAGTAAAAGCTACACTGTAAAAATGAAGTGTGCATACCACACTAAATGGTGTGAAAAATGGTGTGATAAATGATGGTGAGGGTTTCTAATCACCATATTAATAAGGTGGTTATCATCCTACACTGTCATTTATCACACCATTTAGTGTGGTATGCACACTTCATTTTTTATAGTGTAATGAAAAATCCGCCTTTGCTGTTAATGTGTACATATACAGTTTACAAATAAAGAAAATGTAGTACACAATCTTATAAGATTTCTTTCACTAGCTTTATATCATGATCTATTTTAGTTTATAATTGGAGAATCAGGACGTTTATACATATCCAAACCAGATGCCTCTCAAAGAACACATAGAACCCTATAGTTAACAAGTGGCTGTAGATGCCTATAATGTCCGCCTCCTTAGATACTATATTCTCTGTAATGGAGAATATACTATCTATGGTTCAGAACACGAAGAATAACACGGTTGTAGTTTACTGACGCCACTTGTATCACTTGTATGGTTGGTACATTCACTATATACGTATGAGAATACGATGACTAGTGCCAGTGAGACCTGGCCATGCCGGTTCCTGGGGAAGTCAATCAATGTGTTCATTAAATTGGCAGCCTTCACAAAAGGAAAGCCTACCAGCTGAAACAAAGAAAATTGGGGCTGGCAGCTCATAGAGAATAACAAAGAGTCAAAGACACTATAGGAAGTAGCTATAGCTACTCCACTGCTAGCTATATCATGATCAGTACTGTTTTACTCTCAACAGGATAAATATGCTAACCTCTACTGTCAACATGCAGTGGGTGAGACCATATCATTCTGCAGCTGTCCCCTATCCATGAGATACTTTTACTACTTTGATGAAGATTCTTTATTCATACCAACCAACTGAAGTGAGCCAAAAGTAGGGATTAAACTATTATGATTTATAATCTTTAGTGTTCTCTCATGCTAAAATCTTGATCCCTACATAATTTTTAAATTTTATTACTCTAGTAGCATAGTTGCATAAGTGTAGTATAAATCAATATACTCTTGCCTTCCAGGCACTTGTCTGAACAAACGTACTAACCATACAAGTGGCATCAGTAAACTATGACCGTGTTATTGAACAAACGTACCAACCATACAAGTGGCGTCACAGTAAACTACAATTGTTATTCTTTGTGTTATTAGTAGGTGTTCCAATTTTTATCGTATACATGACCAACATATGAAACTCCACAAGTGTGGGGCTCACTCAGGCTTGCCCCAATTAGCAAAAGTTAGTGTCCTACTCCCATATACCTCTATGGTTGTTTTAAGGCGCTTTTCTACTCAGGCAATGCCCATCAAAAGAATTGATTCAGCGTATTCAAAATTGGTATCGAGTAACGTTACAACTTAACTGAACAGGCCATACAGCATCAATGTCACACTACAATATCAAAACCGTGGTCACATTTAGTAATGTCATGAGGAATACATGTGAGCAGGGACTCATCATTAAGGAACACGTAGCAATGTAGGCAAATTCAAAAACTAGTGATTTCCATCTGCCAGCCAGCCTATCAACAGGGATCAACCTAGCAACTAAACTGTTGGATGTATAGCCATCAATCTTTCTGAAACTGTAAACATTTCAATCAGTGTATACTAAAACAGTTTGACTATAAATTAACACCTGACACTTACAATCAGAACATTGATAAATGCCTAGTGTGTAAATTGGTTTGGATACGACAGACTAGTCCTTCCATTCACAGTAAGTGGTGTATTGCCTAGTACTGTGATAGAATGCATCAATCATAACCATGGGAATTTAAAGGTGGATGGAATAGGGACATTGCCTGCTATACAAGAAATAAACTTAAATGACCAGTATTAAGAGAAGGCAGCAAACATGTTTATACTAACACATAGTCAAACTTAAAACTTTTAACATGCTAGAGAAACAGGCAGTAGGTACATACGGTATACTTCATAAAAAAGTTTACGTTTCGTACCGTAGTACGATCGTAGTACAATCCGTAGTATGAGTAATTGTACTGTAGTACGGAACTTACTTTCGTAATTAAGTATGCGTACTTACTAGTAATTACACGTACTTATTAATTCTTAAACCCCTGTTGATGCCATATCGATGGTATAACTTACCTGATGGGCTTGCTAACAAGTTTCTTGTGCGTTTCAGTAGCCGGTGCACTTATTATAGAAAGGTCACGCCACTATTGAGCCGTTTACTAACATATCCGGGTTCCGTTCACGGAGTATTGTTTGTGTCAGGTAAAAATAGTTGTTTCTGGAGAAAAGTTATAGCGATACTTAGGTTTGTTTAGTGTTGTAGAAATGCAATACAAAGAAAACAGGCTTGAAACTTGCTTGTATTGTTGATTGGCATCGTTTGTTAATCGTGCGCGTGTATACGCATTTTGAAACTGGAACGAAACAGGTTTGTGAATAATCGCTGCATACAGAAAAGATATAAAATGATTATTAATAGTGTATAAAAGCTGTTTTGTTACCATTTAAAGTGTTTTATTTGGCTTGCGTAGATGTTTAGCAACATTCTTGCGGTTAATAATGGGATGAATTTTGGTAGATTCCCTTGGGGATTCCTTCGGCTGAGTCCTAACATTTCCTGATACAATAAGCTAAGTACGAATTGTATCGTATTGTATCGTATCGTAGTTACGCAAGTACGTTTCGTAGTAACTTGTATCGTAATCGTAACGTGATCACGAAACGTTAATTTTTTTATGAAGTGTACCGTATGCTATTGGTGAGGGGATCATTACATCATCATTTGGCAAGTTTACATATATAATAAGGACTCTGAGTCAGTCATGAGCCCAACAATATACAACCACTGAATATTTGCAAGTGCTATAACTAAGCCAACATAAAAGCTATCACTTAGCTGCAATAATATTTGAACAAACACATACAAATTGCTGACCATTAAGTGATAGACAGTTATTTGCTAGCTACTTGTTTCCTTACTTGTTGCAGTGATCCCTATCCTCTCCTATATGAGGTTACTGGGACAACCGGTAGACAATCGCATGTTCGTTGCATAATTATGTATAAAACACTTTTATGGCAAAGTTGAGCTTAGGTTATAATTACGTATATTATATTGTCATTTATTGCATTCAACTAACAACATACTGAGGATATCGTAAGTTATAGTTGTAAGGTGAAACAGTGTGACATGCGTGTACATATGTATGCATATACATATGTGTACATGGAATGTTACACGTGGTATGTGTTTATACCAAAAATCCAACCAATTGACACCTTCTGTGTTCTTGTAACATTCTGTGTTCTTGTAACAAAGAAAGGAAAGCAAGAAAGGACAAAGGAACCACCATGACACAGTGGATAAAAACGACAGATCCTTGGTGGTACGAAAAAATAACTCTTTTATACATACGTACATATATAACACGAAGAAAGCTTCCTAGTTCACTTGTAAAAGTAGTGTTATTTGCTACTCTATAGAAAACGGCATAAATATTGATAATCCATCATGATAAAAATTTTACTTGACATTTGGCCCTCTATCCACTATCACTTAACTCAAATACATCATGGAAGGCTTTGTACTTGCTAGTATACTTGACGCACAGCATAGCTTCCATGTAGCTCTCTGCTCTAATGCTACATCAAGCAATAAATTAATAGGAGGTGGTTTATAACTTACATAAGACCACTGTATTCTTATGCAATATAATTGGATTTGTGGGTTAAATAACTTAACACCACAACTTAGACTATACAGCTATAGGGATCACAATGAAAATGTATGCTATAGGGATCACAATGAAAATGTATGGCTTCCAATATTTATGTGCCAAACTAGTTTTATACTGTAGTCTGGCACGAGAAAAGTTTTTGTGGTATCTATCCACGAAAAACAAAAAAGCACACAAATCTTTTCCTACTATAAATATTTTTCTTGTAGAATCGATTATTGAGGGCAATTATACTAGGACAATTCCCTGCATCAATGACAATGGAGGGACAAGGTTATCACATGTATTGCAGTGTTTGGGATACAGAGCAAGTAGAACACGCTAGTTGCAGTGGCTATTGCTGAAGAAGTAATAAACAATTAACCTTTATGATCTGGTAATTCTTCTTCCTCTTAATTGTTACAGACTGTAAATCCTTCCCTGACATGTGATCAGTGTGTTAGGCTGCCATAAATAAAATAAATTGATGCTGCTAACTTTACTCACTAGCAAATTGTTAAAAACTAGTAGATTTTTGTCTGCCAGCCATCTGCCTTTGGCCTGTCAACAGGAATGACCTAATGCCTAAACCACTGAGTGTATGTATAGCCTTTAATCTTTTGAAGATAAAGATCACTTCTGTTGGCACAAACCTTTCCTATTCTGATCACTATACTGGCTTGTTGCCATAGTCTGTCCTTTCTTCATCTACTGATCTTCAACAAAAAGGTATCGACGTTTCACAAAGGTGTTAGTATTGCACAAAAGGTAGTGACATGCAACAAAAAACACTTTAGATACCCATACATCTGTATAACAATGTTGTAGTAACATGTGTCACAGAGATAAGGCTAAGATAAGTTGTACGGTTATTAGTCCTTCCCTTCACAGTAAGAGTGTTTTCATAGTACCATGACAGAAGGCCTCAGTTATAAAGGTGGGTATGAGACACACACATAACAAAGCACTTAAAGTAGATGAGAACTTTTACCAAATAAAAAATCCATTTATAACAAACTAAACTACAACTATAAATGAATAACAGTTTCAGCTATAAAACATGAAGGCTACTATTGCACATAAAGTTGAATTTCTTTGACTAGAACACCTTCATTTGAAAAAGCTTCATCAGTACATATTCTTGCTTCAATGTTTTCATTGCTGGTTAGTGGTATTTGATGATAGAACCATGGAAGGTTGGGCTGAGCACAACAATTACTCCTACTGCAACCTTTACCGTCCCACAAAGGGTCACCAGTATAATAGACTCCATGATTTGTTCCATCAACGGCAGAACCTGATTCACAATAATGATGATCACGTACAAATGATGGTGCACGGGTACCACCACGCCATGAGCAAGGACAGGTAGCAGGCTGACCACGGCTGAAGCTCTCACTCAGACCTGTTGCATACGACCAAACGTGCTTCCTTGGGAAACCATAAGTTATGGAAACGCCATCTAAGTATGGTTCATCAATTAACGTTTTACCTGAATAAGCTAAAAATGCATCAGTTGATCCCTTCTGATAACCCACTACCATTCCACATACTCTACTGTATGGAATTTTGTAAGTAGTGAAATGAGTAGAGTAACATCCAGCATTGTCACTAGGAGCTCTACAAGCTCTAGTGGGACTAGTGATCTTCTTCCATCCACTGGGACAACTGTCTCCACCAGCAGCACTAATATTAGCTATTTTCATCCATCCCTTCTCTCCTCCACACTCTAGGATCATGTCACAATGCACAAACTTGAGGTGCTTACCAATTTTGATAATGTACTGCTGGGATGCTCCACGTGAACTGGTATTCTTTTGGTAAATGTCCAAACACGACTTGCCAGGGCAGGATGGAGAAAGACCATAATTACAGCTGCTAACAAGGTCAATTCCTCCAGCAACGACCAATAATGCTACAATACTCCAGGTCACTGATGCCATCATAAGATCATAAGACAACTAATAGTGATTGATCACAAACGAGCATTTTTATACTAAACTGCTCCAGTGAAGCCACATTTTAAAATATAATAAGCTGACGACTGTCTGATAAACAGGAAGTGCAGATGCAACTGTTGGGAAAATGTCACATTAGGGGGTTGAGTAAAAGCTACACTGTAAAAATGAAGTGTGCATATCAAACTAAATGGTGTGATAAATGACCATGAGGATTTCTAATCACCATATTAATTAGGTGATTATCATCCTACACTGTCATTTATCACACCATTAAGTGTGGTATGCACACTTCATTTTTTTAGTATAATGAAAAATCCACCTTTGCTGTTAATGTGTACATATACAGTTTACAAATAAAGAAAATGTAGTACACAATCTTATAATATTATAAAGATTTCTTTCACTTGACTCTAGCTTTATATCATGATCCATTTTAGTAGTTTATAATGCTAAACAAAAACACCCCGGGTGTAAAAAAAGTGCGAGGCCAATCAGAAGCAGCATTGCAAATAGGTATGTGCAACCAAAAACTTTGATATCAATTGAGGCCAAGAAATTACTTATCAAAAATCTTTTTAACTACTTGAGAATGACATACAATAGTTTATAGCATATTTTCATAACTATGATTGGCTTTGTCACTTGGCCACCTTTTTCACACCATCATCTATTATATAAAGCCGTCTGTCCGTCCGTCTGCATTCTTTCCTCGTCAGACTGATAACTCTGCCATCTCTGCAGCGATCGACGCCGGACTTGCTCGAAATCAAAGCTATGTCCTCTGGCATCTGCAAGTTTATTTCTAAAAGTTCTAAGAGCTTTGCTTTCTCGGAACGAGTGCCCGATGGACACCCGCGTCCACCACAACAACCATAATTTTTTAAATCACTGAAATTATTGCGTTGATGGTAACACAATCGGCTATGACACCTAGTTCAGTGGTCAGGGATTGAGTCACTCCAGGTTTTTTGCATAACATTTACTTTTTATGCGATGATCACGATTGTTCAGCCCAGCCTCCGCTTCAGCTGGAAATAGCCGGCAAGTCACTTATTTTAAAGTATCCAAAGCCTCAGTAGTAGAAGCAGTAGCAGCAGACACTATACAAGCTAGGGTAAAAGCTTTGCCGACTCGATAAGTGGGCGTGTCCATCGAAATTCAATTGATGCCAGCTCAACTTCATCCTTGCCACAAAGGAAGACAGAACACTAATGTAACAGGAAGCTCATAGACAAGTCCTTTTGCTGTAGTGCTAGCGCTATCAGTACACAGTCAATTGGCTAATCAATAGATTAGCTTTATTAGCTGGTACAGCCTACTATAAGGTGTTAAATATCTACAAGGTGTTAAATAAACAATCAAACCTTACTGTAAGTTGCCAAAGGCAAAGTAGGTGTAGGCATAGGAGAGTAAGAAAAGAGAGACTAGGTAGGCATAAGAGACTACGTATATATAGGTAGGCATGTATATATAGGACACTATATAGTAGGTAGGCATAGGACGCTATAGGTAGACTAGGTAGGCATAAGAGACTTAGTATAGTTAAGCATACACAGGTTAGCGGACTAGGGAGTGCATTTAGCTACAACTGCACGATACGGCAGGTACGTTTGCTAGTTATTAATAAAGGTGGCCAAGTGACAAAGCCAATCATAGTTGTGAAAATATGCTATACACCATTGTATGTCATCCAAGTAGTTAAAAATTTTTGATAACTTCTTGGCCTCAATTGATATCAAAGTTTTTGGTCACACATACGGTACAGCTCAGTTTAAACTTTACACATGCGAGCAGGCACACACGTGCTTACACGTTTAACATGCATAAAACTTCAAAAACTGGCGTGTGCACACACTGTTGCATGCAATTTTGGCGTGCACACGCGGGCCAGTGAACACACGCGACACACGAGAAATGCACGTCACAAGCTCGCACTTGGTTTGCCACACTACACGTGTCGTGTAACTACAGGTACACGTGTCGTGTAACTACAGGTACAGTAGCTGTAGGCAATGAAATGCAACTGTTTAGCAGCTGATCAGCTTCTTTATCTGTTGTAATGAGTATCGCTCGAAGGTCCTAATGAAGGGGCGTGTTCATACTGAATATGCTAGGATATATTTGTGTCATGAGTGGACAAGATCGAGTATTGTACAGCGCAAAACCTACCTGCAACTTTGAAAAGTAACTAAACTGTATATATAGCGATAGCTACAAATGTGTTCACGTTGTTAGTTAGCTATATACAACACGTTTAGGATATCGGCATTAATTTGTCACATTGGAATTTTTTATCCGAGAGTTACCGATGATAATCGGTAAAAGGCACACCCCAAATATAATCTATAGGCTTTAGCTTTACAGTAAGAAATTGTTTAGTGGCGTTTTTGTATCTTGTGTCTCGATGGGAATCACGCCTTAGGTCAGAGTTTATACCGTTATGCTCGGCTAACAATTCGTATACACGCCAAGGTGCACGCAGGCCAGATTTGGCGTGTACGTACCTGACATGCACGTGTGCTTCTGCCGCACGTCTAGTGCGTACACGAGTACTCTGCACGAGAGTTTCTATGTCATCGATCTTGCAAGCGCACGCATTCCTGCACACGTGCGAAATGAAAAAAGTGTCATGTCGAGTACATGCCACACGCGTGCCTTGTCAAGTTTAAACTGAGCTGTACCGTACCTATTTGCAATGCTGCTTCTGATTAGCCTCGCACTTTTTTTATACCCTGGGTGTTTTTGTTTAGCATATCACTACTTTTTTGGAAGATGTTATTACTAGCAAACAGCAGAGAAGTACTGCATGGGCATAACTTGTACTTGCCTAGCATACAATATTGCAAATTAATTAATTTTGAAAAACTCAAGCCCGAGATTTTTTTAAAACTTTCACTACAGAGTGATACATCAATATAGATTGTATATCTGAAAGTTTATGCAAATTATTTGAAGGGGTCCAAGTTATGACAACCATCAACATGCAGTATAATAGTCCTTCTCAAATACATTCAAGTGTTTACTTTAGACTGATAATGGTATGACAGGTAGAGCATACATAGGAGAAGTGCTGATACAAATTTGGCTGAAATCTATGAAGAAATGAGTGAGTTATTAGACAAACAAGTGAATGTATAAAAAGAGAGTTTGAAAAACTTCTGGGGTTCACGAAAGCTCCCGCAAGCCCACAAAAAAAGTGTGTGATGAAAATGAAAGAAAGAAAAAAACGACTGCCGTGTAAAAATTTTTGTGGTGACAGGAAGGCATTTATAAGGCTGTATCAGAAGAATGGCTGAACCGGTTGTATCAACTTCGGGATATTGATTCTTTAAACAATGAAGGTACTAATACTCTAGTAAACGGGCGAATCGGGTGGGAAAGAATGGTTCGTCGTGCGTAGTCGCACAACAGGCACCATAAAACTCGCAATGGCTGGTACTTAGGAATGGTGGTGCCTATCTCCTCCATTCTCGGTTTGTTGATTCTATATAGTAAGAACGTTGTGGGTCGGTAATAACTAAGCGATAGCTTTAATGGAGGCTTAGCTAGAGCGTTTGCAAGTTTGAGGGCGGTGCTACGTGTAAATAACTCACTCAATGGTCGCATTGCTACGCTTCTTGGCCTCGCGACTCACTATCGTGAGTCTTGATTGGAGAATCAGGACGTTTATACATATCCAAACCAGATGCCTCTCAAAGAATGCATAGAACCATATAGTTAACAAGTGCCTGTAGATACCTATAATGTCCGCCTGCTAGTGCCTGGAAGGCAAGGGTAGATTAATTCATACCATACAATTATGCGACTATGCTACTAGAGTAATAATAAAATATAGGGATCAACATCTCTGTGTTACATAAGAAGATTTTGGCATGAGAGAACACTAAAGATTATAAATCATAATAGTTTAATCCCTACTTTTGGCTCACTTTATGTATAAGGAATTTTCATCAAAGTAGAGATTAAACTTTTATAAAATTATCTCATGGATAGGGGACAGCTGCAGAATGATATGGTCTCACCCACTGCATGTTGACAGTAGAGGTTAGCATATTTCTCTTGTGGACAAGTAAAACAGTACTGATCATGATATAGCTAGCAGCGGAGTAGCTATAGCTACTTCCTATAGTGTCTTTGACTCTTTGTTATTCTCTATGAGCTGCCAGCCCCAATTTTCTTTGTTTCAGCTGGTAGATTTTCCTTTTGCGAAGGCTGCCAATTTAATGAACACATTGATTGACTGCCTCAGGAACCGGCATGGCCAGGTCTCACTGGTGCTATGTTTGTATAGGCTTGAATGGTACATTCTGTAATGTACTATTACTATTCGCGGGTACAAGACTCGCAATATACATGTCGGGAACCTGCACCCATTGCTGCGGGTGATAGACCAAATACCCGTAATGCAATATCAATTTATCAATACAGGCACCCATAACAATGCCTGAAGCAGGCAAACCCGTGGGCTTGCCCAAGGTTTAACCACAAAAATCTAGTAATAGTAATCTATATGCATGTCTAATTTTAAACAAACTAACGAAAATTAACAAACAAAACACCACAAGAAACCATAAGAAACATAAAAGCCCCATTCTTACCTTGTAGCCAACGAACCCGGGCTTTAATAGACACTTCGCCTCTGCCATCTGGATTGTTTAGAATATTGAACAATGGCTTTTGACTTGTTAGAATATTGAACAAGCTTTTGACAGTACTTAGAGCAGTAGCCCAAAATACACGTAAGACTACCTGAGTGTATAGAATGTGTCTATTTATATACGTGTGGGGATGACGATGGTTTATAGTGGCACACACATGCGTGTTCCGGTCATAGTACATCGATGCCCAACCATTGTCGGGTTAATAATGCATGACCCGTGGGAATGGTAAGTCAAACCCGTGCTGCCTGAAATAGCCTGTATGGGTGAATCGTGAACGGGCACCCGCTTACTTTTTAGTGGGTACTGTAAGGTATACACACAAATTTTTCGCCCGCTACCCGCAGGTTTTCATTAAGTTTTCTTCAAGCAGTACCGTATGTTACTCTACTCATTTCACTACTTACAATATTCCATACAGTAGAGTATGTGGAATGGTAGTGGGTTATCAGAAGAGATCTACAAATGCATTTTTAACTTTTTCAGGTAAAACGTTAATTGATGAACCATATGTAGATGGCATTTCCATAACTTATGGTTCCCCAAGGAAACACGTTTGGTCATATGCAGCTGGTCTGAGTGAGAGCTACAGCCGTGATCAGATTGCTACCTGTCCTTGCTCATGGCGTGGTGGTACCCGTGCACCATCATTTGTACGTAATCATCATTATTGTGAATCAGGTTCTACTATTGATGGAGTAAATTTGCAGCCTATTTTACTGGTGATCCTTTGTGGGACAGTAAAGGTTGCAGTAGGAGTAATTGTTGTGCTCAGCCCAACCTTCCATGGTTCTATCATCAAATACCACTAACCAGTAATGAAAACATTGAAGCTAGAATATGTACTGATGAAGCTTTTTCAAATGAAGGCATTCTAGTGAAAGAAATTCAGCTTTATGTGCAATAGTAGCCTTCATGTTTTATAGCTGAAACTGTTATTCATTTATACGTAGTTATAGTTTAGTTTTTGTATAATCCATTACACATCATTTATTGAACACAAATTATACCTTTGCATTAGAAAAAATGATTTGTTAATACATACATAGATATTGTTGAAATGCGAAAGTCCTTTGATAAGAAGTAGATATTCAATTTTGAGCTACTTTTTTCACTCAATACATACGTACGTAGCGTGGATGTACATGTGATCACAGAATAGTTATTCGCCTCACAAGAAAGAAATTAATGGGATTAATCTTGTTGGATGTGATCGTTGTTAAAAATTGATTTTTTATTTGGTGAAAGTTCTCAGTGCTTTGTTATGTGTGTCCCATACCCACCTTTATAACTGAGGCCTTCTGTCACGATAATATGAAAATATTCATACTATGAATGGAAGGACTAATAACCATACAGCTTACCTTAGTCTTATCTCTGTGACACATGTTACTATGGTCAGCTTGTGTAGAGCAGTGCGATTTTCTTCCCGTGTGTTATACTTCTAAGTACTACACCCATTCCAGCCTATATTTATACTGCTTGTTGTAGCAACCGGTAGCCAGTTCTAGGCATGTAGGTGATACAGCTACGCTTACCTTTTAGTGTATATTGATACTGCAAACTATCGTTAACACCACTCAAACTTTATCGCGCCACTGTTCCGAGTTGCTTCGCTCGATGAAAACCAAATTACCACCAACGTGTAGGGTATTCTTCGATCTATTTACTCGTACAAAGTTTATTAGAATATACGTATGGTTACGCAACAATCGCCATTTACAAAATGGCTAAAATGTACATGTGCCTATGGAGGTTGGAGTGTTTTTACAGAAAAAGTACTCCGGGTGTGATCACATCCATTAGGAATCCTTACATGTACAAGTGCATACTTTTGTCAAAAATGAAAAGGTCTATTAAACAGTCCAGTTGAAGTATCAACATTTAAAGCCCCACTCTCCCAAAGCTTACGCTCGTCATCTTCAGTCAAGGTCTCAGTGTGGTGGACGCTTGTACCCACTCCTTTCTGGTGCAACCTTCGAAATTCATGATCGCAACAATTTCGAAAGCTTTCAAACTGTGCAACTGAAAACAAATTAAATGTCTGATCGCTGTGTTTGTGCAAATGAATCTCTCGCTGGAGCTCGGCTATCAACATATAAAGTGTCTTAGGAGTATATTCACTTCCATCTGCTTTCCTAGTTTCCTTCACAAATGCATTAAGCCACTGGGATAGCTCACTGGCATTGTCAGTGAATAGAATTTCTTAATAAGAGTGCTGTTGTACACCCATTTTCTTTTGCATGGCTTCGATCCACTCAGAAAAAATTTTTACTGCCCATTTATTGTTAGAAAGAGTGTTTTTTGGGCAAAATGCTTTTGTAGTTTCTTGTAATGCTTCACCATCCATCATAAATTCAAAACGATCTGTGGCCGGTTTCTTCGTGCTCTTTTTAAGCGAAATCTCCTTTTTTGCTGGTACCATCTTCAAGCCATCACAGAAGGTACTAAATTTTCTTTATCCACACTGGCGTAATTCCTCCTAAACAACTTATGTAAATAGCATGCGCAAGTATACATGGCCACTATATGCGTGCTACTGAAAATTAACTTGTAACAATGGAGTTCTAATATGAACTTTAATTTCAAATGAATTTTTGTAATTCAGTAGGTATGTACATTTATGCATTAGTAAAGACTACCACCAGTATTCAGAGTTATATTACATATAGTGTAAGAAATTTATTATGGACAGATATACGGGAAACATAATCGAGAGAACCCTGCCAAGTGTGCCTTAAGTCACATGAGCCGAATCAGCTAGCCCTGAAAATGGATGGTGCTTAAGCATCACACCTATACTTGGCCGTCAGGGCAAGAGTGAGGCCCCGACGAGTAGGAGGGCACGGTGGTGTATTACATCATCTTACTTTGACTTGTTTTTATGGAAGCTTTCAGCGATTGTACAGGGTGATTCAACATTAGATACTTCTTATAAGCCTGTACTTATGAATCTTAGAGCATGATTTAACCCTTCACCAAAAGGTAACACGCATCTTTGCATGACATTTTGATGGACCGTCAATATTGCTTTTGAAAGCCCCTGTATTAAAGCAAACTAACGAAAGATATTTCAAACTACGTATACAGTTTGGCCTATATTCTTCAACATGACTTATCGCGATATCTCACCTTGTTGATAAATTATTGCATCATCCCTTTCATCTTAATCTGTGGAAGATTTCGGCGACGTTCTAGGCTGATTTGAGTTCAGATACTCAATATACGTTTATAGTTTGAACGTTATGTGTAATTAGAGCACGATCCAGCCCTTCACTCCAAAGGTAACATGTGTCCTTGCACGCCATTTTCACAGATCATCAAGTGCACTATACTATTGCTACTTAAAGGTGAACTGAAATGGAAAGTCACCCTGCTGCTATTTTAGTACTTAAATATGTATATTTGGTCATACAATGCACAAAAACAACATTTTTATAATAATATTTTAATGAACTATCGAGATATAAAGCCGAAAAGAGACAAATATGTCATTTCATTAAATGTTGTGATGTCAGATTGAGCTCCGGAAATACTTTTATTCCATGCATTGTATTGGCGAATGGTGGTAATTTTCAAGCTGTTCTTCGGAAATAACAAGCAAGAAATCTGGATTTATTCTTTAAGCCTTCTATAAACAATCTGGTGCCAAAAGGATCACAACACTGAGTTTAAATATTGTGTTATCAGCGTGGTTTGTCAGACCATGTCAAAGAACTGAGATGCCAAATCATTTGTGCGATGTACACGATGAAGCCAGCCAGATATGGTCATCTACCATTGAATAGGTTAGTTTGTATCATTAAGGAGCATAATTGATTGGTGTGTCGATTCTTGGATGATTGTCACCTTGCACGATAATACGGGCTGACCTTGTACTACTCTGGCCATTATATATATCCAATGATTATACTAAGAACAAAGGATAAGCGCTGGAGCTCTACTACAGTAAAAAGCCCTGCACGATAAAGATCTTACTAGCGATAGGATCATTATAATATAGATTCCAACCTAGCAAGTATTTTGACAACGATCCCTCACCTCACCTCTAATTAATAAGCGGCACAACTTCCGAAATAACACAAGCGCCAAAGTATTAGACTACAGTGGCGTTGTATCATATAATCAACGATTTCTACCAATTTACAAATCACTTTTGACAAGGTGCTTTACTCTTAGGTTGTTTATACCCAAGGGTGTCACGTGCCTTGCTTAGTGTGGGTGTTATCGATATATGGGGCACTTATACTGCTGATGTGCGCGAGGCTAATCTGTCTTCATGTGTATGCCTAGTAAAATTATTTTGAACCACTGGTGCTACTTATCTTAAATATGAGTTTCCTCGTTTAGTTAGTGTAATATCCATACTCAATAAATATTTTATAATTTACTATTGTGGTTTGTTGAAAGTTCCTTTGCTACAGTATGATGTGTGGGCACATTTAGAGAAGGGTTAGAAAACTGTGAAGTGTAAGAAATTATCCTTTTGTAGAGGGACAACAAACAAGACAATTTTCACAAGTACATGTTTTATTACTACGTAATAATTATATCTGTGCATGTAAATATAGACAACCTTCAAATAAATTAAAATCTTGATTGCAGTAAAATGGAGGAATGTATTTGAAGATACTAAGCATTTTGTTAGTGAAATGTTTCTTGTAAGTCAGAGGGCCATAGTGCTCACAGTAAATCAGTGGGAGTGGTGGATAGCATCATGGTCATGCCAGCCACGTACTAAGCAGAATATTTAAGATGGAAAAAAGAAGATAAAGATCCCTTTGAGACTGTCTCTTGGTATGAGATAGCTACCAGTAATTTTCTAGGGGGGCATAGGAGGCACTCTGCCCCCTGGAATAGATTTTGCCCCCCTGAGTTAGGCATCGATGATAAACTTGCACTTAGTAAGCAGCTGGACTCAATCAGTTAAAGTCCTGCCCCCTTTTAATTTTGAAATCTTACTTTCCCTGTGAATTTACTTTCTATAAACATCCCTGGCTACCCTCTATAGATATTTCCCAACCCTGTGATTGTGAGAACCAACTAATTAAAATATTTTCTATCCTGACAACTTACATCAATGTATTAAAAGTCAGAGCTGTTGAGACAATACAACAATAGAGCAAAAAATACAAAACTAACAAAATGAAGCCATTTATATGAAGTTACTCAGAACATTGTCACAGAGCACTATTGTATACACAGTTGGAGTTCTCGTACAAGAACATCTTCATTGGCAAATGCTTCATCATGACAAATTCGTACCTCAATATCTTCCTTAGCGATCAGTGGTATCTGACGATAGAACCATGGCAGGCTGGGCTCAGAACAACAACTGTTTTTACTGGAGCAGTCTTTACCGTCCCACACAGGATCGGCTGTGTAATAATTCTCATCTGATGGATTATTCAAACTCCCAGATTCACAATAATAATTATCATGAACAAAAGATGGTGGCAGTCGACCAGGATACTGAGTACATGGACAGTTACTAGGATACATTGGTAAATGATTAGCTTTTTCACTAAATCCTATTCCATAGGTCCATATATGCTTCCTTGGAGTATTATAAGTTATAGAAACACCATCTACATAAGGATCATCGATCAATCGAGTAGAGAAATTGACAACAGCAAATGCATCAGTAGATCCCTTCTGATAACCCACTACCATTCCACATACTCTACTGTATGGCGCATTGTAAGTAGTGAAATGAGTAGAGTAACATCCAGCATTGTTACTAGGAGCTCTACAAGCTTTAGTGGGACTAGTGATCTTCCTCCATCCACTGGGACAACTGTCTCCACCAGCAGCATTAATATTAGCTATCCTCATCCATCCCTTCTCTCCTCCACACTCTAGGATCATATCACAATACACAAAACGGAGGTGTTCATCAATCCTGATTATGTACTGCTGGGATACTCCACGTGAACTGGGATTCTTTTGGTAAATGTCCAAACACGACTTGCCAGGACAAGACAGAGCAAAACCATAATTACATCCAACAACAAGATTGATCCTATCAACAATGACCAATAATGCTACAATACTCCATTTTACTAACGCCATCATACGTGGAAGTAGCTAGTAAAGTGAACGATTGATTAATAGAGTGACAGTTAGAGTGACAGTTAGAGTGACAGTCAGAGTGACAGTTAGAGTGACAGTCAGAGAATTTATACTAAACTTCACAACTGAGTAAAGCTAAAAATTTAACATGTTAGACAATTATCTGATAAACAGGAAACATAGCTATATGCTATTGGTGAGGGTATAATTGCAAATAGACTTAAGGTTCATGTTTGTAAGCCACTTGGCATCACAAGTTTACAAACATTAAGCCATAGTAATGGCCATAGTAATGGCCATAGTAATGGCCACAGTAATGGCCATAGTAATGGCCATAGTAATGGCTACACTAGTAACCATATGCTAAACATCATACGTATATGGACAAGTGTAAGGGTTGGCAAGAGAGCTACAATTCCTCTTCAGTAAACACATGTGAAAATCTTACAGAATAGTAGTAGTGCATTACAGAATGTACCATTCAAGCATATACAGACAAGCATAATTGTGGCACAATTTAGACCTTGTAAACAGTATCCATTTTTGGAGAAACGTTTGAAAGTGCTGCGTATGATACTAAAAGCCCTGTGGACTCTCAAGTGCCCCTATTTACACAGGAAACAAACCTGATGACAATTAACAAGGCAAGTTTCGGGTCAACAATGACCGTAGTGTGGTTTAACAGTATATACATACGTACAAGGATTATTAAGTATGGTAGGACTTAACAAGGGATTGACACAAAAAGCATGGCATCATAATTATATCCAACAACAAGATTAGTCTCATCAACAACGACCAATAATGTAACAATACTCCAGGTCACTGATGCCATCATAGATCATAAGGCAACCAATAGTGAATGATTACAAGTGAGCATTTTTATGCTAAACGAAGTCAATTTTAAAATTAACAAGCTAGACACTTGTCTGATAAACAAATAACAGGTTTCTGGTGTGTAATATGTCCTCTATGCCTTGTCCAGCTTCTCCAGATGTAATATGGTTCTAGTCTCGCGAGCCAGACCACTTTTTTTCTTTTATATTTGGGATGGGAAAAAAAAGGGTTTGGTATACTCACCGTTAAAATCCTGTGTAGCATCCTACCCAGTTTGAGGTAGGCGACGATTGGCTGGCGGTCTGCAGTAGTAGGTGCCGACGACCTACAAAGAACTTGAGAACACCGTTTGTGGCGACATACAGCCGAGGTGTAGCGCTCAGGTTCTTTGTAGGTCGTCGCCACCTATTACTGCAGACCGCTAGCCAATCGTCGCCTACCTCAAACTGGGTAGGATGCTACACAGGATTTTAACGGTGAGTATACCAGACCCTTTTTTTTCCGTCCCAAATATAAAAGAAAAAAAGTGGTCTGGCTCGCGAGACTAATATGGTTCCATGACAACTATGGTACCTAATCACTTTTGCTCTACATCATAACCATGGTAATGGAAGAATCATCAGGAAATTTATAAATACCACAACAAAAGGCATGGTAAAATAGACTAAGACACTAAACAAACTAAAAAAGACAAATGTAAAATAGACAAACGCACACACGGACACACACACAAAAACAAATCAAGTGAGTAAAGCGACTTTAATCTGAGTTAGCATAGGATATGGATGACATTATCAAGAGTGATATACGTGCATAAAAATTCAGGATAGGAATGTGTGAGAACTAAGTCACATGGAGATAGATTCATCAATAAGAAGCAGATAGCAAGCAATACGCAAAATCTAAACTACTAAATCCCTGCATTTATATTCAATAATCATTTTGTCTCGTAAGAACCAACAACACATAGACAGTTAATAGTTTACAATACCCTTTATATATACGTATTTTCATCATTAAAGAAAATGTATGGGAAAACGATAGTTTTAAAATGTGATGTATCATGACCTACAAGTGAAATCTCTTTGAGACTTGAAAGGATTTCTTCATACATAGATCTATGTATGTACGTATTTATAATACAGTCATTTCTCTGTATACATACTTGCATACATAATCATACACTTATAAGTAAGAACTGGCTTCACCTCGGAAAGAGCTGTACGTGTCATTGCGTATGATAATATTATGGTGAAAGTAGTAGAACCAGTTGGGATATATTCATTATTTAATTGTTTCATGCACAAACATAACTGTTGCTCCTAGCAGCATGGGTATTAAATCAAGTGCATGGGAAAGTTTTTAATGATCCATATCTCATGATTTACAAGTGAAATATCCTAGAGCTTCATGTTTACTGATGACTTGATACTCAGGTTCCTAGGAGCCCTGGTTATGTTTGTGCATACCACAGGCAGCTGGTGTTCAGGTTTGCGCTTGTACATGTTATATAATATATATATTAACTAGATCATGTCATCAGTTAATTAATTTAATATTTACTTACTGGACAAAGAACACCTGGAGTTTACCCACAAGTGTAAGCCATGCTTATTTATAATCTTATTTTGTGCTGTTGTATAGAAGTGTAAAATTCACTTCTATCTACTATAGTATCAAGAAATAATCTGCAGCATTGTGTGTGTACACTGTGTATATGTACATCATGCATAAAGTTATTGCTGCATAATGCATTGAGCCAGAGCACACTGCCATACGTATATCATATGTGCCGCATTTGTGAATCTTATTCTTTATGACAGTTGGATCTTAGCATTGTACGTACATGTGCTCCATTCACATAATGTCATAGAAATTCAGAGATGAGAAAATGTAAATACTGTATTTACTTGGTTAAACGCTGCACCTTGAATAGTAGCCACACTCCACAATTGATTTCAAAATTATGGGTATAAAGAATATCTTCGAGTATCAAGTATAGTCTCGCGTAGTCAGACCGTTTTTATTCGTCATGGTGGAAGAACGGCTCTGGTTACCTTACCTTAGATTTTTTGTGCTGTAGAATCCACAGATTTTGTGCGGTGTTGATTGCTAAAAAGGAAGTGTTAAATGAGTGGCACCTGTGATATACAGGCAAGTGGCCAATACATGATTTACTGCACCTGCTTATCAAACAAGCCTGTATCACAGGTACCACTCATTTAATTAACACTCTTTTTTAGCAATCAACACTGCACAAAATTTGTAGATTCTAAAGCACAAAAAATCTAAGGTAAGGTAACCAGACCTTTTTTCCGCCACCACGAATAAAAATGGAAAAAGTGGTCTGGCTATGCGAGACTATATTGAGTAGTGGTCACGCTTGAATAATCGCCGCATCAATTTTTCCAACTAAGCAAATAAATCCCATGGTGTTCAACCAAGTAAAACACTACACTTTTGTAGTGTGGTATTCCCACTACAAAAGTTATGTACATGTCAATAATCAACAGAAATGAAATGCAGCATTTATAAAGGCTGGTTGGGTATTACAGCTTCATGCACTACCCAATACAAAACACAATGCATGCACACAATGTACGTAAACATTCACAATATTGACCTGTGAACTACCAGTACCCAGGGATCTAGCAACAGCAGATGGTTGATGTAATGACAAATTCTGCATCCCACCAGCTATGCCTAGCAATACATACAAACAATATTACGTACGTACGTATGTACTTGAGTAAGCCAATAATCTTAGCAACTCAATTCCCATACCGGCATTACCGGGGCAGGACTATAGTGTTGTTTGTCAACCTTTCAATCTCTATTCTTTAGAGTAATTGCAGTGCTTATGATAAGGGTTGAAAATTGTCCGGACACTTGTTTTCCTATTGTAAATTTATCAACTTCCGTATTGATAATGTATAGTAAATTTATCCGGTCAAATTTGGTTTGGTCGGTCAAATGCCAAAGTTGACCGGACAATGTCTGATGACTGGCCATTATCGTAAGCTCTGTAATTCCTTTTACCAGTTCACCATTACTTGATAGAAATATATACGTAGTAAATATTATCAATTGTGATATTATACATAGATCACTTGTTTATAATTTCCAGTAAGTTACATAGCACCTGGTTCTTGATGGTAAAACATCAATGTGTTGTCACCTAAACCTGTGTGTACATACTTTCATATAATGTGTATAAAATAAAATCAGTGGATTTTGAGATAAATAAATGCAATTGAACATACGTAATGGTAAAATCTTACTTATAACAAAGTGGTGTGATCATCAAGACTCACGATAGTGAGTCGCGAGGCCAAGAAGAAGCGCAGCAACGTGACTACTGAGTGAGTTATTTACACGTAGCACCACCCTCAAACTCGCAAACGTTCTAGCTAAGCCGCCATTAAAGCTATCGCTTAGTTATTACTGACCCACAACGTTCTTACTATATAGAATCAATAAACTGAGAATGAGGAAATTGGTGCCACCATTCCTAAGTACCAGCCATTGCGAGTTTTATGGCGCCCATTGTGCGACTACGCACGACGAACCATCCTTTCCCGCCCAATTCGCCCATTTACTAGACAATTAGTACCTTCATTGTTTGAAGAATCAATATCCCGAAGTTGACAGACATCAATTCAGCCATTCTTTTGATACAGCCTTATAAGTGCCTTCCTGTCACCACAAAAAATTTTAAGTGGCAGTCGTTTTTTCTTCTTTCTTTTATTTTCATCGCACACTTTTTTCGTGGGCTTGCAGGAGCTTTCGTGAACCCCGGAAGTTTTTTTCAAACTCTCTTTTATACATTCACTTGTTTGTCTAATAACCCACTCATTTCTTCATGGATTTCAGCCAAATTTGTATCAGCACTTCTCCTATGTATACTCCACTTGTCATACTATTATCAGTCTAAAGTAAACACTTGAATGTATTTGAGAAGGACTATTACACTGCAGGTTGATAGTTGTCATAACTTGGACCCCCTTCAAATAATTTGCATAAACTTTCAGATACACAATCTATATTGATGTATCACTCTGTAGTGAAAGTTAAAAGAAATCTCAGGCCTGAGTTTTTCATCAAAGTGTAATTTACAATATTGTGTGCTAGGCAAGTACAAGTTATGCCCATGCAGTACTTCTCTGCTGCTTGCTAGTAATAACATCTGTTTATACTTCCAAAAAAGTAGTGATATGCTAAACAAAAACACCCTGGGTATAAAAAAAGTGCGAGGTTAATCAGAAGCAGCATTGCAAACAGGTGCGACCAAAAACTTTGATATCAGTTGAGGCCAAGAAGTTACTTATCAAAATTTTTTTAAACTACTTGAATGACATACAATGGTTTATAGCATATTTTCACAAATATGATTGGCTTTGTCACTTGGCCACCTTTTTCACACCATCATTATTAATAAAGGTGGCCAAGTGACAAAGCCAATCATAGTTGTGAAAATATGCTATAAACCATTGTATGTCATTCAAGTAGTTAAAAAAATTTTGATAAGTAACTTCTTGGCCTCAACTGATCAAAGTTTTTGGTCGCACCTGTTTGCAATGCTGCTTCTGATTGGCTTCACACTTTTTTTACACCCAGGGTGTTTTTGTTTAGCATTAATATATACCATTTAATCCAGACCCTAATACTTTTCTCTTCAATTGCTTGTATACCACTGTTAATCAACTGCTATTCAATGTATTGTAATAGTAATTAATGACATCACAAGTAAGTTACGTGAGCAAAGACTCATCACTAAAGAACACATACGTACGTATGTAGCAA
Source organism: Spongia lamella (assembly GCA_963930835.1). Classification (NCBI taxonomy): domain Eukaryota; kingdom Metazoa; phylum Porifera; class Demospongiae; order Dictyoceratida; family Spongiidae; genus Spongia; species Spongia lamella. The sequence continues at coordinate 2,318,546 of OZ005750.1, read as the reverse complement.
TGCATAATTCTTTTGTTTAAACCGGCTTTATACTCCAGTACTTCAGTGATAAAACCTCTTTAAAAGTAATTTTATAAACCAACATTCTTACTGTTACAAAGTCTTCTTTTATAAGCTTCACTACCTGCATGGTATGCCCACTTTAAAAACTGATGCCTTGCTAGTATTAGTGCTGTGCGATATCAGGATTTTCACAATAATATGGTAAATATCGAAATATCGATTCAATATGTTATTAAAATTACTTGCGTGGGTGGCCGACGGATTTAGACAGACACTGCATTTAGTGCATTGTTAATCACCACTCCATTATGAAAATCTCTTGGGAGTCTAGGGAACAGATGAACAAGCTTCCTACAAGGCTATATACAAAAGTAAACTCAACAATCATCGAAATATAGCTTGATATATCGATAATTGTAGTAAAATATCATCAATACAATAAATATAATTGTAATATCAATATCGAATTTCAATACGATAAGCTAAAATTATCGCAATATCAATAATTTATTGATATATCACACAGCACTAGCTAGTATCTCTTTGGAGGTAACTCACAACACACTTCGTTACTAAGGCCACGCCCAACAATAATATCGATAGGCAAGTGTCATATAAACTGAAAAGCAGTAGAACTTGTTTAATTGGTTAGTCAGGCTTAATTTCATGTGAATGAATGGCCAGGAGGGTGGGGAGTCTGGGGACACACACGCACGCACGCACGCACACGCACACGCACACACACACACACACACACAGCATACCTCCAAGAGTGTTTTGTGATGAAACTCCTCCTGCAATTGGACCAGGCCCAGTGGGTGTGTACAAGTTATGAGTAACAGCCTAAACAGTAAATGATTTTATTATCACCTACACAACCTGATAATGCTACAAAAAATATCTATTTGGCTCTTAGCACCCACAAAAATATCAGAGGTTTTAACAAAGATAATTAAATACATTTTGGAAAAGCAGTGAGTTTACTGCATGAATACTGTATAGAGGGAAACTTTGGCGAATTCATTACAAAAACATATTTGGCTATATGACTATAGATTTACAAAAACCAGCCTTATATGGCACATCTTGTATTTCAAGAAATACGTACCAATTTGAAACAATCAAGTTCCCTGATGCTTGATAGTAGCCACGCTAGATTTGCACCAGAAGTAGACTAATCTTATAGCTAGCATTATAATATGCACTGCATACATAAGTTGGCAACTAGTTTAAATTGTTGGTTTTTGAGTGGCTTCATTTCCTGGAATATCATGAGTGTTGTGCATAAGGGGGCAGGCGGGCAAGAGGGGGTGGGGGAGGGAGGTGGCATAGCAGCCAGAAAACACAGAGCCATCTGTACATGTGCAGCAGTTGACAGAAACACCCACAGTTGGCCCAGACCAAGCACAAGCTGAGGTGGACGCTAGGAGCAGCCTGGCACCCCATGCCACCTTATTAATGCCCCCCCAATGGCTCCTCAGGCTCTGTTGTGACTCTTCATGGCTTGACAGGGTCAGCAAAAGCCATCTGTAAAAGCAGACCCAGCCATCTATAGCTAATGTTGTTGCTGTGTCTGTATAGTACTTGAGTGTGGCTATAATATTCAGCAATAAAATAGATTTCAGTTAATGTGCCAGTAAGGTTGGTTTTTGCAAATCCAGTCATGATGTTACATGTATACATATCATGGAATGCATGATAACAGGTATAAATTCTCAGCACAAGTACGTAGGTTTTTCAAAAAAAGAAATTGAAGTTTAGGTTCTATCTAACATTACACTTAGACTACTATCATGGGCAAGGGAGATAGATACAAATATTAGTATAGTCACTGATCAATACCATATATAACAGGAGGAGATTTATTTCGAAAGGCATTCCTTCTACAAAAATAAGACTACTAAAAATTATATGTGCGTGGATTATTGTTGAAGAGTATGAAAATATAACCTTCAAGATTTAATTTATTAATTAGCTGTTCCACAAAAAAATTCTGCCTTGAATATAACCCATTATATGGTCTTAGTGTGGCTATCACCACTAGTACTGGTGATAACACCAAATTATTGCTCACGTCTTTCTCTATCACTCGTTGTGGTTGCTGCTGCTGTGCAAACATCGTTGACTGCCCTCCTTGTGATCCAAAGTACATCTGATTGAAGTAATTCTCCTCTTCTTCTCCTCCAAAACCCTAAAAGTAAAATTAACATATTAACAAACAAATGTATACACATGCACAGTATGTCAGTTCACCACACAGTGGTATTGTGTTGCCATGGTTAAAATACGTTCATATCACATACTCAAAATTATGGGCACCAATTTCAGATTACTAGATATGATATTCATACTGCATAGCAGGAAAATTTGGTGGTGTTTTAATTTGGCGGATTGGCAAATACAGGGTTAGTGGATTAGTGAAATATGAGACAATGCTTTAACAAATGTGACTGATTGGTACCATTGAATTTGGCAGTTTGTTAAAACCTGCCAAACAACCAAATTGAATTCCGTACTATATTTTCACATCTTGCAGCACTTCAATACCGATTGCTCAAGTTCCTTACATGACAAATTTGCCCATACAGACAAACTAGACTCATGATAAATCATTTCTTAAAGGGTAAAAATTTTTAAACCAGGCGTGTACCTGGTTTGTTGAAATTGCTTTCATCCGCAAAGTCAGTATGCATGTGTGTGTGTGTGTGTGTGTGTGTGTGTGTGTGTGTGTGTGTGTGTGTGTGTGTGTGTGTGTGTGTGTGTGTGTGTGTGTGTGTGTGTGTGTGTGTGTGTGTGTGTGTGTGTGTGTGTGTGTGTGTGTGTGTGTGTGTGTGTGTGTGTGTGTGTGTGTGTGTGTGTGTGTGTGAAGCCATTCATGTGAAACGACCTGGATAACCAATCAAACAAGTCCACTGCTTTTCAGTTTCTTTATATGACACTTGCTATCGATATTACGGGCCTTAGTAACAAAGCATGTCATGAGTTACTGCTAAAGAAGAGCAAGGTATTGATATGTTAGCCATTCATTTCACAGTAAAAGCTGTTTATCCAGCTGTACATTACTAACAAGACGGAGCGTTTCAGTTTTAAAAGTGGACGTGTTGTGCAGGTTGCGGAGCTTATAAAGAAGTCTGGCCTACAGTAAGAATTTCAACTTTAATCACTGAAGTACTGGAGTATAGAGCCAAAAGAATTAAATTTGTGTGCATTGCTATGTGTTCCTTAGTGATAAGTCTTTGCTCACTTGACTTATCCATGACGTCATTAATTACTATTACAATACATTGAGTGATTAACATTACACAACGCCTGGTTTTTAGATGGTAATACATCAACTTGTTAAATGAATCCCTAGCTCATACAGATTACAGAATAAACAATACGTACTTATAGGAAATACCGTATAGATGATTTTTACTGCTAAAAATATTCACTAATAAAAGTTTCATAGAATTTGTATTGTAGAACAAATGTTATAATGAGCGGAATTAATTTTATAACAAAAATAAAAACCTAACGAACATAACCCTCTCTATACGGTATACAAGGTAATTATGCATGACAGTCACACACAAAGTATATATATATACATACCAACTTTTTTCTTGTGCTGGGTATTGTTGCAATGTTGTTACGACGAACACCTAAAGAATGTTAAGATTATGATTTGAATCCCACAAGTTCACCAGTGGTGTTCTAATATAACGATCACGTTAGCATAGAATCATGCACCATACATTATGTACTGTACACTACATAGTTAGTTTGTATGTGTTATATTGTAATAACTAATAGGCTATATATATGGATGTAAAATTACAGGAATTAACATACATACATACATACGTACCACATGCATCTTGGTATAGGTAATTCTTTTTTAATTTTTATTACTGCTTATGGTGCATTTTGGCAGGTACAGTAGCTGAGAACTGTACCTGAGAATGCATCAGAAACAGTAATAACCTGAGATTACTTCTGGTTATTCTCAGGTACCTGAGAATGCACCAGAAGCAATCTGAGAGAGTCTAAAATACAAAAATTTCCTGGGGGGCATGCCCCCAGACCCCCTAGATGCCATGTGCTTACACACACGGTTCTTTACACCATCGCCTCCCCTTACTCTCATAAAACCTTCCCCTTGAGTAATTTCCTAGATGAAGGCCTGATTAATCTTCATCTACACATTAGCATGTACTGCCATGTAGGGCTATCCAGTTATATTGTAAAACATATTGTACTGTGTCACTGTAGTGCAAGACAATAATGGCCTGCACAAAGGATTTTGCTTAATGTATATGAACACTAATGCATAAACGAATGTACTGAAGTTCGAAGGTTCACTCAAAATTAAACATTCGAGTGTAGATTGCTAAAATTGGAATGTTATTCTACGGTGCACATTTAATTTAGTGCCATGTATACATGTGCAGAAGGAATTTGAGTTGTATACAAAGAAAGAAGGCAGTTTTAAGTTCGTTTTTGTTTTTATTTCATATTACTTTGAATCTGGTGTGGTTTTCTGAGTGGCTGCCTTGTTACAATCTGATGTGTGGCTCATTTTAGTACATGTATATCACTAATAGTGAATATCTGTAGCAAAAGGTTGTAGACTTGTGTTGTAAACAAACATTTGTTGAAGCTTCGAAGGTTAAGGACAAACCTTCAAAGGTTATAAATTGACATTCGTTTATGCACTAATGAACACATGTGGACATTTAATTTTGGGATATCATATAATATTATTTCTAACATACCGTAAGCTGCTCAATACATGCCACATCCAAGATACAAGCCAAGGATGCACCCATCCCTACATGAGCTCTGTCACTTACCAGTCGAGCCAACGATGCCTCCTCCTATGGCTGTTAAGTCCTGACTTGACTTCCTCTGTGGAGGTTGCATCCCACCAGCGTATCTGAAACATGACAATAATCCCATGTCATTCATGATCACTACACTACCGAGTCGATAAGCCATTGTGTTACTCAAACCATTATATGTGTGCATACAAATAATTTATCTGATTGTAAAGTTAACAAAGGCAAATTGACATGATGCTCAACTCTATCGAATGTGTAAAGACAATTTTGCAAATTTTTAAAACATGTTAGCATTCCAATAATCTTCACCATGTAAGGGTATTTATTAACAACAAACTGTGATTATAAATTTTTCGAGCTACTCAATGTCTCCTTTGCTTTAATTTGGACACTCTGACGAGTCGTCAGCTTTTCTACAACCATACATCTTCACGGTATTAATAGAATTAGCTTACGGCATTCCTGATGGTAACTGATCCATTTTCCCTTATCCTCTCTGATTCAAACGTTATTTAACAGTTTTCTTGTAATATAGAGGAGCGCTAATTAGAATTATTGACAATCTGACACGCATGCGTACATTGCACGCTAGAATTTTCTAGAATACGCCAGTAAACAGGACTCACGTATAAATTTAAGGTAGCTAGATTAAAGGGTTCATTTTAAGCGTTAATAAATTGTTTGTGTGTGCGTATGCGCTTGTGTTTAATCCTAAATTGGTTACGTGGTGAGTTTTAATTAGAATATTTCGCTACATTGTAATTTAGCATGTATGTATGGATCTAAAAATTGACAGTGTATATAAATGCAATTTAAACACAGCTCATTTAGACCTAGGATCCAATTTTGCCCTTCTTACAAGCTTGTAAATTGTTTAATTTGATATTTTGGTTACATTTTACTAATCATTGTCATTTACAGGACATAATGGTTGACTACAGTAAATGGAAGGACATTGAAGTGAGAACATGCATTACGGGGAACACGCACGTATTGTATTACAGGTGTATGCTCTTACGTACATGCATGGTCTATATAACGCACACTCACTTACATGCATGCTCATCTAGTAATCTTGCTGTATATAACAAATAAGCCAAGGGTCTTTTTAGGTGTAATGTGGTTTTGCTTTGATTCAGGTTTGTAGACAAGATCTGTGTTCACACACACATACATACACACACACAATGTACACATGGATAGAGCTGTGAAACTGGTTAGCTAATCATAACCGGTTACTGAGCAAAACTAACTGTCAGTTAACTTGAGGAGTATGAATTTTTGCTGAAAAACATGCAATTATATCTTACTTAATGCATAATTTACCGTATATTGCAAATTGTTTGAGATGGAAAAGTTTTGCGGTTTTTGCGGATTAATTGGTGACCGCGAAAATTTTCCAGCTAAACATTTTCATTCTAGTTTTAAATTGGAATGTCACGGTCGAACACTACAGGAATAATATAGGACTGTCAATGCGATATACAGCTGGTTATTTCAAACTCCTCTGCCATTAATAAGATTTCACGTGTCCACGCAGTTGGCACGTCGCGCATCGGAATTGCCGAAACTGTAGCTCAGGCTACACTTTGTGTGATTTCCAGCTTGATACAATCTTACAGCCACACTGCCTAGCTATATCTGCCAAGCGTAGAAAGTGACAAGTTAAGTGGTATATATAATTATTCGGAATTATTAAGCAGATGCATTCGATTAATGAAATCCCATACACACGTGAGCACATTCTGACCGGGGTGAACGAACCGCGAAAGATTTCCAGGAATTTGAAATACCTTGTCCATCCACGACACCTCGAACAATTTGCAGTATACAGTATATATACAGTACATACTTACGCATATACAAAAGTACATGAAACCATTGTTAAAGCTTGCAACGACATTAACTATGTTGCTTTATCTACAGTTATATCCTGATATTATGTGTTAACACAACAAATAGAAGCATCTACCATTTATTTTTTTGCATGAAATATTAAAAACCAGTTACCCGGTTATGGAATAATAACTGGTAACTGAATTTTTAAAAATATCTGATCAGTTAACCGAGCTCTACATATTTGGACATATACACACACACACCACATTACACATTGAGTATATATGACTATCACAGATATCTGATGATGAGGATGATACTCATCCCAATGTGGACACAGCATCATTGTTCCGATGGCGACATCAAGCCAGAGTTGAGAGAATGGAAACTGAAAAACAAGAGAAGGAGTCTTTTGAAAAAGAGAAAAAGAAGTGAGCAAAGATCACATGCAATAGTATGGGTCAACTCAGAATTTAAACTAGCAAATTTACCTGCCGTATCATGCAAGCGTAGCTAAATGCATGCTGTGTATGGTAGCTAGCCAACAGCTATAGACCATATGATGGGACTAAGTCTTCTATGCCTACATAGTCTCCTATATGCCTATCCATATAGTCTCCTATGCCTACTTATGTATACCTGGTGTCCTGTGTCTCTGGTCTACTTGACCTGCCTGGCCTACAGCTACTTAGTATCTTAGTTGCCTCAGTCAAGATATACATAGTCAGCTATGCATGTAGTCTCCTATGCCTATAACTTGTCAGACAGGCTATGGCTAGCTAGTCTCCTAGGCCTACACACGGATGTCTCTCTAGTAGGAGTCCTGTGCATACGTATGTCTACCTAATCTCCTCAACCTTGTTGCCTATGTCTCTCTACTTGTTACATTATGTCAGAAGATCAAAAAACTCTGCCATTAATGTTTTCTACACATCATCTTATACCTGCTTGGTTTTACTAAATTTATAGGAATAAGAAGAAATTGACTGAGACACAAAAGAAGTTGGAAAAGATGAACATGGCATCTGAGGAAACGGTACAGAATGACTATAAGCTATTGTGTTTTGTTACATACAGTATTAATGTGTGTGTGCGTGCGTGCGTGTGTCTTTGTCTGTCTATCATAGCAATTAAGTGTATGTGTAATTATGTCATTCAGTTGTCCACTATTGGTTGTTTTTTGTTTTCCCTTTATTTGAGCATTTGGTTAGGTCAGCTATTAGTCCATTAATTTTACATTAAAATTTGTTGTTTGTGTAGAAAGCTGAAGCTAAGAAGCTACAGACCACTCTGAAAGAGCTACAAAAACAGGAGGAAGATTTTCGTAAGAAGGAAGAAGAACTTACAAAAAAAGAAAGAGTAAGTTGAGTACAAGCTTTAAGTACACTTAAGCACTGACAAATTGGAAATAATTTGGAACTTAATTAGCCATAGTCTAACCCATTTTTTATTTGGAAAACATGTCTGTCCAATGCAAGACGCGAAGTTCGAAGAAGCAGCGAGTCATTACGAGGCAAACAGTTGAGAAATGGATATTAGAGAATGATAAAGAGTTGTATACAACCATTTGGCAGAAATTGGAGACATCAACGAGCGATTGTGACCACGTGACAACTCTGAAGTGTGGTGCAAAGATCAGTTGATTTCGCTACGTAATTATAATCAAACGTTTATTAACGGCTCTACTAAGACATCATCGTTAAAAGACTATGCTGCCACAGAGATGTACAAGCGATCAATGATCCTGTACAAGTAGCAACATTCCACCAACGCCTCAGTGCAAAATTTGGGGATGGGCGATATTGAAATTTTGTTGTACAATTATTGTGAAGCAAAAATATCATGATTATCACGATTATTGTCTCAACTATATGTATACTGAAAACTGTCTACAAACGTGTCAAATTGTCTACAAATGTCTCTAAACACTGCAAAGCTTGTCATGATAAGTGCCAATTGTCACGATATCACATGATTATTGCTTCTCACGACTATTGTTAGTAGTAACAACTGAGCAACATCGATTATTGGCAAGCAAAATATCACAGTTAATAGACAAAACTGGTTAATTGTCCATCCCTAGTGCGAATATGCCCCCATAGCTAAAGCGGTATCAGAACTGTCAATGGATGAAGCCACCAAGGTTAGGTTGAAGCAAAAATTTGACTTGATATTTAAAGAGAACATATGGCTTTAAAAGAAGCCTTTGTGTGGCATGGAGGAGGGGCACGGAGTTGATATTGGGGCTAGTTATTGAAACAATCATGGATGTGCCTCTTCTGTTGAATCCATTGCAGCAGACCTACAAGAAAATCGGGGGGGAAATTTAATGGCTATATTTAATATTACAAAAATACTTTATTATAATGATTGTCAAGAACTGAACGTATGTATGCAGCTGTATTATACATGCATGTATGCATTATATAATAATCATGTCTCTAAATGTCTGCCCAATTGTCCATATCTCCTGACTGAGTATGTCAGGAGATATGGACAGACATTTAGAGACATGATTTGAAACATCTCCATGGTGGCCAACTACTTGAATGACATACAATAGTTTATAGTATATTTTCACAACTATGATTGGCTTTGTCACTTGGCCACCTTTATTAATAATGATGATGACATTTAGAGACATGATTTGAAACATCTCCTGACAGTATGTCAGGAGATGTTTAAAAAGTTATTTCATGCACTGTACAAAATCTTCCAGTAATTGTCCAATGTCCAACCGTTATTTTGCACACTGTGAGCAAGCAAACACCCATTAGAGAATAAATTTATTGTATATTTCCAGTGGGGAAGGCAATGACAGGCTGTAATAATTCCTACTTTTAATTGAGTGGGTGACCAATTTCCAATCTTTATTTATTGCATAAATTTTTTTTATGAACATGAGCTATGTCACATCTTACTGCAGCTGCAGCCATGGAACGTTGATACAATATCACAACCCGGATTTGAGAAGACGGTGAGTAGAGTGGTTATGATCATGTGATGTGTATCATAATTGTTATAGATCATCAACACATCAGGTGCAAAACAAAAAGAGGAACTTACTGAAGATCAGAAATTTGAAAAGACGGTAATATGTTGTACATTCTTTATGGTGTACCAGCAATGTGTTGTTATGTAATCTTGGGAAAGAAGTGCTCAGGTGCACTGTTATATACTACAAGTAATTATTACGATGACAACCATTTTATATTAATCTTTTGTATAGGCTTCATTTGTGGAAAAGCATGAGAAGCAAATAAAAGAATTTGGAATGTTGAGAGATTATAATTCAAGGTAAGCAGCTTCTTATAAGTGGGACCAATATAGCAGGAAATTTTGAAGCAAAAAATTTTTGGAAAGTTTCTGATAATAAATTTAAAATTTCCATATTGTTCTTGTGTTCAAACTGTACTTTGATGGCTCTCCCTGGGATTTCTGAAATTTATATCTTCGGATAGCATGTATCCAAAATTTTGCTTTTCGAAGCTTTCTCAGCATGTAGTATGCTAAACAAAAACACCTTGAGTGTAAGAAAAGTGCGATGCCAATCAGAAGCAGCATTGTAAATACGTAGGTATGTGTGACCAAAAACTTTGATATCAGTTGAGGCCTTATCAAAAATCGTTTTAACTACTTGAATGACATACAATAGTTTATAGTATATTTTCACAACTATGATTGGCTTTGTCACTTGGCCACCTTTATTAATAATGATGGTGTGAAAAGGGTGGCCAAGTGACAAAGCCAATCATAGTTGTGAAAATATGCTATAAACTATTGTATGTCATTCAAGTAGTTGAAAATAAGTAACTTTTTGGCCTCAACTGATATCAAAGTTTTTGGTTGCACATACCTACATATTTACAATGCTGCTTCTGTATCGTGAGTCTTGATGTTCACCTACAAAATGTTTTGCTTCTTTAATAATCTCATTTAAAAAATAAGTAGAAATATATATGTGATATACGTACCACGGTATTATGCACATACAGCAGTAATAAGCATTGTTATTGCATTTATGTAGTCGGGACTACTTGAGGGACCATCCTTATTTGGTATGTGAAGAGACAGCCTCGTATCTTACCATTTGGTGCATCAACCTTGAGGTTCAGGAGGTTGGTGTGCGCACACACACACACACGCACAAGTAGCACAATACAATTCAATATATTGTCATTATGGTGTAATAATGATGTAATATGGTACTCAGAAACATGCACTAATGGAACGAGTGGCTCACCAGACCATGGTAATGCAGTACATATTAGAGTTGGCAAGAACACTTGACAGGGACCCAAGATCTTGTGTTGCTGGCTTCTTTGAACGGTGTGATGTGTATTTGTGTATTGTGTGTATATGTGTGTGTGTGTGTGTTGTGTGTGTGTTGTGTGTGTGTATGTGTGTGTGTGTGTGTGTGTTGTGTGTGTTGTGTGTGTGTGTGTTGTGTGTGTGTGTGTGTGTTGTGTGTGTGTGTGTGTTGTGTGTGTGTGTTGTGTGTGTTGTGTGTGTGTGTGTGTGTTGTGTGTGTGTGTGTGTGTGTGTGTGTGCGTGTGCGCGCCCGTGTATTGTAAGCGTATTGCATATGTATGTACGTATGTACTAGAGCTGAAACAAATACTTGGTTTGCTCGGTTGCATATGTATTTGAATACCAATAGAGTATTTCGATGCAGTGTGAATGATTTACTACAAATTTAAAGGCATTTCAGCAATTAAATGAATTATGTTTCATGTATTTCCAGCATAAATCAAGCTTTTATAGTAAAATGGCTTATTCAAACTACGTATTCAGATATCCACTCACTTTACCATTCAAACTATTCGAACCCTAAATTTTATGTTTGTTTCAGCCCTAGGTCATCCGTATGCAATGTACGTAACATGACACATATCATAAAGTATGTGGTGAAACAGCTTTAATGAGATATGAAATTTCACTATAGACAATATTGAACTTTCAAAATTTTGTGAATTACCTTGTTAATTTACTGCAATTTCTATTACTACTTTAGCAAAATGGATGAAATTTATAATTACCTACTGAAAACAATTTGCAAAAACGTGCATAGTTCACACTTCCAATTTTTCAACTTTGAAAATTCATAAAATCTGCTAGGAATGATAGGTAGACCTAAAACTTGCAGGGTTTATAAAACTACTATTACTTTATCATCTCAGATCTGTATGGTATACAACTATGTATTCCTACCAGATTTTATGAAACCAAAATCAGATGTGTGAACTATGCACGTTTTCCCAAATCTGGTCACAATTAATACTGTAGTGATTTCCTGTGTACAGCATGAAGACAGCTGAAAAGCAATATATTGAAGCATTTGAGGATGAGTTGAGGAGCTTCCTGCTCAGAGTTCAACAACGAGCACAAGTGCGAATAGAAGCTGCCGTGAAAGAAGCAGAAGAAGTAAGAGAGCTCCTCCATACATGCACACACACACACACACACACACACACACACACACACACACACACACACACACACACACACACACACACACACACACACACACACACACACACACACACACACACACACACACACACACACACACACACACACACACACACACACACACACACACACACACACACACACACACACACTTGTAGGATGAGGTATATACATGGGCCAGAAAATTTATTGTCTTTTAATCTTGTGCATGATTAACAGGTAGAAAACTGTGTGTACTTTATATGACAATATCTGTGATGGTTACAGGAGGAACGTAAGAAGCGTCTTGGTCCAGGCGGATTGGATCCTCTGGAAATAATGGAAACTCTCCCACCAGTAAGTTATGTTTCATCCTATATAATCCCTACCAAAATAAATAGAGTATAATCAGCCATTACAGTGGCGGATCTAGACATTTAAAAAGGGGGGTTCCACCTAAAGCATCATTCATGACTGCATACCTAGGCTATAAATACTTAGCTGGCCAGGCATGCTACAGACAACTTTAAAATAGAAAGCTTCAATTTTGAGGGCAGATTGTATACACTAGATTTAAAGTTACAAAACATTAAACTTACTAGGCTTCTTCGTTCTGTTATACCAAAACACTACAATCTTCCTGCATGACTGCAGTAATAGGGTGTTTTCTAATTAATGCACACCATAAAGGGCCTGTGCATTTGCAAACTATGAAGAGGTGAAAGATTGGCAACATTTCAGTATAAAGTAAATTTAGAGAGTTATGTAGACATTACATTAATATCTGATTGGTTGCTACAACCTGGCAGTTGGTTCAGACTTCCATAATTTTCTACTATAACTAAAGCCAAAAGGGGGGTTCCATGGAACCCTTGGAACCCTTGGAACCCCCCCCCCCCCCCTAGATCTGCCACTGCATTAAAGTCATTTTGTGTGGTGTATTTATTATAGACATGGTGATGTGGTTTATAACATTGATTTCTAGGCACTAAGGGAGTGTTTTGAAACTCAGAGTGTGGCGAAATTGCAAAGTGTTCTTGATTCTATGAGCAAAGAAGAAGCAAGTTATCACATGCAGAGATGTGTTGACTCTGGTTAGTCAGTAAACATGTTTCTTTGATAAATGAGATAAAAGCAGTCTACTTAGCAGGCTCATTTTTGATGAGCCATATGACAGTTAGATACTTTTCTCTATTATGGACTGTTGGTAAAATGTAGTGGTATACTGCTATCACAAACGTACTTTAGCCAATTTTGATCTTTGTCATATAACCCAGGCATGAGAAAGACATGCGTGCCAGTGCCAATCCCATAGAGGACTAAGCTATAGGGAAAAGTTACTGTCCTAATAGTCATCCTGTGATATATTTGGCATATGCAGGTATAAAACATAGTGTAATGTGTTTATCACTGGTAGGCTTGTGGGTGCCTGACGCTAGAAGTGCTGGCCTCACTCCAGCCAATGAGCAACTACAGAAGGAGTTGGAGGCACAAGGTCAACTACCAGTGGAAGAGGAAGTGTATGAAGATGCTGATGACTTAGGATTGGACTAAAGTGACTTAGGATTGGACTGGAAGTCACTAGCTATCAATTAGTCTTTTCATTTTGGATGACAATGCATTTTCTCATAATGTACAATTTTTCACTTTGCTGTAAACATGGCTGCTTGTTTGAGTAACTGTTTGTAACATTTGTGAATTTTAAAATTCAGCATAGATTTAATATTTAATAATTCGGCATAGGGACTGCATAAAATGAAATATGTACATAATAAATACTGAGGAATGATAAATAAAAATTACAAGAATTGATAAATAAATCAGAAATGATTAGTAAATAACCAAATTACTAAATGATATGTAAATAAATTATTATGAGTAATGATAAATAACTTGTATTGTACATATTATAGCTACAAAAATAAAAATGATCGATTAGACTGGACTTAGTATCACCGGAGTGTAACTGAGTAATTGTAATAGAGATACCTCATTGCTATTAATCCATTGCTACAGTAGTAAATACAATGGTCAAAATAAGCTACAAATCTTTTATTCAAGCATACGTAGATATAGGCTACATGTGAAAATAGGTATGTGCCTATAATATCTACAATGATTCCATGCATGTGCACAAAATATGTGCTGTGATGGCTACTAACTTTTGCTCGAGCAAAGACCACTCGAAAAGAAGTTTTGAGTAAGGTGTTTCTCTATAGTAAATAACAACACAATAATTACTAGCAACATTCATTGTACTGTGTACTCATACTTCTAAGTATTGGATGTTGAGTTGTCCATTGTTTGCCATCGTTGACATCTTGATCTACACAAAAACCAATACTTATAGACATTTTGAGCACCTATGCACATACAATACCATGCCATATTTATAGCTAAGAGACTAAAATCTATGACTTACCAAAAATGGTATGATGAATTTATTCAGAAAGTATCGATCAACATTTAAGTATAGAGAGCTTGGTAATCTACAAGAGTGTCATAAAGCAATATTTCTGCCAAACCAGCCACTAACTTTTTGCAGTGAAGTAGTTCATGTACACCATAGCATACAACAAATTCTTGTTTTCCAAAATAAGTAGCCTCACTTGTCAGTTTATACAACTAAACAAACAATCACACCAGTACAATAATATTACTACATTGTCTACCTCATGTAGAAAATGCTTTAATGCATGATCCATTTCTTTGAAGTACGATGAGAATTCTTTCCAGGAAATGTGGCTAAGAAAGAGTGAGTGAACCCGATATGATTACAAAAATATTATGATTATACCCATCATCATCCGTGTCTAATTTTTTAAATAACTTTATTAAATGTTCCCTCTTTCCATCACTGACATACTTCCACAAATCAGTCAACTACAGAAATAAGTAATGCTAAAACACACTAATAAAACAGTCAGTTAATCTATATACCTTAAAATTGTCATGCTTTGTTTTCACGGTCATCGTAGTGGTTTTTGTCTCAGTAATGGGAGAAAGTTTAACTGCAGAATTGTGCAATAACTTAGATGATCTTCTCATCAGTCCAGAACTTGTCTGCCTACAGTGGCTCGGACTATACAACTGGTGTTGTGAGCTTGAGCCAACACTGACCACTGAGCCACTAAAAATTTACAACAGAGAACACAGTGTACATTTATAATACATGCATATATTACAGTACCTTTTAAGGGCAGGAAGTTTGCTACTTGATGTTGTTAATTCTGACTCTATCAATGGCTGTTGTTCTGAGTGATGATCAAGACTGCTTGTTAAAGATGGTAATACAGTTTGTGGATTGTCCTTAGCAACATGTGAAAACTCTACTGATCTTTTGAAAAGTTTGCCACTTGTGTTTTCACAGTGATCCTCTCTCAACCTCTGAAGCTTATTAGTAGTGTCAGGTCTGTGACATCGACACTTCGTATATGCCAGTGTGGAGTGGATGGAGCTAAATTTAGGGACTCCGTTGCTGAATAAGTGAGCACAGTGCATACAGGTCTTTGGCCTTGTCCTAGCGGAAACAGTAGAAATGGGCAGTTCAGCAGCATGGATGACATGCGGGGAATTATGGAAACTGTAGTTTGGAAAATGTTTGGAACTGGAATAGGAATGATAATCACTCTGGCCGCTAAAAGTATTCCTCTCTGCTGATGTTATCAACTGTTGATCCTTACAGACAGATCTCTGCAGTCACAGAAATACAAGGTAGCTAGTTATAGTCATATTGATGTATATACTGGCAAAGAGAACATTAAATATCAAAAGCTTCAGGCGCTTGAACTACCCTTTTAATAATACAAAGAGAACCATTGGTCCTAATTATTATTTTCTATTTTAGGACAGAAATTTCATAACAACTTAAAAGAGCCGTGAATCATAGTGTCCGCTTGATCTTTTTTGCTGGCTCAGTATAGGTTATTAATTAATATAATCATTAACCTGTCTGCCCACGTAATACTGCAGTGGCCTAAACCACATGCTTATGTTGAAAGCATGCACTAACCACATGTTTATCATTTTTATGACTTAGTTGTGCTGATGCATATTTCTATCATGCGTTGATCATATGGTCTACTATTATAGTGCTAGCACATCAGTGACCATCAGTAACTACCGAAGATACAGTGCTTAACAGGCTCTGCTGGTGTTTTCCAGCAGGGGTGGAGGTCTGGAGAAAGCAGTTTTACATCTATCAAGTCATGCACAACTGACTTTCAAACAGCTATAACTTTGATTAGGCTGTCTTGGCCTGTTCCTCCACCTCTGTCTAGCTATCCTGCATTGCAATTATCATCTTCGAGATCATCTTATACCTTGTGCGCTGTGCAGTACATTCATAATGCACCTATCAATGTCAAGCCCCACTCCCCCTCCCACGCATATGTCGGGATTTGTGTGTCTTCTGTCAGAAATATACTCCCCACTAGTGGGGATTTTGTAATTGTACTGGAATTCAAATAGCATAATAATTATACATACAAATCTCCACATTGCCCCAGGGTATTGAGTGCGTCTAGAGAGGAAAAAATAATTGCCCCTGGGGTGTGTCCTTTGAACAACAAGTTGTACAAATCCCCACCTATGTCCGGGAGGGGAAGGTGGGGGCTTAACATTTATATGTCCATAACAGCTGGTACAAAAGTAATTCACAGTTGATTGAGTGGTTTGAGCAGCTATTAAATTCCAGATGAAAGAAAGACACGCAAGCTGGGTGAAGTATTAGATGGCTTAGACAAACATATAAAACAAAAGAGCACATAATCCTTCTATTAATTTGATTTTAAAATTTTCACACCTCACTGCTGTGTCGCTGCCCCGGATGGTGAACTTTGGCCTTGGCCGAATATTTGCTACCTCTCTTCACTATATCTACTGCTGGTAACCATCCATTTATATTAATGGATCTCCTTCGTTGCTGTTCAACAGTCCGAATAGATATCAGTTTACCCCCGCCTTTCTCCATTGCGCAGTGGCACCACCAGGCGCGAGACCAGACGCTTGCGCTACGTAAACATAATTATTTTAAGGCGCTATCCCTACATAGTCTCTTACAACTCTGCAAAAACCGGTGGTACGTTTATTACTAGACTTTTATACCATGGAGAATGTACTATCTATGGTTATATGATACTTTATTCTATCTAGATGGCACGCGATATATCAGAATTTTTACGTAGAAAAAAGAGCGCGCCTGATGTTGAAGTAGCTGAGGAATGGGAAGAAATAGAGAAATTATATGAAAGAAAGTGAGCACGTGTGTGTGTGTGTGTGTGTGTGTGTGTGTGTGTGTGTGTGTGTGTGTGTGTGTGTGTGTGTGTGTGTGTGTGTGTGTGTGTGTGTGTGTGTGTGTGTGTGTGTGTGTGTGTGTGTGTGTGTGTGTGTGTGTGTGTGTGTGTGTGTGTGTGTGTGTGTGTGTGTGTGTGTGTGTGTGTGTGTGTGTGTGTGTGTGTGTGTGTGTGTGTGTGTGTGTGTGTGTGTGTGTGTGTGTGTGTGTGTGTGTGTGTGTGTGTGTGTGTGTGTGTGTGTGTGTGTGTGTGTGTGTGTGTGTGTGTGTGTGTGTGTGTGTGTGTGTGTGTGTGTGTGTGTGTGTGTGTGTGTGTGTGTGTGTGTGTGTGTGTGTGTGGGTATAGGTGTAGCATGCAATATCTATGGTTCAATCAATTCAAATCCTGAGTCTTGTTTGTTTCCTTGTGTAAGAAAGTGTGCTCCCATTTCTCTATTCCACCAAGCAATGGGTATCAAGACTCACAATAGTGAGTCGTGAAGGCCAAGAAGAAGCACAGCAACACAACCACTGAGTGAGTTATTTATACGTAGCACCGCCCTCAAATTTGCAAACACTCTAGCTAAGTCGCCATTAAAGCTATCGCTTAGTTATTATAGGCTCAGAACATTCTTACTATATAGAATCAATAAACCGAGAATGGAGGAAATCGGAGCCACCATTCCTAAGTACCAGCCATTACGAGTTTTATGGCACTCGTGTGATTAGGCATGACGAACCATCCTTTCCCGCCCGATTTGCCCGTTTACTAGAGAATTAGTACCTTCATTGTTTGAAGAAACAATAACCTAAAGTTCATAGAAATCGGTTCAGCCATTCTTCTGATACGGCCTTATGAAGTCCTTCCTTTCACCACAAAAATTTTTGCACGGCAGTCATTTTTTTCTTTCTTTCTTGTTTCATTTTCATCGCACACTTTTTCATGGGCTTGCAGGCTTGCGTGAACCCTGGAAGTTTTCTTTCAAACTCTCTTTTTGTATATTCACTTGTTTGTCTAATAACTCACTCATTTCTTCATGGATTTCAGCCAAACTTGTATCAGCACTTCTCCCATGTATTCCATACCTGTCATACAATTTGCAGCCTGAAGTAAACACTTGAGAAAGGCTATTACACTGCAGGTTGATAGTTGCCATGACTTGGACCCCCCTTCATATGATTTGCATAAATTTTCAGATACACAATGTATATTGATATATCACTCTGTGGTGAAAGTTAAAAAATAATTGTGGGCCTGAGTTTTTCAAAATTAAGCTTCAAAGCTTAATTTACAATATTGTATGCTACTGTACGCAAGTACAAGTTATGCCCATGCAATACTTTTCTCTGCTGCTTGCTAGTAATAACATCTGTTTATACTTCCAAAAAGTAGTGATATGCTAAACAAAAACACCTTGGGTGTAAAAAAGTGCGGGGCCAATCAGAAGCACCATTGCAAATAGGTATGTATGACCAAAAACTTTGATATCAGTTGAGGCCAAGAAGTTACTTATCAAAAATCTTTTTAACTACTTGAATAACATACAATAGTTTATAGCATATTTTCACACTTATGATTGGCTTTGTCACTTGGCCACCTTTTGCACACCATCATTATTAATAAAGGTGGCCAAGTGACAAAGCCAATCATAGTTGTGAAAATATGCTATAAACTATTGTATGTCATTCAAGTAGTTAAAAAGATTTTTGATAAGTAACTTCTTGGCCTCAGCTGATATCAAAGTTTTTGGTCGCACATACCTATATTCAATGCTGCTTCTGATTGGCCTCGCACTTTTTTTACATCCAAGGTGTTTTTGTTTAGCATATAGTTTGTCTGAACGACCATTGCATACCTGACATTTTCCAAGCACTTACTGTATAGCATAAAATTTTGAAGGCAAAAAAATTGACGAAAATTTGTCCGTTCATCTATCAATTTTTAAGAAATCCTACAGAACATGGTGCTACTGTACTTTTTGCATTGCACATTAAATAGAAATTGAGGCTTGAAACAACTTACGTCAATATTTTTTTCATCAAATGTAAAAATCTGACGATTTGTCAAAATTTTGTGCTATACAGTATGGCATTGACCTGTACAAATCGTGAGTTATCTATGCCATTGTAGTGAATGTGTAAATTTTACTTAGATTGTCTTAGCACTTTTAAAGAATACATATGTACCAGACCCGCCGTTTCTTGAAATTGCTTTGTCTGGAAAGTCAGTATGCATGTGTGTCTGGTGTCTACCCCCCCCCCCCCCCAGGCAGCTACGTATTAAAACCATTGAAGTCCGAATAACCATCAAACAAGTCCTTTAGTGATAAAACTTTTTAAAAGTAGTTTTAATCTTAACAATATAGGCCAGTCTTCTTTTATACACTCCACTACCCGCATGGCATGCCTACTTTTAAAACTGAAGTGCTCCATCTTGTTGCATTGTTATGTGCTCCTTAGAGATGAGTCTTTGTTCACGTAACTTACACATCATTAATTACTATTACAATGAATAGCAGTTAATTGATTGCAATGGTTCAGTCCCTGGTTTTGGATGGTAAACATCAAGTTGTTTCCATTGTCCTTTGGCTTTGATTTGCAACCACAGTCGAACAATATCAAAAATTTCATGTCACCATGTATCATGAGAGTATTGTACATGTCTGTTTGCAAAACAGGTAGGCCAGTTTTATCTCAACTAACATACGTACTCCAGTACCATACCCTCCAGCATGTTGTAGATTCTTATTTGTACATGTATCCAGCGCCACACGTATCTATACACTAGATTAATATTCATCAGGCTATTAGTCTGTGACACTATCATAACCACTAAACTGTTTTAAACTAGTTCAATGATAGAGCATCTTGATTTATAGATAAATGAATGAATGAACTAATCTATGTATTTAGAGACTTGAGGTGTTAAGTGACGTTACTCCAAACAATGTCGTCCCAGTACTTGCCAGGAGAACTACACGTCATGTCTCCATTGTGACAAATTTCAAATTAAATACTATCCTATAGCTATGGAGTACCTAAAATTCAAAGCAGGTATCCAATTTAGTAAATGGAATGTAGTGATTTACTATATCGCAGTTCTCGATTTACAAATCGCTTGATTTTTAGTCATTTTGAATAGGTGGATTTTTCATTACTGAATTTTGGCACAAACAGGCCCATGTGATCAAAACTTTTACCACTGAGCTTATGAGTGAGTGAGTGTGTGTGTGTGTTTGTGTGTGTGTGTGTGTGTGTGTGTGTGTGTGTGTGTGTGTGTGTGTGTGTGTGTGTGTGTGTGTGTGTGTGTGTGTGTGTGTGTGTGTGTGTGTGTGTGTGTGTGTGTGTGTGTGTGTGTGTGTGTGTGTGTGTGTGTGTGTGTGTGTGTGTGTAGAGAATATTTGTGGCTGTAATGTCATTAGTAACCATGGCAAAACTGGATAACTCCAAACCACAATCATTACAAATTGGTTACAGTATATAAACTAAAGATGAAACAGATCATTTGTATCTACACATCTGCCCTTTCCTTCAGTGGATCATTAATCGATTAATTTTTGGAAGGTCCAGGCAACATTATAGCCATAAGCGGCCTTAACAACACATGTACAGAAAAGTGGCTTGACCTTTAAGGTATAAGCTAGGTGGATAGGAGAAGATGACCAGATCTGTCTTGTCTATGCATCCAATATTATTAGATACATAATTCAGTCTGTGAGTGGGTGGACTATACGCATACAAATTTTACAGAAGAGAATTTATGGATTGTTAGGGAAATGAACGTGTGTATATAGTTTGATGTGCAAAAGACTTGTTTGCGTAGACTCATAGTCACAATTTACATTTAAGAGTGTGAAGGTGACAAAACTGGAGTAATCGTGTTGATTCAATGTGACATGTGATGAGTGAATTATCCTTACTGAGATTTTGACACAGCATTGTGATAAAAAATAGCTGCTTTCAATATTGTAAAACATAATAGATCTGTCTCTAAGTTACAGATCAATAAGTAACTCATTTTCAGTGAAGTAATTATTATGAATAACATTTCTTTCAGCATTATGACAGAAGCAGCCTCAAAGGCTTAAATTGTACCATGTATAAAAACTGCACTTGGTTTACAGACTTGTTGCAAGACTTAGCAATTTATCTACCACTGCCTGCTGTAAACTGGGGAGGGAGCTGGCTCCTGTCGCCTCCCCTATTCTACACCCCTGATAATTTTATACTTGTAGTGATGCACCAATATGCCGATGTTCCGATTAACCAATATTGCTTTTCCTATATTGCTTTACCAATAGCCGATCCAATATCAATGTGACTTCCAAACTGGGTTATCATGAAATTATAATTAAACATATTTTAACACTATATCCATGATGATTTCATCTCCTTTGAAGACTGAAATAGCAAATATTTTATCACCAAAATATTAACTTCGTCTCATTTTATCGGAAACATCTGCTAAAGAAAAACTGATACCGATATTTTAACTTTAACTGATTTCTGATAGTTGAACTGCATCACTATTGTGTATATATGTTAGAGTTCATATATGTTCACTAACATTACCATGCACTTGTATTATCATAGGCTCTGGCATCAACTTACCATTAAACTGGTTGGATTTGTCAAACATGAATGTTTCTCTACTGGTGGTTTGCTTGAGGTACAGGCATATCTGTGTCAGTTGTCCTATGCATAGAGAAGACTGTGCTTGTACAAATTTTCAAGATCTTATATTTCTCGATGTCATGGATATAACAATGCTATTGTGTGGTAATGTTACCTTGGTAACATTTCGTGTCTTTAATGCACACAACAGTTTAGACATCCAAAAAAAACAGCATCACACATTGTAAAAGAAAATCATTCATATTGTAGATTAGATAATAATATTATCTAATGTTTCTACAGCTCTATAACGGATTCATTGCAGACTTTGAGACTAAGTGAGTAACACTGTATTGTGTCATGATGATATGGTGAATGTTATAGGATGAAGCCATTGTCACTGGTTGAGATAACTCTGGTTGTCTCAAAAGAGATGACAGGTTTGTAATGGAATTAAATATGTGTGGTATGAAGTGTATGTTTGTAAGAAAGGAAGTCACATAACTACCAGATACTTTGATTTAGACAATTTTACGATCCCCTAGAGTCTGAGCATTGATTGACATTGCATTGCTGAAACCCCAAGCTACGTAGTTGGTCCTTAAAATGTTACACATCATTTATTTTATTTTTGCATCATGTATAAACTTGTCGGAAAATTGTTTTTATACTTTATTTGGTATCTAATTTCAGTTTTCACTGTTGTACAGTCACTGAGTTACCACAGTACAAATTAGGCCATTCAGTTATATTTGTATCATTATTTTCGTCATCATCATGGTGATTATATACGTAGAAAGGAAACTGAAGCTCGCCATGCTGCTACTTTCCTTGTAGTATTTCACCATGCTGCTACTTTCCTCGCCTCGCTGCTACTTTCCTTGTAGTGTTTGTCCAACAATTATTAAATAGAAAGGAAACTGAAGCTCGCCATATTAATGTGGTTCAAGTCTAATCATGACAGTGGGCCACAGAGCACCTTCCTGCACTATTTGGTGTGCTATCAAAAACCATGCTTTACATTTAGCAAAACTCCAACATATCATATCATATACTGCAAGTTTTTAATTCTTTTGTTGGTGACTTTGAGGCCTGCCCAGCTTTCACAAAGCTTTACATAGAATAAAATTTTCTCATTAAATCCTTTCAAATGGCTTGATCCAAAAAGATTTTTCTACCATCCATTACACAATTGACTATGGCTACATCCACTGTGTTTTTCAAGAACAATACCTTCAAGTAATTGTAGGTATGGTCAAAGTGAAATTAAAAAGGGCCATGCGGTATTGTTTACTGGTAGTATCAGTATTGGGTATTGCCAGCTAAAAAGCATATGAAATTTATGACTGGTACATGCGTAACAACCTGGTATGCATAGTGGAGCTAAATAACTATATAGTTGTATAACACAATTAGAAATAAATTTGACTTGACTATAGCTTGAACTGAACTGAGCTTAAAACCTTATCAAAAATCCTGTTGTAAAGATACAGACAGATTAAACTCCACTGTGGGCTGTCACTTCATTAAGAAACAAAGAAACCTTAGCATGAGAAAACTGAGCTTGTATACCCAAAATACATCTATACACATTCTATTTCCATTCTGCAAGAAGACCTGTAAATTTAGGTAAGCTTCTCAACTCATACCAGGTATTGTGCAATTCTCTATTTAGAACAATTATTGGACCAATAAAGTGATCAAATTTTATTGCACATGAACCTGTGCTTTTTTACGTTTAGCAACAATTCAGGATTTGAGTGGTTTAATGTAGTAACACAGTTATAATGCTTTGTGTTTTATAATGTTGTAATTTGTGTTACAGACAAAGAAGAGGCCATTAAGTTTATCCAAAAAATTGAAGAAAAGGTAACAGCTTAAACTATTTCATGTCAAGTTTTTTGTTGTTGTCAAGGGATACAATCACCATTAAATGTTAATCATGCACAACACATTATCAATTTCAATGATACACTTTAGTAGTTTGAGTACTATTTTGTTTGCTGATAAAGTTCTACTTTCAATTTTAAGTTTGTTTTTTCTTCCTTTTTGTAAAGAAATACTTGCTGTTACGTAGTATGTGTGATATAAATATTCTCTTTTTCCCTTCCTGTATCAGGCCTGGTTTACCCAACTCTTTTGCGTGGTCAACCGAAAACACCCTGGCTGTAAAAAAAGTAGCGGCCA
Source organism: Spongia lamella (assembly GCA_963930835.1). Taxonomy (NCBI): domain Eukaryota; kingdom Metazoa; phylum Porifera; class Demospongiae; order Dictyoceratida; family Spongiidae; genus Spongia; species Spongia lamella. The sequence goes on along the minus strand of OZ005750.1, from coordinate 2,294,357 downwards.
AGAACTAAAGAAGCCAGGATGAAAAATAAGTGAAATCAAAATGTTAATGTATTGCGGCCTGAATTGTGATTATTAAAATTTATTAACATCAGTAGTACAGTACCTTACTACACAGGCCTTGGCCGCCTATTAAGATTTCATTTCTTTTACATCCTGGCCTTTTTTTAGCTCTTGGTCACTAGCCAGAGTGGGCAAGATTTCTTTTTTAGAAATACAGGTGGACTAATGCTTTACGGATATTAGTGCCTATTAAAAATTCTCTTTGAAAATTACACCTACGTACTTATTATGACTAATATTGTTTAGAAATGCTTCAAAACAGTCCGCTTTTAATGTTTATTTACCTACGTAATAGAAGTTTCAGAATGATAGCACTAACAGTATTTCCAGTAGGCATGTCAACAAATTGATAAAAACAATATGGACTGTCGGTCATGGTGGCGCTATTAGTGCACCAAATTTCATGGAAATCGATGCACAAGAAGGTTGTTTGCACGTGCATTTATCATCTGGTGCAAAGAAGAAGAAAAATACGAAGAAAATCGGATGATTTTTAAACTACTAAGGTGATTCCTTTCAAATTTGAGGTCTATATGGAGAGTATAAAACAGTTCAATAGTTTTTAAGCTATGAGAGGCTGAAATCAGCAACTTGACCGGTCGCATAAATAATACACTTGTGTGCCATGTGCCTTTCTTGGCCGCTGACACACGACTGTGTGTCTTGAGTGTGCGTTGATGTACTAGATATGTATGATGTGGAGAACTGATTTATCATATAGATTTTTCTACTTTTTTATCTTCATAGCCATGCCCATAATAATGTACACTACATATGTATGCACACACACACACACACACACACACACACACACACACACACACACACACACACACACACACACACACACACACACACACACACACACACACACACACACACACACACACACACACACACACACACACACACACACACACACACACACACACACACACCACACACACACACACCACACAACACACACACACAACACATACACATGCCACACGCATTACTATATTGCTATCTGTTGTATGTTTAGGTCACCAGTAACCAAGAGGCAAAACTGATGTGTCAGACTGCTGTCACTGAAATAAGGTTGGACTTAAATCAACTACCACAAGTCAAGGTATGTTGTATGTAAGAAAACTAAGAAAATTGAAACTTCTTTAATGTGTTAGAATATGTACCGTAGGGCTACTTATTTTCGAGGATATAAAGTTTCAAAAATCTGCTTTAAACAAAAAAAATTGTGGATAAATTTTCGAGGATACAAGTGGTAAGTATTGTAGCTAATAGTTGGAGCAAAGATAGATATTTTTGAGGTTCTGTAAATTTCCTCAAATTCCTCAAAAATTGTTATCCTCGAAAATAAGTCACCCTACGGTATATAGACTAGCCATTTTAGATAAGGTTTTATCACAATTCTGTTATAGGGCTACATAATGTCTCCTTGCAGGATACTCTGTACTCTAACCATTGTATGTGTACTTGTGTGTGTAGGTTGATATTGAGGCAATTGGTGAAATATTAGATGGTGTTGATGGGGTCACTCCAGTGCATGCTTTCTACTATGATATTAGCAGCAAATATTATAAGGTGTATATACTGTATATGTATGTGTGTGACTGGATTTTCAAAATCCTCCACTTTTTGCGCAAAAACTGAAATCCATTTTATTGCACAAGATTTTATGTAGCTACGCTCAAGAACTATCTATGCCCACTGTCCTACTGGCTATTGTGAACTAGTCTGCTTTTCTGGAGGGTATTTTGCCGACTCTGTGATGTCACGATTAATAGAATGGTGCCTATAGAGGGCACCAATTGGGTGGCTGGGACTGGAATTGCTAGCTAGATGCCTCCTTGGCGTTGTAGTGTGATAGAGACACCTTCTGATTACTTTTGATGGCTGTATGTTCCCGCTCTAAACAGTTTCTTTCGGTTTTTTGAGCCACCTCCCTCCATCCCACCCACTTGCTATGCTGCCCACCTCAAAAAAATGTCTCAAAACCCCTCCATCCATCAGCCATTCTCAAGGTTAATATGGTACATAAATACATACATAATCTAAACTATAAAAATTTTGAGGAAGAAAAGCTTCGCGGTTTACTAGATGTAATCAGAAGTAGGGAAAACTTTCATATTTTATTTGTTAATAAAGTGAAGTAGTACTGTGTATTGTGTGGTGTTTAAAATCTGTAGGCAAATATTCCACAAATTACATATAAAATCATGAAATTTTCCCTTTTGCACGTATATACGTATGTATAGTATGTATGTTTTATGAGTGTGCAGTATATCTAGTAAGATGTGATTTTTTCTTTACCCATGCTCCCAGCGGTGTGAGAATCATGCTGCATACTATCGTAATGCTCTGCGGTATCTTGGCTGTATGGAACTGGATGATATTCCTGGTATGTGTGTGTGCATGCATGCATATGTATATGGGTATATATATGAATGTATTTTGGATTATACATAATTGACTTTTTAAGTGTGATCCATTTGTCCCCTTGGATGTGGGATTCATCTTTCCAGTCTCAAAATCCAGAAATATAACTAAGCAGTTATTTTTATATCTTTATTCAGTGAGCTATGTCGTGTAATCTTATGTGGTTAGTAGAGATGTACTGATGTTGGATTGGCAAAATATCAGCTGCCAATTTGCAGTATCGGCACATCGATATTATTGAAATTGTGTTGAGTTGTCACCATGTGACACTGTAATGATGCTTGGTTTGTTGTTATTTTGTTGTTGCAGAATGCTTTAGCTATATGTCATATATATATGATGTCATATGTAGGAATTTATTGTGAGTCTTTTAATTTTGCAAATGGAATGCATTAGCGAAAATTAAAGCCAGCGTACGTACATTTTGGATCCATATATCTTCTATGTATCTTGTCGTGGATATATGTAGTATTCAAAATCACATTTGATTTGCAATTTTTTTCTTGTATTATTGGCTACCATTATCGGCTTCTTTCAAGTACGTACATGAATATCGGATATTAGAAAACATATACGTATCAGTACACCTCTAGTGGGTAGCATTGACCACAGGCTAAAGATTACAATATGCATGTACATGTATGTATAAATAGGGATATCAATAGGAAATTGAAAAACACTCTTATAGAATGTACACCAAACATCATAGAAAGAAGTGCCTTCTTTTATCACAAATTATTGTTAAAATATGAACAATTAGCTTAACTTAGACTTCATCTTAAGCCTTTACAAACAAGTTATCTTTAGTATTTTAAGCAAAACAAAAAGGTGAAAAGGTTTAGCACATAGCAGTTACTTTTTTCTTCTAATTCTTCTTTTATTTTCATCACACACTTTACGAGGGCTTGTATGAATCCCAGAATTTATATTTTCAGATTTTCATTCTGTACATCACACTTGGTTGTCTAATAATTAGCTAACTCATTCTTCATTGATTTCAATCAAACTTGCACAAGTATTACATATACTGTACAAGTCAAGCAATTTTCAGGGTTAAGCAATTACATTAGTATACTGGGTATATCCGTAGTTCAGGGGGGTAGGACAAGCCCATGTGCGATGCTAGAAATGACGCAAGTAAATGACACGTTTGTCTATATGGCTGCCCGTAATTAGATTTCTAAAATTCCGAGTCTAGCACACCCCATGCATTTTACTAATACTAGCTGTCAATCATCCATGCTTACAAGAGAGATGCTTTCTTCTGGGTTTAAATACCTCTTATCACCATTATCCGAGCTGCTGTTTGAGTCATTTGAGTCATTATTCCACTCCATCTCCAATTAAAGTGCAACTCAATTTCAAAATGAGATTCGGCTGGGTTCGATGACGGAAACAATAGTGATGATCGACAAAACAGTTTTACGAGAACTAACAGAACATAATTAGGTGGCCAAAAGGACTGGTTTTAATAACAACGGTAAAATACACTTCCTAACGACGTTACGTAATGTACATTACGCGTGCACATGGGCTTGTCCTACCCCCCCTGATTCTTAACTCATGATCAATGAAGAATGAGTTAGCTAATTATTAGACAACAAGTGTGATGTATTATTATTATTATTATTATCTAATTTTACCAGTTAGGCACTGGAAGGGATACATAGAAGGTGTTAGCCTGTAGGACATGCTTACCGCCATGGGAGTCTATTAGAATCAAATGGGGTAGGATAAATGTACAGAGTGAAAATCTGAAAATTAAATTCTGGGATTCATACAAGCCCTCGTAGAGTGTGTGATGAAAATAAAAAGAAAAAAGTAACTGCTACGTATGTACTAAACCTTTTCACCTGTTCTTTTGCTTAAAATACTAAAGATAACTTGTTTGTAAAATGAAATCTAAGTTAAGCTAATTGTTCATATTTTAACAATAATTTGTGATAAAAGAAGGCACTTCTTTCTATGATGTTTGGATGTAAATTCTATAAGTGTTTTTCAATTTCCTATTAATATCCTATTAATATCCCTATTTATATCCCTATTATGTACATACATGATCATCATTCACAATATTCATGCATACGTAGTTAAAATTGTATTTTGACTCAGTCATATACTCAGTTCATATTAGTATCCTAATTTTTATAGACAAATAGTTAAAAAGTCACAGGTGCTTATGTATTTTGAATGTGCCTATTTTGATTGTACCATTCAATAGGGCTGGACAATAGTGAATATGACCTAGCTACTATCACAATAGTACAGAAATATAATTATCACGATAGTTATGAATGTCATTAAGAGTAGTGTAAGTAGGTCAACTACTGCACTGTAGGTATCAACAGCTTTACTGGCCTTATGTACACTTTAAAGTATGCAAGGTTGGAATAATCCCACAAGCTAAACTTTTAACATATACCCTGATTGTAAGTACACATTGACACCATAGGTAGAGAATTATTCGAGTAAAATGTGCCACCTCTAAAGCATCGGTTTAAGTTACCTACTACTACTACATATCATGATAGTAAACTGTACTATCATTGTCATGATAGTCAACCGACTATCATAATAGTCAATAACTATTATACCACTGACAGTAAAGCATTATGGCATATGAAGACTTGCAAAAGATGGCAGAGAATCAAATCATTTCACCATCTGTGAATAATATTTCCCTTTCAACATAATGCACATATCAGGAGCTCATTGAGTTGCAAGGATGTGATGAGCTCCTACTGTATGCATATGCACTACTGTAGAAATCATTAAACATAATCCATTCAGGTATTGTACCTACACAAAACTAGCATATCCTTAGCCATGCTTCATGTACAGGAAGGTAGGAATCATTGCATCTAAGATTCCTATTTTGACTGCAGAAACAATAAATGTGATTTTCAGCCATGTTAATATTGCTTAGGTACACTGTCCATCTTACAACACATTATCATTCATAGCATTAAACTGTAGTGTGCATCACACTCACTCTTCGTATACGTATATATAGTGCATACATTATATTGGATGTGTTTGTGTTTTAGCTGGGGAGCAACTGGAGAGAGCCTTTCATTTATCACTGGCCGCCCTCCTGGGAGAAGGAGTATACAACTTTGGAGAGCTGGTAAGCTTTTTGTGTTACAATCTCATCCAAGTTAGAGTTATAGAAAAGTGTAGCAATATTTGCTCAATCAAATGAAGTTACAAAGGGGACCCTACATGTGTCAGATGTGTATGGCTATATTATACTCTTACAATATCACATGATCATCACATGACCATCATGTGATCTCACATGCTAATGCTGCTACTGTTCACATGTGTGTGTTACTGTGTGTGTTACTGTGTTGTGTAGTTGGCCCATGGTGTTCTTGATGCCCTAAGGGGTACCGACAAGCAATGGGTAGTGGATCTGTTATTTGCCTTCAATACAGGTAACACTGTGTACGCATACATTATACTATAGTGTGTGTAATGACAATATGATGACATTATATCCACTGTGTGTTACTCATGATTTATATGTTATAAACTTTACCAGAAATGACGTCACAAAAATAGATGTTGTCACAAGTTATTTAAATTATCATACTTGTTCGCTCAACTTCATTCAAGGTTATAAGTGCTAGAAATTTCTTGGTATTGAGGCAATACAAGTTTCACTGTTGATGGTATAATTGTTTGTGAATTGTCGGATAAAGTCTATTCAACACTTTGTTAAGATGAAATTATGCACAAATACATGTCAAGGATGTTCAGCTATTGATGAAATGATGTAACGACCATAGTAAAATTTTTTCATATTTCTTAAGTTGCAAGGTTACATGCTACTAAGAATTGCCAATAGTTGTGTATTGAAAAGATGTGTAATGTTAGTAATACCATTTGTGGTAATAATAGTGGTTTATTGTTTGCATACATTATTATATGGTATATATAGAAAATTTCGAGGGCTCCGATTTCAAGGATTTTGAAGTTTTTTATTTACTTCAAAAATTTTATCCTCAAATTTTTTGTTGAATGCCAATAATAACAATGAAATTTTGTTCCATGTGGTATTTAATACATAATGAGCATAGATATACTTGAGTGCATTTCAGAGGAGGTTGGATGTGATACAAACGCTAGTTCGTAATGATTGCACTTTAATTACATACCGTATATTGCAAATCATTCGAGGTGGAAAAGTTTTGTGGTTTTCACGGATTAATTAGTGACCGCGAAACTTTTCCAGCTAAACTTTTTCGTTCTAGGGAATATCACGGTTGATTGTGAGCACATTTTGACCAGGGCGAACGAACCGCAAAAGTTTTCCAGTGAATTTGAAGTACCTTGTCCATCCGCGAAACTTTTCCACCTCAAATGATTTGCAATATACGGTATTTTGCATATTTTGTATTAAATTGGTGGATGACGTAATGAATTTGCTCAAGCATTAGACAATATTACTCATACTACTTATTGCCAGGTTTTCCTGTATTTAATACAATTTTACAAGAAGTGAAATTGCTGTTGTAGCGGCACTCTCTTCTGGCATTGAAAGTGTTGAAGAGCCTCTTGGACACTTCTTTGCCCCTGTTCTTGCAATCCTCCTATTAGTGCACTCTATTTCACACACAGTGTAAGCTCATGTGACTAAACATTTTTCCGTTGCTTGTATCGAATGAAAACTGGGGTTCATTACACCATTGGTTTTAAAATGAGATAATTAAATAAACCATTGTATAATATTAGTATATACTATATAGTTTTTAAATCGTACAGTGACTAAATTTGTTTTTGTATACATTGGCTCATGTGAATGTGTCCAACCTCCTCTGACCTTAAATCAACCTTGCTGGGCCTTGTGCCAAGCGAAGGAATAAAGACAGTCAACATTGTCACCTTCAACAAACATCACAGCATACGTAGATTAGTATGTTGAAGTCAGACCCATTGTTTCCAGCTCCCCATGAATAAGCATATAAAGGGTATGGAAAAGCATCGGTAATCACTGTAAAGATTCCATATACGTATATATCACCATATTAATTAATGCCCACTCTTTTCTGTAATTTGTCATATAAGGTAATCAGAATCTCTGCATAAATGTTTTGCTGAAATCACTGAAATCCATCTCAACTGCGTATCAGCATTATTCAGCAAATGTACAGGAAGGAAAGAATAGAAGGAAGGAAGGAAGGAAATGACTTTATGTATAGTAGATGTTTTGCAAACATTACCACTGCTGTAAATATCATACGTATGGTACGTACATCATTAACAAAGTTTAAAAGTGCTCAAAGAAATCCTAATCCAAGTAGCTTGTCCTCACAATGACAAATGGTTGCATGTGTTATAGACACATGATCACGTACTGTATGTGACCAAGCATGAGTAAACAGGACTCATGTGCACATGAAATTTGACCACATTTTGGATTTCAAAATTAAATAACTTTTAAGTGATCATGGGATTCTAACGCATTATGCCATTTTCAATAGGGAGTCCCAATGCAGCTTACAAATTTTGTAAATCTCAGGTAATCTAATGATTCTAAGAATCCTTAATGGTTTACTGAGCTTGTGACGGGATGTTGTATCCTATTTCATCTTGAGGTGGTCATCGTCTGGTTACTTGGTGACAGCTTTAAAATAAATGTTATGATAGTCTCTCGTGTAGTTTCTGTTGCTTTCTTTGAATATTTTATATTCCCAGCCACTGTATGGTGAAGCCATACTAAACACCTTGGACATCAATTCTAATTACCACAAATTAAGACCTTGATTTCATTTTAAAAATTGTGTTAGTGATAGTGTTGATAACAACGACTTTAGGACAAACATGTGGAACACAAATATTCCCACAACATGGGATATGGGGTATGCACTTTCAAGAGAAGAATAATCTTAATCCAACGGCACTGAACTACCCATTATCCCACCCATTAGAAGTTAAGACAATATATTAGCTAGTATAGTTGATGGCTACAAGGCTCCAAGGCTCCAGCTGTTATCAACCAGTAATTAGTTAAACCAGTGCATCTGTTACAAAGTGCTACTGCGTGTAAGTTTACAATTTGTAAGGATAAAAATTTCACACATCATGCTGTCTGGTGTATTTCAGTTAAATATTTTATCCATTACAAGGACAATTAAATTATTGAAGAAACTCACGTCAGGAGATCCTGCAGGTGCTATAAATCCCTGAAGCCTTTCTTACTGTAAAAACTGTATCCTGTGTATGCGTTGTATATATTTGGTAATGTTTTATAATGTGAAGGCTATCAAGCGTCCATGATCGCACAGATAATAGAATTAATAATCTATGGAAATAAAACATCCTTTATAGTTATATTGGTGGGCAATTGTATTCTATTGCCCACTATTTCAGCTATTATTAGTAATGAAGATGTGTTATGCAAAGCCATATCAACACAAGTACATCAGCAATGTTTTGTCTAACTACTTGTGAATTTGTAAACAGCATGCTAACATTGTGGAAATGATTTCACTTATAAATCCTGCATAATTATGTGTAATGGCAATTCAGTAGTACAATTGAGCATAAGGGGTTCTTGTTAATTCTTCCTCTAAAGCGTTTTCCACTTCATTTAAAGTTTCTATTGATACTAGAGATAGCAAACATCCTTTCCCAGTCCCTCGTCATTTTATACCCAACCTCAACACTTTGTGATCAGTAAACAAATTTGCTTCTGGCTAGACAAATTCATCGGTTGGGACAAACAGATCAGAATTACCTAATCAACCAATTTTTCATACTTTATGAGACTCTGTTTACTATTGCCTACACTAATGAAATATATACTGTGCTTCATAAATATTGGAGAGAGAAAATTTTGTCCAATGTACGTACTCTTCCCAAACCATTAACGGTCAAATTGCATATGTAAATTACCTGCTGTACACATGCATGTATGATATTTGGTAAAATTTTTGGCAAGTTTACCCAAATTTGTTGATACATATCTTACCCCTCCAATATTTTGCCACATAAAGAATTATTGAGATATATTCATATGTTTTTGAGTCATGAATAATTGTTTGTGTCAGTTACTAATGCTGACAAAGGAATCTTCCTGAAATGTATGAATCCTTACAATCACTCAATGATGGTGGTACATACTTCTTTTCAAGCAGATTCTTTTACATCAATAGTACATGACTCATAACAATTGTGAATAGCATGTGACTCTTTAATTTAATATCACATGTGTTAGTACATACGTAATGTGTATCCATTACATATGTATGTATGCACACAATCCATTACATATGTATGTATGCACACAATCCATTACATATGTATGTATGCACACACACATGCACACGCACGCGCGCACACACACACACACACACACACACACACACACACACACACACACACACACACACATTATACATATACTACATACAAACTATACACATATATGGTAATAAGGGTTTACTACTGTGTACCACCCTCAGGCAATTTGGAGAAATTTGAATCTCTCAGACCATACTGGTCCCAGCAGGTAAATATGTACGTACATATTAGTATGTAATGAACTGACTTAATCTTAACACATCCCCTAGGCTTGCTATTGTTAACAGCAACTTTAATGTCTACCTACCATATGTTTTCCAAATTTTGAAGGATGACATTTCCGCAAATTTTTTGTGAGAAAAGTTGCTGTCGTGAAAATATAATTGAAAAATACTGTACTTGCAATACATAACACTTACCTGGTACGTAAATATTAAAAAATTCCTATTTTGAAGGTTTTTGTGGAAATTTACTCCTACAAAAATTTGATTGATGCAGTAATTTAATGTTTTAAGACTTACATGAAGTGCAAATTGAAAATAAATGCTTGTCAATTTAATAACTTATGAAACTTTATAGCTACTGATATGTCATGTTGCTATGTCAATACTCCACACCATAGCCTGATCTTAATGACAACTACAGTAAACTGGCCAGGAAGATCCGTCTGCTCTGTTTCATGGAGGTACTATAGCAGATATCCCTCCTGTATCCACTGCATGTGTACTAGTGATGTGCGTGCAAATTTTCATATCACGATATCACAACCATTTAATCATGATACAATACTATATCATGATATGCACTGTGGTCTGAAATTACAATTTGTTATTCAGGGACAACATTATATGTTACATGTAGAGCACTAATCATACAATGAACCATGTTGTGAAACAGTGAAATTAGTATGCCACAATATAAAAATTCATGAGACACATATATTATCATATCTTGCACATCGCTAGTGCATTAATGAATTATATGATGTGTAGTATTGTGTGGCCAATATAATTGAAAGAAAAAACACATCTTTGTCCAGTAAGAACTATTTCTGTGTATATTTCATGGAATTGTATGGTACAGCAGAATCCTGTCTAATCTGGTCACCTTAGGACCAAATGGTTGCATTATACAATGATGAGCTGATTAGAGCAGGTCTATAATAGAAGGCTGTGCTGTTGTACTGTGTTCTCCTGCCTTCACCACACAGCAGCCTATGGACAGATATAATATATATCAGTGTATGCAATAAACATTTCAATATTGTTGTCTTCCCATACATATACAAGTTATATCCTGTTGTGTGTTCCTATAGAATCAGGATGTTAACACAAATAACTGTGATTTGTTTACTAAACAATCTGATTGGTTGTGATTAATAATTTACCCTCACTGTGGTCAGGAAGTAGCAGCAGTCATAAATAAAAAGTGCCTGGTTTTTCAATGTTATTTATTGCTGCAATATAATGGTTCAAGGAATAGCCACACACATCTTGTATACACAGCTTTGCACTTGTATAAATTTAATACTACTAGTCTTATATCCATTAACATTTGAATTGTGTCTGCTGGATTATAATATGTGTACGCATATATATGTGTGATGGGGGGTTCATACTGTGTGATAGATTAATGTGGTGATACATCTCAGCAGTAGTGTGTGTGCACGTGTGGTAAATGATAACGTCATATGTTATCATTATAGTTGATATTCAACCGACATGCTCACAACAGAACAATATCATTTTCCACCATAGCAACGGCTGCACAAATTGACATCAATGAGGTAACATGTGTGTATGTACATACGTATGTATGTATGTATGTATGTATGTATGTATGTATGTATGTATGTATGTATGTATGTATGTGTGTATATATGTATGTATGTATGTATGTATGTATGTATGTATGTATGTATGCATGTATGTATGTATGTATGTATGTATGTATGTATGTATGTATGTATGTATGTATGTATGTATGTATGTATGTATGTATGTATGTATGTATGTATGTATGTATGTATGTATGTATGTATGTACGTACGTATGTATATGTGTATGTACATACATGTTTGTATGTTTACGCTTGCAATAATAAGTTTATATTGAGCCTGTACTGTTGCAATTTTGTCTTCCACTCGTCCACTCATCCAGTTTACTCACACAGAACCCTTGCTACTACATTTATCAGTTTTATCACATCACCAATGCACTAACACACCCAATGCTAATACGTAATACATCGATATAATAATGTAGTCGGATATTTTGACAAGAACGCCAAATTTTAATTCCACCAATCACTCATGTTTGTACTACATATGTACAACATTGGCTCATTTTTTAGTCCTCCACAAAATTAAAATTCCACCAAATTAAAACACCACCATATTTTCTACAAAATAATTCTGTGGTATAGTTTCTAGTATTGTGTCCACTAAGGCATACTGGTCATTAGGCATGTACATATCAGAACTATGTATGTACAGACAATTATGAGTCTCAGGTTTAAAGTACTAGGTTGAAAACTTGGGGCAGTTATGGCATCACAACTGTATTTATTATTTAACCAATGAAATGTGATAATTTGATGAGTTATACACATCACTATTTGTACAGGAGCTTGTGGTCCAATTTGTGTACATACTTTATATAAACAAAACAAATTGATGTAGAAACCAGTAAATTATTATAATTGCATTGCTATTTTACTTTAATGCCATATTTGGGGAAAATTTGACTCTTAACAGTCTTCTTAATTAAGGCGCTTCAAATTTATGTTGTGTGTTTGCAAATTGAAATTAAAATTTTTAAAATTTTCATTGTCACAACAGGGTTATTGATAAGGTGCTATGGCACTCCAAACAGTGCAGGAGGGTGCTCTATGGCCCAATGTTATGATAGACTTGGGCCACTATGGCACAAAATAAAATTAAAAAGAGCCAATATTTGTATTGGTAATAGCATTACTGGATTTTGATAAAGTACATGTACAAATGATAATTACAACTGGTACATAATGACTTGTTATAACCAGTACACATATATAGTGCAAATGAGTGACTAGTATGGCACAGTTATAAATAAATTGGCCCAATTTTGCAGACTAAAATTCTTATCAAAAACCCTGTGCCACAATCTTTTTAAAACACTTTGTGATCCACACACCCATCTTGCTGACATATTGGTATAAATTGCATTATTTCTTAGATTAAGTGTCATTTCAGTAATAAAACAACCTATAACTATCGAGGAGTGCACTCATCACACCCCCTCCTTCTACTTTGTTCCCTTTTAAGAAAAATATGATTTTGGTATTATAGAAATAAACACCCTATAGCTTCTGGGATGACCTCCTGTGTACTTCAGAGATCCACCACTATATTTAGACCCCCTCTCTGGATCCACCCCTCAGCCTGAATGAATGGCTAACACCTTCACACATGTCATATATCCATATTCACATAAATGTAAAACTGTACTGAAAACTTATAAAGGTTCTATGAATAATGATGGTTGCCCTAAGGGTCAGATACAAATAACCAGAACAGCAGTCTGCGTGTAAGAATGGATAGCAAAAATGCCTCAATTAAAATTAGTTCATATTGATATTCCAGTGTGCCATATGTTATTAAGCTAAGGGGATACACAGATGTTGTATAGAAAATATGTGACTGGATTTTAAAAGTCATCCATGTTGTATCCGGTCATCCATTGCTGAGTATCTTTGGTTCTATGCATGGCATTTATCTTCTGTGTGTTGATGGTAGAAATTTCAAATGAATAAATCATAAGATAGATGATCTGTTATGTGGTTTAAACAAGAGAGATGATTTTCATGTGCCTAGACAGTTGCTTTTGCAGACCTAGCCCTCACACATATGTTATAGTTCTCATATACACAGTGGGAGTGTGATATCCTTGTTATTGTTACATGAGAGGCTAAAGTGAAAGTAAAGCTGTTAAGACTTCAGAATGAGGATATCAATCATGTGACCCTACCATGTGATGACACATATGTATGTTCCATCCCATTGCATAGTGTTAGCCATCACTGTACAGTGTAACGAATCAAATTGTGCAAAACAAATTTGATTTGTTATATTTCTCACATGAGTATTTGTATCCACAGACAAGCAACCTGAAAAGCACTGTACAATTAATCCTCAATTACTGTATATTGTAGGGTAATAACTAGAACCTTTATATGTGTGTGTGTATGTATGTATGTATGTATGTACGTATGTATGTATGTATGTATGTATGTATGTATGTATGTATGTATGTATGTATGTATGTATGTATGTATGTATGTATGTATGTATGTATGTATATGGCTAATGTATTGCTTTCAGGTGGAGCATCTGGTAATGAAGGCTCTGTCACTGGGTTTGGTTAAGGGAAGCATCGATCAGCTGAACCAAGAGGTCAACATGACATGGGTACAACCGCGAGTGCTAGACATTGATCAGGTATGTGATGAAGAGATGGTCTATAGTAGTAACAAGAGTAGAGGTCTACTCTTGTGGTTGAAGATTAATGGGTATAAAATACAGTCATCGGTTATACATATAAAAATATATCCCAGCTGAGCATACTCATAAGGTCTAAGTTCTCACATTACCAAGTAAACCAATCCATTCACAAAAGATCTGATAGTAACACAAGTGATGTAAGATGCTTAAAATGCAACACAAAAGTTGATACACCTCATGGTATATTGTTTACACCACAACACAGCACAGTTTTGACAAGCCCATTATCACAGAGGGTTAAAAATTCTGATATCATGATGGGAATCGATGGGAGCACAAATTCTTCTGCTGGCAATCTGCAACACCCAGTTGTATAGTGAATATTGATACCAGGTAATTGGACTCTTAACCTGCTGACAGTTGCCATGCCTACCAGTGATGTCAACACACTAGCAGGCGGCCATCAGTGAAATTCATCAGACACCTGACGACTTCTTGAGGAGACACAAAATTCATTGCAACGTTGTTATGTCAACCAGTTGTGCCATTCCCTCGGCATTACAGTTAACTCTTGTACAGTGATTTGATTTTAATGGTATATGATTTAACAGTTTAAATATCAATAGATCATGTTACATACTGGATACATATTGACGTGTACTTGATATACGTGTGTGTGCATGTGTGTGCATGTATATCATACATGCACGTACTAGTACTATTGTCAGTAATGATCATTTGTGAATGGAATGGTTACTTGGTAATGTACGAACTTGAGTATGCTGGGATATAACTTCAGTCTTACTAGCTACAGTAAGCATTGTGTGCATGCGTGCGTGCGTGTGTGCGTACGTACGTGTGTTTCCATTGGAATAAACTATACATACATCACAACCATCTTGAGGATATTACTACATAGACAGTGATTTTTATTTGGTGATTTGGCAAATGAAACAACCAATGCTATTCTTCAGTATGTATTTCCTACAGGTTGTTTCAGATTCCGTGACTGTTGGGTGGTCTTTAAATTCCTCTGATGTACTTGGACAACACAAATTTTTTGTACAATGTGTTTAGCTCTTGACATCAGATTTAGATTTAATCTTGTTAAAATTTCAAATCACCAACAAGTCAGTAATTCACCAAGTTTTTTTCATTTAAATAATCGGTGTATACGTATGGTTGGTATTGGTACAGTGGCCTTTGTAATGATCAAAGAAGTACGTGTAATATCATCACGTTGTTTGTAATAATATTACATTGATCAACATGATATGGTTTGTACTGTGTCATCTATGTAACTAAATACACCTCCAGGGCTTGGTTACCAACTGCTCCATCCTGCCACGTATCTTTGAACTTGTAATGCGTCTGTGTATGCACTTGTACAACTGAGGTATCATTGCATGCTATCAATTGTAAACACGTGGTGATTAGTGATTTATGGAGCTTCACTTAGTGACTCTTAAAATGAAATTTTCCCTCATGTATTTGCACACTTAACTGCTAATGAACTAGCTAAGTTACCCATCATTTATTAAATTTTGTTTATCTTTCAATATTATATACAGCTTTCTTGGATGATAATTGATTGTAAGTACCTGTTGCCAAGACAACATGGTGATAAATATTGTGTAAATAAGAAATGGATATAGTAAACAGGAAGCCGAAAATCTTGAGGCCTTTTTAAGCAAGTGCTTGCACTGAACAGGGTCAAGATGTCTGTATAATGAATTTAAAAAAACGGTGTGTAATCGATGACTAAAATAGGATGAAAACCATGAACTGATGCTTACGTGGCAGACATGTATATGGTAGAGGCCACAGAATATTACATGTAGTGCTGAATTTCATTTGTTTAAAATGTGACTTTTTCTCGACCATTAATCCACATATACACCCACACTGTACATTGCATGTTACTTGTATGCATATACAGTACGTGTTGTTGTGTAGGTTAGCCATTTATACGGTCGCATGGAGGAGTGGTGTAAAGATATTGTTTCTACTGTACATCTTGTGAAAGATGAGATGCCCGAGCTAGTCAGCCAATTGTCCAGTTAGCAACCCCAGTGTCAACTTTACCACCTATATAATTGTTAATGTGCATTATGACTTGTGTGCTATGTACACATATATTATCGTAGTCAATCTTACTCACCATGCCTCATTTGTTATTTATTGCATGAACTTTATAGGTTGCTCACAATTATCAAGTACATATTTATGTGTGTGCTTTTGATATTACACTTTAAACAAGTGATCTGATTGAATTGACGTATGCCAGTATAATAATCAAAGTGTTACGTATGTACATTTTCAATATCTAAATTGTAGTCTTTCTTAGACGTCAGTTTACATGGAACAGTATAAGTTATTTTTTAAATATTAAAACATTCATGCACTCATTTTATCAAGTACAACAATACAAACAGAAATGAAAACAAGAAATTGAGTAAAATTAACATACACTGACTAAATAAAAGCTCATCATGAAAAGAAAAAAATTAAAATTTTTAAGGAGTAAAATGTACAGTGCGCATGTGTGTGTGCAGGGAGTGTGTGATTGAGTCACATAAAAAGTTCACTAGCAGAGTTCACTGTCTTCTCCTTCAGTTAATGCAGAAACAATCGAAGTAAGCTGTACGATACAGGGAAAACATTTAAACATAATGCTAGCAGTGTATTGAAATGATGCATGTACATATATTTACAACATGAGGTGTACACTAACCAGTAGATTCAAGCGAGGTGGTCTAGTGTTGTCAGATCCTTCACACACCGGACAACATCCCATCATTATTGTGTTGCCATCACAAGACACAGGTGGACATCTTCGTACCTTAGCTCTACAAGTCCATTCCTTATTCTGTAACAAATTAACATACCTTACAAGTACATACTGAACAACTATTATTAGTAACATACCTTACAAGTACATACTGAACACCTATTATTAGCTTCGTGTTCCATCCCATCATTTTCTACTTTACATTCGTTCACTACAAAATCAACAAAAGTTAAAATTTTATATTATTAATATCTGAATGCACACATACCTTTACATTTGTTACAACCATTTTTGGTTATTTCTGCCAATTCTGGAGGACATTTAAAGGATGATCCCATATCTGTACAACTCACATTTCCTTTCTAAAACAGCAAAAGCAACATGATTTTACTAGACTGGACACATTTATCAACTGTTAAAACCTTGCATTTGCAGCTTCTACATGGATCTGACGGATGAGTGAATTCTTCGTTGTGATCATATTCTTCTCCCTCAACCGTGCAAGTATCTAAAAGAGTTTAAATATTGATTATAAGTGAACAAAAATAATTGTAACGTGGATGCAATGCCCAAGGCTCTTGACCTATGCTACAGAGAGTCAACTTCTACTTGGAATTTTCATTTTAAATTATCAGGTAAGCAAATTATGGTTATTTGTGTGTCTATTCATTCTCAAATGCTACCACTCCCAGTGTTATTCTACCATGCATAAATCTCACCATTAATACCTTTATTGCAGTGGCTACAGCAACGGCCGAGAGGGTGTTGTGAACAGTTACACAGTACATCTGAACATGTCCATTTGTCATGCTATAGAAACAATGCAACCATATAATTGTATGGGAGGTTTGCAGTTTGTTTAAAATTTATGGCTTGATGACTACATTGTCTTACAAACAGGGACACTTACCCCATTACACCTGCATACAGTGCAGTTCTTTTGGCCTCTGTATCTTGTACCATTTATAGGATACGCTTTCTTTTGAAAGTAGCAGCCATCTGTTACAAGGACACACAACTTGTGGTAACATACTACTGGTAGCAAGTAGTACCAATGGAGTACCTTTGCAGTCTCCTCCTGAACAGCTACATTGATAAGTACCTTTAGTGTTTACACAAGTTGAGTTATCTGGACAATTAGCGGATTGTTCAGCACATTCATCAATATCTGCAACAATGATTTTTAATAATTGCTATACCAGTACAATTTATTTATTGCTCACCATCACAGGTTCTACCATTGCCACGGTAACCATCATTACAGCGACAGAAGTAACTGCCATGAATGTTAATACAAGTAGCATTTTCATTACATCCGTGATCGGTACGGTCGCACTCATTTATATCTGTAAGTGCATAATCACATGCATATTCCAATGATACATGTTGTATAAATTATACAATACAGTAGGCACATGGTTCATAATACTCACCGTTTTCACACTGTTTTCCATTAAGGCCTCCAGGACATGCACAAGTATTGTTACATTCTTCACCTGGTTTACAAGATGACGGTCGTACACATTCACCTTCCGGCTTGCAAGGTGGATCACAGTGGGCTACAGTGAAATAATTTAAATATGAAGCAAAATACTTAAGTAATTAGGTAATTTTAACATAGCGTATGCACGCAGCATAATGTGATACTTACGTACGCAACTGTCTCCATCTTGTATATAACCAGTGGAGCAGGTACAAGTGTATGAACCTACAGTATTTGTGCAGACGAATCCAGCCGAACAAGCATCATCTCGCATACATTCATCAATATCTGTAAAATAACAATACAAACCATAGTAATAATAGTAACCATAGTAATAACAGTAACCATAGTGATAATAGCATGCAAATGTTAACACACTAAATTATTGCATACCTTGACATTCAGAAGTGTATCTTCTGTCAATGAACGTATGATTCTCGGGACACGAACAATTGAAGCCACCGTCAGTATTAACACACTCGGCATCCAGTGGACAATAGTGACCAACTTCAGGATGGCGGCCATGATTACATTCATTAATATCTGTCAACAGATACATGATATATACACATGATCTCTGAGATACTTTTTCTTTCATACCTACACATTCACCATCCTCAAGAAGGTAGCCATCTTTACATTCACAAGTATAGCTCACACCCTTCACCACACAGTTAGTATTCTTCCCACAATCAGTTTGCATCTCACATGCTATAAACAACACTCAATATAAATCCCACCAGCAAATAATACACAGTTGACAATATGTTGTGTGAGTACAGTAGGAGTCTACTACATTGTCATCTTAGCTTACCAGTACAAAATCCACAGCATTGGGAAGTATTCCGTTGCAGTGTAGTCCACTTGGCAGCATTGGTACAATCTTTCAGAGTTTCATTACAATGATAAGTTTTAACTGCGCCAAACGCCGATATGAAAATACCAGGACCAAGTGGCTACAAAAAATGACAGCATCATTAGATAGTGAATACATAAAGTGTTCACATGATTTGCTTACTGTTTCTTCACACAGTTTAGATCTGCATATATTATCTTTATCAACTTCATTGTGTGAATCACCAACTAGAACATTTTTTCCGTTAGCTCTGCATGCTAAATTAACAAAGACATTACAGTAAAACAAAAATACAGGGACTAAAAATTTAGAGTAAGATATAAAATATCACAACACTTACGTTCTCTAAAGGGAGGTGGTTCAGGCGTAGTTTGGGGTGTTGGAATATCAGTCAACTTGTTACACCTTGCAACGCCTCCTTCCTATTTAGGTTCATATAAATGATAAATGATAATTAGTATAATTAAAAACATTAAAACCTTTAGCCAACAACAAGTCAAAGAGAAGTTCGATACGTAAGAAAAATGACTTACACTGCAAAAACAAACTGTGTCTCTATCTGAATAGAAGAATGTCTGGTAGTCATATTGGTTACCATCGATGTAGCAAGCATATTCTCTGGCCATATTTTGGTACATAGTCACGTTTCGTCTCAGAACTTTGACCTACAAAAGTATTAACATAATAGTATATACTGTATGTATGCTATTGGTAGCTGTATGTGTATTCACCTCTTCACTTAATCTAGCATAATTATCCATCATTTCACTGATTGAGTTGTTCACTGCTTGATAAACAGCACTATAACGACAATCTAGAAACATACACATGATAATCAATACCATCATACAATGCATTAGTATGCATACCTGTGTGCGCTTTAGGGCATTGTTTTGCAATGGCTTTCTCTTTAAATGATATTATCAAGTCCTGCAAGCATCCCTGAGAGAGGAAGACAGGCACACATAAACACAATCATTAATTCCCACAATGGATCACAAGGGAGGATACTGATACAACCATATTATGTTGTGCATGATGTCACTCAACTACAGAAGATGCTTCAGCATGTGGTAAATACAGCAGTATTGTATCATCTTTTACATCACAACAAAAATGTATGTGCATGCAGAGAATGCAGAAAATTTGCAAGGAGAAATTCACAGATGCAAGTTATATTGTTACACTACAAAGGTATACTTATTTGTCTAATAATCAAATGCCGAGATCTAGTGAACTAGCTATAGTGTTTACAGTGGTAGCAAAGACTTTGCAGTGAAGATATTCACGACAGATGGCAGTGAAACCTTAAAATCAACTAACAAGTCTAAGAGGATACAACTCCCCCAAATGAAAAACGTGTCTAAAAACCATAAAAGTATTACTCTATTCTATAAACATTCCAACTAGATTTAGAGCAAAGAGAAATTGAATTCACAATTTAAGTATAGTATACAACTGTCTGGATGCATGCTTAATATATTTTCCTATTTTCAGTACAGAACTCCAAATTGACACTAGCATCACAACACGATTGATAAACAAAAGCAGCTGCACAAGAGATGCCTTCATCATGCAAACATACAATTGATAACAGATGGAACTGAAAAGAAACCTACTCAAATGCCTTGATCTTACGTCAAGGTAATATGAGTCCATTAAACAAGCCATTAAGTTCTGATCATGATGTCTAACAGCATCGCACTCTTAATATACTATTGATGATGCAAAAGATGATGGACAGATACAAGCATCCAATGGTTCTACGATTGTTATGTCTTAACAATGATGAGTGGTAACCAATAGTAATTGGCCACATGGTATAGAACATAGTCATGGTGCTTGAAGCCATAAATATGCACATGTGTTTAATATTATCATGTACTGACGCCTCATCAATCACCTATATATTATAAAATTGATTTAAGTGCATACCTGGAAAGTCTCTGTGTGTTGAGGATTGTCTCCAATGTTCAACAGCAGCTTTTCAGGCAAGCAGTACTCTGGTCGCATGACAATCTGATCAGCAACTTTGTTGCAGTTGACGTACAAGCTGACTAGTCTGCCATTAAATATTATGCTGATATTATGCCAGCTTGTCAAATCAGTGAAAGTGTACGGAAATGATATGGCTCGCATTCCTCCCTCATGAACAAAACTGACTTTAATGCTCCCACCTTTGGTAGCATCTACTTCCAAGGACAGGACAGTCATGTTGTTTGAGTGTAAGAAAAA
Source organism: Spongia lamella (assembly GCA_963930835.1). Taxonomy (NCBI): domain Eukaryota; kingdom Metazoa; phylum Porifera; class Demospongiae; order Dictyoceratida; family Spongiidae; genus Spongia; species Spongia lamella. Next base: position 2,272,708 of record OZ005750.1, on the reverse strand, counting down.
GATTGGCCCATCAGGTGCACCATCAAACTTTACGCATGCACGAATCACAAACTCCTTTCTTCTACTACATGAGTATTCATGCAAGTGTCGTTGAAATGTATAGTTGGTATTGTCAACGCAGATACCACGACTGCCATCTAGCAAAACAGCTGGAGATTTTTCGTTTGGTCCAAAAGTGAAATTCATGCTGTTGAGGTAGTCTGTCTCCTGAATAAGATTCTCGAGTAAGTTTATTTCACGAGGATGCACCCTAAGCCTATTACACTGCTGTCGTGTTGTTGCATCTAAAGGAAACATAATTACATGGTACAAAGTATAAAATACAACAGTTAAAATTTTGATATATAAAGGTAATAATGCAAGATACCTTACAAGTATAAATATTTGTTATCTATTTACCCATCCTGCTGAAATAACAGAGTAAATTTTAATGAAATAATTGAACTAGTAGCATTCCAAACATGAGCTAGGTTATGATAATGCAGGAAGTGGGTACACAACTGGTGAGATAAGTTTCTACACACCCAACATTCTTTAGCATTCGGCCATGTGATTGAGCAACATGATCCAAAACAGCTACAGATGGACCATCTGTCGAAGATAAATTCGATTTAAGCCAAAAATTACAAAACTTCACTCAGGAATATGCTTGATTTCTCTCCCTTAACTTACAGCCATGTCAACAGTACACTACAACATCTGTTTAAAATTATTGTTGATTTGTGGCTATCGTAATTGAAACTTTTTTGCACCACAATAAGACAACACAAGCAATTTCTGACACTTTATGGTGACATCTTGAGGTGTTGATACCATGCCAGTTATCACACAAGATTCTCCAACTGTCATAACAGTATAGGTTACTAAGGGAGAGGCCCTTGATGACATAGATGCCCACATGTCATCATTCAACAAGTAAGAAAACATAGAATTTCAGCATGTGAACTGTTGTTAATTCATGATGAACAATTCATGAATTGATGAACCGTAAAACGTAAACAGTGTGTGAATAATTGAAAGTACCGAGAACTAGTTCACAAAATTCCTAATAGATCAGGGACTTTAGTTATTGATATAACAGTTAAATAAATAATTGAATATTAAAGGCACACCTGATTACCTATACTGGCATGGATTAACTGCTATCAAGTCAAAGGAGATAAGGTTAAACCATTCCTGATGTTTCGTAAACTGTGGAAGCCAGTTTTACTACTTAACAGCATTACATTACAAGGGTTGGCCCACACTCAACCTATATAGATTACATACTCATAACACTAATAGATAAGGCTTTTCTTAATCGACAACTTCTTGTTTCAGTATTACAAGTCTTGTAGAAAGCTTCAACAGCAAGTCACTGAACCAATTAATTTATTATATACACATAATAATTATATTATGACAGACTCATATATACAGACTACTTGCAACACAATTTTATAGCAAAATATGTCAATTATATACCACTATTATGCACCAGCCAGTATGCCCAGCCATGGTTACTTTTCTACAAATTAAACTAATGTGACAAGTGATTAATTGTTAGTGCAGTGCTTGTAAAAGCAACTTTTATGATACTGCCTGGTCCCATGCATACATATCCCAAAACTCTCAACCACATAGCAATGAAATTTGAGTACAAAAGCTTTTAGCTATGTAGCTATAGCTAGATCCCCTGAGCATTCGGTATGCATTTTAAGGCGAAGCATTTGACCTCACTACAGCAGTCTCACCTTATCATTCTAAATATATTGTACAGCTACTAAATTTGGTTTAACACTAATAATCTAATACTATATATAAAGGGGTCTCATTTTCCAGGTCATTAGTGAGGTCAACAGTTTACACAGTGTGTAACTTGATCCGTCAACACGAGAGGTGTTCTGCAACCAGCCGGCAGACCTCTTCACAGTATGACTGTGTTAATGTCAATCAAGCCCTTATATGCCAATTCCTCCTCAGCTACACTCAGTGTCATATCATCCCACATGCAGTGTATGGTATTACTCCTCCAAAGGATCTTTACCACAACAAAAGAATTGTGTGTGTGAAATAATACTAACACATTTTGCAATCAACTCTATGTTCAAAATATTCATACATGCTGGTGAATTGCCAGCCTTATCTGTTGATGGTTTGCTATGCTGAGAAATTCCACCTCACTCAGCACCCGCATAGCAGTGCTGTGATTAGCTATATTGCCATAGTTAATTGTCAACAATCGCTTGTAATCGTGCAAAACAAGTAATATTATATAGTTATACAAGAACTGAAAATCGTTCCATCAACTTACCAGCGACTGTAAAGATCACAAGAATTAGCCATGACGCGTAGCATAATCCAATCATTTTCATTATTACTGTTGTTCGTTGCAAATAATTTATCACCTTCTAACTTGCGAGTGTGTACTGGAATTAGTGCAAGATAAATTCAGTCCTCCTTTTATAGTCGATGTGAACTAACGCTTTGCGGATGATTGCGGTCTAGAGAGCGGACGTGTGCCGGTCGGTAGCAAAGGGAGAAGTGCACTAAAGCGGAAATATTCTTATGATAATTATTACGAGTTATGACGTAAACGGAACTAGGGCCTATTTTTAGTATACTGAGCCTAACTGAATGCCGCATAACACATGCACACATGCATATCGAAAACGTGCATGTAGCTAGCTAGCTATATTGGTCAGCTAGCCGCGGCTACCAATATGCTAGCTAGCTATATACTTTAGTTACAGTGCAAATATACTCAGTGAGGGTCCGTGCCAACAGCCCAAATGCATGTAAATAAAAAATACATGAGTCATGTATAGTGCCGCTATAAAAGCTGAAAACTCATGCAAGTTTCCAAGATTTAGTTATATAATTATATAAGAGCAAAAGGCTCAATATAGCTAATAGCTCACTATTATATAGCTATAGCTATAGCTAGCTAAATTACTGAGGCATTAATAGTAGCTGTAGTACTGAGCTAGATAGCTAGGTTATGATAGCTGTAACTAGCTATAGCTAGCTATATGTATAACCGTCCATCATAATACTGAAAGCATGCAAGAGTATGAACTCTTGCTGTGTGTGCGTGTGCATGTAGCTGTGTGTGTGTGTGTGTGTGTGTGTGTGTGTGTGTGTGTGTGTGTGTGTGTGTGTGTGTGTGTGTGTGTGTGTGTGTGTGTGTGTGTGTGTGTGTGTGTGTACCGGTGTGTGTGTGTGTGTGTGTGTGTGTGTGTGTGTGTGTGTGTGTGTACCGGTGTGTGTACCGGTGTGTGTACCGGTGTGTGTACCGGTGTACCGGTGTGTGTACCGGTGTGTGTACCGGTGTGTGTACCGGTGTGTGTACCAATGTGTGCGTGCATGTGTATGCATGCATGGATACATACATGTAGCTATATGTAGCTAGCTGTATAGAAACAAAACACTTTCATCACAGGTTTACAGTTATGCTTTTAAAACTCTTTTGAGCAGTGCTCCAAAATCAACTTAATATTAGCTATATATGCCGATTGGCAATTTAATTTATGCTTGCTAGTATAATGTGGGATTTAACGGTGTTCTGTTGATTTTAGCACTCATTATCACATACATTTACATTATGACTCCTATTTTGTTAAATTCATCACTTTTATCATTGCATTCATCACATAGCTAATTTGATAAAACAATCACTGCAGATTCACTAATAATTCCACTAGTAGCTACGTAGTCAATGCCTTTGTGAAAAATGTGCTTTGCACAGAAATGTTGCCTACTATGCTGGCATTATAATTTTATTATGTTAAACGCTTTTGCCATCCTATTATGCTCAAAATAATATAATATATGCTAGGTGGCAAGCCCAGCTGGCATAATTGACTCAAGCCTATATATACTGTTGATCAAGCACATGCAGTTTGTATGCATGTGCTACAATTTAAGCCCTGGACTACAAACGTGGTCCCCTTAGCTAAAACTTTTCATTTCAATATTTGCACACAAAGACACGGATGCACACCCATTTAACCATAAAGTGGTTAACTAGCTAGCCACTTACGTAGGTAATTAAGTATATATATAGTATATAATTTCATGCATACCATCGTTATGCCTACAGCTTTTAGCTTAGCTCAATTATGCATATAATTATAGAGTCTTCATGCATTGCCTTATCATGAAACAGGGTTGGTCTAGTAGCATGCAAGATTGAGTAGTGTAATTCTATAGCTACTAATATTATTGCCATATAAGCTATAATTCTGAGAATATAGCTGAAGCCGCTATGTAGTTAGTGGATTGAGGATGATGTTGTAGTAATTATTAATTTAATTGCTACTATATCAACATTAAACCTATAAGTGTTTTCAGGGATTTTCACTAATGTTATTATCTGAAATGCGATATCATGAGAGGTAGTAGTAACATGCAACCGTCTAACTTTTGTGGTTATTTATATCAGCGGCTACTAGGAATGCTGGTCTTGTAGCTAGGTGAATAGCAGTTAATGCATACGTATACAAGCAATAGGCATGCTTATATATACATAATTATTTGACCGGATTTGCAAAAAACTTCCTTGAAGGACATTTAGCTAACTACAACATCTTAATCATATCAATTTTTATTTTATTTCACTCCACAGTAAACATGTTGCAAGAGATCTATGATGTTAAAGACCTAATAAAATTAAGATTTTTAATAATTAAAAAAGTGTACATGATAAAATCACATGCCATTAAGGAGGATTTTCACAAATTCAGTTTTTTTTATTAGCTATGTAGTTAATTGTGTTTATGGTATGTGCAATAAAACACATTTTGTAAACATGCGCTTACATGCAATGCTCATGTCACTGCTCGTGTAGAATTTGGGTTAACAGCACATTGACACATTTTGTACTGTGTAAATGATATGCCCTAATGCCTATAAGGATTAGTAACATCTTCACAAGAGTTTAGTTACACACTAGTCATTTCAAATATAGAAAAGGTGTGCATAGTTACATGAAACAAGATCAGTTCATGCGTGTCCTCTATGGACAAAGAGAGAATTCAGAACCCATTTAGCCATAGCTACTGTAACAGTGCATGGGTGTAGTTACTATTTGCTAGTGACATTTATGGTAAGTTGAAATATTAAACTACTATAAAAGCTACCATAGGTGTATCGCTACACTCAGCCTGGCATTAATTAAGCATTTGATTATGCCAACATAACTTCATACATATTTGGTATGATAAAGCATTAAACATGGCCATGCAGGATAGCCAATATGTAAGATTTCAAGTGTAGTGTACTAGCTAGTTGAGTAAATCTACTTTAGGCTACCATATCAATTATACTAGCTGCATGTTCACAACTGTCTTTAGACTGAGTAGCCATAATTCAGAAAACTGTTGTCCATGCATGGCAGTCATATAATAGTTAGCTGCTCAGTAGAAGTAGAAATCAATAAGACAAGAGGTTGTGGTATAAATACGTATTTAAATTGTAGAGAATCATTTGGAGCATAAGTTGGAACATAACAGAAATTTTTTTAAGGGATTTCCCAAAGCTCAATAGCCGGCTACGCTATAGGTATTAAAAGTGTAATAGCTATGGCCAGGCCCATGCATGCCTTAACAGTACTATATATAGCTATAGCTATAGCTATATATAGTACTGTTAAGGTGTGCATAACTATAGCTATAGCTATAGTTTTTTACCTGAGCATGCATGAGTTACTATTGGTACACATGTACAGTTTGATACACACACAGACACAGACACAGGTCATGGGTTTACAGTTACACCACGCATGAGTTACAAACAGATGTGGGTGCCTGTAGCATTCCCACCCGTGTCAGGAAACCTGAAGCCGCTGACATCTGCTGGGCATCTGCACCCATCAACTTGTTGTGCAACACAATACATTAATGCACGGGCCATGCTACGTAGCGGAAGCCAATTCATAAAAATTTTATGTATCACATTGAGATAGATTACTATGATAGATTACTATGATTATCACATCAAAATAGCATGGGTAGCTAACTAGTTGATTGCTATCAGTTGTACTTGGCAGGATAAACAAAACATGCATGATTAACCTTTGCTCAAATGTCAGAGAGAAGTTACTCCATTATCCATGGCAGTCATGTACTTGGAATTCATACAACTTGCAATTAAAGGCAGCTGTACAAACTAAATTTACACAGTGACGCAAATAAAAGAGAAACTATGTCTATTATTATACTTGTGATGTCAACTAAAAGAGATAATATTTGATATTAACTCTTTTAATTGATGAAATAAAATGTAAACAGTTGTTAAATGAAGACAGCTATGTGTGTGTACCTCCCTAGCTACACGGTGCTACAAGAATGAAGCCCTGTAAGGATGTCGGTAGTGTACACCTTACATCACATTCCATGTCGATGGTAATACAGCTATATAGCCGGTACATGATAGACTTGATGCTCCATTTATAATATTTGTACAAATCATGTTGCCAAGTTCACCTATGCATGCTTTCATTATGCCCTCATTACAGTAAACTTAAACTACTAACGGAGAAACATTTACTACTCAGTATTTTATCAGTGTGTAACTAGTCTGTGGGTGATTCACTACCTTTAGACAGCACATAACATTACACAGACACCATAGTATTCAATTTCCTTAATTCAAGTTAGTAAAATTAATGAGAATTGAAATTACAACTATATATGTTGGCATAACAAATTCTCTTAATAATCATTTAACATAAGGTTGACTATTACAAGAGCTAACCTTCTGACTATAACTAACACTTTTGTTACTTTTCGGCCCTCAATCAAAAGGTATAGACTTCAGTTAGCGACTTAGCTATGTGTCAACTGAAGTGTGTGATGGAACTAACTAAAGAGCAGCCAACTTACGTAAGAGCAAGCCATGTTAAATCATTCAGTAAAATCAAGTTACGGTGTAGCTAACTTATAGATGACTGATAAATGCATGAGACATTTGGCTTTCTCATTGTCTATGCACTTTCAATTTGCTGTGTGATAACACTTTACAATTAATCACATCAGACAATGAGATGCACAGTATGGCTGTGTATAGCTACACCTGTAAGACATCTTTTTGAGACCCACTTGTGAAGAATTATAGCGGCATATAACATTACAGGTACTTTACATTACTCAGTAGCCACATATTGCCAGCATTGATGCAAAGAATAGCTAGCCGGCTCAGTATTGTATCCCATATTTCAATTTTAACTACTATAATTCATCAGTAAAAAGCAATTGTAATGTACTTAGTTAAGAGTATTAGTATAATGGCATGATATAACAGCTGTAAGGATATTAGCCGGAATGTTATGATGAGGCTACAGGTACACTGACAGATTACCATAACGACACATGCATAGTTATACAAGCAAATGTATCCATACTGATCCTGTATTTTTCCATGGGTAATCGTGCATGCACAGGTCAATTTTGACATCATCATTATATGCATTTATATTATTATTCGCAACATAGCTAGCTAGTTACTCACTATCATATACAGCACTATATGCATGCATGCATGCACTAAAATACATCAGTAGCTGGCTCCCCAACTGCCATCTGAAGCAACAAGTATCTAGTTTCCTGTGATTATTTACAAATTATAAAGTGCAGTTGGAATCAACTACATCAACTTATCATAATACACTATCCCACTAGGGACCCGTAAGAAGGCCATAAGCATGTGGATAGGGAGTCAGAACTATTAACTTAACCCAAACTTAGCTAAGTGGTAACATTTTTGTTAAACTGCTACGTAGCTCATACTTTTATCCCTCCAATGTATATTTAGCATTGTCCTTAGTATTATGAGTGTACCTATTATTCATATAGCTAGCTACTATATATATAGTAGCTATATAAGTAGTTAATTATCAAGCTATAGTAAGAGTTATAGCTATAATATACATATACACAACTGGTAGCTATAGCAAAGTAACAGCTATAGGTAAACCATAAACCTTATAGCTAGCTAATATAGCTATGTGTTACATCATCACTGTTATAAGCTTACATCACTGGAGTAAAAGGTTCATGCACAACCTCATGGTAACACACATGCTGAAATCAATTCCCATGCAGTCATCGCTGCATGTGTACATGTGGTTATAATAGGTCATAGCTACAGCTTCTTAACATTCTTATTATAGCCACTTTCTCACAGTATGCACTGTATGGATTCTAATAGGGCCAACATACGTATCTGTTGCTACATATGCATATGATACAGTCAGCTATAAGTGTTGTCTAGCAATGCAAATGTTGTACATGCATACTAGCATGTTCAGCTACTATATAAAGCATTGAAGCACTGTAATATGTGATAACAAAATGTGAAGGAGTAGCTATCTGTGTAAATCGCATTAGTTGATATGCTGACGAAGGCAGTCATGTACTAATGTAACTTGTATCAAACATACGTAGGTGGTTACACAGTTGTACATGTGTAGCTAGCTACATGCAATGTAAGTATTAGCTACCGGCAATCATAAAATATCAGCTTTAATTATATGTGTGTCGGTGTACTGTATAGGAAGTCATTTAAATCAGAGGGGAACACAGAAGTGGCCTAACTGTATTGATCCTACAAAATTGGGGACTATAGCCCCTCTGATCCCCCATGCAGTTATGATGCCATGAGTGACATCTTAGTTGTCATCGCCATCATCCACATGCACTGTTCTATACATTACATAAAAGTAACCAGCAGTTAAAGTACATGAATCCTAATTGAGAAATCTAGATCTCTTGAAGTGAGATTTTAGCAGCTGTGTAATAAGTTACCAAAATACTATCATGCCTATAATATTATAGACATGCATTTAAACCTTGTAGCTAAATTACTGTTAACATATACGTAGCAGAAGGATACTAGTTCGCTATATACATACAATGCCTTGTGCACGTCTGTGAATCTTCATACACATGCTGGACAGCACCGATACATCGATCCTATTATTCTCATTTGATCATGAAGAATCACACAAAAGGTCACAGTGCTGAATACTTCATTTCACTTTCTAAATATAACATATAGCTACATAATGCTGTTAGCTACCATGCGTGCATCCACTGTAATCCCTTAATCGTATACATAGCTATATAGCTACATCAACAACAGTTTTACTACAGTGTAAATTAATTCTACAACAATCTTTTGATGCTCACACTAGCTACCGCAGAAGACAAGTAAAGGCATGTTTGTATATTCTTCCTGTTTGCTATACCAGCAATGTATATACATAACAATACTTGTCTACTATATTGAAGCATGTAGCATAATATATAGCTGGAGCAATGTGTTAGCAGCTGTTTATGCAATGTTACTTTACATTAGCTACATATGAATTTGTAAAATATTTGATGGATGAATAAATTCTTAAACTTGTATCTGTCAACAGTACAAGATTTTAAGAATAGAGTAGTAATCCTAACATTCAGGTGGCTAATTATAAGATAATTACAAGTTAAACAATCTCACCATCTACTCAGTGTTACATAGCTACCCTACGCTGGGAACGTTTGTAACATCACAAAAGAACAATTAGCTATACTGTAAATTTCACAAGTCCACAGCTCATTATATGCAAAGCTACATTAGCTACTCCAATTATTCAGATGTGACACAACCCAACCTAAGCTGGATGTTAATCAGCAACCATATATATCCACTTAGAGATTTATAAAATCTGTTGTTAGAAATGATGAGACTTGCAGCCGGGGTTTAGCTAGCTATAGATTTACTGTTCCCAGTTCTATCATCCCTACATTGTTCCTATGGACTGTACATTGTTCCTATGGACTGTACATTGTTCCTATCAGATTTATGGATCTTTAAATGAGCCGGTAAAATCGGATGTGTGAACTACACTTAGTATTTCTACAGTATAGGGAAGAATTTCCTATAGAATTTCCTTACTGATAAAGGATATTCTATGGGAAATTCTGCCTTATACTGTATCAGGAAATTCTATTTTTTCCAGTGCTATAAGTATTACTTAAAGCACTGCCGCCACTTTGTATGAAATATACAGCTCGAGGTGAGAGTCAAGTGGCAAATATAGTACGAAGCCAAGTGCTATATTTGTCACGAGACCCTCACCAAGAGCTGGATATTTCATACAAATGAAGCAGCAGTGCTTTAAGTGCATTGTATTTTACACTACTGATGTGTGAATAAAACACAAATGAATGGTTTTCTTTGATGAAAAGTGTCAATGAGCTACCATTCTATAACTACTCTATCCTTCTATAACTACCCAACCACAGTGCTATAACTACCCAACCACAGTTCTATAACTACCTGCTGACACTTTATGGCATATATAGCATTGTTAAACCCTTTGATCCGCCCACGCAAAATACAATAAGCACATTTACCCAAATCCAGTCATTTTTACCTTCATGATCAACAACAACAAACAATGTGCAATGTTTATAAACCTTGTATTTGCACCCACACATGTGCATACTAAATAAATTATCTAATACTACAAACACGTAGCTACAATAATTATGGCTTCTAGCTTACTAATTTCCCTAGAGTATTCACTTAAATCACTTTACTTGCTAGGATATTTTTGCAAAAATAGTCCTACAAGAAATATTGCCAGCCATATAGATACCACTTACATGTAAAAATCTTGAACCTTGTAACCCATCCACAGTATGTTACACTGTGACACTGGCTAATGAACACACACATGCACACACAGACACACAGATCTAGACACACACACACACACACACACACACACACACACACACACACACACACACACACACACACACACACACACACACACACACACACACACACACACACACACACACACACACACACACACACACACACACACACACACACACACACACACACACACACACACACACACACACACACACACACACACATAATTATGTACACACACACACACACACACACACATAGCTACACACACTAACATACACATATATAAATAAAATTTAATGTCCTTTGCTTCACAAAAATACACACCTAGCCATATGGTCTAACTTAAAGAACATGAATGTATGAGATGAGATGATGATCACTGATAGCATCTTTGCAGCCTCCTCAGCTGTTAGACAGTTATTGCAATAGATATCAGTACAATCATTTTTCTGACAAGATGGGCAAGTATGTTATTGTCAGCAGAAGCTATTTCAATGTTGCCATCATTACAGGTATAGAATGTCCACTTTAATTAATGGCAAGTTAGGTTGGATCAACATATTTACAGGGCAGGCATAACCGTCTGATGGCAACTTTCATACAGGAAATAGGCATGCGTACATGTGCATGTTAATTCTTACAGATGATAAACTAGCTGGCAATGAAATTATGAAATGGTCCACTGGCACGTATACCGGTAGCTAGCTGCTTGGCAACTGAATATTTGATTATACGTAACAAGAGGCCAAACAAGATGGTTTATGATGTGTATGTATGTAAATTGAATATGAGGGCAGCAGGTCAAAAATGTTCAGCTGTCTGGTACACATCTATCCTCCCTTGCTTCTAGACTGCTTAAGGCATCGGGGATTCGGCACTGCACTGCTCCTTATTCACTAACTGGTTTCTTTCTCTCCTCCACACATTTGTGTCTCTTCTTATCACTCACACACACACACATGCACGCATACAAAAAGTAAAAAGCCTGTGGTTGCCATTTTCACGGTCATGCCTACCCATTTAAACTGAGATACTAGCTGTGCAATAAACAGGTATTCCAAGTCAGTGCAGGGCAAATCACACACACATACACATACACACACATGTATGTAGCTATGCGTACACACACGTATGTATGTGCACACACACACACGCACACGCACACACACACACGTATATACATACGTATGTGTGTACACATACACATTTTAGTAACTGAATGTTTTATTAGGAGATACCTAAATATGGTTGCTGCTGAAATGTTGTATACAATAGTTGAGCTTACCTAGACATTTTCCATAGAATTTAAATATCTTAGCCCTTGCTTTATCTAGACATTTTCCATAGAATTTAGATACCATGAAAATTTGTATTTCTCCAGGAATGTCCTTGTATCTCACACATTGTAGCTAACTAGCTATTTCTATATTATTGCTTTACTAAAGCAAAGAATAGAGAAAGTAGTAGCTATAGATATTTATCATTAATAGTAATATAGCTACGCACATCCAGCCAGCTAGCTAGCTATATTATTAGCTAATGGCGTGAGGTGAAGCATATAGCTGTATAGCTAGGCTTCTGGAGAACCGCTGACAATCCTACATATCTGTTCTATTTCATACAAACTTTATTGTGACCCGGCAGTGTGCTCCAAAAGCTGAACACTGGAAATATCTATGTTGCTGAACAACTGCTGTTAACATCCAATCATTTTATCTGGTGTGTATTCAATAAACAACTTTAACACATGTGATTTGAAGAATATCATGTCTTCTACAACAAGTTTAATGCTTAATAAGGCAATAAAGGATGGCTTCATGTTTGTACATTTTGCTGACCACTAGCCATTGTAGCTATATACAGCAATGCTATATAGCATATGTCACATGGAGAACAAGCTCTTCACAATGATGTGTCAGCTTGTTTGTTCAATGTTACTTTACCTTACACATGCAGAGCTTGCAAGGATTTATGAATCAAAACTCGTGTCTGTCAACAGCATAAGATTCTTAGAAAGAGGAGCTGGTAATATTGCAATCTTATAATTATACGTAAAAGAATTACAAACTAATAACTAAACACCATCAACATCTACTGTACATACCTTCCTTGGCTTGCATTGAGAGTAACAAGGATTGCTTGCAAATGCTCAGTGTGTGACTGTCTATGTAGCCAGGAGTTTCGAATTCAATAATGCATCCATCATTGTCTGGAAAATACATTTTAATTGTTTTGCTTCATCATAAATAAAAGATTTTACTATCACCTCAATGGATATCAAGTTTTAATCAGGACTAGCTACTGCTGTGCTTCAATGTTACTAACAAAAAATTGATATAGTAGCTATATCCTAATAGAATGTTCTTTATTTAGTCATTTCTTATAAAACATTCAATTAGCTACTAAACAAATGGAGGTTATAATTTCATAGTTGCTTGGTTTCATGCTATTTTCAATGGCTTATTTTGCCATCTGGGCTTGTACTCAAGGAAATTGAGGTAAGTGCTTGTGTTTAGCGCCGTTTCATTAGTATCACCTTCGAGATTGTATAGCTGACTATTTGACAACTGCTAGGCATTCTATCATTGTAGTGATCAGATTTTGTCCTTATATGGCAATGCATGGCTAATTGAAGAGCACATAACCTAATGGTATCTACATATCAACACTTTATCTTTATAAGTAGCATGTGGGAGAGACAAAACAAAATTGCTCATGCATTAGTTACTATATATGCAGCTAATAGCCTATCACCTTATAGGGATTTGTATATACGTAACATGCATAGCTATATACTACTAATAAATACTGGAGATTATTTCATGTTTTTCATCATGGCTGCATGAATGGCCTTAGCACTATAGTCCTTTCACCATGAAAACACACAACTGGCAAAGTTCACGGTCTTATGTTACAGTTTTTGCATGTTAACACTACACAGTCATGATCAATAATTTCAATCTGTAAATATTTTCTTAACAGGTGTAGCTGTGGTAGTCTGATACAGTCATACTATGCTTTTCTGAATAGCTTAGGCTATAGATAATTTGGTGTGACATTGGTAGTGTAAAGTTATGTTTTAGGTAATTGTCATGTGTAGCTATTGGCCAATGTTTACGCATTGCATCTTAAAATGACAATATGGAAGCTAGTTCACTTTTTTCATTGCAAATTAACATTTAAACAAAGTGATAGTAGCCGGCTAGTGTATAACTTCACAGATAATCTCATTAGCTGTGTAGTTGCTACTACTACTGCACCTAGCATCAATATACGTAGCTGTATATATATAATTGTGTTAGCTTTGCAATGATTTTGAGCACATAGTACATGTGTGGACTTGTACCTGCAAGGTCATAATTTTCATGCTTGTATGTCGCACTTAGAAAATAACAATATTATTAATTCTACACAGCATGGATTTAGACACGGGTTCTCATGCACCTCAAACTAATTAATATCATTATTATTGTAGAACACTTGGCTAAAGATATGGATTCTCAGAAACAAGTAGATACTAGACTTCTACAAAGCATTTGATACAGTACTCTATTAATGTGTACTTACAAAATTACTGGATTTCTAATTGGTTGACAAAACAAACACAAAAAGTATAATTATATTGGTTAATGGAAGTTCATCCAATTATGTCTATCTGATTGGGCCAGAACCTGGCGAACATATTTCAATGTTGTCGAATGTGTTTTATTAAGGTTCACACAATCCCACCTACTATTTATAAATGACTATACTTTTTAAATGATGATCTAGTCATCCAATCAGGGTCGGGGTGAGGTGACTGGTTAAGCTCAAAATCCAGGTTGTAATACTCTCTAATATAGCAGTCACAAATAATACTAGTGACTGTTCTATTAGAGAGTCACCATTTGAGAGTATCAATCAAAGCTATATTATAGTCTCTTATCTCTTATAAATCAGAATACATTACTATAATTATTCTGTAGATTTAAATTGTAATCCGGGTCACATCCGGATCGATGTATGACTGACCCACTTACTTACACTTATTTTGAGCACTGCAAAGTAGTGTAACAGCAATGATAGATGGACAACTCTTGAACGTTGACGCAAAAGGAACAGACTGATCCAGCTGTATCAAATCATAAATGGCTATCTCAACTGTGTCAACTGTCTCGTGCACCTGTCTCTCAACTGTCTCAATGTATGCAATTATCAGTGTACATACATATATACATGTTCATCATACATAGCTATATCGTAAAGCCAAAAAATGGCAGTAGCTAGTCTGATAGATTGGCATTAGGATTTCTTGTAAAATGCCACTCATGGACCGTGCACGTGCATACAAATAGCTAAGCATATATAGATATGAATGGCTGTCACAGCTATCTCTGTCACAACTTTTATAACCATCTTAATTGTCTCAGTCATCTCAACTTTCTTTAATATTATTGTCTCAGCTCCCTCATTTACCTCATAGTTTGTTTGTCACTCAGTGCTCATTGAACATACCTATACGATGCAGGATATGTATGTCTGCTATATGATCATGTCACATTTAGCGACCGAAGTATGATAACATAATCACATACTTTTCACTATTGCTTTTGGGCTGTCGGACCCGGCTGGACTGAGACTCTGCGATCCGGGGCAGGCTTTTATGAGTCACGCTGGTAGCTACCAGGCCATCATCCTGATCTAGTTACACTTAAACGATATGATAGGCGTAGCCAGCGCTAACGCTTTTATGTACTCCAG
This sequence comes from Spongia lamella, assembly GCA_963930835.1. Taxonomy (NCBI): domain Eukaryota; kingdom Metazoa; phylum Porifera; class Demospongiae; order Dictyoceratida; family Spongiidae; genus Spongia; species Spongia lamella. The sequence continues at coordinate 2,257,276 of OZ005750.1, read as the reverse complement.
ATTTTGATTTGCTACTTTCAATTGTTAACACCCGACGCGCCAATATTACGCAATTAACGCGCAAGACGCTTTACATGACAACCAGCCTCCCCTACTGGCTCAATGTGATATATTTCTCTCTCTACAGTTTTAGTATATATATATTATATAAAAGGAGGTTTATTTTTGTTTAATCCTGGCAAGTATTTGATGGGACGAATCGACAGAAGCCCTAGTCCCGAGGGTCCGCGGATCGCAGCCAAAGAATCAGGACCAGGTCCAGCTAAGTACTATTTGCCAGGCACATGTGGACAAAAGGAACACGACTGTACAAAACAGCGTAACCCAGCATTCTCGTTCGGCAAGAAACACACACACCATCACGCCTACGTCTCCAGTCCTGGACCTGCTTATTTCGTCGACCCAGGTGTGACCCGCTTCGGAAAAAAGGGGAGTCCAGTATATTCACTGTACGGGAGGCCTAAGAAATCTGCGATATTTGTAACGCCAGGTCCAGGTTAGTTACGACCGTTAAATGTGGGGCATATGTTTGTTTATTGTAACCATTAGAGAATAAATATATAGCAGATAGGTAGCTATGAAGCCACTATGTAGCTATACTATATCTATGATCTATGATAGCTAATTAGCTATAGCTGTATTTAAATGTCTGCATTGTATACTATGAGATACGCCGGTATAATATATAGCTATAGTTATATATAGTTCAAAGCTGTGTTGCATTTGTAGCGTGCATGTGTTTGTGTGTGTGTGTGTGTGTGTGTGTGTGTGTGTTGCGTGTGTGTGTGTGTGTTTGTGTGTGTGTGTGTGTGTGTTGCGCGCGTGTGTGTGTGTGTGTGTGTGTGTGTGTGTGTGTGTGTGTGTGTGTGTGTGTGTGTGTTGCATGCATGTGTGTGTTGCATGCATGAGTGTGTTTGTGTGTGTGTTTGTGTTGTGTGTGTGTGTGTTTGTGCATGTTGTATGAGTGTGTTTACGTGTGTGTTTGTGTTTTGTTAGTGTATTTGTATGTGTTTGTGTTGTGTGAGTGTGTTTGTGTGTGTGTGTTTGTGTTGTGTGTGTGTTTGTGCATGTTGTGTGAGTGTGTTTGTGTGTGTGTTTGTGTTGTGTGAGTGTGTGTGTTTGTCTGTGTGAGTGTTTGTGTTTGTGTTGCGTGTGTGCATGTGTGTGTGTGCATCATGTGCGTGTGTGTGTATGTTTGTGTGTGTGTGAGAGAGAGAGATATGTTGAACCCCCAGACCCTCTGATTCAGAGATCCACTACTGTGCTTTAGCCCCCCCCCCCCCCCCGTCATGATCAGAAAGTCCTAGATCTGCCCCTGCATTAGCTTAGATCAGTGACTTGTATTATGATGAATTTACACAGTCAATACTCTCTAATAGAACAGTCAGTAGTAGTAGTATATATCTGTGTGCTATATTAGAGAGTATTACAAATCTGGGTCAAGGTGAGCTGCATGACCTGGATACTGTATAGCGGGTTAATTTCGAAGAAGAAATTTTCGAACAAGTATACCAAATTTATGTTTCAAAGAATTTATTTTCGTACACCAGATTTAAATTGTAGGGTTTTATTATTGCATATAAATTTCAGTGGAATTTATTTTCGAAGGGAAACAGCTAAACGAAATATCTGAAAATAAATTCCCTTCGAAAATAACCCGCTATACGGTATATGTAATGTGAACTTTTGCATAAAACACATATTTTCTTACATTTAAGCCATGCCCCCAATATGTATTCACAGACTACAAGTTATCATTACTTTGTCAGTAAATTTTAGTAATGGTCATATGGTTAGCTATCAGAGTGGTGACGCTAAGCTACTTTACAGTTGTTTCTGCTTTGCTACTGTTATTAGTGAAGTGCTCCTGAATTTATATTTAGATGCTTATAAAGCTGAGAAAACTCCACTGTTGAAAGAGAGGAGACCGCCTGCCTTTTCATTTGGTCTACGCACAAAGACCAGCATCAAAGATGATAACCCATCACCAAATGCATACTTGCTGCCTACTCTGCTTGGTACAAATGTGGTAGGGAAGTCATCAAATCCTGCTTACTCCATGACTGGAAGGAGTAAAAACGGAAGTTTTGATGAAGACTTGCAAAAGGTTGGTGTGTAATATAAATCCACATGTACATGCACATAACAAATAATTATAATGTATTGTGTTCTAGACCCCTGGGCCAGGTAGTTACAAGATGATTCAACCATCCTTATACATGAAAAGGGATCCAGCATACTCTCTTGCTGGAAGATTCGAAGTTATCATTGACAAGTCAGTCAAGCCTGGGCCAGGAGTCTACTATCCAGAGAAGGTAACTTGCTGGACTGCATGGCCTCATAATAGCAAACTGTATGATCAGCTTCTCCCATTATTTGTACGTATATATGCATTAAATAAGATAACCATATAAAGTTATGAACAAATTTGAATGCATGGATACCATGGGTGTAAACAGCTCATGATAGTTGGATGTGGACACACAAGGGACCAGGGTGCTCAAAGTTTATACACAACAATTGTGTAAAACATATCGGTATAAACTACTAAGTTAATAATAAGGTATGCATGCAATGACAACTAATGTCAGTGTAGCCATAGAAGGTCCAACAATGGAAATTGAGATGTGATTCCATAATTCCTGCTTACATAAATTAAAGTCGTGCTATTTAGACCATGCACTGATGTCACCATAATAGCTAATAGCTATTTGCTGTATTAAAGAATATCAAGATTTATTATATTCATTTTGTTGTTTCTTGTTGCAGGTCGTTAAAAACAAACGTGAATATCCAAAGTTTTCATTTGGCATCAAGCATTCTCCTTACATGGCTGCCATGGTGGATCCTGTTCAATAATAACTGCATGTACATCGCATTGAGAACTTGTTTACATTTTGACTAAATTGAGCTGTTAATTTTCTGTAAAATGTGTTGATAAATGGAGAACCTCTTGTGAAACCTTAGTATGTAGTGATACAGTAAACATGTCCAAACAGGGGCAAATTTTGGGCTTAAATGTTTTTGTGGGGTCAAGTTGAAGTTGACTATCTCCTTCCTGGTACAAAATGGCTTGATTAGACTTCATTGCATGTGCATGCATACACACCTGCATGTGTTAACTGTACACACACACATTTCGTTATAGTTTATTCTAATAGGATGTTTGTATGCAAACATTGGTAGTCATTTTAACTAAGCTGTGAGTATAAACGTCTACTCTTATGGTTGTTTAAGTTCAGTGAGTATGATTCAGATGCTAATTTCAAGACAGTCAATTTGCCTAGTTTTGATCATGGGTAATCTAACCCATAAATCTACATAGACAATCCCTGTGTTGTTTTATATATGCAAGAAGCTTACTGGGGGGCTGTACCCCACAGGTCAGAGATTTACTATTTTCTTTGCATGCAATTGGATTTACTGACATTAAGACATAAACAAAAGCTATAAAGCCAATTAGCTACCACATCCAGGTCACACTGTAAACATCTCTCCCGGCACCACATGCAAATCTAAATGACTACAATGTAACTCTGCATCATCAGCATACAGATTCAATATACAGTAATTTACCACTGAATGGTAGTAGGCAGATCATTAATATATACGTAGAGTATGCTTATTGGAAGCCGCTAGAGAGTCGCAGATAAGACACTGCATGTTTCAGTTGATGGTAATATGTTGACGCAAGTTAATTCTGTCTGGTACCTGGGTATTCTGATTGACTCTGTATTGTCTTGGTCCTTGCATATTCGTAATAATTATGGTTTCTAGAGTCAGGTCAAGACTTGCTTCCATTGTCCGCTATGGGTCATTGCTGTCTGCAGTTGCCGGCTTTGTGTATTATATTCAGCCTTTGTAATGCCATTGTACGATTATTGTGATGTTATCTGGTCATGTTAGCCGTAATGTCAATTGTCTATTTGTTCCCAGGATATTCACTAACTTTGGCAAGAGAAGCTTTTAGAAATTTGTACTTAAATTTAATTAATTTTGTTATTGTATTTGCTTTTGCTTTGTTGTTGTATTTCAGTTTGTTTTGTTGTTTTTGTTTTTTAGTTTTTTTGGTTGTATTTTATATTATCTTGTGTACCTAGCTACGTAGTTAGTTGTTTTGTGTATGTAGTTATAAGTTTTGTGTATGTAGTTAAGTTATGTAGCTATATGTAGCTAGCTAATTATGTATGTTGTGTACATGAGGGGCTCCACTGAAAATCAGTTGTACTGAGTAGACTCCAATTACAATTACTACCTCTTTTGCCTCACCAAATGATTAAATTTTGTCTTACGATATCCGTTCAGTTTAACGCGCGCGCGCAACACTAATTATATCTCTGCGCCTATTAATTTATTTGATTAATAAAAATTTAAGACTCTAGGTTTCTTCCGATCGATGTAAATAATACGTCTGTGACAGTATAAATACGTTCAGCACACACGATTGAAAGAATGGCTACTTTCCTCGATAGAAGAAAAGACGCTGCTTACGGATATCTTTGCCACCTCGAAGAAGCTAGAAAGTGAGTAATTTTTAATTGTAGGCATAGACCGGACGACTAGGGAATGCACCGAAGCTTCGAAATAACCGCCATTGGGTATTATGACTACTCGGGCATACTGTTTAGTTTTTTTTGTCAATATTTAAAATATTTGGTTTAGGCACTGAGTTATGCTTGCAAGAGTTTTATAATATCAATTGCAAACAGCCAGGTATTGTCACCTTGGCATCTGTACTAAAGTAGTAGAGGATTTGTTTTCGGATTTGTTCCTCCATTAAATAATTTTAACAGTGGGCATATGGGTGGGGAGCATATGTTGTCACCAATCTATGTTGTCACAGTGCCAAGTTCACATCAATGCGCGAATTGCAATGTTGTATATCATCAGATGGCTTTATCCCACTTAACCCATTCACTCACTCTCTCTGGTCATATTAAAACCTTTACTGAAGCCATGTATGTTAAATGTTTGGTGCCATAATCTGCCCATAATATATATATGAAATGCTATGGTTATAAAATTTAAAAAGTAATAATTTTCATTGTGGTGCTTAATGTTAAGCTATTCATATGGGTTTCCGGTTTTTCATTCCAAAAATAATTATTATATCATCATAATAGTGTGTTGTAATGGGAGTTATATTATTCTGGCACACCCAGGTTCTTAATTGAGTTAGAAGAATTGTTGGCGTATCTTTGGGTGGTTGCTGTGCTTTGTATGTGTAGTTGTTATAGGAACTGTTGATAAACTGTACACATACATCCTCACTGTCACACCCTTATATCCTTAATCTTGTGTCTGAGGCCATTGATTATGATCATAATCGAAGCTGAGGAAGTTTATGTTTGTTGTGAATTTTATATCAGTTCGGTTGTATCGTTGTATGTGGTTTCCGAAGTGCCGGAAATATGTAATGAACATGTAATGAACGGACCCTTAATCTGAGTAGCTGTTTTCAACAAAATAGCCAATCATCATATCAAGCTTCTGTTTCAAAATGGCAATGCAAAAATTTTTGAAACTGCTTTATGGCCGGTCAGCCATCATACATTGTAGGCATTGTATGTACCACACTCTAATTCAATAATATGTTGTTGCACTCATGTTGACATTGTAACTTCAATGTTTTAAACAATAGTCTTTTGTGTGTTTAACACATCTTGGGCTGTGTTGCAGCACTGCCATATTTCCTTGTACCGCAGTAACAGGATACAGTAGCATCAGGGTACAGGTTAGGTAGTATGCGCCAGTAACAAAGCTTAGAAAAACGATAACTTATTCACAATTTTTGTACAGAAATAATGCTGCAGTATCAGTGGCTAGATAATGCTATGCCATTGTTGTTAAGGCAAGCCTGTTTGGAACTTAGCTACGTATCAACCGGATGGATCATTAAGCCATCAAGTCATGTACCTTAGTTACATAGGTATAATATAGCTTCCTGAATCCACTGATAAGTTACGTCAAGGAGGTAGCCCTAACCATTTGAAGCCCTGCATGTCTCCTGGAATTCTTCATGAAATTGAATCTTGGAACTTAGACAATAACACTCAAGAGTTTATCATGGCAGAATGAGGTTATCATTTAGAAAAGCATAAAAATTTAAAAATTTGTCACTACAGTACTATTTCACTTACTAAAAAGATGGAATGCTCATCTAAGTGTTCTCCCAGGTACAATTAAGTATGATCCGCAGTATAAAACTATTTACTAGTTATCTAAACTACGTACATTTTCGAAAGCCAAGTAGGCTAGTAATGGAAATTTTGATTGACCATAGTTACAGTGTAGCAAGGCCTCATTTTAGTGTTATTCTATCGCTAACCATTTATAACACACTGAGCGACCATCACTAATTATATAGCCTTAGTTTTCAGCTGTGTTCACCACAAAACTGAAATGTTTTTCACTGTAACTCACAGGCAGTAGGTGCGATTCGCTTCCAACAAACACCACAATGCGTGGATTTTTATCGTCTTTCTGTTATTGTTCGCAAAATTAAAATATACCGTAAACTTAAGCCACCGCATAAGTTTGAATGTAGCACATCATTAGTTTTCCATTGGATACAATACATTTATACACACAACCACAGCATCCAGTTGTGACATAACCGCAATTAACACCTTAGTGCATTCTTGAATCCTTACATGAAACTGGCCTATTTTGATAATTTGTGATAATCGTGATATTTTTGCTTCACAATAATCGCATACCAAAATATCAATATCGTCCATCCCTAGCCATTGCTACCATAGTAAGCTCTTGATGTATATGCAAAGATGTATACACATATACCATTGGAGTAGGGAGAATAGTGGGAGTGCATACTTCCTTTTTATGAGCTGACCATGAATTCAATGTTTACGCAGCCATAACTTGCTGCTAAAACACCCGATTCATTTCTAACAAACACTAAAAGATGGTGAAATTCACTGTCTTATTAAAGTTGTTTGCAGAATTGGGTTATACCATATGATTCATTCGTGACAGTTGTTTAATCACCGTCGATCATCGGATTCTCATTGGTTGCAATACATTTTTACGGGCATCCAGAGCATCCAGTTGTGACGTAAGCGCAATTAAAAAATATTTTCGCTTACATGAAACTGGCCTATTATTGCCTTAATCATATCTGTAGTGAAAAACATGTCAAGCTGTCTATAAATGTGTCTAAACACTCCAAAACTGTCATGTCAAGTGCCAATTATCATGATAATTATTACATGATAGCGATTATTGGCAAAGAAAATATCACAATTAATAGGTAAAATAGGTTAATTGCCCATCCCTAGCAATGGTATATATATGTGTGTTAAAGCACTGCCGCGAGTATGTACGGGAAATACAGCACGAGGGTGTGTGTCGAGAGGTAAATACAGCACGAGGCGTAGCCGAGTGCTGTATTTACCTCGAGACACCCCCCCCCCCGAGTGCTGTATTTTTCGTACATGACGAGCTAAGGCAGTGCTTTAACTGTTATATAGTATTTCTTGCCGAATTCAGTCGTCCATAAGGCGCAGACGGCCTGAAGCAGATCGTGGAGCGCGATGGTTCAAGTTCTTAGAAGGTCGAGCCTCTGTTTACGCTACCAACCAACTGAACTAGGCATGAATTATCGATGTAGCTTACGTAGCTAGCTGTTGAGGCGGCGTGGCATAGTGTCGACAAGCAAATCGACAACACCATTAACTCGAATGAATCAGTTCTGGCGATTAGTGATTTCGACAAGCAAGACTAAGGTGGTAGATAACAAAAAGAACTCGATTTTACGTGTTTTTAATAGATAAGTAATGGATTTCATTTGAAATCAGTTGGTTACTGCTATCAACATCTGGAATTTCACACCTATAACAACAACAATTATTTACATAATTGTACTGTATTCACGCATAACTGTACTTTATTTTCCATACAGCACACTTGCTACTTTATGGAATATAAAGTACACTTTTGCCCTTTGATCCGCCCATGCAAAATACTTTATAGCTGTATGCTGTGTGGATGGTGATATAAGGTTGCTTGTGTTATGCTCTGTTGAATAGCTTAGTAAAATACCTATACTTCCCTAAGGCTAAAGGCTTTATATGCTCTTTAATTTTATAATTGATTTACTTTAAAATGTAATCATAGTTCTATGGTGGTTAAGCATATGTAATGGGAGTATAGGAATAGTTGGGAGTGGGTGATTGCTCTTACCTCCTCCCTAAATAAAGCCCTGCTGTCGACTGAACATTCCATCATTCTGCATCGGGTATTACCACCCCATGCATAAAGCCCTGAGCTGGACTGGGTAGTGGTGTTGGACATTGATCATGTGAGACACTTGGGTTGCCTAGTATCATAATGATATGTGGCACAAACCAATAGTCCGCTAAATTAAGACAACACTTTCAGCTGAAGGAGAAAAATGCAACCAGTTAATCAGTGATTTTAAATTTTACATGCACACTTGAACACACACACACACACACACACACACACACACACACACACACACACACACACACACACACACACACACACACACACACACACACACACACACACACACACACACACACACACACACACACACACACACATGCATGCACACTATTAATAACACAGATATTAAACACAATATGCACACACCCACACATACATGCACTTGTATGCAGAAATGTTTACAGCCATCTCCTGGATGCTGTTGCAGTGAGTATACACACTGACCCTCACAATATTTGGAAGTGTTTGTATACTGATACTGTGCATGTGCGATCCAATTATCATCCCTGGGCTGGGTTGTGTTTGGGCTTCATCAACTGTCAATATCACAATAGATTTAGTTGTTCATGTAAAATTTAAAAATAAGTTTAGTCTGGGCAGACATTATTTTTAATAGCCACGATAAAGTGTCAACTCAAATAACCTCTATGCTAACCTCGTACCAAACACGTCAAGTTACATGATTGGGTGTCATGCATTTTGATTGTTTGATTGCACAAAAAGCATGAAGTAGACTACCTGTCAAGTCATTGGTATAATGGAAGGTGCCAGTAGATACTGTGTGTAGTTAAACAGACTGTATGTAATGATCTGCGTACATATATAGAAATGCTAACCCACTGTGTGTCGTAGGAGGAGGACAGTGATGTAGAGAAAATACAGTTTGTTAGTACGCATAGTACAAATGTGTAGTTTGGCTTGAACTGGTCATTGTTTTTATCCATTGAACATTTCTCGTTTGCTATAATTTCCCCCATGATGACACCTTCTAAATTTAGAATTTATACAACTTTGAAGAGACTCAACTTCCTTACAGGAAATGTTGAACTCACTAATAGTCGGGGAGTGTCTGTGTTTATGCATACAAGTGTGTGGTAACCTGTCTTAACCATTAAATTAGTGAGGGCTATATATATACTTTAGTCTGACAGGCTGCCCTCAGAATATGGGCAGTGAAATGTGTTATGATCATGAGTGGATTAACTGTGACTCATAATGAGATCAACACTACCTGGAGGAGTTGCTTAATAGAAATAGCTATATTAATTATGGATTAATCCTTACCATAGTCTCTGTTCTATGTGTGTTTGGGTGTAGTACATATTGTGTTGGTAGGCAGACATGTTGAACAAGTAGATTGTTCAGTTTAAGTACTGTTTCTTTTAATGAGTGTGTAAGAGGCCTGGTACATAGGCCTTCAAGCACGCATCTTCTAAACTAACAATATCATAATACAGAATTGATAATAAGCTGCTATCATCATGTCTTATTTTAGCTGGCTCATAATAACAATAGCTATTTTTGTTGCTTACACTTGTATAGATGAAGTTGATATGAGTGGGTACCTGTGTATATTCCATTACATTTATAAACAGAGACTTTATGTATTTACGTATTTTGAGTGTGACAATACAATGTATTATGTAACTATGTATGTACCAGCAATTTTGCATGTTTTACTGCTATTGGGCCATCTGCAGTAACTGTTGGTGAACTGGAGTGTTAGACTGTAGTGTAACGGTTGAGTACTGTTTAGAGTAGCTTTAGTCTAAACCACAAGATGTATAAAAACATTTACACTTACTGTTATATTAATATTTGTGCATTTTAATGTGAATTTTTGGCTGTTTGACTTTTATAAAGCATTCATGTTTGTGTGCACTCAGTAGTGTTATAAAGTAATGGACGATTTGGATCAGGCCTCTTCTAAAGATTTTACTCTATCATAGGACGACTGTACTAGCCCATCATTCATATGAAGTTATTGTATTGTAACTTAAGTCATGTCCCACTTACTGATCTAATAATCCCACAGTGATCATATTTGATCACACATTATGCAACATGACACTTGTAAACATGGGAGGAACTTTATCATATGACAACATTAATATTGCTATTAATAAGTATTAAAGCATGTCCACCATGTTACATGTGTATAAATGGAAATACATGGACAATTGTTCTCATAATTGTCATGCTCAGTTTTAGAGTATCTGTAGGCAATCAACAGTGTGTTAACACTAAATATGATAGTGGTACATGCAAATGATAAAATATTATACTTAGGGCTATGCAATATACGGAATGCCAAGCCCTGATGACTAGGTTACATAAATTTTGATGATTTGGACATTTTTATTGCACCTGAATGTGGATATGTTGTGATATCAATATTTAGTAATACCGAGGTATTGCTTTACAAATATATCGAAATATTATTTTTGGCAATACCTCAGAGCCCTCATTACACTCTTTCTCATCAGATTCAATTCATAAACATTCCGATTTGTCTTGAAGGAAGTTCTATCTTCTGATTGGCCTCACTATTTCATCCTGGGTGTATTGTGATTGCATAAGTTTTGGCCATATTCCAATATCAGTCCTTTAGTAGCTGCAGCGGTTTTTCTTAGTTTTTTATACCCAAGATGTTTTTGTTTACTGTAAAATGTTACACAGTTGTATTATGAGCCTCCATGACCATAAAGTATGGCTAAGGTTAGTAATGTATGGATTAGTTGCTAATTGTATAGGAGGGTCAGGCCTTGGTATGGGTAATTGTTCTTTCATCATGTGTGATGTCATCTTGTGTGGCTTCTCACTTTACATTATCTTCTTGTAATGTTGGCAAACATTATAGCTGTCAGTGTTCTTAATTCAATTGTTAGCTGGCAATTGTAAGGTCTCCTTGTGGCTATAAATGCTCCAGCTAGCGTGTGGTAGTGTTTCAAATAGTTGTACTGTGTTTCTGTTGCTGTAGTGGCGTGTCTCAGGTAAGCAATGTATACTGTGTTTATAATTTTGTTGGCTTTAAGTTTGGGTATAGGCCACCCTGGCTAGCAGGAATAGTTTAGTTGTGAGTTTTCTGCTGCTCTGCTGTCTGGTGCTCTGCAACTGGCATGGCTTCTTTAGAAAACTACTATACATAGTGTTGTTAATGTACGTATAGGATGTGTGTGTACTGCCCTCTCCATAATATGTTGTCTTTTGCTTTTGTTTGTGTGTGTGTGTGTGTGTGTGTGTGTGTGTGTGTGTGTGTGTGTGTTTCATCATATTCTTTTTGGGAGTTGTGAAAATGCAGTGACTAGCTCTTAGAATTGTGTAAATGCACTTACATGTGTACGAATTAATACACACACACACACACACACACAAGAGATTATACATCCAGCTATATAAAATAAACTTTGGTGTACAAGATGATCAGTATAAATTGTTAAGGCCTGGTATATAGTAAAGCCTTGTTCTCTCGATAACGTCTTTACTTCTCTCCAGGTGGGTAGAGTCACTAATCCAGGAGACATTACCTGACGCTCAGCAGTGGGAATATTCACTGTGTAACGGTATCTGTCTGTGTAAGCTGGGCACTAAACTGCTACCAAATTTTCCTGTTTGGAGAAAGATCTACGATCTTGATCAGACTCGATTCAAGGTCAATAACTACACAGCCTTGTTTCAATTATTATTGTCTATGTGCATGTGCGTGCATGTGTATAGATGTTTATTAACAATCTGTGTTACTGCTTAGACTAAAGGATTGGAGTATAGGCACACGGACAATATCAACTTCTTTCTGTTAGCATTGAAGAAGATAGGATTGCCGAAGGTATGTGCATAGGTGTGGCTAACATATTGTGTGATACATGTACACTCAATATTAATGTAGATCTTTTATCCTTCGACTGTTGACATTTTTGCGAGCAAGAACATACCCCAGCTTATCTACTGTTTACATGCATTAAGGTAATTTTTGTTATATATCAATATTAAAGTAATTCTTATTTGCAATGTTTATTGGCCTGCCAAGACTATATATTATGTGTTTCACTATTTCTTGTGTGTGTGTGTGTGTGTGTGTGTGTGTGCGTGTGCGTGTGCGTGTGCATGTGCTTGTGTGTGTTTGTATGTTTGTAACTTTGTATGTGTCATTCCACATAGTGTGTTCTCTTTTGCAGTCACTTTCTAAAAGTCAAAGGAACAGTGAAAGTGACCATATCTGATTTGTACGGCAAGGCTAGTTTTCCTGGTGAGTATCATTTGTACGATGATGTAATTACATACATACATAAAATTTAATTATGTATGTAATTACATATTAACATATGTAATTACATATTTACATATGTAATTACATATTTACATATGTAATTACATACTGATTATTACTGTTGCTTACAGAGGAAGCAGTAACTAAAATTAGTATACAACTTGAGAACAATCGAAAAGATTTACCAGCTTTTGACATAGTTGAAAATCTTGTTGAAGAAGAGGTATGTGTGTAGATATTGCACACATGCATGCACACTATAAAAAACAGTTCATAAAAAAGACTTACCTATGGTACATTACAGTACTTGTTTCATCAGAATATATGGCAGTCAATCACTTATGCTATATTGTTTTTGTATAGTTACAATACGAATCAATGGGTCTTACAGTAGAATCATCCGATGACACTGCCGCTAATAATGTGGGAAATGGGGAGGCTAATTCAGAACGAGATACCACACCCCCAGTGGCTGCTCCAGCATTGTCATCACCTTCGGTACCAGTGGTTGTCAACGGTGACCAAACTAAACCATCCGATACAAAGAAGATTGACTTAAGCAGCCTGTTTGATGACCCGTCTTATGCAGAACTGCAGAGCATGATAGAGGATATGGAAAAACTAGGAGAAAGTTTCAATATACACTCGCCTTCAAACACATCACTTGAACTAGCAGCAACTGAAGCTCCGCCCATCTCCCCCAGGGCTACAATGACCTCTCTTGAAATTATACCTTCCCCTGAGGCCACAACTTCTCTTGAGGCTGCAACCCCTGCCATGTCAGATAACCAAGAGACTAGCTCCCCAGTGGTAGAGTACACTTGTAAGGATACTAATGTAAAGGCAGCAGTCTACTCTACAGTGAATAAGCTTAAAAAGAGAAGTAGCACTGCATCAACTGGTAGGGGATTATACTGTTTGTATAAACATTGGTATATTAACTATTATTGTGAGGGAAAATTAATGGATGTGTGTGTGTTTTCTTTGTAGCAACTCCCAGTGATGCACCTTTTGAAGAAATTGATCAAGCAGTTAAGAATTCTGATCCTGTTGAAACAGTGAAAGCTTTAAAGACTGCATCAACAAATAGCCAAATGGCATATGTTTTCACTGACATTAAGTATGCTAACCTCTACCATGATGCTCTCAAAAGAGAAAAACAGTTCAGCATGCCAAACAGTGCAGTGGTGCGTTTAATTACAAAGTATAGATAAGAAGTTTTGCTAAATGATACAAATACCATATAGCGAGTATTAATATTGACAAGGTTTTTATTGATAAAATCTCTCATGGTCATTGATAATTCTCTCCAGTATAGACAGTAGAATAATAAATCCTTTCAAGACTTGTTAAATGCAAATCCCAGCCAATTCATCAAATGTTAAAGGCTGTCAATGATACCCACTATATGGTAGTTTGTTTTTATTATAATGCATATGGAGCCCATTAAGTGTATATTCAGTATTCCACTGGATACCCCAGGATACTTGTCACATGTTTCTACTGCATGCTTCCCTTAGAGATGTAGTATCAGAACACATGGAGAAAAATAACATTCCTATTGTATTGAAGTGACAGTATATAGGGAAGACTTCAGGTCCCCTTTCCACTACCCGTGTTGCCAGTGGTGTCTGGGTAATGGGAGATAATATAATGTGGCCTCTAGAATGATAGATTTATTGATTAGATATCTCTTTTATTTTAAGTTCTATTTAATGGATGAAGTATGTATGTATGTATGTATATATATGTATATTATGGTGTTAATCCCAAACTGTGTATAGGTAATTTTCAGAGGCATAAATAGAGATAAATGTGAAAGGATGCTGGAGAAAATGAGGTACATTATTACATATAATATTTTACAGTGTTTATAATGTTTAAGGAGTCCACTGTGCAATAAATGTTTGCAACATTTGTGTACTGTAAGGCTCGAGTTCAAATAAAGAACAAGGACAAATGGCTAAACAATTTAATGAATGTTTGGCCATTTGCAAAAGTCCATTAACAGCCTGAAAGGGGGGGAGGTTAATATGCCACATGGTGGGAAAGTTTGGCAGGAAGAAGTTGGTGAATTTATACTCTTATAAATGTTCTGTGAGGAAAAGTTTGGCAAATGGAAGGAGTATAAGTGGTTTTAGTTTGGTGAATCACAGATAATTCGTCCAAACCTTTTCCCCACCAAAGTTTCCTGTACTTTTGCATGCTTTCAGACTTTGTAAAACGGTTAACAGTCAGTTATGAACTCTGAAAACTATCATTGTAGTGGACAGTGTTCAGCTAACAGATATTTGTATACATCATTGTTCCTCATTGTCTTTAGTCCTGGAGCATACATACTGAGAGCCTGCCAAGATTCGAACACTGAATTTGTGTTCACCTATCGGTGAGTGAGTGTAGAGCAGAGCAGCTGTTTTGTTTTGTCTTTGTTTGTGTGCAGTAGTTGTGCCACTCCCTAAGGCTTGGCATGCATTAGTGTAGATAATGAGTGGTCACATTTATAAAACACACACACACTTTTGGGATGAAAGCCAGTACAATAATATGTGATTGCTGGTGGTGCACCCCTACAGAAATCAGACTGGTATCAAACACTGGAAGATCACACCCACTAATAAGAAGTACACTTGGGGCAACAGTCCAGCATTTGACAGCATTGAAGAGTTTGTTGAGGTACTTGTGGATGTATTGTTTTAGTACACAGATAGTTCACATGGCTAGGTCTTGTTTATAAGCACCAGTTTGTATATTTCTTTCTACACTAGCACTACCCAATACAAACACCCCCTTTATTAATTGTAAATAATGACAAAAGTTGGTGGCAAAAAAGCTACATGTTAACCTAATGCAACATTTGTATCATACTTACAGAGCATGAAGTTGGAAATCCGAGCACTTTTCATGTTGACCTGTACAAATCTAGTTTAATCCGACATGTGTTTGAGCTATGTAATTTGTGTCTATGATTCTGTTAACATTTTTCATAAATGTCAGAGCAAGTTTTGTGAGTTTATTCATGCTCTGTACTTGACTGGTATCCTGTGTATAATAAAAGACCTGGCTATTCTGTGTACATGTATGTAGAAATTTTCAGTGTATCAGAATTGATATGTATTTGTTTATGTAGAACTTTGCGCGATGCTTATCATCAGCCACAAAGCTCCATGTCTACCCTGGCATGACCATGAACCTTCACCCTGAGCAATCAGAGATGGATGGGGTGAGTGTGTGGAATAGTTGATAGTGTTGTCAGTGATTTGTTACAAGCACACATTGTTTTTTTAATAGTTGTGCAAACATAACTCTTTTGTAAAATTGTGTCATTTCCACTCTTAAAGTTTATTGTGTATCCACTAGTTGAGTTAAATTTGAGTGCATAGATAAACTATTGTTTGTGATAACATACGTGCAATGCATGCATAAACATATAATGTCACTTTTATGGATTGTCTGAATGTAAACATCACCCCTGTAAGAAAGACATCATTTACTCCATTATTACTATATGGTAGGTTAGAGAGAAACTTGATGACGATGACAATTTAGACCGGCCGTTGACAAAAGACCAAATCAACCGTGTCATAGTAGAAGTGAATTCTACCATCAATAGCCTGAAGAGATCTGAGGTGTCCTCTGAGGTTAGTGTATGGACACTGAAGTCCTTGTTGTACATGGTCTGTTTATGTAATGGGCTAATGATAGCCTTATACTGATGTGAAGGTTTTGATTATTCATGTCAAGATGGGGTAGTTTGTTGTTATTGTATTTTAATAATTTGTTCTTATTGCAGCTTCCCCCACCTACACTGGCACCCAGGCCATCCAGCAGCAAGTCATGGACCAAACAGGTATTGTTTTGCGTACGTGCGTGTGTGTACATGTGTGTGCGTGTGTGTGTACATGTGTGTGCATGTGTGTGTGTGTGTGTACTGTGTAACGTGTGTGTGTTTGTGTGGATATGTGTGTGCATTGTGTTTGTGTGTACGTGTTCATATGATTGGATTACATGGTATTTTATTTGTATAGAGTGTCAGAAAAGTTAGCCGTACTGATGCAGAGTCATTGTTAGAGAGACATGGAAGGTACAGTACGTGTGTGAGATCAATAGTACATGTAGTACACTTAACTACATAAACTTTTCCTGCTCATTTTATCCACTCATTCTACTTGCAGTCCGGGAACATTCCTGGTGCGGCCAAGCGAAACAGAGCCAGGTGGCTTTGCTATAGTGTTCAGGACAAAAACTGAAATGAAGAGATGGAAGATAGTGTGTGAAGATGGTCAATACATGGTTTATCCTAGGCCACAAAAGTATCCAAGCCTTGAGAAAGTTGTAGAAGTAAGGCATAACATTTTACATCCACATATAATATAATAATTGTGATCTTAGGTGTTTGTAAAAGGTATTAAAGATCATTCAGGTTTAGACATGATGCCGCTTGAGCTTCCGGAGGATCAGGTGACCTCACCTTTGATGTCACCAGTTGCTAAGCAACCATCACCTCTCCCACCTCCGGTTGTCAGGCAACCCAAACAACAATCACCTACAGTACAATCAACATCATCATCTTCATCACAAGATATGACATCCCCACGATTATCCCCTGACTCTACTCTGTCCTTGTACAGTAGACTGAACTTCAGCCAGGCTAAGAAACAAATTTACATACCAGACCCACTTGTCAATGATAGACACCAATCTCCCTCTAGAAATGGTACAATATATATATATATATAGTCATCATAGTGGGAAAGTGTTTTAATTTGGCAAATTGTTGAATTTACGGGTTCTAATTTGGTGAAGCAAATATTTCATGTGAAAACACATTGGTGGAATAAAATTTAGCAGCATTGTCAAATTTTGCCAAACTGCCAAATTAAATTCAGGCATGGAGAAATAGGCCAGGCAGACCAGGAGGCTGCCTGAAAAATAATCATCAGTAGATTACAAGAACAAAAAGTTTGCCTGACCAACTTCCTCCATTCCTGAATTCCATACCATGTTTCTATGCTAGGATAATAGTCACTGGTGCTAAATTATAATTATTGCGTATTGTTTATAGAAGGCGGACCATCTCGCAGTTTATCTAAACTAAATCCTTTCAACGTGACTAGTTGGACAGTGGATGATGTGACACAATGGTTGGTTGGTGAAGGACTCGGACAGTTTACAGAGGTATGTTATTGTTGAAGAGAATGTTCTAATAGGGTAGTTATTGTTCTAATCATACCGCAATTTTTGACGGGGAAATATTGACAGACAGCATCTTAGGCTGACTGTATTAGCTATAGTACTGGAAACTATTGAAAGGGAAAATTTTGACATTGCTAGTTGCACCAAATCCGTCAATAGTTTCTCTCATGAAAAAATTGCACTTTGCGGTACAGTACGTATGCGTATCATGGTGTGTATTAGGTCACAATGAATTTTGTGATTGTTTAGGAGTTTGGAAAGAATTTGGTTGATGGGGAATGCTTAATCAACTTGGACTTGGGTCAGCTGCGTGATGACCTCAACGTGAAGGCCCTTGGGCACCGACATCGTCTTATGAAGAAGATTAATAAGCTGAAGGAGGACTGTGGATTGCCTATATCATAACTATTGTAGTTTCTTAAAATGTCAAATTTGTTGTTAAATACTTAATTATTTTTAATCGGTTATTTTTGTACGCCCATTGTTGTGATTTTTATGTTAAAGTGTAGAATGTGTATTATAATGCTGAACTTTTTTGACTCCCTGTATTAACAGGTGTTAGCCTTCTCATCACAGGTCCCTAGTGGGATAGTATTTTATAAACTTATTAGCTATTTTATCCGCATAATACAAAAGGTAATACGCGCCTTAGATCACGTGATTTCTTTTGAAAGTTACATCATCTAATAATTCCCGGTAAATCCCCGAAGTTTGGAGATAACAAGATGGCTGAAGATGGCCTACATGGAAAGCACCATTCTTCGTAGCGATTTGAACTATTATACTACTACATAAATCAGTAAGCATTCGTAGTGGTCAAATGTTGATAGTACGTTTATTTGAAACCAAGCACATCATATAACTGCGAGATAAACTGTAAGGCGGGCCCAACTTGTTTTATCTGATGTATCGCATGCATATGGTTTGAACAAAAAAAATTCCATGTGTTGTCATTTCTGCAGAAGGCATTGTGGAAGCATGAGCGGAGTGGAGGATGAAGTACTGAACATTTCGCATCGTTTCTCCAGTGCATTACTTCGTAACCCATCAGTTGTCCGTTATGCATTGAGGGAGTGTGGAGGTGCAGATGGTACTTACAAACTGTTGCACTTAGTTGAATACCTGTTGAAGTTACCAAGTGTTAGAGGCTCGTTGGAAGAAATCACTTGCCATGGTATTAAACACATAGTGACGAGGGGTCCGCCACGGCCCGAATCTAACCTTACACGAGATTCAATCCCTTCGAATCTTTCTGAATCTCGGTGAATCTTTAAATCTCAGTTGAATCTGTCGAATCTATGCGATTCTCTATTAAATCTTAGAATCCTCGTGCGAATCTTGAATCCTGTTCAAATCTTCCGAAATCTTCAAATCTTTGGCAAATCCAAGTGAAATTTTTTATTATAAATCTGTAAATTTCCGGATATATCTAGTATTCCTTTCATATTTCAAAAAATATTTCATATTCAATATGAAATATATATGAAATATTTCATATTTCGTTTTTCATATTTCAAAAATATTTCAAAGTATTCCTTTCATATTTCAAAATATTTCGTAGGATTTCAAATCTTAATTCGAATCTTCGAACCTTTACTGAATCTTGAATCTTGGAGAAGATTCGCGGAATCTTGAATCTTAGGAGAACGTGGCGGACCCCCCGGGGGCATAGTGATGTAATCTGTATTTGTGACTGGGCCTGAGAAAACTTGACCTCATTTTAAGCAATAGCTTTACATACTATTCACAAAGAGTTTATGCAGGGGGCGTGTCCCTATCGATTATGCTAGGATATTCTCGTATCATGAGTTTATATATTGAAAGTTATTGAGTGTTATACAGTGACATATATGGGCCTCAAAACTGTAAGTTGTTTTTAAGAAAGTCGCATGAGAATACCATTTTAACCAGCTAGTATTTGTAGTGATACTCCCATTTAAACTCGAGAAAAACGAGTTATGAGTTACAAAATGTATTGTGGGTAACGGTAATTATACACTCAAAATGGCTGACACTGATACAAGAATTATCGATGATAATCGGAAAATGACATGCCCCTGGTAAAATGCATAACTTACAGATTTTGATATAGATTTAGAGATAGATTGAATAGGTGTATTTTGTGTAGATAAGACAGATTTTCTCAGGTCCAGTTACGTTTGTAGTGCTTACCGAACCTGCATGCTAAAATCATTAGTTATAATAAAATAGATTTCTTTGTTTTTTGCTAATATTTTTATGATACATACCTCGTGCTAGAGACCTGATCAACTGTTTCTATATAGCCATATTCTTATTATTTAGTGCAACTCACTGATAATCATGATAGTGATGGCAGTTCAGTGGTACCAGGGGAACCTTATGGTGCTAAGATGGTCCATTTCATGCTAAGCAAAGAGAAGTGTAAGCCACTGATGTATTGAGACAAATACATCCATCACTGTTTGTACGTGAATAATTCCACACTCAAGTCAACTGCATGGTTTCCTTTACAGTGTTCTGCTCAGAGTGATGGCTTAACATAACACATTGATGTGTGTAGGGCTGTAAGGCATGCATCAGTAAGAATATTGTACTGTTGGTTTTAAGAGGTACATACTGGCTGCTTTTAAAGGTGCTGGTTGCTTTGAATCACTGCCGACCAGTGTGGACAGAACCCTGCTTTTAGTATATATGTAGTTACCATTCTTGCAAGCCATTGTACATGGATATGATGCATGAAAGCATGCAAACATAACATGTGAAATTAATATCCCAAACACGTTTGTGTACATTGTACCGATTATACAATGCAAGATCTTGCTTTGTTGTATATGAATTTGGTGTACATGTATACAAATCAGTATGGTGTGTGTATTTTGCAGATTTTATGTCATTTCAATGTTCGTACTACCTGTTATATCAATGTTTTATACCAACAACACTACACATCATCGTGCAGAGATACACAATTCCCGAAAGTCTGGAGACTCACATCTTGAAACAATTTAACTGGCGTACCGTAAATCAAAGCCTTTTAAATTACCTTCTCATTGAGCTGAGAAAGGATAAAGACATTGCAAGGTTTTGGGAGACATTAACGATGATGATTGAAGAACCGCAACTGAAGAAAGTGGTTGACAATTATGCAGTGCTGAAAAGAAGTACGTATGAATCATTTACTGTGTATATAAACATGCATGAATATATGCGCACACATGCACACACACATGCACACACACATGCACACACACATGCACACACACATGCACACACACATGCATACACATGTGCACACACACATACACACACACATACATACACATATACATGCATGCATATGCAATGCCAGTTAGAAAGGATTTGTACGTATGTATGTATTATGTATAATAACCTTGAAATATTATTGCTTATTTATAGATGTGAATAAAGAAGTTGAGGAGATTTCTTCAACCTATTGTGATACAGTGAATTTTACATGCCTTAGTGAAGCAGGTATATGAGAACTCTTGTATGCCACCTGTGAAGTTGTAGTTTATAAGTATGCAGGCATAAGAGTATTCTTGTACACTCTGTGTAATATGTTGTTAGTTTCGTGTGGCCAGACCATTTCTTCACAGGGCGTTTATCATTAGAGAATATTAGCGCCTGTTCCAAAAGGTCTGGAATCATAAGTTAAGTAACTTCCTGTATTACAGTAATGCTTAACTAAGCATATGCTGGTGGCATATCATTTTTTATTGATCACTGTTATCAGTAGTGCTGCATGACATAGATGACATACGTAGGACATGTTGTGACACAAAAATTTATTGTGATATGATACAAAGAAATAAATATTTTTATAAGGTATCAGCGGAAGACACTGTGTTTATCATATATCACACGTGTGTGTTTGTGTGTGTGTGTGTGTGTGTGTGTGTGTGTGTGTGTGTGCATGCATGCATGTGTGCGTGTGTGTGTGTGTGTCCATGTGTAATACATGCTTATGACGACTTTTGTATAGCTCTACCAGCTGTTTCATTTCCGGGGGCTGCTGATGATTCAGTTCCAATGTGGATTTATTCAGCGGACTCATTCCTTAGATCAAAGAGATACCGGCAACTAACTCTCCATCAAAGTACATCTGAAGGTAATGTTTGAATATAATAAAATCTTAAGGAGACACCTTAGATAAGAGATATGCTTATCCATTTACTGTTGATACGTACAATATAAACTTAGTATGTCCAGGTATGCAGTGCTATGCACATTTAAAAATGTTCAGTGATTGGTACTATGATTACAATGTACATAGGCAATCAGATGTCAGATCAACTTAATCACTCAATGACACCATTGACCTCAAAAACTTCATTTTATAATGTGGTACCCTTGGAATTTGCAAGAATAAGGGTGTGGCATTATAGCTGCAAGAATAAGGGTGTGGCATTATAGCTGCAAGAATAAGGGTGTGACATTATAGCTGATTTGGCCAACCAAGTGGCTGGTGGGAGTGGTTATATTTATATTTTGACTGTCTTTGGAGATTCTTACTCTAATAAAACATTCACACAGTCATACTGCCTTTCTTTTTTATACCATTGTAATACAGTAGAGGGAGAAAAGCGGTATCTAAAACACTCTGAACACCCACCTTAATTATGTTGATTTGCTACTATCAAAGTTTTGCCTATTGTATAAATTAAGCAGTCGATACCTATCATCTTATATTGCGTGTATATTCTCTATTGTAAATAATATGACTTAACTTTATTAAAGGTTCTCCACTGGGTCAGCGAAAACCGGAGATGACTCCTAAAATGGATCGTTTGATTGACAAGAGGTCTTCTAGCTATCATGAAATGGCAGATGTTTGCTTGAAAACTGTTGGAACTGAAAAGAAATTGTTTAACACAAGTCCCGGTATGATAAATGAAATTATCATTATTAGGGCTGGGACAATATTCAGATATTCATTAGAATCATTACACTAAACCATTGTTTGAACATTCATTTTTATTACTAAAGAGTTCATGACGAATTTGGCAAGCCATGTTAGTGTGATTCACCAATCCGAATTACAATTATTATTTCATTGCTGCTGTGTACAATTTTGTAGTTGTTCATACTGCTTTGCCAATGATGCTGTTATCTTGTATGAAATTTTTGGTACTAAAGAATGTTCAATTACATGTATGTATATATTGCTTTTTGTCCCAGACCTAATTGTTATCAATTGATACATATGTGTAGTTTTTCTCATTAAAATGCATACCCGTGTTGTCCGTAGGTGACTCTGCCATTGGTTTAGTTCCTCATGATCAACGTGGTAAAGTGATTCATGATGAAAAACCTTTCTTCCTCAAGTACAGTGAATTAGCTAAAAGGAAACCAAATAGTAAGTGGTGTTAAAAGTCTTAGACAAACTTTCCGCCTTCAAAATAGCATTAATTCCACAAAATTTTGGATCACATGATACATACCATAACCAACCATATGTATATGCATGAGCAGATGAAGGGAAGACCCATAACATCATTTGTGACTATTTATATAATTCACATATCAAATTAGACTCAGAACAAGTTGATGTATTGCCATCTAAAAATCAGGCATTGTGCAATGTTAATCAACTGTATTGTAATAGTAATTAATGACATCACGGGTAAGTCACGTGAGCAAAGATTCATCACTAAGGAACATATAGCAACGCATACAAATTTAATTCTTTTGGCTTTATACTCCAGTACTTTAGTGATAAAACTTTTAAAAGTAGTATAAAGCCGAAATTCTTACTGTAACACTATAGGCCAGTCTTTTAAAAGCTCCGCAACCTGCACGGCACACCCACTTTAAAACTGAAGCACTCCGTCTTGTTAGTAATGTACAACTGGTTAACAGCTTTTACTATGAAATAAATGGCTAACACTGCATTACATTGCTCTTCTTTAGCAGTAACTCATGACACATTTCGTTACTAAGGCCCCGCCCATCAGTAATATTGACATAGTCTTGCATGGCCAGACCGCTATTTCTGCGCAGGACGTTTATCGCTTGCAGTATAAGCGCCCACTGCAGAGAAGGGTCTGGTACAGTTCACAGTGGCAACTTGTTCTTGTAGGGTGTCAAATTGTTTTACGTCACTGAAACCATGCATTCAATTCATGTGTTTTACACATGCACGCCCCTTGTGTAAGATACGTGAATTGAATTCTTTGAAATGCATGGCTTCAGTGACATAAAGCAATTTGACACCCTACAATTTCCGTAGGTGTCAAGAACAAGTTGCCACTGTGAACTGTACCAGACCCTTCTCTGCAGCGGGTGCTTATACTGCAAGCGATAAATGCCCTGCGCAGAAATAGCGGTCTGGCCATGCGAGACTAATATCGATAGCAAGTGTCATAAAGAAACTGAAAACTGAAAAGCAATAGGACTCATTTGATTGGTTATTCAGGCTTCATTTCACGTGAATGGTTTTTAATAGCCTAGGGAGCAGACACACACAGATACAAAAATAAACAAATTTCAAGTACCCAGGTTATAATTGAGTTATGTAGATACATCATGTGAACCTCTAATGCATTGCTTAATACTACAATGGTAGGACAATAAATCTTGTGTGTTCGTTGTTGAGCATTACTTAATCATTTCCAATTTGTCCCAACACACATACTTACACGTCTATAATTATACAGGTAAGGACTCATGACATACGTAAATAATTCTTACACTGGTGACTAGCTCTGAGTGGCACAATGCCTAAATTTCTTTGTTGCTTCACTTTTAAGTACATATATGTATGATTTGTATTGTTATTGTGTTGAAGGAAATTATTTTTCTAGTGGTAGATAGGTAGTTCTGTTTTGTATACAGCAACTTTATCGTGTGATGTTGTATTTTATAGTTTCTGCAGTATTTAAGAAATACAGCAGCGTTCTGTTGGATAATTTTCCTGAAAACTACATGGCATCTTTAGAAATCATGTTCCAAAACTGTCCAACTATAGTTCCCAGCAAAGTAGTTGAAGAGATCACCACTCCAACATCGTACATAGCTGTAAATGAGCGAATTTTTGATTTGCTGCTTTATAATATACTAGTGTCAAAGACCCAAGAATGCACAATTGATTATGTTATCATCCTCAAGAAGATTGTTAAAGATTTTAACAAAAATGCAGTTCTGATAAAATTTGATAATGGTATGTTAATGTGATATAATGTCACATAGGGGGAAATATTGAATTTGCCGGTTTGGTGGGTTTTGAGGAAACTGCAAAGTTATTCAGCCAATCATTCACATTTGTACCAACTCTAAACACATGCAATATTATAACCATATCATCCAATATATCTGATAGCAGTTTTCAGTGTACAGGTTCTTATTGTTACGTACTTGACTCATTGTTATGACTGTATACGTTATTTTTCATTGTAATAATTTCAGCATGTCAGGTTTTATAAAATGACAATTCAAATTGATCCTTTTAGAGTTGACGTATGCAATTGCTCAGGATGCTAATGTCACAAGATTACATCATGGTGACAATAGTGCAAGGACAAGGTATTCTGATTTCAGAGGTATGTTTATAATCTTTACAACAATAATCTGTTTATAACAAGTTTTAACTTAATAAATTATAATATATGCATAGTAATTTAACAACGTGCAATTAATACTAAAATTATTTCATCAAATTCTAGGGCTTATAAAATTAGTTGATATAATGCTGTGTCTTAGAAGGGCAAAACTGGTACTATATAGTGAGGAATTTAGTGAATTCATAATGTTTTATTTCACTAGTGCACATGCAGTAATACAGAGGCTTATGGGAAAATATGTAATGGCCAGTCGATCATCAAACTGAAATAAATGGCCCCCACCTTCTAGTAGATCAAATTTACTTGGGTTTCAAGCCAAAAATGAGATGTATCAAATGCTGGGTTTATGCAACCTTTTCGTTTTTTTTCTGCAGGTGGTCCAGATCACTCACACCAGTGGGTTGATAATGCTCTGTACCAGTCTACGCCAATCACCCCTGTGCAAAAAATTGAAGAAATGTCTGATTTAATTTTTAGTGAGCCTAACAATCTTGACAAACTGAAACCTAAAAGTTAGTGCGTGCATGTACGTACGTATGTATGTATGTATGTATGTATGTATGTATGTATGTATGTATGTATGTATGTATGTATGTATGTATGTATGTATATTGTGTGTGTGTTGTGTACGTGTTTGTGTGTGTGTATGTTTGTGTGTATGTATGTTTGTGTGTGTGTATGTTTGTGTGTGCGTGTTGATGTATGTGTGTGCATGGATGCATGCGTGGTATGCATGAGTGTGTGCGTACAGAGTGCATTGTGTTATGTACGTACACATGCTGAATCAAATATCCTTACATAGATGTATGCATCATGTAGCGTACATTCATGTTTCAAATGTTCAAAAGCCTTCGACAAAATGTTGTTTTTGCAACACAGTATAATAATTCAAATCCACTACATTTTATACTTTAATGTATGCATACACATACATACATACATACATACATACATACATACATACATACATACATACATACATACATACATACATACATACATACATACATACATACATACATACATACATACATACATACATACATACATACATACATACATACATACATACATACATACATACATACATACATACATACATACATACATACATACATACATACATACATACATACACACACACACACACGTACGTACGTACTAGGTCAATCCGTACCTTACTTGATGATGTCATGAAAGATTTGGTTAGTGATGCATTCTTAGTGAAGACGCATCTTCTGTTACAGGTATGGTTATTCCCTGAAAGGGCTGAAATGCCAAAAAAGTAGATATTAATTACCTGTATTTAAATACGTATCAGTATTGGCCATGCATGTTAACCCTTATGTATTTAAATATACTAGGGCTGGATTACTATAGTTATGTACTATTTACTATCATGATAATAGTGAAGTTGATGTTTGAATTGATTTTTCCACTTTAGAGTAAACCATATTTTATGCAAACATTGAGACTCTAAATGTCAAGGCCGTCGGAAGCGGTGAGGCAGCCTGGCCTCACCAGTTTTAGGCCTAATATTTCCGTACTGACCTTTTTTTAATTTTCGAGTCATAAATATCTAACAGTAGCTACAATGTATATTTTCTGCCAATGCTGAACAATGCCATAAGTTTGTTCATAACTCAGTAAGTAGCGCACATTATTTTAACAAAACATGATGTTTGAAATTTCTCTTGTGTTCTTTACTTAGTTACTTAGTTACTTACCTTAATCCCCCGGTTTATTTTATTTACAGCGGTTGCAGTCATCAAAAAATATTATGTTGTCCTATTAAAGAATTTTCCCAAGGATCACATGGTATCATTAGAAAGGTACTCGAGTATCCACAAAATGTCAGACTGTTCAGTTGATCAGATTATTGCTGCTGATAATCCTGACCAAGCCAACAGACGTCTATTTGGCTACATGACTTATGTGATTTTGCCTGACCATGATGATTCACTGTTCACTTTTTGCAGCAATCTGGAGATTGTGATAGGAAATCATAAAATGCTGAATGTAATTGAACAGTTACGAAATGGTTAGTTTTTTTGAATGTACAATTGCTTATATAATTTGATGATGCACTGATTTTAATGATTTTAATGATTAGCTACATCGAAACATTTGATTGGTCTGTTCTAATAAAGCAGTCACTGGTAGTCAATGACTGCACTATTAGAAAGTATTGATGTTTCATTATTAAATTTAAATCCACACAGGTCTATAAGATTTGCTAAATTCACCTGAAGGTGCATATATGGTGCCCCTAACTGTCTTGCTATTTTATGAAGTCATACAGTTTATGATTCAATTCAAATGCATTTTAATACTCACCATACATTATATATAACATGCAAAGGGGGAAGGAAGCGTACTTAAGAGTAAAATGGTTAGTGCTTATAATCAAACTGTAAGTGGTTACCAATTGTTACAGTGATTTGGCACAATATATAATCAACTATTATGAAATTTTTATAACCAAATCTTGTTATCACGATCGTCTGAAACACTGTAAACAGATAGGTGTGTAGTGGACAAATGTGGCTATGCATATTTCAATTTGTAGGATGGCAATTATTCCAAAGCTGGAAAGCCTTTACTACAATTGAATGGTTTCCTTATCTAGACTTTAATAGTGACATGTGTACAGTATACACACAGGTGTACTGCTTGACTGCCACATAATATTATCATTGTTATAATATCATGAAGAAATCATATCAATAGGGACTCAAAAGCCTAGTCTTAAATACGTACTTTACTACACAAATACCACAATCACCTTTATAACTCAAGCACTTCATCATCTTATATTGATGCACAACTACTAAAATGCCACTTACTATGAAACGAATGACTAATAGCATTTATATTAGCGTAGTCCTTTTAGAAAGATTGTCAAGTCCTTTAGGAAGATTGTCATGATCAGCACAATAATATTAACTGGGTATATCTAAAACTGTTAAATAAGTGCTGTTTATACTTAACTCAATGTATATTATATATAGGCTATAAATATCAACCCCTCCATATACTTAAATGTGACTAGCTCTGCAAGAACCCTACATGTTTTCATGCAAGTTTTGACCCATTTTTAGAACTTTAAAATGTCATAACTCTTTAATCTTTTCTTGTAATGTTGTAGAAATTTGCATACTTGTTGCAAATATCAGGCTATTGTTGTGAGGCTATGTAGAATACACAAACACGAAGGGTTTTCACGCGTGCACACGCACACACATCACTGTGTAATTTTACAATGTACATTGTTTTATAGATTTGATTGAAGCTATTTTTGAAGATGTGAGCAATCCTAGTGAATCAATGTCACACAGTGTTCCTCGGGTAGAGTCACATCAGTCATCATCACAACAGGCATTACCATCACGACAATCATCATCATCATCACAACTACAATCACTGTCACCACACCATTCACTGTCATCACATCACTCACTTGTGTCACAGCAACCATTATTACCCCAGCAGTCCTTTGATGACATGCCACCATCACTGATTGGTGAAGATCCTGATGGTAAATACCTGTATGTATCATACAGTGCTCAAAGTAACAGCCAGAAATCAGACATTGTCCAGACATTGGTCAGACATGTCTGGACATTGCAATGTCAGACGTGTCCGGACCTGGGATTCTTTTGTAGTAGAAATGTATATAATTTGTAAAATGTTTGGACAATTTCTATCCACTGTTTTGAGCACTGGTACATATATGAATTCACAGTGCAATGTTACTGTATGTTATACTCACTGTGCAGGTACTGTTTCATAGTTTTGTGGACTATCTTTGTTAGTAAAATCTGATATGTACGTAACTGAAATTGTCTATAGAATAAAAATTTATGACACTACCATGGAATTTAATTACTCTGCATACTTTTATAAGGGAACATGCTTATAATTAACATTTGTTTTTATACTGGTAAAATGTATGCTAAACAAAAACACCCTGGGTGTGAAACAAGTTGATGTTCTACCATCTAAAAACCGTAAGTTAAACCACTGTTAATCAACTGCTATTCAGTGTATTGTAAAAGTAATTAATGACATCACGAGTAAGTCATGTGAGCAAAGACTCATCACTAAGGGGCACATAGCAACACATACAAATTTAATTCTTTTGTACCGGCTTTATACTCCAGTGCTTTAGTGATAAATCTTTTTAAAAGTAGTACAAAGTTGTTTTAAGCCGAAATTCTGACTGTAACACTATAGGCTAGTCTTGTATTATAAGCTCTGCAACCCGCACGGCACGCCCACTTTCAAAACTGAAAGGCTCTGTCTTGTTAGTAATGTACAGCTGTTCAAACGGCTTTTACTATGTAATGAATGGCTAACACTGCATTACCTTGTTTTTATTCGGCAGTAACTCATGATGTGCTTCATTACTAAGGCTCTGCCCATCAGTAATATTGATAGCAAGTGTCATAGAAAAGCAGTAGAACTTATTTGATTGGTTATTCAGGCTTCATTTCACGTGAATGGTTTTTAATAGCCTGGGGGCGGACACACACACACACACACACACACACACACACACACATACCGACTTTTTCACGAAAATGATTTCAAGAAACCAGGCACACGCCTGGTTTAAAAAGTGTGAGGCTGATCAGAAGCAGCATTGCAAATAGCTATTTGTGACCAAAAACTTTGATATCAGTTGAGGCCAAGAAGTTACTTATCAGAAACCTTTTTAACTCCTTGAATGACATACAATAATTTATAGCATATTTTCACAAGTATGTTTGGCTTTGTCACTTGGCCACCTACCTGCTGCTTCTGATTGGCCTCGCACCTTTTTTATACCAAGAGTGTTTTTGTTTAGCATATCACTACTTTTTGGAAGTATACAGATGTTATAATTGTTATCACTAGCAAGCAGCAGAGAAGTACTGCATGGGCATACCCTATAACTTTTACTTGCTTAGCACACATTATTGTAAATTAAAAACTTTGAAGCTTAATTTTGAAAACCTCAGGCCCATAATTTTTTTAAACTTTTCACTACAGAGTGATACATCAATATAGATTGTGTATCTGAAAGTTTATGCAAATCATTTGAAGGGGGTCCAAGTTATGGCAACTATCAACCTGCAGTGTAATAGCCCTTCTCAAATACATTCAAGTGTTTACTTCAGGCTGATAATAGTATGACAGGTGGGAGAAGTGCTGATACAAATTTGGCTGAAATCCATGAAGAAATGAGTGAGTTATTAGACAAGCTATTGAATGTACAAAAAGAGAGTTTGAAAAAAACTTCCTGGGTTCACGCAAGCTCCTGCAAGCCTACGAAAAAGTGTGTGATGAAAATGAAAGAAAAATAGAAAAAATGATTACCGCGTAAAAATTTTTGTGGTGAAAGGAAGGACTTTGTAAGGCTGTATCAGAAACTGGCTGAACCGATTTCGATGAACTTCAGGTTATTGATTCTTCAAACAATGAAGGTACTAATTCTCTAGTAAATGGGCGAATCGGGTGGGAAAGGATGGTTTGTTGTGCGTAGTCGCACAACGGGTACCATAAAACTCACAATGGCTGGTACTTAGGAATGGTGGCACCGATTTCCTCCATTCTCGGTTTATTGATTCTATATAGTAAGAATGTTGTGGGTCGGTAATAACTAAGCGATAGCTTTAATGGCGGCTTAGCTAGAGTGTTTGCAAGTTTGAGTGCGGTGCTACGTGTAAATAACTCACTCAGTGGTCGTGTTGCTGTGCTTTTTCTTGGCCTCGCGACTCACTATCATGAGTCTTGATGAGGCCAATCAGAAGCAGCATTGTTAATGGTTATAAGCAATCAAAAAGTTTGATGTGAGGTAAGGCCAAGAAGTAAAATCCTTTTGACTTGAAAGTTATATAATGGTTTACAGGGCATTTTCACAACTATGATTGGCTTTGTCACTTGGCCACCATTTTGTACCATTATCTTTTAAACCAATCGTAGTTGTGTAAACTACCATATAGCAGGAAAGTTTGGCGGGAGAAAAGTTTGGCGAATCGTCTGTGATTCGCACTAAAACCATCCAAATTTTTACTTATAATTATTACCTTATGGCTGAATCTATGCATTCGCCAAACTTTTCCTTGCCAAATGCTCATAACCAGTGAATTCGCCAAACTTTCTTGCCGCTAAACTTTCCCACTATACGGTATGTCATTCAAATTATAAACAAGCAAAAGTCTTGTTTAAGTTTAAACTTTCCCTATAGATTTCTTGTCCTTGCTTGATATCAAAGTTCTTAGTTTTTAGTTGCTTACAATGCTGTTTCTGATTGGCCTCATACTGTTTTACAGTCAGGCTGTTTTTGTTTAGTATAAATGTACTGATTATGTACTCATGTTAAAAGCAGTGATATAAAGAATACTGCCTGACAGGATTCAAAATTATAGCCACACCATGTGTATATGCTACAGCTTTCAGTGCAATAGTACACTACTGGCACTGGTAGGTATTAGCTGTACATATAGCAATTGTCAAAATTATAAGGGTGAAAGAAAAATTTACCTGACAACACATCTCTAGGCAGGGTCTCAGTCTTAGAGAGGTAGGAAGTGAGAAATATAGGTAATTCGTCACCATCCTGAAGCATCTCCTGAGATGAAAGCTTTGATATCCTAACTAGCCTTTCACTAATACCTTGTGGACTGATATAGTTACTCTTGACTGGAATGAGTTATAGATTAACGTATGTGTGTTAGCAACATATGTAACACGAAATTCCATTTATTCAATACACTTGGAAACGAATCAATTCGCCTTGCTTGAGTGTGTTTACAGGTAAAAACTTTTCATTTTATAATGAAAAGGCTTTGTTTTGTAATTATATGCTTACTAGCAAATGTACCTGCCCTGTCGTGCAGGTGTAGCAAATGCATGCTATGCATGGTAGCTATAGGACATAATGGAACTCCCTATAGTCTCCTAATTTAGCTTAACTACATCACAGTACTTAGTCTCCTATGCCCATGTATGTACCTATATAGTCTACCTATAGTCTCCAATGCCTACTTGTGTATATAGTCTCCCATGCCTGCCAGGTTTCCTTTGCCTATGTAGTTGCATACTTATACCTATAGCATCTTGTGTCTCTGGTCTACTTAGCATGCCTGGCCTATAGCTACTTAGTATCTTCTTGCCCTAAGCTGAGGCATACGTAGTTACATAGTTAGCTATGCATGCCAGTCTCCTATGTGTATAGCTATAGTCTCTTACACTTGCAGGTTTATCTAGTCTCAGTCGTATGTCTACCTAGTCTTCTAAGCCCTGCTACCTTCGAACAATCTTTGATTTTCAATAGCTACCAAATGTTCGAATCTTTAAATGCGCACACAATGGATACTTAATGCATCAATTCACATGACAGTTCAAAATAAGTAGACAAAGTAGCTGAAAGATACATGTACCACCATGGTTCATGTAAAATAAAATTTAAAGATTTATTCATATAATGTTGGGCATTAAATAGATAAACGTATTTCAAATGTCAAAATTTAGAGTCTATATACCTATAAGCTATAGTCTCTTATGCCTGTTGGCTATGTCTGTCTAGTTACCACATAGTCAGCATTGTTTACTTATGACACCTACCTAGTCTCCAATGCCTATAGGTCTTCTGAACACCTATACCTATAGTCTCCTACACCTATGTAGCTACCTGGTCTCCTATGGCTAGCTACCTGGCTTCCCATACTTAGTGTATGCTTTGCCTGCCTGGCCTATATATTTAGTATCTTGAGCTTACCATTTTAGTCTCTTAAACCAAGGCATACATAGTCTGCTATATGCATACAGTCTCTTCTATATGTGTATAGCTAGTCTCCTATTATAGCTACACACGCATGTTTCTCAAGTCTTAGTCATATGTCTACCTATAGTCTTCTCAGCCCTGCTAGTGTACCTAAGCTAGCCTCTTATGTCTGTTGGCTATGTCTGTCTAGTTAACGTTACCACATAGCTAGCATTGTTTACTTATAACACCTTGTAAAATTGTATAGCCCAGCCTAGGGCTTGTCTGTTTACACTGAGGTTTCTTTGTTTATTAACATCTTGTGGTAGGCTGTACCAACTTAATCTATTGGTTAGGCCAACTGCTGTATATATATAACGCTAGCTATATAGTGCTGGTGCAGACAAACTGCATTCCCGGCTGCTCGTGCCGACTTCACTCAACCGAAGATGGAGCCATCAATGCAATTTCGAAGCTGATGGACATGCCCACTTATCGAGTAACAATGTTTAACTACAGTACCTTGTAGCTACATGTAGGCCTGCTGCTACTGAGGCTTTAGACGTTCAAAGTAAGTGACTTTCTGGCTATTCCAGTTGCAGTAGATATGCTGGCGCTGGGTAATTAGCTATGGCACTTGCCAACATTAAACGTGAGCACAATTTAGTCTCCACGCATGCCTGTAGAAAAACAGTCATAACTCTGCGACCATATCGTCGGCTTCCAGTTTGGATTATTTTATTTAACGCAACTGAAAGCGATGGAGAAAATGACCTATTACGCATTCAGGTCGATCGACTACAGCACTTATAAGTTTATAAACACAAACTCCATGAAGCTTAAGACCAAAACTAACCATAAACCAAGTCTGGAGTTGATCCATGCAGATATGACAGAGTTATCGACGTGACGTGAAAAAATGCAGACAGACGGACAGACGGCTTTTCAGCTTTATATAATAGAATAGATTAGGCAAGCTTTAATAATTCATTTTAAATTGGCTATTTTGTGTGTTTTTATAACGGCACATGTACCGCAATGGTAGCTATCATACTATTTAAGTGAATTCCCTGGTACATTCATAATGCACATCAATCCATTCAGTAGAGCAAGGTGAATCTTTTAAGCCATATTCCAAGGCCATAGAATGTAGGAGTCGGTTGTAACGTGTGATTTTCTTGGTTGTTGTAAACATTTTCTTATCTTACACACGCAAGCTCTCTAACAAGCCAGTAAAAATGGGCTCACAATTCCTATTGTGTTGGTCTGTTTAGCTTAATTCTTACATAAATTGATTCGCTGTAGCATAACAAGTCCTTTAAACTTTATTTCAATTGACAAGGAGGCCTTTTGTGGGGCTATTTCTAACTGTATGTGTTTTCGGCATTAACAGGCATTTCGTGTGTTTTTACATGTCATTACAAAAGAGGCTGTAACTTTTGTATGCTAGCTCACACAGATTGATTTCAAAAACCATTTTATTCTATATAGAACAGCAATTCATTTAAAGTGGCGGTAGGTGCTACAGATAGTTCACTACAAGGTGCAATATACATTTTCTTAATCCAGAATGACGTCATTTTGGGATATCTTGATCAGCAAGTGAAGGGTCTTTTGCCACCATCTTTTATCATTTTTCAAGACCTTTAAGTTGGTTACCTAAAGGATTCTTTATACTTGGTTATGTAGTTTTTATAACCCAAGAATTTTTAGTTGTTAAGAAATTAAATTACAGTGGAGTGTCGATCTAATTGAGAGGAAGTTTGTTCATATAACCGAGGTCAAACGCTTTTGATTTGAACATCCATACACTACAATACTACATGTATTAAGTTTAGTTCCACACAAAAACCCATCATTCCTCAGAATCATGATTCAACAGCAATTCAAAATATCATTATTTAACAACAATTCAAAACACTCTAATAAAACACGCCTTATGACATACTCTCTATATATAATAGAACAATCATATGGCTGGTAACTGAAATTTTTATGTTGGGATTATAGATTTTTGACTGTGATAGTGATTGCATCATAGATGCATGCCTGTACATTTTCTTGTCTTCCTACTCACTACATGTTGTTATACGTATTTAGCAATAATAGATCACCTATTAGCTACTGTTATAGCTATAATCTCATAATGTATTTCTTATTTGCAGATATTATTTTTAATCTGAGCTATGAATTGATGACAAGTTTGCCTGAAGATTTTAAGAAAACAGTAGATTGTTTAAGGCAGCATTTTACTGATGACGAAGTCAATGACATATTGTCAGCTTCAGATTATTTGACTGGCAATCGAAGAATTATAACGACTTTAATGAATCATGCAAAAGGCAAAGAGGGCTTTTTAAAATTATGCGATATTTTAGAGTCAATTGAAAATGCACCCCATATGCGTGCCATTATTAAAGCATTCAAGAAAAGTGAGTTTTATGAATTGGGTAGCCTGTAATTATGTGAAATATACATATGTAGCTATGGACGAAAGTAAGTTACATGTTACAAGCTGATATATTGTTTGTGACATTTAGGTATCTTTTATTGCAAGGTACATACGTATATACTAGATTGTTTTCATTATAATGCATTTACAGGAGGACCATTCAGTGTTTCTGCTATAGTAGAATATTTAAAATTGAAATCAAAATAATTATTTAGAAAGTTAGTAGGGATTGATCTCTCAGTGTTACAAAAAAGCAAGGAATAAGATTTTGGCATGAGAGAACACTGGCATCAGATAATTTATAAAAGTTTAACCTCTACTTTATGTATATATACTGTATAGCTATGGGAAGTTATTTTCGCGTTTTGAATGAAATTGGGTCAAGCCAGATATTTTCAAGGAAGAAAAATTTGCGACTGACGTTGATCATCATAGTCAATTATTGCATGTGTGTTACGTCATTGCCTGCATGAGTCTACGCAATGTAAATAGATTGTGTAATCACTAGCTACATTACCAAATAGGATTGTATTCACTAAATTGAGGGCACGCGGGCTCACATGGGTGCCAGACGGCTTTTTCGCGCAAGGGCGTTATCCCCTGTGACTGGCGCTTATAAGTTACACACTGATAATATTCACGATCTGTTTAGCTGATGGAACAATGGCAGAAGGTTCTGATGACACAGTTAATTCACATGATTTTTGTGAGTTAGCTTACATTCACAAAAAACACGAAAATTAAATCCCCGTGGGGTAACTGGCTATACAGTAGGTTAGTAACCCAGCTTGAAGATCTTTATGGATTTGGAAACTGATTTAGAAACTAAGGTGAAGTCGAGGTTTTTAAACCATGAAGATCCGAGGGTTGGGTTGCTAACCTACTTAGAATATGGCTGGTTAGCTAATTTGTCAGTGTCATGATATTAATATAAAGGCTTGTTAGGATTGATTGTGGCTTTTTAATATTATAGCTATCTGAAATGGCTGGCTACCCATTCACCCACCCACCAGCGCCCCATTAGAATCTTGTGAGGATTGATTGTTATACATAGCACTGAGAGATCAATTCCTAAAATTTCATATTTTTTTATTTACTTTTTGTAGTATGTATATATACTTGTATAGCGTAAGCCATGAATTATTGATACAACAAATACAGTGCATCAAACAAATAAGTTCGTATGCGCGAAATGGTTATGTAAGACTTCTCTAACTCATTGTTGGCAATAAGCAGCACAGATCCTATCTTAGTGTTTTAGCAAGCATTTTATAACATTGGTCACCTCTTGACTGCTGATGATTCCATATAGCATCCCGGTAACAAAACTCACCTGTATATAATCATCTCTATAGATGCAATTGTGCGTTTCAGTAGCCAGTACGCTTGTTGTAGAAGGGTCATGCCTCTCTGGGGAAGTTTACTAGGATAACCGGGTGATTCGTGGATTATTGCATGATTGCATGAATCACACCTGATAAAACTTCCCAATAGAGAAAAGTTATAGTGATACATAAGTTGGTTAACGAATATAAAAATGTATTATAAATGAACTGGATATAAAAGTTGGGTTTCTTTCATCATCGTATGATGAACATAAGTGTGCATACACATACGTATCACTATCCTTTGTTTGAAAGTGGAACAAAATGTTTGTATTGAAAGAGTAACAGTAAAATTGATTTTTATTGCTACAATAATATATGTACTACTAAACTGATATTCAATATATAGAAAATAGGGTGAAGTCAAGGGGTAATAAATACTAGTTAAAGTACGGCGGCGAGTGCAATACAGGAAATATAGCACGAGGAAGTGGTTGAGAGGATAATAGCACGAGGCGTAGCCAAGTGCTATATTAGCCTCGAGACCACGCCCAAGTGATATGGTATTTTTCCTGTAGTGCACGAGCGTAAGCCGGACTTTAACTGGTTTATTGTATGATATCCGGAATTCAAATTTTACAATGGAAAGATGTTGGTAATATTGTTAGTCCTAGTGTGCATCTATGGCAACGTTCAAATGTACAATAGCCGCGATAAGTACTAGGAGCTGGCAAAGAATCGACAGGTTTCAATTAAAATCGTTTAGCTCACTGAGAGTGGTAAGTTGTAACTCTTAAAGTTATGCTCGCACTTTGTAAATGGTTTAGAGATCTTGGCATCGTTTATTAGTATGCTGCTATCTTATCAATATCTAAGCCGGAAAATTACTTACCTGATGGCCTCACATAGTTAACCAGCACTGTGACGAATCACCATGCGCTTATTGCTGTTGTTCAGTGAACAATCACTTTGCTATTATGCTAGGACTTGCAATATTAATAGCTTGTTTACAGCTCCATGTACATATTTGTGTAGATGTTAACATGGGTAGGTGTTAACAAAAAATTATCCTGACAGGAATGCTGTCTGGGTGTGTGGCACAAGTGTGCTTTATTGAAATCAAGGAAAATATAGCAGTTAACTTTGAACTTAGATGGCTTCATACAATAAATAGCTATTATAAGCAAAAAATGATGTTAAGAATTTGTCTCTACACCATTCTTGTAAGTAGCTAATTTAAAATAACAAGTATGATCAAGAGTTATATAGAGGAGAGTATCCTACTCCCATATACCCCTGTAGAAACGTGTAGCGTAAAGTTATGACATAACATTTCTGAATTTATCCATTTCTTCCTGTATAACAAGTGACGTCAACAACTGAACATGGTATTGTTAAAAATCGATTATGCTCGATGGTTTAGTGCACAACTTAAAGGGAGGGAGACATGGAAAAAAAGTTTTTTTGTTTCATTCATCATTATGTTAACTGAATGGTAAGAATACCCATTACACATTTTTTAAATTTTTTATTTCACGTTTTAACCATAAAACAAGCGATTGAAAGTATTTCCGGTTACTGCAACACGTCATCAAGGAAGTCAGGGTCTGACATCACAAGAGGTACGGATTGTACAGAAAAGATGGGCAAAATGCTAATCTTGTGCTAGTTTCATTAACAGTCTAATCGCTATCCTTTCATAAAGCTTAGTTATACAGAGCCACTATAATGATACATTACCAGGTCCATCAAATGTGCTGCAAAAACAGTTCTGCCAACTTTTATCGCGACTCGATGGCAAAACTAACACTGCCAACTTTACTGTTTCTTTCGCTTTGAAAGTTTATACTGGAAGTATGGATGTATAAATGCATAAGAAAGACAGTTTCAGCATTGAGAAACATCATTTCAAGCCTATAGGGCGATTCTACAAGGACAAGCTGAGGGGGCGAATCGCTTCAACTGAGAGGCACAATGACACGGCATTGGCCTATGAATGCTTCTTCCTGCTATTACTCAGCAAAGGACTTGTCTTATTAGTGATATTTGCTTGTATAAACTCTAGCAGAATAATTCTTGAGCCGTTCCAATTGATTCATAACAGCCGAGCATACTTGGTTCAGCGCTTCGCATCAGAGCGATCTGTTTGAGCCGAAATAAGATTTACTACTGGGTATTAATACTAGACTAACCTGTAGACACGCATCGTTAAACTATTTTGACAGTCAGTGTCTCGTTTCCAAAACTTGTTTCCAATGTAAATCCTATTGTGCTCCCTTGTGTGTTCAACTTGTGACGCAATATCGCAAAACGGAAGAAACCATGAAAATGCGATTTTTGGCATATTTTGACAGCTTATTTTACTACTTCAATGTATTTTTAAAATTTAAAAAATGTTGTTTTTGGTTTTAGCATTACCTAAGCTAAACATTGGTACAAAAAAATTAATATTAATTTTTCCATGTCCCCCTCCCTTTAAGTTCAGACTATCAGGCTAGTTATTTATATGGTTTGCACCACGAAACTAACCCAGTACTTACTTGAAAGAGAAACGCTGTAAGTCATTGCGTAGTATGAGTTTTTGTATTGTTACTATGGCGTCGTATGCACTAGCTCGTTGTTGCTACAGACATTTTTGGGGCTTCACAAACGTCATAACACAAGACCCAGTGTCGTTACGTCATAACTTTATGCTACACGTTTCTACAGGGGTATATGGGAGTAGGATACTCTCCTCTATATATATATATATATTATTAACTCTTGGTATGATATTATAGTAGAATTGAAAAGCATAGTGGTGTGACTGGTGTGTATTTTAAATTGCAGGATTTTTGTATGGTCAAGAGTACGCTGGTGTTACTACTAATCATACACCTGATAGTATTCCTCACAGCACTCACAGGTTAGACAATGACAAGTCCATGTCTGGCTCTCAAACAGAACAACAGAGGAGAGAAAAATGTAAACAGATAAGTAAACACATTATGCATGTGCTTGTGTGTTTACAGTGTGTGTGTGTGCGTGTGTGTGCATTGTGTGTGTACGTGTGTGTACATATATGTGTCCATGTGTGTATATGTGTGTGCGTGCGTATGTGTGCACGAGTGTGTGTGCATGTACAAGTGTGTGCATATGTATGCGTATAAATGTGTGAATATATGTAGGGTGGAGGGGAGGGAGAAGTTGTATTACTTGCAAACAGCATATAATATTATGCACCTTGAGCATCCCATTGATCATACAATTGCATGGCCATGAAATAAGTATGTATATCCATTATTAGCCAAGTGGTTTCTAAATTTTATTCATTTGCTATTTTGCTTGACTGCCTATGTACTAATAACAATCACGAATACAATAGAGGATATGCGCAACTTACGCGCCCTAAAATTTTTCATAAAAAAACAAAAAATGCTCAATGGTGAATGGGCTACCAAGCTCACACAAAATACTACCTGAGGAATAAGGAAAAGTTTAAGATGGCGATGCCAGGGCTTTTAGCAACAGGAAAGGTTATTATTACCAAAGAAATTGCAAAGAATGATCTTGTTGCTGCCACGAGATGCCCTGACCGGAAGTACCGAATAGCCCCAATTGGCCCTCGAGTTTCATACTTGTATGGCATCGTTGCCATGCCAGCGCCAGAACCGGTGAAATGAGCTGTAATACCAAATGTGACACTGGTGTTGTGGAATCTTAACTTTCTTGTTCATCGAATAGTTTTGCGAGTGAGGTCATTAGCCCATTCACTGTTGAGCAAAATTAAAATATTTAGGGCACATAAGTTGTGCATATCCTCTGTTGTAATAGCCTATACATACCTGTGAATGCTTGTATGTAT
The DNA here is from genome assembly GCA_963930835.1 of Spongia lamella. Taxonomy (NCBI): domain Eukaryota; kingdom Metazoa; phylum Porifera; class Demospongiae; order Dictyoceratida; family Spongiidae; genus Spongia; species Spongia lamella. The sequence continues at coordinate 2,216,612 of OZ005750.1, read as the reverse complement.
GTGCTTCATCCACATCATGCTTGTGTTGGTGTTTTATCATTTTTTATTTACATACAGTGATTGCAGTTATCAATAAGCACTATAGTGCTATATTGAAAAGCTTTCCGGTAGATTTCAATGTTGAAGAAACAAAAATGCTCTCTCATGGCCAGCGATCAATGTCTAAGTTCAATTCACAGATTACTAATGAAAGGATGTTTAACAAGCTTGTTAATGAAGTTGTATCACCAGATTATGAAAAGACACCAGTAGATTTTTGTTGTATGTTACTTATGCTAATTGGAGATGCACCTGCTGTAATGGAGTTACAAAAAGGTTAACTTGTTTTTGCTTTGTGTGTATGTACACCTGTATGTGTACTTACGTACGTACGTATGTATGTATGTATGTATGTATGTATTTATGTATGTATGTATGTATGTATGTATGTATGTATGTATGTATGTATGTATGTATGTATGTATGTATGTATGTATGTATGTATGTATGTATGTATGTATGTATGTATGTATGTATGTATGTATGTATGTATGTATGTATGTATGTATGTATGTATGTATGTATGTATGTATGTATGTATGTATGTATGTATGTATGTATGTATGTATGTATGTATGTATGTATGTATGTATGTATGTATGTATGTATGTATGTATGTATGTATGTATGTATGTATGTATGTATGTATGTATGTACGTATCATTAAGTACAGTAGTACTTAATAGTACGGATCACCATGAAAATGTATGGCTTCCAAAAAATGTAACAACCTTTTTAAAATCTGAACGTGAAAAACCAACAAATCTATTGGTACAACACCATAACTTTAGCCAAATGTTGTTAAATTGGCCTGCTAGCGAATTTTAAAAATTTTGAAAAACAGTAGATTTTTGTCTGCCAGCTGTCAACAGGGATCGACCTAGAGTCTGAACCACTGGGTGTATAGCCTTCATTCTTTAAAAATAAACATTATTTCCGTCGGCACGAACCTTTGCTATTCCGATAATTATACTACCTCAGTGTCTTAGCCTGTCCTTTGTTCTGTCTTATTCATTGATTGATCTTCCTCGACTGAAAGGTGATGAAATTTTACAAAGGTGTCAACATTCCATGCATGATGTTAACATGTAACAATAAACACCTTGGATAGGCGCATGCTTACTGATACAATGCATCCTGTTATCTGCAACGCGTAATGGAAGAAGTCTTTCCGTAGCCTTCTGTCTTGTCTTCCATAGCCAGACCAATTTATTTACATGCCAGCTGCTTATCAATGTTCTGATTGTAAGCACCAGATGTTAATTATAACATCAGGCACTTATAATCTGACATCGATGAACAACCTGGTAACTGTGTATTAAATTTAAAATGGTCTAGTATATGGATTTGACTAACAGCAAAAGAATGGGAATTAATTTTTTATCCATATCAAACCAGTAACAAAGCATTTTAAAAGACATGCTACTTTCACCAGTTTGGCTGATTTTTGAATGTACAGCCAAGTATAAATACCCGTGTCTTTATAACAAAACAACAGAGGAAGATAACAGCACCAAACTTACATGGCTTACTTGGCATAATATCCCTTACATTCTGAAAAAGTATCTAAAGGATCCATCAAGCCTATAAGAAACTATGCCACAAAGTTTCCTGGCTGTCCGATAATTGCTACTAGGAAAAAGTACCAGCGTCCGATAATTGGTATGCATGTCCGATAATTGATTGCCTATACCCCGTATGCTTTTGCATGTCACGTAAAATCTAATTTGTCATAAAGATGAATATTGATTTCCAAATGATGGACTATTGATTGGTGAAAACTGGAAGTCAGTATGACGGATACTCGTCAAGTTACAGCAGTTAGTTGAAATATTGTCGATAACTGATCACTTATGCTATACATTAGCTACGTACAATATGGTTTGGTAAGGAAAAGTTTGGCGAATTGATGGATCTAGCCCAACAGTAACATAATTGTAATTGGCAAATCACACATGTATTGCGTAATTCATCAAACTTTTTCCATGCCAAACTTCCAGATATACAGTAGCAAGCAACAAATACAATGATGTTATCTGCATTTTCTTAAGTCATAATTATAATTATTTAAGACTAAACGATTAATTAGCACAACTACAGTTATTTAGAATTTTAAAAAGCAGTAACCATGGATTGCTAGCAAATAGTTAGCTATCACTCACCACCAAGCAGCATTGGCTACTGCATGTGTTTCCTCAACTATACAATTACACATATGTACATGCACACATTCTCTAGCATCTATGTGCCCTAGTTTGGCAGGCATAATTATAAACAATACACTATGCAGTCAAAGTGGGGATTAGATCTTGTAGAGGTGCTAGAGAATGCGTTTCATATGTACATATATGCTACTCAGTTGCAATTGTACGTACTTAATAATAATTTAAAATGGATTAGTGGTAATTCTTATTACTACAAATAAGCATCTCCTTGTATCTTGTAGATGTACTGGAACTACTAGATAGAAAAACTGCAATTAAGGCTATTGCTTCATTTCAGTATACACTGAGTTATAGGGACTCCGTTATGAAAGGTATGCAAGTGTATAACTTACATGTATGTATGGTATATATGTACATACCACTCAAATGCATATACACTTGTATCCCCAACAGCCACCACACACAAGTGTGTATTAGAAATTGGCATGCGACACTCTAAGTACTCGTGCGTACAAAGCCATTGTGTGATTCCTCATATGCATGTACTTTACGTGTAGTTGTGTACTTTATGTGAAGTATAAATTATGAGTCTTACAAGGTTCACAATTAGCTAACAGTTTGGTTTTTATTTGTTTAAGAATGATAAAAAAAATTCAATATTCAAAAGGTAAGTAGGGATTGAATTTAATAGTAAGGAAACAAGGAATAAGATTTTGGGACGAGAGAACATTCTGGCATGAGATAATTTATAAAAATTTAATCCCTACTTTTGGCAAACCTACTGAAGTGAGCCAAAAGTAAGGATTAAACTTTTATAAATTATCTCATGCCAGAATGTTCTCTCGTCCCAAAATCTTATTCCTTGTTTCCTTACTATTGAATTCAATCCCTACTTACCTTTTGAATATTGAATTTTTTTATCATTCTAGTTTGTTTGCTTTTTATACATGCTAAGCATTCATAATAATCTTTCATCAGGCACACAAAATGTTACAGGCGCTTACGTAATAATGATGCTTGTTTACAGGCGCTTGTTAACAACGCGCTTACATGGCAAAGCAGCTGTGTGATAGCAAATAACGCTCCAAAAAGGCTATAATCTTGAAGTTCACAATGTAATAAAGTACACGTAATAAGCAGAAGCCGTAACAGGCTATCGTCACCTTCAGTGAGATTCACACCTTGCTAAAGGAATATAGAAGAACAAGGAAGGGAATGAAGGATAAAAGGAATTGCCATGGCACAGTGGGTAAATCGTCTTCGAAACAACATTTTCGTAAATCCGCCGCCATTACCTTTATTGTGTGAAATTTCTGGAGCCCTACACCTAGCTCAACCAGGTCTTACGGCAGGCTGGCAGACGAAGTACAGGTGAATTTCAAAATTTTCAAAGTTGGCTGTAGGTCGAAATATTCGACTTGTTGCTTCGTTTAACCAAGGTACAGCATCATTACAGCCTTACCAATGCATTCCAGCCGCTTTTTTCGGGTAAAGCCTATTGCAAGGTTGATTTGTAAAGCAAGAAATTTTCTGGAAGCCATACGATTTCCCAACAATCCCTACTATTAAGTGCTACCGTACTTAATGATACGTATGTTGTGTAGTAGGTATCGACGGTTACACAGCACAAGCCCAACAACAGGAAATAACTCTTACTATAGAGCCTCAAAGTCTGTACAGACACCAATGCCACAGTTAAAGGGTACAGTGTGTCGGTATTGTTTAAAGCCGTTTAACTTCATTACGTAATAATACAAGCCACATAATATCTGCATAAGTAATAATAATATACAGTAGAGAAGAGAACAGATGAAGGTGCTAGTGATAATGCTGTTTTTCAATTTTACATTAGCATTTCAACATTTAGGGAGGTTTACTGTCCTTTGCTGACTACTATAGGGGTCATTAGCAGCACATGTAATGATGCTTCATCAAGCTCTTTCACCACACACTGCTCTCTATTATTTATCAAACGTTTTAAACTACTCAATGCTCACATTAGAAGCTGAAAAACACCTTGCTACAGCTTGTGCATGGCTGTAGGCCACTGTGAATGTTCCGCCATTTTGGCTGCATGCATTCATTAATTTAATAAATTTGTCAAGTTGCATGGCAGTTAAACGGCTTTGCAAGAAAACAATACCGACATAATGTCCTTTAAGTAACTGTTTCTACAATCTGGAAAAGAAAGTGTAGTCACCAATGCATATATCAATTGTTTAGTCACTCTTTAGCACAGGTGCTTATAACACAATCGATCATTTGCAAATATACTCTGGGAACAGGGATATATTATGATATATCCCATTTCCATGGTTACCAGTCAGTGATAAAGATTGCTTTATTTTAAATTCCTTATTTGGCAGTCATATTCCATTTTGGGCAATCACCTGGACTATACCTTTACTCCACTATAAATGTATTTATGATGTAACGGATATAGTCCAATTTGTGATTGTGGGTTTCAAAATTTTAGTTGGTTTGTTAGTTAAGTAAGTCAATGTGTCATGTACCACGGTAGTATATAATAATTATTAGTAGGAGCTTATGAGCCGCCAGCATGAAACTCTGTTCCATGAAAATCCATATTACGTCTTTCCTTATATGGAAAGTATTTAGCGATGGATTTGGATTGTGATAGCACCCAGCAGGCAGTGTAAGTTTCATGCTCCTTTGCCGCCTTTGGCAACTCGTAAGCTCCTGATATTAGTTCTAACAAGAGATTTGCCTGATATACGTATGTACATTGAGCGAGGCCTAAAAAGTGAGATGCATAAATGCTGGTTATGGGTATAACTTACATATAAGCACCTGATTTTTAGATGGTGAAATATCAACTCTTTTATATCATGTGTTTATTGTTGTTTCAGCTGCAAATCTAAGTACTGATTATCAAGATGACAAAAAGGAGCAAGAAATTTGTCTCAGTTCATTTGATGATTATTATGATCTTTTGTTAAAAGTTAACCCAAGATTTGCAAAAATCCAATTCATTCTGGCATTTAGATTTGAACACGGAGATCCACTGACTGGTAATCTATTGTTTCAGCACAATGAAATACAAATGGAAGTTTTGTTGGTAAATGTTAGAAGTTCAATTGGTACTTATGGGACTAACTGTTTCATTATGTTACTTGAGATTCTTTGTAATCAGGAGCCCTATAAAGAGATTGGATTTCACATGTTAGGTACATATAACACTTGTGTATGATACGTCTACATAATAAGCTTTTGTTATTGTATGAAAATGCATGTGTTGCATATAACGTTTTTTATTCTCAGATGTTTATCATGCAAGAGGTGGTCATCAAATACCAAGTGATTGTTATACTAGAACTGGTAAGTATAATGTGTTTGGTACATATGTTAGCCTTGTGAACTTTTACATTGATTTTTCCATCACTTAGGTAATCCCCTGCCAATAGAAGAATTAACAAGAAGGTTGGAGTATCATAGTAAACAGCTGCAGGCAGGTACGTAAATAATCTGTGTATACTTGTGTATTTATAAAATACGTGTATTTATAAATACACACATACAGTGGCAATGTTAATTACATGGTTTTGGTCCAGCCATTTTTCAAAATAGTCACTGTTTACCAGCCTGGATCCTTTGAAGTGTTACACAAATTCTTTCCTAACAAAATTGCAAATTTGTAACTACGTAGGTTGGTTTTCGGCTCAGACATCACAAATTTACACATTTACACATTGGTCAAAACTTGAGTAGGGATCAATTTCTTCTATTAATTTATTTGGTATAAAGGCTTTATGGTAGTACACACATATACACATATAGCTAAAAATGTGAATTTAAAAGTTGTATAATATGTTAAAGCTACTTTGGCACTCTTAATGACCTACGGTAGTTACCTACTAAACTTGCTTGTGACAATGATAAAATTCATTGAAACCCTTCATTGTCAGGTATGATTTTATAGTTTTTAAACCAGGCGCACGCCAGCTGCAGGCTGGCACGCGCCTGGTTTCTTGAAATTGTTTTCTTGCGGACGTCGGTATGTGTGTGTCCGCCCCCAGGCTATTAAAAGCCAATTCACGTGAAATGAAGGGTAAATAACCGGTTAAACAAGTTCTACTGCTTTTCAGCTTCTTTATATGACACTTACTGTCGATGGGCGTGGCCTTAGTAACGAAGCGCGTTGTGAGTTACTGTCGGAGAAGAGCAAGGTAATGCCGTGTTAGCCGTTCATTTCACAGTATAAAAGCCGTTTAACCAGCTGTACATCACTAACAAGACGGAGCACTTCAGTTTTAAAAGTTGGCGTGCCGTGTGGGTTGCAGAGCTTATAAAAGAAGACTAGCCTATAGTTTTACAGGAAGAATTTTGGCTTAAAACGACTTTATACTACTTTTTATCACTAAAGTACTGGAGTGTAAAGTTGACTGAACTAAATTTGTATGCGTTGTTATATGGGTCTGTGCTCACATGACTTACTAATGATGTCATTAATTAGCAGTTGATTAACTTACACAGCGCCTAGTTTTTAGATGGTAGAACATCAACTTGTTATGTATGTATATACGTATATAGGTTTACAATACCAGCCACCTAAACCTCTTCCAGAGTATTATATTCCTCGGCCCAATTTGCTCAATAGAATAGTGAAGGCTGTCATGGATAGTGACTCTGGATCCATTGATGTCGATTTAGCTTTTTTCAGCTTACCTGGATATGGAAAATCCACTCTTGTGAAGGCTCTCTGCTATCATGATGACATAATGCAATATTTTCTGGATGGCTTTTTATGGATTAAATTTAGTTATGCTACCATAAACCATTACAGCCAACTAAAAAAGATTTATTATCATTTAACTGCTATGAACTTTACTGGAGACCAGAGTTTGCTGATTGATAAACTTAAAACTTTAGTTGCTGATCATTTACAAAGGCTTCTTGTCATCTTTTATGATGTACACATACCTGACGACGTCATGCTTTACTTAGAAATTTTCAGAAATTGCAAAGTTATTTTGCTTAGTACTAAAGAGGAACTGTGTCACTTCATTCCAATTAAGCAAAAAATTGTACTGGATTGGCGAAATACTGACACTGTCATGTCTATAAAATTAGTAACCGCACAGGTAAACGGTTTTGAAAATATTAACAGTGAACTGTTTGCTCAGTTAAAAGGATTGGTGGAGGATATTTTCAACTGGCCTATTTTACTTCACATTGTTCACCATCAGCTGTTACTCTACTGCAATAAATACAAGTTGTCTCCCAGCAGTGCACTGCAAAAGGTTTTACAAAAATTAATGCCCACCAAAGGAAGTAAAGTTAACATTATAAATTCTGCAGAGCAAATCATTGAAGGCAGTTTGGAATTTTTAGAAAATAAAGACATCTGTTGTTTGAATGAGCTTTTGTATTCTGGTGGGTTAGAGGGTATAACCCCAAAATATTTGCTGTCACATATTTGGAAAGTAAATGAAGAAGTTGCCAATCGATGTATAGAGTTACTACATTCCTGCGGTTTTGTTCAATACACTGAGAAGCTGCAGTTGACTGAAACAACATACAGTTTGACGCCATGTGTTGAGATACATTCCACAGTCTATCAGTATTTGCTACTAAAAATGAACAAGACAACCTTAGCCTATGATGTTTAGATTATAGATTGTACAGCTACGTAGCTACCAGCCTGTCTATGTAGCTACAGTGGCTAGCCAATTGATTATTTAGCATATTTGCAAGTTTTATATTTTATATTTTGTTTTTTCAAGTGGAACTAAATTCCTATTAGAATGTAACAGTGGTTAAAACCACATGAAAAATGTATACATGTGTATTTTCAACATCATTTTGATAGTTTGTTTAAACTTCATAGCTACACATGACATAACTGGCTATAGCTATGTGGCTAACCGGCTTACCTACTTTTTATTTCTGCTATATGTACGTAGCTACAACAGATTGAAAAACTTCTGTTTACCATTATTGGAAAGTTCATGTGAAACACTCTTCAGCTTTATCTTAAATTACAACTTTTGATGCCACGGTAGCTATACATAGCTAGTTATGCAGTTTCATTTGTGGGACAAAAATGATGTACAGAAAAAAGTATGTTCAAAAAATTTGTGTTGCTATGAAGAGTGATACAGTAGAAATAGGGAATTAGGTGATGCTATGCAAATTTATGGTTTCTGAAATGTGCAAAGTTTTTCATTATTCGTCAGGAAAAGAAAAACCTGGACTGCATGGACTTCGGACTGGATTTTGATTCAAATAACCTTGCACAGTGAATGTTGTGCTATAGCTATATAATATTATATTGTAGTACTCATAAATTTCACCTATTATGCTCAACTATCCATATGCATGGCAAACGCCTTTGATTTGCCCATGGACGATGATACCAATAGATATATAGTATATCAACTTGTGTTTGGGGTGACAAAACATTTACATGTGCTTTTCATCTAACACCTTATACTACAGTGAAAAGTTCATAATTATGCTTAAAAGCTTAATAATCCGTACAGCCAGAAATTTTCAAGGGTTGTAATTTTCAAGATTGAGCAAAGTTTCCTTTAAATTAAAAAGTTTTGACCCTTTATATTAGCTAACTAACGGTCGCTACTTAGTCTTACACTCAAGCCTTACACACTGCATGTGAAGATCCCAAGTCTGAAGATGAGTGTCACTTAGCTAGCTACACATTTAGTTCTGCTATGGAAAGCAGTTGATGAGCCATATTTAGAGATGCCATTATGGTCGTAATGTTCACAACGTCTATAATAATTATTATGCTGAGTCATTACATGCTTTGTTATGCATATCATGGTCTGGAGCCAGTGGCACTGTGAAGATGTTGACCTTTCAGCTTTGTGCTTATTTCAGTGTGGGGGCACTGGCATGGGTCTATGGTCTGACCAGACCAGTCTATGCTGTGACAATTGTCAAGATGACATTTTTGGCTGCACTTTTGATAAAGGCCCGACTGGATTGGGCATGCAAGGTTGGTATGCATGTGAAACAACCTTTTTGGTTTTCACTAAGGCCAGCTTATTGTTAATTATATGTTTCAGATCCACCACCCACATTGCTATGCTTCACTGCCTAAATTTGGTCATTATGATAATGTAATCATTTCAACACACTATTTTTAAAAATGTAATATTTTATGCAAGCAGCTAATTAGTAATTACGTAAATAGAGAAACTGCAGCTGATGACTTCAAATGTAGTAAACGTTGTCGTTCATTGTCAGAAGACTTGTAATGAATAATGAGCCACCTGCCCACATTAGTCACAGGGTAACTTACTGATCTGAAACATATAATTGTAATAAGTGGCCTAAGTTATTACTTGGATTAGAAATTAAAAATTGAAGCCCTCAAAATTTTCTGGCTATGCGGTATCACCAGATATGCATTATTTACTTATGCTGGCATAATTATTTGTTAAAACACCATGTGCATGCTAACAGTGGGATGTAACCCACAAAAACATCAAATTTTCTTTGTGAAGTAGCACACATTTTAATTAATGAAAAGATTAGGGAGCATACAGCCAAACAGCTAACAATGCTAAATGCTAAAACACATAATAGTCACTACTACGTCTATTGCACTATGCATGCATTATGTTCAAACAAAATGTTTTCAAACAGGAAGTTGCAAAATGGCCTATGAATGTCAAAAGGTACAGCAAAACAAGTGGCTTTATTTTGCTCCCTGAGAATCGTAATTATCATAACCTACAGGTAGAGAGAGAATACATTATGCATACTTCAAGTTTTGAAAATGTAGCTATGAAACATTATAACAAGATATGCAAAGATACACAGTTAATAAATGACCCACATGCATGACAATAATGATACCAGGTCATTACTATAGTTACCATAGTAAATTACTATATAAAGATCATAAAATTAAGGTAGCCATCTACTGCATATTTTTCACTAGCCACTGTGCATACTTGAGGAAATATAGCCCCAGACTTTGTGCCATGAGACTTCAATTTTTAAAATATACAATAGCTAGCTACTTTATTATTAAGAGTGAAGTATTTTGTCAATGTAAATAAGTACAGCTTATCTAACCTGCCAAAAGGGTTTAATTAAACACCACACTGTTATATTATATTTACATTACTGTGTAGGTAATGAACTAAAAACTCGCTGGTAGCTACTTCAGCAGAAAATACCATATAGCGTAAAAGTTTGACAAGGAAAAACTTTGATGAATGGGGCATGTACGAAACTTTGACGAATGGATTGTAGGTTTCATAGGAGAAACATTAAGAAGAAAAAGGTTAGCAGGAAAAAGTTTGACAAATCACTAGCCATTTGTCAAATTCGTCAAACTTTTCCACTGTCAAACTTTTGCGCTATACGGTAGTTTAATTGAATCTCTGCATGTGTATTAAATAGCTACAGTATAGCTAGCTAGCTAATTAATCCATTACTCACAAGCTCTTGGTTGTACTGATTTATGTAGTACACGTATTGCCACTGCTGTATTCACGTTATCAATCAGTGCACCCAAGTACATTCCATCAGTGGTGGATATAGCAATCCTATTAAACTGCCATTCAGCCCAAAACAGTACGTTTTCATACACTGATAATCCAGTGGGACGTATGCTCTGAGTAGTATATACAGTAGATACGTTTCCTCCTTCAAGATCAGATGTTTTTATTTTAGAACCATCAGTCCAATACAATCTGTTGAATGCAAAATCAATTGCTAAGGAATTTGGCGAATCCAAACTGCTAGATACTATTACATGTTCATTTGTTCCATCAAGCTTCATCTTAGAAATAACAAAATCATGTTCCTTACTAACCCAATAAATAACATTAACACGTGGATCAAGTGCTATTGCTTGTACCCTGTTAACATCACTTAGCAAAATCTGTCTGTTAGCTCCATCTAAATCTGAATATTCAATGGTTAAAAGTGTAGCATCATACCAATATAGCTTTCGAGTGATCCAGTTAACTGCTATTTGTATAGGATATCCTAAACCACTGTGTATGGTTACAATGCTGCCATCAATGAGGTATACTGCATTAATTTCACCTTTACGTTCAGCTTGATTTCTACTACCTGTACTCCAAAAGAGTTTACAAGTAACAAAATCTAAATCTATTCCAAGAGGTTGAGAAGTTGCATTAACCAATGTTATCCAAGTAGAGTTGACGTTTGCACTGAGTGTTCTTTTTTCAATTAAAGTATCATTAGTAACTAAAATGTATGGATCATTTTGTAAACAACTGCAATTGACTCCACCTATAAAACGAATAATAATCATATGTATGTATGTATGTATGTATGTATGTATGTATGTATGTATGTATGTATGTATGTATGTATGTATGTATGTATGTATGTATGTATGTATGTATGTATGTATGTATGTATGTATGTATGTATGTATGTATGTATGTATGTATGTATGTATATATAAAAAAGTGATAAATATGATTAACTGCTTTAATTTCTATTTTATTGCTGCTACATGCATGTCTATAATAATAGATTTTTTAAAAAATTTTGAATTTAAAAAGGGGAGTAGGGATCACAATAAAAGTAAGGAAACAAGTAGTTAATCACTCACCACCCAACATATTGCATGTGTTTACTCAAGTATACAATTGCAGCTGGGTAGGTGTTCATACATGCACAAATGAAACACATTCTCTAGCACTTCTACAAGATTTAATCCCTACTTTGGCTGCATGATGTTTTGCTTTGAATGCTGGCTGCCAAAGTAGGGATTAAATCTTGTAGAGGTGCTAGAGAATGTGTTTCATTTGTGCATGTATGAATGCCTACCCAGCTGCAATTGTATACTTGAGTAAACACATGCAATATGCTGGGTGGTGAGTAATTAACTACTTGTTTCCTTACTTTTTATTGCAATCCCTACTCCCCTTTTTAAATTCAAAATTTTTGTTTGTTTACTTTTTATAGCATACTTTAGTATGGCTGCTAGCTAGCTATGTATTTAATCTTCATTCCATAAACTGGCAGTATCTATAGGTTTAACACTTTTTACAAGCACTCAAGAATTTTAGGTCAAATTATTTCTTAGCAATTGATATCTACGTACATAGTTTACAATGGCTTGCTACGTGTGTGCCACGCCCACCTATACAACAGACTCATTTCATCACGGTACCAAGCAAAATGACTTGTACTGTGAAGAAAGGACTACATTTTACTCGTAGCCAGACCATTTTTAAATTAAAACGCAGCTACTAGGTTGTTCATCGATGTCTGATTATAAGCGCCTAATGTTATAATTAACACCCGGCGTTTATAATCAGAACATCGATAAGCACCTGGCGTATAAATAAATTGCATGGTCGGAAAGACTGAATTCTTCTTCCATTACGCGTTGCGGATAACAGGTTGCATTGTATCAGTAAGCATGCGCCTATCCAAGGTGTTATTGTTACATGTTAACACCTTGCGTGGAATGTTGACACCTTCATAAAATTTTGTCACCCTTCGGTGGATCGATGAAGAAGATAGAACAAAGGACAGGCTATGGTGCTGAGTGAGTATGATAATCGGAATAGCAAAGGTTCGTGCCGACGGAAATAATGTTTATTTTCAGAAAGATTGAAGGCTATATATACACCCAGCAGTTTAGGCTCTAGGTCATTTACTGTTAGCTGGCTGGCTGGCTGGCTGGCCGGCAGTCGAAAATCTTTTGTTTTTCAAATTTGAAAGCAGGTCGAGTTACCAACATTTTGGTAGTTTGAATGGAGTTATAGCGTTGTTAGCATCGTACCAATAGAGTTGTAGTTGCTTTTTACGTTCTGGTTTTCAAGGCACATTTTTTGGAAGCCATATATTTTCATGGCAATCCGTATTTAATGATACAGCATTTTGATAGTCTAGCTATAGTGGTACAAAATATTAATGAATATAGTACTGTTGTGACAAAGTTTGTTGCAGTATATATGACAATTAGTGCTTCATTTAGTAAATTAATTTGTACAATTAAATGCTAAACAAAAACACCCTGGGTATAAAAAAAGTGCGAGGCCAATCAGAAGCAGCATTGCAAATAGGTGCAACCAAAAACTTTGATATCGGTCGAGGCCAAGTTAGGTGGCCAAGTGACAAATCCAATCATAGTTGTGAAAATATGCTATAAACTATTGTATATCATACAAGTAGTTAAAAAGATTTTGATAAGTAACTTCTTGGCCTCGACCGATATCAAAGTTTTTGGTCGCACCTGTTTGCAATGCTGCTTCTGATTGGCCTCGCATGTTATTTACACCCAGGGTGTTTTGTTAACATATCACTACTTTTTTGGAAGTGTAAACAGATGTTATTACTAGCAAGCAGCAGCATGGGCATAACTTGTACTTGCTTAGCATACAATATTGTAAATTAAACTTGGAAGCTTAATTTTGAAAAACTCAGGCCCAAGATATTTTTTCAACTTTCACTACAGAGTGATATATCAATATAGATTGTGTATCTGAAAGTTTATACAAAGGGGGTCCAAGTTATGGTAACTATCAACCTGCAGTGTAATAGCCCTTCTCAAATACATTCAAGTGTTTACTTCAGACTGAAAATAGTATGACAGGTAGAGCATACATAGGAGAAATGCTGATATAAATTTGGCTGAAATCCATGAAGAAATGAGTGAGTTATTAGACAAACAAGTGAATGTACAAAAAGAAAGTTTGAAAAAAACTTCCAGGGTTCACGAAAGCTCCCGCAAGCCCACGAAAAAGTGTGTGATGAAAATAAAGAAAGAAAAAAACGACTGCCACGTAAAAATTTTTGTGGTGACAGGGAGGACTTTATAAGGCCGTATCAGAAGAACGGTTGAACTGATTTCGATCAACTTCGGGATATTGATTCTTCAAACAATGAAGGTACTAATTCTCTAGTTAACGGGCGAATCGGGCAGGAAAGGATGGTTCGTCATGCGTAGTTGCAAAACGAGTGCCATAAAACTCGCAATGGCTGGTACTTATAAATGGTGGCACCATTCTCAGTTTATTAATTCTATATAGTAAGAACATTGTGGCTCTGTATTAACTAAGTGATAGCTTTCATGGAGACTTAGTTAGAGCATTTGCGAATTTGAGGGTGGTGCTACGTGTAAATAACTCACTCGGTGGTCGCGTTGCTGCGCTTCTTCTTGGCCTCGCGACTCACTATCGTGAATCTTGATTAAATCCATTTACTATTAATTAGTATATAAGTAGTTGGACAAACACTGGTATGCATTTTGTGATATTAAATATTGTCTGCAAATATGTTTATCAAGAGTACAGTCATACTTAATAATATGGCTTCTGAAATTTCAAGTGCTTCGCATGCCTTACAATATAGGCTTTACCCAAAAAGCCAACTGAAACACATTAATGCATTGGTACTGCTACTTGCTACTAGCTACTAGTCAAAATAAAATGTATTGTGGGGTGAGCCTGAGCTATATATAACAGTAGTTTGACAGCTAGGACCTTAAAAAGCAACTAAAATTATGGTAGTCAAAGTATTCATTCTCTTTCACAGGAAACCGTTTTGCAAATCCTGACTTTTTCGGAGTTAGAGTATTTATATAAACAATGCAAATACTACCACTGAATTCAATTCGGTCCATAAATTGGGCAGTTTTGCACTGTTTAGATCTATACACTGACTCCGAAAAAGTCAGGATTTGTGGAGCGGTTTTTCTTGTGCTTTTCCACTTTGAAGGTTGCAAAAATTAAATTCCTATAAAATGGAGTGCAAGGGCTGTTAAAAGGACAAAGAAAGCTTGTGCATAATAAGCTGCCACTATTTTCATCATGTAGGAATACCTTATGAATGGCTCAATTCACCTTTTTGAATTACTAATATATTTATTGATCATTCATATTAGTCAATTAGCTATCATAAAAGTATACCGGTATACTTTCACTGACACTAGCTAAGTTTAATTTCTTACATGCTCCAGGTTGTACTGAGTGATGTACAACATGAATATTAGATGGTCGAATGCCATATGTTATATTGGTTAAAGTTTCACTACCATCAGTACTCCCTAAAACAACTGCACGGTAACTCCAATCAGTTAAATATAAGTTGCCATTGTAAACTGCTATCCCAAATGGGTGGGGCACTGATCCACTACCATAAACAAGTCGTCTTCCTCCTCCTTCTAAATCAGACATTTCAACCTTATCAAGAAATGCATCAACCCAATATAACTTTGAGTTTGCAAAGTCAATGGTTAAGCCATTTGGCCAGCGAAGCCCTGAAGTAATAATCGCCCGTCTGTTTCTACCAGTAAGTGTCATCTTTTCTATTTTAGGGGTTTCTCCCCAATCAGTCCAGTAAATATATCCAGAGAATGGATCAATTGCTAATCCACGTGGCTGATCAACATTTGTATTCAGCAGTATTTTTCTGTTAGTTCCATCTAGTCTGGAGTACTCTATTGTGTCACTACCAAAATCACACCAGTACAGTTTCCTATTTATCCAGTCAATGGCAACTTCTTCAGGACTAACTAATCCACTGACAATCAGTTCCCTACCATCATAATCAATATTAGCTCGCCAAATTTTTCCTGCATCTACTCCACACCAGTAAACCATGTTAGTTAAAATGTCAAAATCCATCCCATGAATATTAAACACATTTGAAACTACTGTACGTTGATTAGTTCGATCTAAGTTTATTCTTTCTATTGAATTGTAATCAGTGAATAAAAGATAAGAATCTTGAATGGTAGATGGTGTGCATTCACCTAAGGATCATATATATAAATAGGATTATTTTTAGTTAAATACACCTAGCATCTGTATCAATAAGTATGGTATAGCTACTTAATAGCTAGTAGGGAACGACACAAAACATTATGGAATCCAAATTACGTGCCTCCATAACATGCTTTACAATATCCTTACTCTAGAAAATCAACTGAAATACATTGGTAACACTATAATAACACTGTGCCTTTATTAAATGCTGTGAAAATCCTAACAATGCAATGTGTAGATAATTTTAAATCAGCCAATATTTCGTCTGACGCCTGCTTGCCTGCCTGCGTATGGCTCCAAATTTTTCACACAACAAAGGTAATCACATTTATCCACTGCACCATAGTGTTTCTTTTCATCCTTCATTACTTATCCTTTTTTCTATGGTACAGCTCAGTTTGAACTTGATAACTCGTGTGCACTATCTCATGAGCATTACCACTTTTCTCTCAAGTGTGTGGTCATAAACTCTAATTTAAGGCTGATTTGCTCGCATGTCAGTAAGTATCACAAGTGTTACACTCGAGTTTGCTTGCGAGGTTTTTACAAGTACTCAATAGGAGTATTTCGTGAGCTTGAGCACTCGCTAAAGCAAGGCTGAAGGGTGATAATGCATGCAGGAGTGCGCCCACTTGCTTGGGCATTTATCTTTTGCAGTAGCTATAAGTGCCCGTGAAACTCATCTTGTCATGCTTACCACTCTATGTATGTATACTGTACGTATCTCAAATTTTGCCAGATGATTAGTGGTTAGTAGAATTCCATATAGTACTAATACTAGAGCTGCGTAGACTACGTACTTTCTGTTATTGTAATATTATTACTTTTTCAGTAACAAGTAATACAACTTAGTTACATTTGTTTCAGTAGTAATATAACTGAAGTTACTTCTGATCAATTGTAATATATTACTATCATGTAATATTATTACTTAGTTATGTAATATTATTACTTAGCATCAGTAAAATAAGCACTTTTGTCATTCTCATATTGTTGATTTTTACTGCTAACATATTGTTGTATGTCAGTTTTCCAATGAAATTATAGCAAAATACCTTATTTGAGCAATTTAAGCTAGAAACGAACACCTTAATTATAAAGTAATATGTAAAGTAATATAATTATTACTAGTTACTTTTCCAAAGCAGTGATATGTAACTGTAATAGTATTACTTTACTGAAAAGTAACTAGTAATATGTAATATACATTGTTGAAGTAACTTTCCCAACTCTGATAAGCACCTATGGAATTATAAGCACATACCTGTTTTACTGGTTTTTGTGTGAGCATGTGAATTATAAGCGCATACCTATTTTATTGGTTTTTGCGTGAGCATGTGAGTTCCTATTTTAGCGTTGTTTGTGGAGATGTCCTCTACAGTGGACTGGGATAAAGGTAAAGAAAACTATGTACGAATGTTTAATTCGAAACTTATTTAATTTATCAGTGATTAAAGCTACGTACGCACTAGTTGGCTTGTATGCATACACTTGCGAGTGCCTGGCGAGTACACTATAAGCTGAGCACTAGGCTAGTGAGTATCTGGCAAGTACTAATCACAAGTAGCAAGATAGTGCACGCTCGAGTAGTACTCGTGATGACCTTCTCATGCATTTGCATAGTGATGTGGGTGCACTTAATGTACATTCGTGCTCTTCACAAGCAAGGAGTTATTCGTGTACTCGAAAATTTATCGCAAGTAGCACAATAAATACAGTAGTGGTGCACACGAGCATCAGTCAAGTTTAAATTGAGCGGTACCTTATATTATCGATTCAGTTGATGTGTAGCTATTAGTACTATATATCAGTATAATTAAAGAAGATCTACCTATGTACCGCTCACATGATTCTTAAATGCTGGAGTCATTATGTGAGTTGCCATATCTGCCTTATATACGGTACAGCTCATGACTATGTTTACACTTGCATGTACCATTCATGCGTGTGTTTATCAATTTTATTCGAGGGATTAGTCGGAGCTCGCGTGTCACTGCACACAAGTCATACCTCGTGCGCTGCTGCTACATGCGAGTCATACTTCGTGTGCTCACTCGAGTTATACATCGAGTGCTACACGCGAGTCGGACATGGTGTGCTGCACGTGAGTCAGACCTCGTGCGCTACACGCGAGTCATTGTATGTAGCTACGTATACTACGTACATATCACTCCAAACTGAATACCAAACATGCGAATGAGTCCAAATGACATGAGACTGAGACAGGACACGCAGCTAAATTCTTGCACATGTTCTTAGACAAAGCGCACGTGTTCTAACACAAAGCGCACATGATAAGGTGCTTAAGTGAAGGAGCTGGCGCTATTTGTGAAATCATTACAAGACGACACGTCCCAAGATGCACTCCAATATGTTGAACGTAAACAGGGCGTGATTTGATAAAGGAAGCGCGGACAAACTTGTGTAAGTCTATACTGCACGACAAAGCGCACGACAGGATTTACTCGTGAGTGTTTACCACTTGTCAGTGATTACTCGCGAGCACTTAAGAGCACGACACGATTTACTCATGAGTATTCACCACTCGTCAGTAATTACTCGCGAGCACTACTGACGTGCATTAAGTATTTATACGTGCGTTGTAATACTCGTGCATTCGAGAACAACCCGCGAGTTATCTTCGAGATGTCTCGAGGCACGCCAGAGGACACGAGTGTTTTTGTAAACTTAGTCGAGAGCTGTACCATATAATTTACAGTATATATCAACAGTGTCAGTAAAATAGTTTTCCAAACTAGACAAAAGTGGGGGGCTATATAGCAAAGGTTATGATAATGACCAGTCATCAGATATTTTCCTGTCAACTTTGGCATTTGACCGATCAAATCAAATTTGACCAGACAAATTTACTATACATTATCAATAGGGAAGTCAATCAATTTATAATAGGAAAAAATGTCCAATCTTTATCATAAGGTACTGCTATAGGATTAGCACCCCTATTCCACTACCCTTGCCTTCTATATAGCACTTATTTTAACTGTAACACTAAATGAGAAGTAAAACACACAATGTCAGTACCCTTGATTGTCTCATGCAAATACTAGTGTATAAACCAAACATTTTAATAGTTGACAATGTACCACTTCTTTTAGCATAAGCAGTCAATTATTAGATGGTATCAATTATTGGACAATTTTCATAAGTATTGAAACTATAGTATACAGATTTAACTAACAGCAGAAGAAGAGAATTAACACTTTTAACCACTTCAAACCAGTAACAAGGACAAATCCTCAGTGTTTATGCTTTCCAACCACCCATAAAACCACTAAAATGTAACTAACAAATACCAAAACAATTGTGATAGTCATTTTAACAACTATTGTGATATCGATAGTAATTTACTATCAACTATCGCTAATCACTTATGTCATATTTCTTAAAACAATGTCCACTTCTGTGATAATGTCCAAATCTTATAAATCTCCATTAATATAACATAAGTATTCACCTAATAACTAGCTATTTGCAACTTACGTATTACTTTGACTGAAACGGTTGCCCTGTCACTACCAGTGACTGATGTAATTGTCACAGTATAATTGCCTGTATCAGTCTCACCACTTTGCATAACTGTTAGAGATGTTTTGTAATGACAGCGTTTAACAATTGTAGTGCTAATCACATATTTATCAGTATTGACAATATAGTTGTTTTTAAATTTCCAGGTAACAGTGAAGTTATCACAGCAAGAAATAAATTCTGCTGACAGAGTAAAAGATTCTGGAACCTGAACTATTACATGTTCAATATATGTACCCTTGATGATGTAAGGATACCCTAAAAATAACCACAATAATAATTATTATAATATAGCTAGCTATTATACACTGGCTATATATAGTGCATTATACGTAGGTATTTTCTTGATATCATAGAGAATTTAATATTTGCTACATACTTGAACAAGTTGATGTATTACCATCTAAAAACCAGGCATTATGTAATGTTAATCAACTGCTATTCAATGTCTTGTAATAGCAATTAATGACATCACGGGTAAGTCACGTGAGCAAAGACTTGTAGACTGAACTAGTTAGTAGTTGTAGTGAATGCATGCATACTTGTATTACGTAGTTACTAAATATAGAAGGGCACGTGATTGTATGTACTATATATAGAGAGAGAGTCGTAAAGTGAACCTCGTGGCATGTAGTACAGTAGTTATAGTGGTAGTAGAGGATGGCTAGCACAACTCATGCTAGTTTACCAAAGACGTTTGATACAGGGAAAGCCTTGGAGTGGTTTCAACGCTATGAAATATGTTGTCGAGCGAATGGATGAGATAGCGATAAAATGGCGCTAAAACTGCCAACTCTTCTTGAGGGCAAAGCGCTGGCAGTATGGTTAGAATTAACACAAGATGAACAGAAGAACTATGAAACGACAAAGCAGAAAATAATTGACGCCATTATGCCGATGAGTTTTATTTCATTGGATGATTTTCACAAGCGAGTCATGCGACCAGGAGAACCACTCTCCCTGTACGTTCATGAGTTAAAGCAATTACTCACTCAAGCTATGCCGGATATACAAGCGCCAGCAAAGGACCAGCTATTGTTACACCAATTTCTGACTGGCTTGCTGCACGAAGTCAGTAAGCAGCTTAGAGCGACGGGAGTAACGACCTTAACGGCAGCGATTGAGAGAGCAAAGATACTGATGACAGTTGAACAACACACGTTGGAAGCCACAGTTGCTGCTGCTCAGCCAAAACCCACAGAATTGCTCCAGCTACAGCAGCAAATAACAGACCTTTCAGCACAAGTAGCTGCACTTACTACACGGCAGACAGTTAACAGGAAGTCACAAGTTTTTGGTGAAAGCAGACCCAAGAGATGTTTCAGATGCAACAAAGTTGGCCACCTACAGTACAATTGCCCGTTACATCGGGACAAGATATATTGCTTCACTTGTGGTCAACAAGGTCATGGCTGGAGAAATTGCCTGCAGGGAAACGAACAGGGGATGGCTGCTTGGGGCAGCAGTCATCCCCGCAACCAGTAAGCCCTCGACGAGTCACTGTGGCTACAGTGAGGAACAATGCCACAGTGATAAAAGGGAAGGTGGGAAATGTGAATGTTGAAGTTATGCTAGATACTGGATCAGCTGTATCCTTACTGCGCCACAAAGAAGCAGCGTTGATGGAAACCTGTCCACTGTTATCAGGAAGTCCGTTTATTGAGTTAGTCACAGCCTCAGGGGAACTATTACCAATCCTCAGCCGTGTTGAAGCAACCGTACAGATGACAAATACGTTAAAAGCACCACATCAGTTCCTTGTTGTTCATTCCCTAATTTATCCAGTCATACTTTGAACAGACTTCCTTTACAAACACCAACTTTCTTTAGATTTTACATCCGCTCCAGTCACAGTTCACCAACACATTGCTGATTTTCAAGATATTCAACCAATGTGGAATGCTGAAATAGAAGTCAAAGCAAAGCGATATGCCACAGCTGCTGTTGGTAACTCAAACCATGATATAATTGATGAGTGTAGCATTCCACAATATGACAAACCCATCTTCTTCGATATGCCACCCTGTAGTGATACCAACATAAGTGCAGTGCTGCAAGAATATCAACACCTGTTTAGATCAACTCCAGGTATCACTAACTTAGCTTTTCACCATATCCCAACCACAGGCAATCCCACTCGCGTGCCACCACGTAGAATTCCTGGCCACTTCAAACAGGAAGTTGAACAACAAATCCATGAGATGTTACAAAGAGGTATCATAGAAGAGAGTTGTAGCCCATGGTTGGCACCTGCAGTTTTTGTCAGGAAGAAATCAGGCGACATCCGCCTGTGTGTGGACTATCGTGAGCTAAATAAGAAAACACAAAAAGATACATATCTCTTGCCATTGCCTGACGAAGTACAGGATAAACTAGCCAATTCTTCTATTTTTAGTACCCTCGACTTACAATGTGGATATTGGCAGTTACCTGTCCACCCCCAAGATCGTCATAAAATGGCATTTTGCCCAGGCATGGGCTTATTTCAGTTCAAATGTATGCCTTTTGGATTGATGGGAGCCCCTAGCTCTTTTCAAAGACTGATGAACCAACTATTTCGTGAGGTACCATTTGTCACTGTATATATTGACGATATACTAATTCATTCCACTAATAAGGAGCTACATGCTCAGCATCTCCGTCAAGTATTTGATCTGTTTAGTGACGCTAACCTCACCCTCCGAGGTAGTAAGTGTCATCTGGCAATGTCTAAGGTGTCTTATTTAGGTCATGTGTTTTCTACCACAGGAATGTCACCTGATCCACAAAAAGTGTCCGCTGTGAAAGAGTGGAAGTCCCCCACTAATGCTGAGGAGGTTCGTAAATTTTTAGGGCTGGCATCGTACTACCGCCGATATATATTGGGATTTTCAGACATTGCAAAACCTCTCCATAACCTCACTCACAAGCAGGTTCCGTTTAATTGGTCGGATGCATGTCAAACGGCATTCGACACCTTAAAGCAGACACTTGTCGATGCTCCTGTGCTGGCCTACCCCCAGTTTGATGAAAAGTCTCCTCTCTTTGTATTACAAACCGATGCTAGCTCCATGGGGGTAGGTGCTGTCCTGGAACAGGGAGGACACGTTATAGGGTACGCAAGCAGAGCATTGAATAAGGCAGAACAGCAATACAGTGTAATTCAGAAAGAGTGCCTGGCAATAGTATTTGCAATGAAACAATTCAGACACTATCTGCTTGGCAGACCATTTGAGCTTTTAACTGATCATTCCCCACTTCAATGGCTGTCTTCCCAGAAGATGGAAGGTCTACTCTGCAGGTGGGCACTAACCATGCAAGAATTCGACTTTGTTATAAAGTACCAAAAAGGGTCTCAGAATGGAAATGCTGATGCATTGTCACGAAACATTGTACCTTCCCCCACTATCACAGCAGCTACACAGTTTGTACTGGACCCTATCAAGAAGGACATTCAGGAAGCACAGCAAACCAATCCAACTCTTCGAATCATTTATGAGACACGGCTGAAATCCAACAACAGGCCAACCTCTAAGCAGTGGCACCAATCCCCACTATCACACTACCGCAAATTATGGTCACAGCTATGCTTATGTGATGGTGTTCTCTGTCGGAAATACACACCACAACCCCTTAGAAGTGTAGTGACCATACCAGTTTTACCTCAGTGCCTTCAAAAGCAAGCCTTGCAGAGATGTCATGATGCCCCATCAGCTGGACATCAAGGATTTAGAAAAACCTTGGAACACTTGCGTAAAGAAGCATGTTGGGTCAATATGGTTAGTGATGTTGATTTGTATTGTCACCAATGCCCAAGATGCCAGCAGTCCAAGCTCCCTCTACCTGTACGAGCACCTTTGAAGTCAACTCCCATAGGCAAGCCATGGCAAATGGTAGCTGTAGATATATTAAGTGTACCCACATCATGCAGTGGTAATAAATGCTTACTAGTAATTCAAGACTACTTTACAAAGTGGGCTGACGCTATCTCTTTACCAAACCAAAAGGCTGTCACCATTACAAATGCACTTGTCAACTTGTTTGCTGCCATGGGTCTGCCAGACATTGTGCATTCTGATCAGGGACAGAATTTCGAGAGTACTGTGCTTAAGCAGACTCTAGATGCATTTGGAATCCTGAAGTCCCATACTACAGCTTATCACCCACAGGGTGATGGCTTAGTTGAGCGATTTAATCGCTCTCTCTTGCAACTCCTTCGTGTCTACATTGATAAACATTCTGATTGGGAACAACACCTGCCACTCGCCCTCTATGCATATAGGACAGCGATTCACTCGTCTACTGGAGTGTCTCCACATATGTTGATGTTTGGTAGGGAACCTCGCTCAGCAATGTTTGATTCATCACATACTTTTGATCCTAGTTCATACCAACATTACCTCCGTGCCAAGCTCTCTCAACTGCAAGATTTTGTCGAATCTAACTTAGTGATGGCTGGAGATAAGCAGAAGACGTACTATGATAAGAGATCTCAGTTGCCCTCATTTGCAGTAAATGACAAGGTATGGCTCTCAGTGCCTACAGCAAACAAACTGGAACCTCGATGGGAGGGTGGGTGGAAGGTAACATTGGTCAAGAGTCCAGTAACTGTTGAAATCAATGATGGCAAAAGAACGAGAGTAGTTCACACTAACAGACTTCAACATCGTATCTAAGCAGCCGCTGACAGTCAAGAGAGCACACTGACTAAGGGTGCAACTAAAGCATGGACCCCCCTCCAAGTCGAACACTTTATAGAGCAGGAAGTTACATCGGCACGCCGCAACCCCCCTCGCAGTAGACGACCACCTCGATACTACAGACCTTAAGCTTGAGGACAAGCTGTTACAGAGAGGGACGAATGTAGACTGAACTAGTTAGTAGTTGTAGTGAATGCATGCATACTTGTATTACGTAGTTACTAAATATAGAAGGGCACGTGATTGTATGTACTATAGAGAGAGAGTCGTAAGGTGAACCTCGTGGCGTGTAGTACAGTAGTTACAGACTCATCACTAAGGAACACATAGCAACACATACAAATTTAATTCTTTTGTTTAAACCATGCAGTACTTTAGTGATAAAACTTTTTAAATGTAATATAAAGCTGAAATTCTTACTGTAACACTATAGGCCAGTCTTCTTTTATAAGCTCCGCAACCCACACGGCATGCCCACTTTTAAAACTGAAGCGACCCATCTTGTTTGTACTATACAGCCGGTAAAACGGCTTTTAATGATAAATGAATGGCTATACAGTGTTATCTTAGTCTTCTTTGGTGGTAACTCACAACGTGCTTCATTACTAAGGGCACGCCCATTGCTTGTATCAATGGCAAGTGTTATATAAAGAAACTGAAAAGCAGTAGAATTTGTTTAACCGGTTATTCAGCCTTTATTTCATGTGAATAGTTTTTAATAGCCTGGGAGGCGGACGCACACATACCAACATCCGCACAAAAACGATTTCAAGAAACCAGGCCCGCGCCTGTATTAAAAAAATCATATATCTTTTAGCTAACTACCATAACTAAACTACGTACATGGTCAATTGCAAAGATTATAAGAAGTATCTAAGATGATGAAATTGCAGTAGATTATGAATTGTTTAATCAAATCTCCTAACTATTATGGATGACGACAACTGTGGTTCATCAAGAAAATAACTTGTGCACATGATACGAATATAATTTATGTACAGTATGTTGTATACTTTTATATTTAAGTGCTAAACTAATAAATGAAACACCAACAAAGTAAACATACCTAGGTATGAAGGCTAAAGTACTGTCTGTATAGCTGTATTATAAATTTTATCCTAATTTTTTACTCTGGAAATTGAGAAAGTCAATTTTAAAACAATTTATTACCTATGAAAAATAGTGGTGCTCTACATATGCATTTGTTTGCAAAATGATTTATAGGGGCATAGCTATACAAATACGTAATTATAAACAATAAATATTTGAGACATTTCCTGCTTACATGCTCCAGGTTGCATCGAATAATGTACAACATGAATATTAGATGGCCTTAGTAACCCATTTGTCAGATTTTTTACTGTTGTACTGTCATCAATACTAGCTGAAACAATTGAATCATTTCTCCAATCAGTCCAATATAAGATACCATTATATACTGTTACCCCAAATGGATTTGGTGATTCAAAGAGAGACCTTCTTCCATTGCCTTCCAAATCTGATGTTTCAACCTTGTTTTCACCTGCCCAATATAATTTGCATGTTGTATAGTCAATAGTTAAACAATTTGGCTCCAAAAGATCAGTGATAATCACACGTCTGTGTCTACCAGAAAGTGTCATCTTTTCTATCTTAGGGTTTACACCCCAGTCTGTCCAATAAATGTGTTCAAAGAATGGATCGATTACCAATCCACGTGGTTTATCAAGATCTAAGTTTACTAATAATCTTCTATTAGTTCCATCTAAATTGGAATACTCTATTACGTCACTACCAAAATCACACCAGTACAGTTTCCTATTAATCCAGTCAACAGCAACTTCTTCAGGATTAACTAGTCCACTGACAATCAACTCCTTACCGTCACAGTTAATGCTAGCTCGAAAGATTTTTCCCTCATCCCTTTCACACCAGTAAACCATGTTGGTCACAATGTCAAAGTCCATCCCATGAATATTAAACAAATTTGAAACTACTATTTGTTGATTAGTTCCATCTAAGTTGATTCTATTAATTGAATTGTGATCGGTAAATAAAAGATAAGCATCTTGAATAGTAGATGGTGTACAGTAATCTAAAAAGAATTAAATTATCATTAAGTATGGTAGTACTTAATAATAGGTATCGACATGAAAAACATGGTGTCCAATTTTCACGTGCCTCCATAACATGCCAGATGTTGTCACCTGGAGGCCTTAAAATGTACAGTAACCTATGGGATCCAAACTTAATAATTATTTGAGAATGAATTGGTAAAGTACAACTATGCACAAGCCAATGATGTGTAAAAGGTGACAATGCATTGTAATATCAGCGAGAACCAGGTGATATTCTGTGGACATAACAGTATTACAAAGCAAAACAAGTTTACTATTTTGTTTATTAGTATTAAAACAAGTCTATGGCATCATCTAGACCACCCAGTACGTAGCTTGAAGATTATAGTGCAAGGCCTATGAACAAATGGAGTTGCAAGGGCCGTGGAAGTCTAGCTATTTCAGCCCTTTACTACATACTGTGCGTGAAGGTGGCTGTTTACTACCATTAAAAATGGCCATCAAATGGTAAGAGACTAATTGGGATGAGCCTGAGTGAGTCCCACACTAGCAAGAAGCTTTGTTGGATTGTCATTTTATGAGTATAAACAATAAAAACGAACATCATACCTTACAAGTTCTTGTGTGACACAAAAGTTTCCTGTAGTATCCCAAATCCAGAGCCTGAAATAACGCTCGGACATTGGACATTTTCCGACCAAAAGTACCAGATATCCGGACATTTTGTCCGGACAATTTTTTGGTTTTTTGTTGATTTTAAAGTATTTCCCATATTTTATACTATTTTGTCTGAACAAATTTCTAAATGTCTGATCAAAATCAGTTTACTTCTGACACTATGTCTTAGCATTTTTCCAGCTAATTTCAGGCTCTGCAAATCTACCATAAATGGTTGTTGAATCATCAGTGTCGCGGAAAGCATGTGACAAAGTTTTCCTGGATTGCCATATATGGTGGTAGGACTGTCAGTGTCACAGATATAATGCAACGTAAACTTCTGTCAAGTCACTATAAACTATGGATAGCATGATGGGGTAGAGAATTATTGCTTGGGCGGCATAGAGAACTCTATCAGCACTGATATTGCGTGGTCACAAGGTAACTAGAATAATGCATATAAAGTTCATCGAAATTGATTCAGCCAGTCTTCTGATACAGCCTTATGAAGTTCTTCCTTTCACAAAAAAATTTTTTTACACAGCAGTCATTTTCCTTCTTTCTTTTATTTTCATTGCACACTTTTTGTGGGCTTGCAGGAGATTGCATGAATCCCAGAAGTTTATTTTCAAACTCTCATTTTGTACATTCACCTGTTTAATCAGTCACTCATACTTCATGGATTTCAGCTAAATTTGTATCAGCACTTCTCCCGTGTATGTTCTACCTGTCATACTATTTTCAGCCTGAAGTAAACACTTTGTATTTGAGAAAGACTTTTACATTACAGGTTGATAGTTGCCATAACTTGGACCCCTTTCAAATGATTTGCATAAACTTTCAGACACACAATCTATATTGATGTAATCAATTTGTAGTAAAGGTTTTTAGGGCTGAGTTTTTCAAAATTAAAGTTTAATAAATACAATATTGTGTGCTAAGCAAGTACATGTGACGCCCAGTACGTAGCTACTTCTCTGCTGCTTGCTAGTAATAACATCTGTTTATACTTACAAAAAAGTAGTGATATGCTAAACAAAAACACCCTGGGTGTAAAAAAAGTGCGAGCCCAATCAGGAGCAGCATTGTAAATAGGTATGTGCAATGGTATCAGCTGAGGCCAAGAAGTTATTTATCAAAAATCTTTTTAACTGCTTGAATGACATACAATAGTTCATAGCACATTTTCACAAGTATGATTGGCTTTGTCACTTGGCCACCTTTTTCGTACCACATCATTATTATAAAGGTGACCAAGTGACAAAGCCAATCATACTTGTGAATATATATACCCTGTAAACTATTGTTATGTTATTCAAGTAGCATAAGTAACTTCTTTGACCTAGCTGATATCAAAGTTTTTGGTCGCACATACCTATTTACAATACTAAGTATACTGTATAGCTAGAAAATTTTGAGTACTTCAATTTTTGAGGATTTTGAGGATTTTTGTTATATATTAACCTTGAATTTTTATACTCAAAAATTTTCAATTGCAAGTACATAGCTAGCTAGCTAATAACTTAGTGAAAACCAAAAAGTTTATTTCACATGTCTATGCTATTACTATGTAATTAATGAGGCTTGAATCAACAATGTTGTAGTAACAACACGTGTAATGGAAGAAGGCTAAGGTGAGCTACTTGGTTATCTGTCTTTCTATTTGCATTAGGTTTTTTGCTTAGTGTTGCGACTTCCTTTATTCAACTTTTGATAAAGGCCTGACTGGATTAGGCATGCAAGGTTGGTATGCATACTAACACCCAGTGTTAGTATATCTATGGTAATAGAGGGCGCATTATAAGCATGCGGCTATCGAAGGTGTTATTGTTTCATGTTAACACCTTGCATGGAATGTTAATACCTAGTTTTCAAAATTTAGCTACTAGCGGGGCCAGGATAGCAGCATTTTGCTACTTTGAATGAATTGTTGTTAGAGTTGTGGTCAGTTGTTCACATTTTGATTTTAAAATATTGTTAAACCAGGCGCATGCCTGGTTTCTTGAAATTGTTTTCATGAAAACGTCAGTATGTGTGTGTGTGTGTGTGTGTGTGTGCGTGTGCGTGTGCGTGTGTGTGTGTCCGCCCCCCAGGCTATTAAAAACCATTCATGTGAAATGAAGCCTGAATAACCAATCAAACAAGTCCTACTGCTTTTCTGTGACACTTGCTATCGATATTAATGATGGGCAGGGCCTTAGTAACAAAGTGCATCGTGAGTTACTGCCCCATAAGAACAAGGTAATGCAGTGTTAGCCGTTCATTACATAGTAAAAGCCGTTTGAACAGCTGTACATTACTAACAAGACGGAGCCTTTCAGTTTTGAAAGTGGGCGTGCCGTGCAGGTTGCGGAGCTAATAATACAAGACTAACCTATAGTGTTACAGTAAGAATTTCGGCTTAAAACAACTTTGTACTACTTTTAAAAAGTTTTATCACTAAAGTACTGGAGTATAAAGCAAAAGAATTAAATTTGTATGCATTGCTATGTGCCCCTTAGTGATGAGTCTTTGCTCACATGACTTACTCGTGACGTCATTAATCAAGACTCATGATAGTGAGTCGTGAGGCCAAGAAGAAGTGCAGCAATGCGACCACTGAGTGAGTTATTTACACGTAGCACCGCCCTCAAACTCGCAAACGCTCTAGTCAAGCCGCCATTGAAGCTATCACTTAGTTATCACCGACCCACAAAGTTCTTACTATATAGAATCAACAAACCGAGAATGGAGGAAATAGGCACCACCATTCCTAAGTACCAGCCATTGCAAGTTTTATGGCGCCCATTGTGCAACTACGCACGACGAACCATCTTTTCCCGCCCAATTCACCCGTTTACTAGACAATTAGTACCTTCATTGTTTGAAGAATCAATATCCCGAAGTTCATAGACATCGATTCCGCCATCTTTTGATACAGCCTTATAAATGCCTTCCTGTAACCACAAAAATTTTTACACGGCAGTCGTTTTTTTATTCTTTGTTTCTTTCTTTTATTTTCATCGCACACTTTTTTGGGGGCTTGCGGGAGCTTTCGTGAACCCCGGAAGTTTTTTTAAAACTCTCTTTTATACATTCACTTGTTTGTCTAATAACTCACTCATTTCTTCACCAAATTTGTATCAGCACTTCTCCTATGTATGCTCTACCTGTCATACTATTATTAGTCTGAAGTAAACACTTGAAAGTATTTGAGAAGAGCTATTACACTGCAGGTTGATAGTTGTCATAACTTGGACCCCCTTTGAATGATTTGCATAAACTTTCAGATATACAATCTATATTGATGTATTACTCTGTAGTGAAAGTTTAAAAAAAATCTCAGGCTTGAGTTTTTCAAAATTAAGCTTCAAAGTTTAATTTGCAATATTGTGTGCTAGGCAAGTACAAGTTATGCCCATGCAGCACTTCGCTAGTAATAACATCTGTTTATACTTCCAAAAAAGTAGTGATATGCTAAACAAAAACACCCCGGGTGTAAAAAAAGTGCGGGGCCAATCAGAAGCAGCATTGCAAATAGGTATGTGCAACCAAAAACTTTGATATCAGTTGAGGCCAAGAAGTTACTTATCAAAAATCTTTTTAACTACTTGAATGACATACAATAGTTTATAGCATATTTTCACAACTATGATTGGCTTTGTCACTTGGCCACCTTTTTCACACCATCATTATTAATAAAGGTGGCCAAGTGACAAAGCCAATCATAGTTGTGAAAATATGCTATAAATTATTGTATGTCATTCAAGTAGTTAAAAAGATTTTTGATAAGTAACTTCTTGGCCTCAACTGATATCAAAGTTTTTGGTCGCACATATCTATTTGCAATGCTGCTTCTGATCGGCCTCACACTTTTTTTTACACCCGGGGTGTTTTTGTTTAGCATTACTATTACAATACACTGAATAGCAGTTGATTAATAGTGGTTTAACTTACACATCGCCTGGTTTTTAGATGGTAGAACATCAACTTGTTTTTCAAGGCACATATTTTTTGAAAGCCATACATTTTCATAGCAATCCTTACTATTAAGTACTACTATACTTAATGATATACATATGAGAAATTAAATCATAATTATAAACAATAGCTTACTTATTATTTTGACAGTAATTTTTACACTGTCACTACCAGTTGCTGAAGTAACTGTCACTGTGTAGGTGCCAGAGTCTTTTTCAGAGCTTTGCACAATTGTGAGAGAGGTTTTATGTCGTGAGTTGCCAAGACTATTATTGACAATCTTAACATTACGATCATTAACAATTTGTTTTCCTTTGAACTCCCAAGTGATATTGAAATCCATACAGATTGCAACAAATTCTACAGATATAGTAAAAGATTCCGGGGCTAGCACAGTAATACAATGAATAAATGTGTCTTCAATGATAAAGGGATGCACTACAAAAATGAATGATATAAAATAAATAATAACACTGGTATACGTATTTACACATAGTAGCTAGCTACTAGCATAAAAACAGTGATTTAGCCTTTCAAAGGTACAGCCCAAATCAAACTTGACACTTGCATGTGTGTCCCTTGTATCACTTATCAAAGCGCCATCATGCAACGAGGTTCAGTCAAATGCTCACATCACACACAGGAATAACTACAAACAAGGCATCCAGGGTTACCCAGCTACTTAAATTCTTAGTATCAGGATCATGTGCATTTCAATATGTTTCTTTTATTTTGAGGCAATAATAAGTAATGGTTGGGAATCCAGCCTGAGGATCTTCATGGATTTAGAAACTGAAGCGAAGTCAAGGTTTCTAAGCCATAAAGATCCAAGGGTGTGGTTTCTAACCTACGTACTTAGAAAATGGCCTGTTAGCTAATCTGTGCCAGTGTCATAATATTTATATGGAAGCTTGTTAGGATTGATTGTGGTGTTCAACATAATACGGTACAGCTCAATTTAAACTTTACAAATGTGTGCAGGCACACGCGTGTAGCGGCATGTTTACCGCATGTAAAACTTCAAAATTCGGCGTGTGCACGCCATGTTGCACACAGGTTTAGCATGTACACGAATGCGCGTGCATACCAGAGACGCACTACACGAGTATGCATATCACGAGTGCATGCACTACACGTGCGCACGTACACGCACTTCACGAGTGACTTGTGGGTACATTGAGCTGGATCGATTCTGGCAACAGATTCATCATTCATTTCGTTTTCCGTATATTAACAATAAGTCCATCTGGTGAAAATGACACGTTTGAACTTGGAGGAGCCATTTCATCCACTAAACAATAGTCGAGTAAGAAGTCGGTTGCTCATAAGTGGGCGTGAACATCGGCGTGCACCTAGCATTCAGGCCTGGACTTACCGGCGTAACTACGCAGCAAACTTTCAGAATACATGGCATTGAAGAAGACTAGACTTTAGCTTCACAGTAAGAATTTTGGTTGCAAATCACTATGCACCTGCAGCAGTTTTTTGTATCCGCATGAATATTTTCTAACTTGCACGTGATCACAAAACCGCAAATACACGTGCTTCTATTATTTTATTATGGCATTTGTACTAGTAGTATAGTTCATATATAGTAGTACAAAGGGACAAATCAGCCATCTCTAGAAGTGACTATGACTGCATCAAGAAGGCAGCACGAAATCAAGTGTAGTTTTGTTAACTTTTTTACATGTGTTTGTACTGCTTAATAGCTTTAGCCATTGTTTAAATGCTTGTTTATATATGACCTGTGATTCCTTTATTATTATGCACGCCAAGGCACACACCAATAGAACACGCGAGTTCTATGTATCAGCATACACGTGTGCTCGTGCAAAGTATAATGCACATGGCAATGGAGAGCACGTCCAGTGCATACACGCATGCTATTCTATGTCATTGATCTTTTGTGCACATGCATACAGATATGCATGCGATTTTAAAAACATATCGAGTTGTGTAGTCGGGACACGCGTATCTTGTCAAGTTTAAATTGAGCTGTACCGTATATCTACATAGCTGCCTATAGCTGTGGTTGCTCCCACTCACCCTCTAGCACCCCATTCTATTTATAAGGAAGCTTGCAAGGATTGATTGTGTGGAGCACCTCGTACAGGCTTGCCTTTTGTACTACCCATGTCTTTTGACAAAATTGATAATTAAAAATAATAATACTATCAGTTATAGCTAGCTATAGGCGAAACAGTAAATAATTGAAACCCATAAAATTGATAATTTAGGTTCTACTATATAAGTAGTTTTGCAGCTAATGGTAAGTAATTGAAACCCTGTGCTATTAACCTCTTGTTAGCCGGCTGTTATTCTAGAATGAAGCAGGGCCATTAGCCTGCTGTTCTAGAAGGAAGCAGGTCTCTAAGTAAACGTTTTAGAAACCTGTCAGTTTCTAACTAAGCATTTTAGAAACCTATGGGTTTCTAACTAAAATGTTGCTCAAGGTTTTTAGAGGTTATAAGAACCCCAAAGATCAAAGGATGGTTATTCTAGTTACCATACAATAAATATTTTAAAATAGTCTAATGCATTATACAGAACTTACAGATGCCTGGTTGTCTTGAATAGTGAATTACATGAATTCCAGTTGGCCGATTAAGAGATGCAGATATACTTCCTTGACTTACACCAGTAAACTGATTGACAATATTGATGTGAGAATATAATCGATCTGTCCAGTAAAGGTTGGATTGAAATACTGTTATAGCATATGGCTGTGTTATCACAATTGAAACTGGCACAGCTTTTATGTTATTTCCTGATAAATCACTTGACACTAGCTGGTTATATCGGTCATCTGTCCAGTAGAGTAGATTATTATCGTAATCTATAGTTAACCCTGAAGGACGGGCTACATGAAGTATTGTGTGCTTGAAAAGACCATTTGTTGACAACCTTTCAATTTTTCTTGGTATTGTATAATAGTTAACCCAATATATTGTCTTACGAAATGGATCTATTGCTATAGTTTGAGGTCTGATCTCATTACTAACCACTACCTCAATATTGCTACCATCCAAGTCAGAACGTTCTATTACACCTCTCCCATGATCAGTCCAGTAGAGCTTACGATTAACCCAATCAACAGCAACTTGTTCAGGACGATTCAATCCAGTGACTATTGTTTCTACAGCAGCTCCATTTAAATGGTCATCAAATGGGACTCTTCGAATAAGACCAAGAAGTAATTCACTCCAGTATAACATTCTGTTCACCAAATCAAAACCAATTCCATAAACATTATAGCAGTCCACTCCATATTTGTCAATGACATTTGTATCAAGATTAACGGATATGATACTACTTCGATTTGAAATTAACAAAATGGGAGTTGTATCTTTGCCTATGTCCTTGGAACACATATCTACACAAAAATAATTTTTCAATTCAAATTGCATACTTGATTATGATAGTTAGCTACTATATGCATTAGTTTTTTGACAAGTCAAAATATCTGATGATTTGTACAAAACAACTATTAGCAGAATGGTGATTTTGGCATTGAAATATAAGATTTTTACAAAAATCATAAATCAAATATGGTGTCTGTTTAATTAAGTGATATAATTCATCGAACTGCTAACTACCAAATTTTTAGTTTTGAAGCATGTAGCTAGCTATTAGGTAGTTAGCATGTACATCACTAGATTAAACAAGTTGATGTATACCACTGTTTAAACTGCTATTCAATGTATGTTGGTATAGCTATTGTCTAAGCTATGTCACTGTCACATATTTTTGACCACGAGCGTATAGCACAGATGATTTAAGTTTAATGCATTTTAGGGATATCTTGTGATATGGAACATCTTTCTTTGAGTAGTATAGTCTTGTTTGACCATGTCCAGCTTATTTGAGATGCTGTTAGGAAGATGGTCATGTCTTGAAAGAATAGATTCAACTCAACGTCCACTATCTAATAAAGACAGGTCGTGGCCACATAGCTCTTGTACTGAATTTACCAAGTTGAAAGCAATCCGTTATGGAATCAGATTAACTTTCTTTGTATTGATGATGGTCATGGAAGCTATATATTTTATAAAGTCACGCTTTATATAGAAGTTCCAACAGGACACATCTGTATGCCTGCCATATTACATCAAACTTTTTGGTCACACGTAGCCATGTACAATGCTGCTTGATTGGCCTTTTACAGCCAGGCTGTTTTTGTTTAGCTATTGATTAATTACTTGATACAGTACAGCCCACTTCTAAGTTTACACTTGCACTAGTATCCTGGTATAGTCATTCAACACATTTCTCGGGATACTTGCGTGCAAACAAGTAGCTGAACACAAGTTAAATCTTTAAAATAGAGCACACACCAATTCTTGTACAAATACTCACTAGCGAGCAAGCACGTTAATGCAGGGATACATACTCATGTATTAATAGTGTCTTGCCTCATGTATGTAGCACGAGTCAAGACAGAACCTTTGTTCTTAACACGCATTGCTTATCAATACACCATCATTCATGCCCTCTGTGGTGGATCAAACTTAACTTAAATGCTCCTATACAAAACTATCCAAACAATAGATGACAAAAATGTATTGCTACTTACGTATTGCCAGCCTCATATACTTTAAACATGCACTTTGTCAGTGAGAGTTGTTATAACAAGTAAGACAGAGTTTTAACGCATGTCCAGTCTCTCTGGTGTTTAGTATGCAGTGGCAGACAGTGACAGTAACATCTAAAGTGGAAGTAGGTGAACTCAAAGCAATATTAATAGCAAGATTAATAGCACGATCAATAGCAATGAAACCGATTGCATGCTTGGATACATGTCAAGGCATGACTCGTGCACTCGTATGGTGCTGCTCTTGTAAGTATTCATAACAAGACTACATACGTACGTATATGCTTGAGAAAAGCTATAGCTTGCGTGTGGTAATCCTACATGTGATTGCTGAACATGCATACAGCACGAGGGCTTCTCAACTAAAACTAAGAACACACGCGAGTATAGTACATGCATGTGTCAACTTGAATATGGGCTGTACCGTACTAAAAATCAGTGACACTAATTTTTTATGTCAACTATATGTGCCTTAATTCTAATCATGCTACAAACAACCTGGTTTAATATTCACACATCTTCCAGGCTGTACCACTTCTCCATCAATTCTAAACACATATTTTCCAGGTACACAAACATTAGAGTTATCATCCAATTCTAAAATCGAATGACTCTGAGGTTCAGGTCGTGCAAAAAAGTGTACTCCATCTCCTCCATTAAATCCAACTTGTGTTCCAAAAGGTCCTATACCATTAATCCCACCAGTATTGTCAGCTGATGACCATTGTATTCCATTATCCAAATAATTAAAAATTGCATAAGACTGGGAACCATTAGTAGCCACAACTACTTGAAAAGTGTTCACCTAAATTATGATACACCATCGTATAAACATCTTATTATAGTTTACACTTGCCTTGTCTGCATGCCTATAATAATAGCCAACTCTGTCCCAAGTAGCAATCAGTGCCCATTTGGTTGTAAAGTCATTTGCATAACTAAAATATTTTCTAATTTCTTTATCGATTTGAGAAGAACTGCTAATACTCCTGTAATATGTTGTACCACTAACAGATTGATCCACATTAGCCCAAAAAGGACAAATCACTGAAAGTAGAGAATGTTCAAATGGAAAGTTAACTGGTGTTGTAAATGCAGTTCGTCCATCGAAAGTGACATAACCATGCGAGCTAACCTAGATAAATATACATATATATACGTATTACACATAATTATACTGACTGTATATATACAAAGAACCTTAAATTTTAGCATCTAAAAACCAGGCGCTGTGTAAGTTAAGCCACTGCTAATCTATTCAGTGTGTTGTAATAGTACGTATTTAATGGTGTCACAAGTAAGTCACGTGAACAAAGACTCATCACTATGGAACACATAGCAATGCATACATTCTGTTTAAACCAGCAATATACTCCAGTATACTTAGTGATAAAACTTTTAAAAAGTAGTATGAAGTTGTTTTAAGCTGAAATTCTTACTGCAACACTATATAGGCCAGTCTTGTTTTAAGCTTTGCTACCCGCATGGAATGCCCACTTTTATAACTGAGGTGCTCCGACTTTTTAGTATTGTACAACTGGTAAAGTGCCTCTTACTTTGGAATGAATGGCTAATGCAGCATTACCTTAGTCTTTTCTGGTAGTAATTCACGATGTGCTTCATTACCAAGGCCACACCCATCAACAGTATTGATGGCAAGTATCACATAAAGAAACTGAAAAGCAGTAGGACTTATTTAACTGGTTACTTAAGCTCCATTTCACTTGAATAATTATTTATTTATAGTCTCGGGGGCAGGGACACACACACACATTTTGCATTTCAAGAAACCAAGCATGCGCCTGCCTGCTGGTTTAGAAAGTGAGGCCAAGTCGGAAGCACTACGTAGTCATGTTATTCATAATTGTACAGATACATGTGACTGATATCAGGTAGAGGCCAAGGCCTTTGAAATTCATTCACAGCATGCAGCTATTTACCATCGTGGACACAAATAGCAACCATGCATGTCATAGGCACCGGAATGGGGGGGCAGTGGGGCAAATTCCCCCACAAAAAAATAAGTGTGGGGGCATTGCCCTCACACTATTTATATTCATTATATCACATAAGGCTTAACAATCTAGCCCATAAATCGGTTATGCAATGAATTTCAACAACATATAACAGTTTATGAGGATGAGTACTGGCTATATAAATAGAGTAGGCACTAATATTAAAGTACAATAAATAGAATGCATTGTCACGTGAGTTTACATTCAAATGTTGAGAGATTGGCAAACTTATTCGTTCAACTAATAAGAAATGAAGACTGCAGGGCTAGTCAATGTTTGTATGATAGAATCAATACAGATGGAGAGTGAGTTACAGCTGGCGATACAATTTGTTTAGTCTTGGCAATAATTTGCCGGTAGCTGGCTATACTATACTTGACCGGCATCAACCATTATAAAGTCACAGCGGCGAAAATGGCAAGTGATTTCCTTATTGGCTATACTTTTATCACCAGATATTTGATCACATGGTAATTGTTCAACTAAAGAATGCAGATGCGGTTGAGGCAGATCAGTGTGGAGAAGGCTAGCTGATTTGAAAATAGGCTCAGTCTGCTGGCTATAAAAGAAAGAGGCCAAGTGCTGAAAAGCCTTGAATCAAGTTGTGCTGCTACTAGCAATAGTTAGTTTTTAATAGCATGCTACATAGGCATAGCCGTGCAAAATAAGCTGCAGTAAACAGCAGTATTATACATGCATGCATCACATGGTTAGTTGTAGGTATAATTATTTTGAAATATTGTATGTGTGTTGGCCCAAATAAATTAGGCATTTCGGGCCCTAGCCTATTAAGCTGGGCTCTGTGCGTGTATAAGGTGTATAAGGTATGCATGCATGTGGGTGACTAATATAATATTATATAGTTAAATTTATATCACTTTCCCCCACAACTTTGAAAGGCTTCTGGCGCCTATGCATGTAGTGAGTAATTAACACTGCCAACAACAGAGATTGTTATCAATTCACACTGACTACTACATAGCTTAGTTACATGCAATCATCACACAAGATTTATGAAGCACAGATCGCAATTCACAAACATGATTAGCTTGTCACTTGGTGACCTTTATCTTATCATACACACACTATCAAATAGGTAGCCAAGTGGCAAGCTAATCATGTTTGTGATAATTGCAAACTGTTGCACATCAAAATTCAGTTCATAACTTTTGTGCTTTTATTTTTATATAACAGTCATGCGGCTAGCTATATTTGGTCACAATCTTGCTTTGATGTTTCACTACATGCAGCTAGTATTTATTCATCATTTACTTTTCCCTGTATATTATAGTCTACGTATTTTATTACATACGTAGTTATAACATTATCTTACAACTCTTCTTGTAATGTAATTTTGTGTACATTCTTTATGAACAGATTTTGTGTTCAAACTTCAAACAAAATCCCAGAAATCTTCTGTATTCATTACTATGGTATGGTACTACCATGGTGTGCAGTTGCTAAGGAATGATTTAAAGGGGACATGAGGTGTGGCAATTTCCAACCTTTTGTATAAAATATAACATTTGCATTGAATTTTTAAACCAGCTACATACGTAGGTGTGCACCTGGTTTCTTGTTTTTGTCTGAGAAATTGGTATAGACTATATTATACAAACTTAATATTATATTTTTTAATTCTTTTTATTTAATATTATATTATATTTTATTATATTATCTTTTTTATTTTATTTTTTATTTTTATATTTTTATTATTGATATTATAATCTTTATAATATTTTAACTTAATATTATATTTTATTTGAATCCTTAAATATAATATTTTCTTAAACATATTCATGTAAGTGATCTTTAATGTGATTAATCACTGGTATCTATAATATTATGCGCAGCTGAGTGCTTATTTCGCGTATAGCACGAGCAAGGCAATGCTTTAACTGTTTTATAGAATTTTCAAGACTAATGCTTCGATACAAACGCGCTCGCTGGTTGATTTAAGCTTGCTTAACCGTCATGCAGTGGTGGTAACCCAAGTAAGTTTATTATAACATCACTTACACGTCGGTGTTTTTAACGAATCTTGCAGCTAGATTGTGTTCTCTCTCGTTTATATTTGTGTTGTATTAACAAGATAGTTGGTTTGTACAAGACGCCTTGAAATGAATTGGAAACAAAAAGCTAGCCGAATCGCGTTGTTTACAGCCTACTGGTATGTAACACATTCCAATGAGTTGTTTACTAAGGCGTTAAGAGTTCCATGCATAACTGTACTTTATAAGCTTTGAAGTTTCATAAAGCACTGTTGGTGGTTAAATAAAGCACTCTTCACACCTTAACAGTGCTTTATGGAAAATAAAGTACACTTTTGCCCTTTGATCCTCCCACGCAAAATACTATAATATATTTTATTATATTATCTTTTTTATTTTATTTTTTATTTTTATATTTTTATTATTGATACTATAATCTTTATAATATTTTAACTTAATATTATAATCCTTAAATATAATATTTTCTTAAACATATTCATGTAAGTGATCTTTAATGTGATTAATCACTGGTATCTATATAGAATCACTAAACATAACAATACCAAACAGTATAATAAAAGATGGCCAATACCTTTCATTATATAAATTGGTATAGACTATTGATACTAAACTTACAAATATCTCATTGTAGGTTTCATTAAAATAAGGAATTCTTGGTGAAATTTCTATAGCAAAAGATGCAGCACGATGAATCCCTGAAAATTGTGAATCTCCATGACTTTGCCCAAATGAGATGAAATCAGATCGTGGAACAGCATTGGTGCAATCAATGATTAAAATAGCAATTAATCCAATCCAACCGATGTAATTGTACATTTTCACTTTTCTGTACATAGAATAAATATAATGAAGATGTTTCACAATTACTGTGCACCAGGGTTGAAACTGAGTTGGGTCAATCCACACATATCTGGGTCAGTTTTCCTTTGGGTCAAGCTCAAAAAACTGAGGTTTGTAATACTCTCTAGTCACAAATACAAATGACTGTTCTATTAGAAAGTATTGATAATTTAGAATTGTTAGTATAACGGGAAGTACATTTGCGAGTTGAGAATAAGAAGTTAATTAGCAATAAAACATTCGTGACTGATACAGAAGTTTCAAATTTTCTTCATGTGCTTGTGTATGAGCTTGCGCATGAGGCACCGTATGTGCAGAAATTTTTTCAGTATGTCGGATTTCGTCAAAATTTTTAGGCTATATGGTATGTGAATTGAAAATATAGATTTATGATGTAAATATATTATTACCGATACAATCTATTATTGTATACATGGTAATTTTGAATATAAAAGTCTTATATTTTGTAAAAGGCAAGTCTACTACTCACAATATCTACCATATAATCACACAGTACAATACACTACTAACATCAAGTTAACCTCCATGCTTGCACTAGCTCTTCAAAATTGCATACGAGATTTCAAAATCAGCTCTAAATTGCTCTAATTTCTTGATTTCAAATCTGATTTCAGTGATTTGAAATCACTTAAAATCAATTAATTGCGTAGGATTTACCTAGCGACTATGAGCTTGCATTTGAAAGGTATCAATTTCCTGACTTATTATATAATTATATTGTAAGGTGCTGGTCAGGAGTATATCACTAACACACTACAACATGTGATGTCATTGTAATTTATATTATATAACTTAAGTATCACCTGATTTTTTAATAGTAAAACATCAACTTATCTAATTGAGCTACATATGAGTTACTGTGGCCAAATAAGCAACTATGTTACAGCACAGAAAAATTGATAATTCATTCTGGCAATTAAAAGAAGTAAACACTACCATCTGGAGGGCAAAGGGCCATAACTCAATTTTAGCTTTATAACACCTGGAGCTTAATTCATAGTTTACACAGCTGTTCACTTTAAAGGTCCTATACAAACACTGGGTACTTTAAGGAGTAATTTGTCTAAACAGATTTATGGTTGTCACTAATATTAATAACAGAAGCCAATGACAGTGAAATGTTTAACACAGTATGCTATGTATGTCATAGGCATAGGAAGATGTTTTATAGTGGGGGGCCAAACATATTCTCAGTTACTGGCATAGCCAGCCAAAGTGTGATGCTAGAATAGCTTTTAGTTACTCCCATTAGCTATGTTGTGCGAAGCATGCCAAAGCTAGGGGGTCTGGGGCATGCCCCCCAGAAAAGTTTTGATAATTACATGCTCTGAGATTGATTTTGGTGGCATTTTATGCAAGAAATGATTTCACTGAGGCCACTATCACAGCTTGAAATAACGCGATTGATACAGCTACGAAGTTACTATACTAAATATGATTGATGGCTACTACTAGTGCAGTTAGCTACATTACATGCTTTTTAGCTATTATCAGTATTAGAATTTAGTTTACAAAATAGTTGTACAGTAGCTATTAGAGCTATTACAGTACTGGTTATCCTGCCTGTCTCAGCTAAAATATAGCATAGATATTTAACCATACACTATGTATGGTTAAATATCTATGAATATAGCTAGCTTGCTACTCACCATAGCTAACTAATGATGTTTACTGTGAAGCTAGGCTTACAGATCTAGCCGGCTACACAATAACATGTTTGTTAGCATTAGCAGGCCTAGGCTTATGGATACTGTCTAACCCAGAATATCTAATTAATTGCGTGGGAGGCAGATAAACAGTTGTAGGCATTCTCTACATATATAGCTACGTAGCAAATAAGCTTATATCAAGCTTTTAAACGACTTACACTCTATATAAACTAGAAGTTAATTACTCGCTAACCTCATTCAATTACTGGATCAACATTTTATTGCTCGCTCGAATATATTAGAATACAATACCGATTATTTGATTTGTCTTGCAAAGGTTAAGTACTTAATTTTTAATCAGACAAGTTTATAAAAAGGTACTGAATTGAATATTGTAATACCTGCCACTCAAAGTAGCTAGATAGCGTTTATATGCAGACTTGACAAGTGTCTGCTTGACTTGTACTGTTGCAGCTAGCTGGTAAACTAAAATACATTTTAAAATTCTGTGGGGGCCATGGCCCCCCTGGCCCCCGGTACCGACGCCTATGATGTGTATAGCAAAGCATTTAAAACAGAGAGGATTGAAACTCTCACCTAATTTTTTTCATTACTGCTGAATTTAGATATTAAAAAGTCAAAATCAATATTGCATATAGCTAGCTAGCTAGCAAAGTAGCTATGTATAGTTACATGTTTCTATTCAGAGTCATATTGGGTTTCCTAAAATATCGGTGACAAGCCACCTCACAGTGATACAGGGTTCGAAGACTTTCTTTGAAAAATGGCATGAGGTGTATCAATCTATATATACATACTTCTCATCACTCAAGTTCTATAACTTTAAAAACATCCATGGCTTAAGAAAAAGTTGTATACATATATATAGCTAGCCGGCTATATGGCTGTCTCTTCTGTAATGGAAA
The DNA here is from genome assembly GCA_963930835.1 of Spongia lamella. NCBI lineage: Eukaryota > Metazoa > Porifera > Demospongiae > Dictyoceratida > Spongiidae > Spongia > Spongia lamella. The sequence continues at coordinate 2,173,698 of OZ005750.1, read as the reverse complement.
TCACACATACACCAATATAATTAGCTATATAATTCATACTATTTCATCAGCATGATACAGCAATCGTTTCATTGCACACATCGCTAGCATGCTGCTATACATACCAACATAATTATGGGTAGCTATTAATACATAAATTACTGGTATTGGTGTAGGAAGTTAAAAATCAAGGTATGCAGGTACGTAGATAATAAAATCAGTATACATATCACCTTTATTCTATTTGTTGTAAGAACCATGCTTTTCTAGGTAGTAGCACTACAGTGGATCTTATGGCAGGCATAAAATAGTCATAAGCTGCATGGGCATGCAACAAAACTTAACAATGTGGCAAATTCTCTATATATTACAGTCCAGGTTAATTCTTTGAGCCATCCCATATGTAATGCTACCGACCTGTATGGGAAACCCACTTATAGGAATTCCCATAAAGAGGACAGCCATACACTAGAGGCCAAGTTAAATTTATTTCATCTATAAAAACTTAAAAATGCATGACTGGGAATTTTGTCTTCACCCTACAGCATGTTAGCTACAACTTTACTTTATACCGGCTGTCAGTTTTTAACAAATCTTCACTTCTATAATATTGATGTACGTAACTAGCTATATCAGTCCGGCCCTAGTGAAAGCTTTAGTAAAAAATTGTGAGCCAGCTAACTAAACTTTGGATAATAGCGGATACCCTACATAGTACATCAGACTATTGTGGTGGATCTTGAGATGGACCTCTTATCTCTGAAGCAAGAAGTCTGGCCGACGGTTTTTATGGAATGCCAAGTCATAACTACTGTACAGCCTATAATTTTCGAGAGCACTTTTACAGATTTCTCCTAATATTTGTATATTTCAATAGCCATATACTTTATAATCCACAATTTATTCAAGAAGTTGGTAAATTCACCAATCCATGAATAATTTCACCTTCGGACTATAGCTATACAGTAGCTATATGTTTTCTATTACAGAAGGTTATAGCCCCACTTTTACCAACGTACAAGAATAGCTACGTATGTGGAAGTTGTAAATCTTCACAGGCTTCAATGCAGAAATTGCATGTGCTACTGAATGAAACAAATCTAACTAGCTAGCTATATAGATTTGAGCTGTATCTATAAGTTCAAGATGCCAAAGCTCTGACTAAATTAGGTTGTGCACATACGTACGTTGCTATCCACGCCAGAAAAGAAATAACCACATCTTTTTTTCACTCAGAAAAAATAAGATAAATAATAGTTAGCTAATTGTCATCAAGTTCCACTGAAGTGACTCTCAGCACAGGCCAGGTCGATGGCAGAATCAGAAAACTTGAAGCGATGGTAGGAAGACCTGGAACCCCTTAAACAAGTAATTGCCGAACGCAAGAGTGAGAAACTTAACTTGCATCTCAACCAGTACAGAGTCACTGATACTGTAAGTCTGGCTAGACTTCTCGGAGATCAGACTTGCAAGACCGTGACGCCTATACACAATGGTTGCCAAAGGCCCCATACCTCCAGAACATGAGAAGACTAAGGGTGTGAAAATGCCTTGCTCTATCTCCCGAATACGTTCTTCGTACATTCGTCTTTTCTCAAGCTCCGCCGGTCTATGACACTGAGGGAGTGAAGTAGAACTATAAGTAGGAGCCAAAGGGTTGAAAACCTTAATAACCACATCTGCAGTCTAGTTATGCATGCATTCAGTTCCCGGCAATCCGCTTTTTAGCTTCTGGTGCAAGAACTTTGCAAATCGCTGTACAGCGGTTCTAAGTTCTTGCATTAAGCGGAAGTTGTAATACTGCGATAAAATTGGCTATTATTTTATAAATAGCCAATCATATCACACTATCACCAACTTCCGCTTTTCATTTTCCGAACAAGAACTTCCCAAACCGCTAGCTGTACCGGCATGCTATTGCCCTTAAGTTGTACCTGTTATATGTTGAAAAGATAAATAAATTATTGAATACTGAGTTACCTAGTACTCCGCGCTGCTGATGTGGCGTTTAGCTAGCCGCCAATTAGGGACCTGTGAGACTATCTTACTTGGCGGGTCTGAAAGAAAAGCTAGCTACGAGCCTGTAGTCCACAGGCTTGTAGCTAGCCTTCTTACAGGCTGTAGTAGTTACCATAGCTGATAAATACATACAGTATACTAGGCAAACTGTAGCTAGACCTATTTAGTACTGTTACTAGCTGTATTTAATTATAGACTTGCACTTGAAATATTTACCTTTCATTTGCAACAATCTTTAAGCTCGGAGACTCCTCTGACCTCTATACTGATGATAATGGTAAGTGTACTGTATATTTTCCATTTTATAGTTCTAATCACGTGATTAAGGTTGATAATATTTTAATTCGTTACAGCGATTTATGAAGTTCTTGCATCAGAAACTAAAAAGCGGAAGTTGTTATCATAGCTATCGCACTACTACACAACTTTGGCTTTGATGCAAGAACTTCTCAAATCGCTGTATGTACAGTAGCAGCACCGAGCAGCACAGATAAGCGACCAAAGTGAGATCATGGAATGAACCGAAATTATAGACTTAACAATTAAATAATTAGCTAGCTATCTGTGTATAATCTTCTTTTAGAAGTTTTCACAGTAATGGTCATGAAATACCGAAAATATAGCTAGTATTTTAAATTAGAAGTGTCTTAGAGTTAGAGCCCCATCACTCACTCACGTGCTCCCATTATGACTACCCGAGGTGTTTGCAGAACACAGTAATAATATGTATCTCAGTTCCTATTATTGTGGGTTTGATTTTTGGTTCTTGTCACAACACAATACACGTTGGCAAAATAATTACAACACTCATTGTGACAGTGATGGCTAACCGAGCCTCAAGTAGCTACTTTTCTGTACTATATAGACACTTTCATCACCATCATTATTAATGATTGGTTGATTGCTATTTAGGGCTGTGCATGGTACGTAGCTATAATTATGCCGGAGCAATTTTAGCAACTGTAATTATAGCTTATAGCAATAGCCTATATGCTGGTATTTTGTAATCTAACAATCGTCATAGCATATATAGACATCACTAAAAGAAAACTATAGAAGATTGGTCTCAGTATAGCTACTCCCTTAAAAAAAGAATGCAGAAAAGAATGTGTGAAAGTTAATAATTTCATATACGTATCATTAAGTACGGTAGTACTTATCATTATGTATGTGTAGCTATAGTACTTATCATTAAGTACGGTGAGTAGTGCCACAGAGGAAGAATATATGAACAAAGAAAACCTAAAATTAAACAAAAACAAGCTGAAGCTCTACTTGAAAGAAGTTGTTTAGCTACATGGGGCACCATTTAACATCAGAGAGATTAAAGCCAGACCCACAGAAAGTTAAGGCCATACAAGAAATGCCAAAACCACAGGACAAGAGGGCAGTGGAGCACCTGCTGGGATGTATCACATATTTGTCACGTTTCCTACCACAACTTACCACTGTAACAGCGCTAGGTCCACTAAGGCAGCTAGTAGAGAAGACAGCCACATTTACCTGGCAATCGCAGCAAGAAGAAGCCTGCATGGACAACAGTCAAGAAGTTAGTGACAACTGCAACTGGCCTTAGATATTATGATGTTAAGGAGGAAGCAACCATATAATGCGATGCATCCAAAAATGGGCTGGGAACCACCTTACTACAGAAAAGACAGCCAGTAACACTTGCATCTAGAAGTCACACACACAGCTACAGAGCAACACTATGCTCAAATTGAAAAGGAATGTCTAGCAATTGTGTTTGGTTGTGTCTTGTGATGTTTCAGTCAGTATCTTCATGGAAGAGAGTGCACCATGATGGACACAGATCACAAACCACTATAGTAGCAATTAATTTTCAGTAAGCAAATGTATACAGCCGGTGCACCCAAGAGTCTTTAATTTGATGACATAGTATGAAAAATACCAACTAGACCATGGAAGATGGTTGCCCAAGACATATTTACACTGGAAGGGAAAGATTATCTCATGACAGTTGATTAGATGCTCTTTTGGATCATCAGGTGAGACAGTGGTGAACCATACCAAGATCCAGTTTGTGAGATTTGGGATCCCAGAAACAGTAATCACAGACAATGGACCCCAGTTTAGGGCATTGCAATACACCAACTTTGCAAAGCAATGGAAATCCGACCATGTCACAAGCTCACCGTATCACAGTCAAACCAATGTGAAAGCAGAATCTACAGTGAAGATTGCAAAAAATTTGTAAAGAAAGTGTAGAAGTATGGTCAAGATGTGCACCTCACCATTTTAAATTGGAGAAACACACCATCTAACCTTAGCCCAGTCCAAAGGTTCATTCGCGATGAACAAAAACAGCTGACTACTAAGGAGGCAGAAGGCAAAATATTACTATGATAAAGGAGCTAAATCTCTTCCAGATTTAGAGATTGAACAAGTGGTCAGAATGCAGCCACAGGAAAAAGGAAGAATTTGAATAAGGGATCTGTGGTAAAGAAGGTGGCAGAATGGTCATACCTGGTACTGACAACAGAGGGTCAGCTGCTTAGATACAACCGAAGATTTTTGAGAACCACAGGAGAAGCAGAGGATCCAACTAATCGGTACTCCTTGATGGAAGCAGAATGCACTCTGAGTAGGTTAGGAGAGCAGCCCCACTGAGTTCAATACACCACAAAGACAGGAGGGATAAGGTGAATGAGCAAACAGCCAGTTGGAGGCAAAGGACACAAAAGAAATGGAAGAATTGATCAAAGAGAATGAACTGGACAGTCAAGGTATGGGTTTAACAGATCGGAAGGCCAGTATAGCATTACTGAGAGTAATAAAAGCCCCCTAGACAGCTCTAAGATGACAACTAGAAGTGGACAGGTAGTGAAGATGCCTATACCAAACCGAAGGACTATTATTACATATTGAGTACAACTAAGGCTCTGGATTGAGCAAAGGTCATGTAGCTATCTGTAGCTAAGTAACCAGATTAATATAAAAGAAAGGAGATGTTAGGGATTAGCTACGTATGTATATAAATTTAGTTGTTGATATAGATACATATCATGATACTGGGTAGTATCAATAGTATTGCACAGCTCTAATACATGTGTATACATGTAACATGTACATAAGTACTAGTACGTATGTATGTATGTATATATGCATGGAAATATTTATTTTACATTATGAATTTTTGTGCTGTAGGGTGCATGTTTACCATTGCAGAATATGGAATAATAATGTATGAGAAGACTAGGTTGATTACTTGTCTTAATGTAAGTATCATTTTTACATACACATGCACACACCAAAATTTTTACAGAGTAGCTAAAGGTATTAATAAATTTGGTTATTCTGAAAATTATTATAATTTATGTACACAAAAATGTTAACTCCAATTGATAAAAGCCACGTATCAAAATTTAATTTTTACATTGTAATTTTCTATGTTGGAGCACACATGTACATAGCTATATGTGCCAGCAGACTGCAGCAGAGTGATTACATATAGCTAGCTATGTGTAGATAACTGTAAAAAGTTAACTAAACAAAAACACTCTGGATGTAGAAAAAGTACGAGGCCAATCAGAAGCAGCATTGCAAACAGGTGCGACCAAAAACTTTGATATCAGTTGAGGCTAAGAAGTTACTTATCAAAAATCTTTTTAACTACTTGAATGACTCATACAATAGTTTATAGCATATTTTCACAACTATGATTGGCTTTTATCCCGGCAGAAGTAGAAGAGGGATACATGGCTTATATATCCCTGTGGATTCCTTTGATCTGAAGTGCGAAAGTTACATAATATGTTTGTGTATGTACAAATGTGATATTTGTGTATGTAGCTACATTGTAACATCTGCGGTGACATTATACATAGCTGATTGTAAATACGTAATATGTATAGCTGACTAGCTACCATAAGAAATTAATGAGTCTTTAATGATATTCTGATAGCTGTATGCTGTTATAGGACAAAAACTGCAATATGCAGTAATGGGTGTGTATGTATGTATGTATGTATGTATGTATGTATGTATGTATGTATGTATGTATGTATGTATGTATGTATGTATGTATGTATGTATGTATGTATGTATGTATGCATGCATGCATGCATGCACATGCATGCATGCACGTATGTATGTATGTATGCATATATGTATGTATATAGTTGTCACCACCTGCTAGGTTCCAATATAACATTATAATTCATAAAATAATGGTTGAAAGTTGGTCGGTCATTCATTCAAAGTAGATAGACTATCATTGGCTTCCCCATTGGAAATGTACAGTAAAATATGTCCTACCAAATTGAACTTGCTAAGTGGGTTGGAAAATGACACGTGACAGACCATTATTTTAAGCTCTGCCATCTCCTATTTTATATAACAAATAGATATTGTAATTAGGAAACTACTAAAAAGCTATTAGAATACTGTAGAATAGCTTTTTAGTAGTTTCCTATAGGAGAAACAGATTACAGCATCAGTACTGTTTTGGTATATACGTATATATAAATTAATTTAATTGCATGTATTGAAAATTTTATACCACACATATGATGTTTGTGCTTGTGGATCATAAACACAAAAGTAACACTAGTAAACTAATACCGGCCAACCCTATAGCTACATAGCTATGTACCATATTTACTTGGTTAAATGCCACGGTGTTTATTAGCTTAGTTCGAAAAATTGATGCGGCGACCATTCAAGCACGACCACTACTCGATAGACGAAGACGTTGTTTATACCCATAATTTTGAAATCGATTGTGGCACTGATCAAATGCGGCTACTATTTAAGGTGTGGCGTTTAACCAAGTAAATACATGGTAGTCTCTTTTGGCATCTGCTATACATAGCTATATCACAGAAGCTAACTAAAGAATTAAAGTTTTGAAACTTTTTCTGCATGTAGCTACATATGTAGTTACAGTTCCTTATGCACGTATATATACAACCTCACTTAGCTGTCTATATATAGCTAAGTATCACTACTATGCATAGCTAATGTTACTATTGAGTGTAATAATGCAATTGACTACAGTTACTTTGTTCAGATAAAACGTAAACTGACTGGCTACTGAAGAAGGTCACAGAGGCACAGTGTCATTGGCAGCATATGTGTCATAACCTACATTTAAGAAATACAACAGAATTGTTTAATTGCTTTAAAATTCACAAATTAAATACCCACATGCAATTTGAATTTATGAAATGAAAAAAATGCTGAAGTTATAGGTACAACTAACTATATAGCTACATATGTGATTTGGTATGAGGCCTTTTATGCACAAAAATTAACAACCGTTTTTTATTATTATAGCATTTTTATTATTATAGCTAGACTTGTGAGCTAAAGGTGACTGTCTGATATTTGGTTTCATGTTAGATTCTAGTAGTCATACCAGGGCTATAAAATGTATTACACCTTTAAACAATAAATGTAGGAATACAATATTAATAAAATTAATATAGAAATATTTCTCAGCACTAGTGGCTCCTATAGCCAGCCATGTATGTAGCTACATAATTCAAAGATATTGAATCTGTAGCTCATATTGCAAGTATATAAGTAGCTATTCATTAGTAATGCTACAGTGTAGCTATGTACTTACAAGATCTTGGTTTTCTTGATTTATGTACCACTTGTATCGTTTCTGTTCTTGTCACCTTGTCGACAAATGTATTAGGGCCATTACCATCATCAGGCGTATATGTAACTATTTTTTCAAATACCCATTCAGCCCAGAATAACTCATTATTATACAGTGACAGTGCAGTGGGACGTCTGCTCACAGTAGTGTAAATTGTAAATCTATCATCTCCTTCAAGGTTAGATGTCACTATTTTTTTAATGTCAGTCCAATACAGCCTGGAGGCTGCAAAATCAATCACTAAAGAATTTGGTGCTCGCAAATTGTTAGATACTATTATGTGTCTGTCAGTTCCATCAAGCTTCATCTTCTCTATAGCATATTTCCCTGCTTGAAAACTAACCCAGTAAATGTCATTAACATGAGGGTCAACAGCAATTGCTTCTACTCTGTTAACATTACTCAATAAAACCTGTCTGTTAGTTCCATCTAAGCCTGAATATTCGATGGTGGAAAGAACAGTATCAGACCAGTACAACTTTCGAGTGATCCAATTTACTGCTATTTCTATAGGATATCCTAAACCACTGTGCAGGATTCCACTGTTGCTATCAATGAGGCTCGATGCATAGATTTTACCTAAACGTACATCTCTATTTTTCCTACCCGTACTCCAAAACAGTGTACAAGTAGCAATATCCACATCAAATCCAAGAGGTTTAGATTTTGACTTAATCAAATTTTCCCAGCTATAAGTTCTGTTTCCAACAAGGATTCTTTTTTCAACTGCAGTGTTGTTGTTAATAAGAATGTATGGATTTTTATCTAAGCAACTACAATTCCCTCCACCTGTACAATATACAGTATTAACGGTATGAGTTGATGTTTAAACCAGTATAGTCAAGCAGCTAGCTACATTGCTATTTCACATAAAGCATCAAATAATAATTGCACAATTTAAACATAGGCAGTGATCTGCTAAACAAGAAACAAGAAATCGTTTTCTAGCACATTTTAATTACCTACTTGTGACCCATCATAGCTAGCCATGTATGTATTGATCATCATAAACACTATCCCACTGGGGACCTGTAAGAAGGCTCAAATAAGACTGGACGGGGAGTCAAAAACTATCAACATAAACTAGCTATTGAATGAAAAAAATTCCAGACCGGTGACTTCAACCCCAGGAATCTTGCAGTCTAGAAGAAGAGAGCCAAAGGTGCCTCATAGCTAGTTGAGATCCAGAATGTTTTCTGCATTCAATGTACACCTAACATGCAGGGCTGGCTTCTTGTAGATAAAGGAGGTTATCATAAAAACACTATCCCACTAGGGACCTAGTTAGCTAGCTAAACGGAGAAGTTTTTAAACTCTGATGCCAGATTCTACCGAATATGGTGTATTGTGTTTGGAATCCAGTTCACACTTTTGTTTTAGGCCACCCAGCCAGTTTTATAAAGCTACAACTTACAAATACATTGAGTTGAAGGTTAAAACATCATAGACCATACTAAAACTCTAATTTCGAAAGGTTAAAAGTTGCAAGACTTATATTCTTACATGCTCCAGGTTGTTTTGAATGATGTACAACATGAATACCAGATGGTCTGATTCCAAATGTTATGTTGCGTAAAGTGTGACCATCCGTGCTAGCTGAAATAACCGATCGTGTTGTCCAATCAGTCCAATACAAGATCCCATTATATATTGATATTCCATATGGTTGAAGTACTGAAGGCCTACTGTAAAGAGTTGCTCTTTCACTACCATCTAAATTTGATACTTCAATCTTGTCAAGGGGTGCATCTGCCCAATACAATCTTAAAGATTCATAGTCAATAGTTAAACTGCTTGGCCAGACAATACCAGATCCAATAATTATTTCAGTAGTGCTATCAGAAAGCTTTATCCTTTCTATTTTAGGAGTTGCACCCCAATCTGTCCAGTAAATGTACCCAGAGAATGGATCAATTGCCAGTCCACGTGGTCGATCAATTCCATTATCTAACAACACCATCCTACCACTCCCATCTAACTTGGAATATTCTATTGTATTACTACCATCATCACACCAGTACAGTTTTCTATTGATCCAGTCAACAACAACATTTTCAGGTAGCCTTAATCCACTCACAATCAATTCTCTACCACTATTACTACTATCTAAGCTAGCTCGATAAATGTTTCCTTGACTTAATTCACTCCAGTATATTGTGTTGGTCAAGATATCAAAATCCAATGCATGAACAATATACAGATTTGAAACTTCTGTATGTTGACCGGAACCATCCAAGTTAACTCTTTGTATTGAATAATAATCAGTGAATAAAAGATAAGCATCTTGAAGAGCAGGCAATGTGCAGTCATCTATAGATGATATACATAGCAATATAAACCAAAAATAGATTTTAAGGCCGACATTGGCATGAATATGAGATCAGTATCACACTAACTGTCAGTGGGTATTAATTATAAGCTACTGATTCTGTTGTCACCATACGTATTAACCCATAAACATAATAAAAATAAAATATCGTAGTTTGGGAAAAGTTCGCCGTTAAAAATTTTTCATCAGTGATGTGCTATAGGACGAAAATTAAACACACAAAATATTTTTACAAATAGAGAAGGTGAAATATCTTCGACTTAGTAATCTACTCTCACACTTGTAAGTTTTTTATAGTGGTTTAAGCCTGACAGAATACATATCTTGTAGACCCAAGTATACACTGTCTTCACCCATTCATCACAAACGATAGTAGCTGTAAACAAAAGGCAGAAGGTATGCAAAGTACTTGTTTCTTTCGAGGTTTTATGCTTGCATGGCAATTCAACCAAGGTTGGAAAGTACAGCAACTCAATACTGGCTTGTTTTAGTTGAGCGCCTCCTAGATGCAAGCGCCTCCAAGTAGCTATTGGGTGCTAGCTAGCGCTTATAGTCTGCGCGTACGTCCTTGTATGAAATATTTACACAAGACTTAGTAAGTTATACGTAGTGAAACAAGTGGCAAAACTTCAACTAAATAATTATTCACTGTTAAAAAATTATCGTCGGCTACCCAAGAAGACGAAAATATTTTAACACAAAAATTTTCACATGAAAATTTCCAACAATGAATTTTTCCCAAACAACGGTATGATGTCATGACAAAAGCACCCATTATAGAATGTGGCTGAAAAACAACATATGTACATGTTTTATGACAAGTGTTTTACAGATGCATCACATTTAACTAAATATGATCCATGCATTACACATATGTTTAAAAGCAGCACTAAACCGAGACAGTGCTTGCAGTGAATATAGCTACTATGTAGTGATAAAACTTTTTAAATGTAGTAGAAAGTTCCTGTAACTCTTTTAAGCCAGTCTTCTTTTAGACACTTCCATACCGCTTGGCACACCCACTTTTAAAACTGAAGCGCCCCACCTTGTTAGTAATGTACAACTGCCTTTTACTGTGAAATGAATGGCAAATATAGTTCTTTTTGACAGGAATTCATGACGCACTTGGTTACTAAAGCCACCGCACCCACAAACAATATCGATACGCACTGTAATGAAAATGTACAAAAAAGATAGCAAGTGTTATATGAAGAAACTGAAAAGTAGTAGGACTTGTTGAATTGGTTATTGAATGAATTTTAATAGCCTGGGAGGCGGACACACAGACAGACAGACAGACAGACACACACACACACACACACACACATACACACACACAACACACACACACACACACACACACACACACACACCAACTTCCCAGACAAAAGCAATTTCAAGAAAGCAGGCATGCTCCAGCCTTGGGCTGTCGCACACCTGGTTTAACATACAGGTCTACCACCATAAATGCCATGCTCCCTTATTTTATATTAAACAACAGAGTTATATACGTATGTCTTAAAATATTACTGGCTGTTAAGTCTACAACTGCATTGAATGGTATTCATTTACGATAACTTACTTATGATTCTAACTGATATGTTTACACTGTCACTACCAGTGGTTGATGTAACTATCACTGTGTAGGTACCAGCATAATTTTCAGAGCTTTGTTTAACTTGTAAAGATGCTTTATACTGTGATTTTTTGATATTATTAAAGTTAATCATATAGTTATCAACATTATTCGTAATGTGCTTTCCATTAAATTGCCAAGTAACACTGATGTTATCACAAGCAGAGATAAATTCCACTGATAAAGTGAAACATTCTGGAGCTTGAACTTTCACATGTTGGATAAATCTGTCCTTTATGATATGAGGATACACTACAAAGTACAATGCTATTATCATTAGTGATACAGTTAAAGATTTTACTTACATGCTCCTAGTTGTCTTGAATGATGTACAACATGAACGTTAGATGGCCTATTTCCAGATGTTATATTGCGTAAAGCTGTGCTGCCATCGATACTAGCTGAAGCAACTGATCGTGTCATCCAATCAGTCCAATACAAGATGCCATTGTATACTGCTATTCCATATGGTTGGGGAACCGTAAAGAGAACTCTTCTTCCTCTCCCTTCTAAATCAGATGTTTCAATCTTGCCAAGGGATGCATCAACCCAATACAACTTTGAAGCTGCATAGTCAATAGTTAAGCCACTTGGCTGAACAATATTGGAACTGATAATTATATGTCTGTTTCTTCCAGTAAGAGTCAATTTTTCTATTTTAGGAATTCTACCCCAATTTGTCCAGTAAATATGTCCAGAGAATGGATCAATTGCCAAAGCATGAGGTTGTTCAATTACAAACGCAAATGGTTGATTAGCTATGTTTATCAGAAATAGCCTCCTACCACTTCCATCTAAATTAGAATATTGTATTGTTCTACTACCAGAATCACTCCAGTACAATTTTCTATTGATCCAGTCAACAGCAACTTCCTTAGGTGCAATTAGTCCACTGACAATTAATTCTCTACCATCACTGTCAATATTAGCTCGATAAATGTTTCCTTCATTTATTTCACACCAGTAAACTGTATTGGTCAAAATATCAAAATCTAGTCCACGAATATTGAAAACATTTGAAACTACTGTACGTTTATCAGATCCATCTAAGTTGATTCTTTGGATTGAGTTAATAACATTGAATAGTAGAAAAGCTGTTTGAGTGACAGACTCTGTACATTCACCTAAAGATTAAAGGCTACATAACTCAGATACTTAAAACATATATTTATACATTAATTTTTAGTGTCAGTTCAAACATGTGATCATTTTGTATTTCAACTAATACAGTTTGAACATGTAGCTGTGAGACTTTTGTACTATACGTACGTACCTTAAAAACAGTTTCAATTTAACCCGTAAGCTACTTCCGTAGAGTAAGAGTTGATGTTACATATATCAACTATAACCAGGTGCTGTATAAGTGTAAACTACTCAACAGTATACTCAACAACAATGCATGTACTGATTGTGCCAAAACTAACAACGTTAATGATTTCACTTTTACACAATAGACAATCGGTAATTATGTAATTAAATATACAAATCAAATGAACCTGATTAACTTATTGTCCAGTTACATTTGCTTTCCCCAGCTTAAGAAACAATATCTTACATACCGTATAGCGGGAAAGTTTGGTGAATTTGGTGAATCGTCCGTGATTCGCCAAACTACAACCATCACTTACAGGTATTACCTTATGGCTGAATCTATCCATTCACCAAACTTTTCCTCGCCAAACGCTCATAACAGTGAATTTGCCAAATCACCAAACTTTCCCACTATACGGTATGCTGGTAAGTAACTGACCTCACAGGGGATCAATCTTTTGGGATAGTAACAAATCAAACAAGTTGATGTTCTACCATCTAAAAACCAGGCGATGTGTAAGTTAAACCACTGTTAATCAACTGCTATTCAGTGTATTGTAATAGTAATTAATGACGTCACGAGTAAGTCATGTGAGCAAAGACTCATCACTAAGGGGTACATAGCAACGCATACAAATTTAATTATTTTGTTTAAAACGGCTTTATACTCCAGTACTTTAGTGATAAAACTTTTTAAAAGTAGTACAAAGTTGTTTTAAGCCGAAATTCTTACTGTAACACTATAGGCTGGTCTTGTATTATAAGCTCCGCAACCCGCATGGCACGCCCACTTTCAAAACTGAAGCGCTCTGTCTTGTTAGTAATGTATAGCTGTTCAAACGGCTTTTACTACGGAATGAACGGCTAACACTGCATTACCTTGTTCTTATTCGGCAGTTACTCACGATGCACTTTGTTACTAAGGCCCCGCCCATCAGTAATATCGATAGCAAGTGTCTTAGAAAAGCAGTAGGACTAATTTGATTGGTTATTCAGGCTTCATTTCACGTGAATGGTTTTTAATAGCCTGGGGGGTGGACACACACACACGCAAACACACACACACACACACACACACACACATATACCGACGTTTTCACGAAAACGATTTCAAGAAACCAGGCGCGCCTGATTTAAAAACATTCACTAGAGTATCTACAAGATTTAATCCTAGCCATAATAACAAGTTGATGTTAAACCACTGTCAATCAATATAATTATTATAATGGTATTCAATGACGTCACGAGTAAGTCACGTGATCTAAGACTCATCACTAAGGAACACATGGCAATGCATACAAATTTAATTCTTTTGTTTAAACCGGCTTTATACTAAATGCTTTAGTGAAAGTGATAAAACTTTTTAAAAGTAGTTTTATTATGCATAAACAAATACATTCTAGCACATCTACTAGATTTAATTCATTAATCAGACATAAACTTCGACCACTGCAGCAAAATCATCTGTATACATAGTGCATATTATTGAAACTAAAAACAAAACTCACTTAATATTTTGACAGCAATGTTCACACTATCATTACCAGTAACTGAAGTGACTGTCACTGTGTAAGTACCAGCATCTCTTTTAGAACTTTGCAAAATTTTGATAGAAGTTTTATGCCGTGAGTTGCTGAGATCACTATTGACAGTCACATGATTAGAATCATTACTAATCAAGTTTCCATTAAACTCCCAAGTAATATTAAAGTGCATACAGATTGCAACAAATTCTACAGATATAGTGAAACTTTCTGGAGCTAGCACAGTAATGCAGTGGATAAATGTGTCTTCAATGATAAAGGGATACACTACAAAAAAGAATAATCATGTATTATCATATCATATTCTTGTGATATGCATTATCATATCACAATATTATTATTAATTACAAATTATGAATTTAAAAGGGAGTAGGGATTAGAGTTGGGCAATATTACGATATTACCGTATAATATTATCGTGATATTAAAGTGTCACGATAATCGATATCAAAGAGAAAGTTTCAGTATCGTAATACTGGAAGCGTGATATTTATCGTTAATACCATGCTAAACAAAAACACCCTGGGTGTAAAAAAAGTGCGAGGCCAATCAGAAGCAGCATTGCAAACAGGTGCGACCAAAAACTTTGATATCAGTTGAGGCCAAGAAGTTACTTATCAAAAATTTTTTTAACTACTTGAATGACATACAATGGTTTACAGCATATTTTCACAAATATGATTGGTTTTGTCACTTGGCCACCTTTATTAATA
Source organism: Spongia lamella (assembly GCA_963930835.1). Classification (NCBI taxonomy): domain Eukaryota; kingdom Metazoa; phylum Porifera; class Demospongiae; order Dictyoceratida; family Spongiidae; genus Spongia; species Spongia lamella. The sequence goes on along the minus strand of OZ005750.1, from coordinate 2,158,538 downwards.
ATGATGGTGTGAAAAAGGTGGCCAAGTGACAAAGCCAATCATATTTGTGAAAATATGCTGTAAACCATTGTATGTCATTCAAATAGTTAAAAAAATTTTTGATAAGTAACTTCTTGGCCTCAACTGATATCAAAGTTTTTGGTCGCACCTGTTTGCAATGCTGCTTCTGATTGGCCTCGCACTTTTTTTACACCCAGGGTGTTTTTGTTTAGCATATCACTACTTTTTTGGAAGCATGAACAGACGTTATTACTAGCAAGCAGCAGAGGCGTAGCTAGGGGTGGGCATGGTGGGGCATTTGCCCGACCATCACTGATCTTTGCCCCACCATCAAGATTTAAAAATATATAATGTAGCTATTGTAAAATCAACGTTACTTCTTTTAACATGCACTGAGAGGAGTGGTATCAGCAGTGTTATTACGCTGGTGACAAGTCGTGTGACAAAAGTAAGGTCACGTGATCCATTAGTTAATGATATTAAAATGGAGTCGCAAATATGGTGGACTGCAATGATGCGCCATAGTGGATCACCATTGTCGCCCCACCTGATTCATGTTTTGTGAGCAGGTACCGTAGGTATTTTATGATACAAGACATGCAATTAAATGGTTTGTACATGCCGAAGTACCTGACCAGGTGAGCCCAATGACTGTCCACTGATTTACAAGGGTCATATAGAAGAATTACTGATGAATCCTCCAGCCTTCGACATGCATGCAGACTGGAGCTTTGAGACAGCTGGATATCAAGGTCAATTATGCATGTATAAACGTGTCCCAACACCCAGGTTATAAAATTAAGGACTTGTGTGAAAAACAGGGTGCCTCCTTACTGTTGGCCTTGTGTAGACATGCCATCTTGTGTGGTTACATTATTTCAAACATTATATTACTGATATATATTTTCAATGTCTAGTAGATGCCCATTCAAGTAATCCAGAGGCACGTGAGCTGGTATAGTCGTGATCATCACTGGATAGTTTCCTGGATCTTATGATCGAGTACCTATAGCTTCATGCAGCAGCATTTGTTATACATTACATCATAGCTAGGATAATGTGCATACACTTTTCAAAGGAAGTAAATGCTCACATGAAAGTGGGCATATGTATGCATTAATATATAACAATATACTTAGTTGCATGCTTGAACCGTTGCCCGACCATCAAGAAATGGCTGGCCACGCCCCTGAAGCAGCAGAGAAGTACTGCATGGACATAACTTGTACTTGCCTAGCACACAATATTGCAAATTAAACTTGTGAAGCTTAATTTTGAAAAACTCAAGCCCGAGATTTTTTTTTAACTTTCACTACAGAGTGATACATCAATATAGATTGTGTATCTGAACGTTTATGCAAATCATATGAAAGGGGTCCAAGTTATGATAACTATCAACCTGCAGTGTAATAGTCCTTCTCAAATACATTCAAGTGTTTATTTCAGACTGATAATAGTATGACAGATAGAACATACATAGGAGAAGTGCTGATACAAATTTGGCTGAAATCCATGAAGAAATGAGTGAGTTATTAGACAAACAAGTGAATGTATAAAAAGAGAGTTTGAAATAAACTTCCGGGGTTCACGAAATCTCCCGCAAGCCCCCGAAAAAAGTGTGCGATGAAAATAAAAGAAAGAAACAAAGAAAGAAAGAAAGAAGAAAAAAAACAACTGCCGCGTAAAAATTTTTGTGGTTACAGGAAGGCATTTATAAGGCTGTATCAGAAGAATGGCTGAAACGATGTCGATCAACTATTGATTCTTCAAACAATGAAGGTACTAATTGTCTAGTAAACGGGCGAATTAGGCGGGAAAGGATGGTTCGTCGTGTGTAGTCGCACAACGGGCGCCATAAAACTCGCAATGGCTGGTACTTAGGAATGGTGGCGCCTATTTCCTCCATTCTCGGTTTGTTGATTCTATATAGTAAGAACGTTGTGGGTCGGTAATAACTAAGCGATAGCTTTCATGGCGGCTTAGCTAGAGCGTTTGCGAGTTTGAGGGCGGTGCTACATGTAAATAACTCACTCAGTGGTCGCGTTGCTGCGCTTCTTCTTGGCCTCGCGACTCACTATCGTGAGTCTTGATGATTATCGTGAGATTTATTGCTCAAAAGCATATAAATTTTATAATGTCAGTAAAATATTTCATCCTACGTACAGTATGTTCACAATTTTAGTGTACTTGTTATACTGTACTGCTAGCTAAAATCGTGATAATATCGATTATCGCGATAATTACTCTCATGATATATCATGACATGGAATTTTTATTATCACCCATCCCTAGTAGGGATCAACCTCCACAACTACGTAGCTGCAAATATATTATATATACTAGATAATTAAAAAATTTGGAATTTAAAAAGGGAAGTAGGGATCGCAATAAAAAGTAAGGAAACAAGTATGTAGTTAGCTAGCAGATAAATTATCACTCACCACCCAGCATTGTATATTATTATTACTAGGGGAAATGCACAGCATTGAGGGGCGAGCCTGGTGCTTTGATAGATGCATGTATACACTTATGTAGCTACCACTGATGACTTCACATGCAATTTGACATTGTAATAATTATAGCACAGGGAATAAAACATGTACAGTTCAGTCTCAGTGTAGCTATCTACATGATGGTCTTAAAAATTTGTACCGGTACGTATTTCATGAAAACTAGCCGGATATTAATTACAGTAAAGTAAAGTAATTACAGCGGATTGAAATAACATATGAATTGATTGTAAAAGGTATCATAAGCATGCATAATAAGCAAGTCATGGATGGTATCAGCTATTATAAAGAAAAGTAAATACGTATAGGGCGGCAAGGCAGCTGATACTCGAGGGGTACGACAGGATTCCGAATCTCGTCGATGGCTGCCAAGAATCTGGAATCTGGAATCTTAACTTTCATTAATATTCTTGTAAAACTTTGTATTTATCCATATATTGTTAATCACGTGATATGGATAGCCTTATTTGGTATACAGGAATCTTTAGAATTAAGTCAGGAATCTTGGAATCAAGCCAGGAATCTAGGAATCCTGCCAAGATTCCGAATCACGTCGAAGAAAATTCATAGTGTCGGACCCCTCGCTGATACTATACTTCAATGTATCTATCTGCTATATGCAATCCTAACATCAAATGATCAGCTTTACTATTGCTTACTAGGCTTTGAGTAGAAAGTTGTATTCACACATTATGGTTAATAAATTATGGTTAGCACTTGAATGGTATATACACGCCTATGGTTAGCATTTAATGGTTCGCGTGCTATGGTTAGCACTCCACGTGTTTTATGTAATGCTTGATGTAATGTTGGTTTGCACTTAAACGGCTTTCAGCCATATACAGGTATTTTGACGTTACAAACAAGCAAGCAAGCAAGAAGACAGATTTCACTGTTGATCCCATATGGTGGGGCTCGCTAAGGCTCGCCCCAATTATTATTATACTGTACTGCTAGCTAAAATCGTGATAATATCGATTATCGCGATAATTACTCTCATGATATATCATGACATGGAATTTAATTATTATCTGCATGATCATAATTACTCTCATGTAGACAGCGGAAGCTGATATAGCCCCAAAATTAAATACAAATACAGAAAATTCTGTTAACAATTGTTCATGTATTCAGTTAAAGTTGATGAAAAGTTATTGTAATCTGTCATTTCAATGATTGATGTTGGTATCTGCATGATTCCAATCCCTGATAGTGTTTGGGAAAAAACTTGTCATGTACGCAGTAGTATTAGAAGTAGCCAGAGAGGATGGTGGTGTCTGGTGAATCGAGAGGTAGGCAGGTAGTATTCAAGTAGAGATAAACCAGTTAAATCATAGACAGTTTGGTAAGTCTAAATTGCTTTCGTCTTTGTGCTAAAGATGGCTTAGCATAGCACTTACACTGCTGAGGTAGTTATAATCAGAGAAAGCCCACCTAGCAGCCCGCTTTTGGATCTTCTCCAATGTTGATATATGTGTCAAGTAATGTAGGTCCCATACCGTGCATGCGTAATCCATTAAAGGGCGGACTAGCAGTAAGTAAGAAGATGTTTTAATATCGATAGAACACTTGCTGAGGTGGCATTTGAGAAAATTTAACATCCTAGTGGCTTTGTTAACAATACGTATATGTGATGTGGGATGACCATGACAAAGATTTATCTAACATTACTCCGAGATACATGTGCTGGTCGGACACAGCTAAATTAGATCCGTAGAGAGAATAATTGGTAACAATAGGATGAAGGGACCTAGTGCATATCACGACAGTATATTTTCCAATGTTGAATGTATACTGCATGTGTTTACTCAAGTATACAATTGCAGCTGGGTAGCTACATACATGCATGCACAAATTAAACACATTCTCTAGCACCTCTACAAGATTTAATCCCTACTTTGGCTGCACATGATGTATTGCTTTGAATGTTGGCTGCCAAAGTAGGGATTAAATCTCATAGAATGTGTTTAATTTGTGCATGCATGTACGTATATAGCTACACAGCTGCAATTGTATACTTGAGTAAACACATGCAGTATACAATGCACAGGAAAAACAATGTACTTTCGTGTATATAAGTGGACTTCCAAGCTAATTTGAAGGGCGGGCGTTACTGAGTTATTATGCGTTATTCAATGTTAACCGGAACAAAGCGGTGATCCATGATGATAGTGCATATTTTCGTGCATTATACTGAAGAATAGAGAGTGTGATTTCACATCCATGAGGCGTAAAACAAAGGGGTGGGATTTCGCATCCACGAGGCGTGAAACAAAAGAAATACTACTGTGAACATTGTGAGAGCTACCTTTCTAAGTCAACTTATTTTCGTCACAAAAGTAAATACTACAATACTGCCGCCGCAACAGGAACATGGATTAAAGTTTCTGATATTATTCAATATTATTCGATATTTTTCCGAGCTCAAGGAAAAATCATCCATGACAATTCTAGGGTGCTATATAGAATCAATACAGGTGCATCAAATAGAGTTATAATTTGCGTGCGCAGCAGGTGCAGTGGTACCATGTGATATGGATTGTGGAGCATTTTACGGGCAATTAAACTCTTTAGTTGCTACTACTCCGACTTCAGGGTCTCCATTTCAGCGTAGGAATGATTCATCATCTAGTTCAGTGGCATCTGGCTCAATCCCAACTTCAATGCCCATGGAATACGCCAACCGTTTTAGTGGTGGCATACCAGGTGGTACTCCTCTGAGTAGGGGTAGCCGAAGTTTAGAACAAAAAATGGACACCATTTTGCAGGCGTTTGAAAAACAGCAAGACGAAAATGCCGCTTTAAAGCCTGAATTAAGAGCTTTACAGGAGAAAATTGATATTAACTGCATTGGGGCTAGTAACACAAACAAAAAGGCAAGGATCCCTTCTTCTTTATCAGTAAGTGCCTTATGCTCCTCATTTAATTTCACGTTTTTATAGGAAAAAGTGAGTGACATCCATCAAAAATCTAGGCAACAGTTTGATGGTTCACAACTGTAAGAAAACTACTATATCGCTTGCACAATGTGTTATGTGTGCATTTCCCCCAGCTACAATGCAGCAGTTAATCAAGGGACAAAGAATTATCTACTTGAGCAATTGAATGGTGCAGGTGCAGTAGCGAATGAGTATTCACCCAGGAGATTAAAACGTAAGAAAGCTTACGTATTGTAGTGCTGCTGAGTTAAATTAAATTGATCGTGCACTTGGTATTTGCTTTTGTTTATGAAACCCTTTAACCCACATAAGCCAGTTTACTGGCTTTGACCACATGCCTCTAAGCAAACCGCCATAACTCTAGAACAGTTTGGAGTACAAAGTTCAACTTACCGCCGTTTTATTCTCCGTAAAATTCTGCATCTGGGGGGTATCAATCGCCGAATCATCCAACGAAACCAGCTGTCGAGAAGAAGCTGAAAAGGTCTTTCTTTTCCTTTTTTGTATGCATCTCTTTAGAAAAATGGCCATAACTTCTTTATCCTTGGTGCTAGCAACTTCATTCCAATGTCATCTTGTCCAGCATGTGATGGCGATTCAAATGATATACAGCTGATCACGTGACAACAAAATGGCGACCTTTTTTAAAATTCGGCGTGCCAGCTTCCGGAATAAAGCACCATTCCTTCTTCATCGCTTCGCATCATTTGAGTTCTTTATCACAAGGTAAAACTTTTTAGCTAGTCTTGTAGAGCAATTAGTTTGATGTATCGATTGGCATTTAGCCAGTGCTGGCGTTGAAAGATGCTTGCTCCTAAAAAGCATGCGTATTTTGATTTTAAAAAATAATGTGCGGGTTTAAGGGATAACTTATATAATTATGAAGGCAGTATCCCTAAGCTATTAAAAACCATTCTCATGAAGTGAAGCTTGAATGAGCGTGCATACATTTTTACGTGACATCTTTTTGGTCCTTTGCTGCTAAGATGTCTCATCTAACAGTGGCCACCTGCAAAGATGTCCCATCTTTTGGCAGGGGGACCTACATGGATTGTGCATACATTTTCACATACGTATGGTTTTGGTCCTTTGCCACAAAGATGACTCATCTAACGGTGGCCACCTGCAAAGATGTTCCATCTTTTGGTAGGGGGACTTGGCACATGCATACGTATAATGCACAAAGGTAGTACCTCAAACTTTCAATCACGATTGGCATGGCAAGATTGCTATCTATGTATTACACATGAAACTGACTATGACTGCCTATAACTCTGATTACTTTAGATATACGTAAAATAAGACATGTTTCACTTGTGTATGATTATTATTTTATTCTTGGGATGTACTATATATCTCAACCAAAAACACCCTGGCTGTAAAAAAGGAGCGGCCAAGAACTAAAAAAAGGCCTGGGTAAAAAAGATGTGAAATCAAAATGGGCGGCCAAGGCCTGTGTAGTGTTACTGCTGATGGAAATAAAGTTTCAATAATCACAAGTCAGGCCGCAAAACATTAACAAATTATAAGTTAATGTTTTGCGGCCTGACTTGTGATTATTAAAATTTTATTTCCATCAGCAGTAACACTACACAGGCCTTGGCCGCCCATTTTGATTTCACATCTTTTTTACCCAGGCCTTTTTTTAGTTCTTGGCTGCTCCTTTTTTACAGCCAGGGTGTTTTTGGTTTTCTTTTTTTAGAAATAACAAGTCATTTATTAGTTACATATAATTATGTAGAACATTAGTAACTGTTCTATTAGAGAGTATCGATCTATTGTTGCTACAATTACGGGTCACCAGGCTTTGTCACCAGGTCTAAACCAAGGATCAGCATGTCATCCCACCATATATTACTTATAAAGACGGCTTATTTCAACTATGTTGATATAAGCGCCTCTTTTAGAAAATTTCGTCAAAAATTACACCTACTTGTTTTCGTGATCATAAAATCGGCTATGCTGCTCCGATTTACAAATCCATCAAAACGGTCCACTTTTAATGTTAGATTAGTGCCTCATAAAAATTTCAGAACGATAGCACCAACAGTTTTTCCGGTAGGCGTGTCAACAAATTGGTTAAAAAAAATTATCGACTATCGCTCATATTTTCCTCAATTTTACTGCAAATCGTACCAAATTTTGTGGAGATGTAGAGTTTAGGTAGCGCTACTTGTGCACCAAATTTCATTGAAATTGGTGCACAAGAACATAGTTTCCGTACACTTTTATTGTTTGGTGCAAAGAAGAAGAAGAAGAAGAAGAATTAGAAAAATACAAAGAAATCCGACGAGTTTCAGGGACTCGTATCTCAGGAACTGCTGGGGCTAATTTGGTATGTAAGGTACTGTATATGGTGACATTAAAATATGTAGATTTGGTAGAAATAGGTGCCATAGTTTTTGAGTTATGATAGGCTGAAATCGGCTACTTGACCGGTTGCGTAAATAACACACTGGTGTTCCCACGCGTATTTCTTGGCCGCTGACACACTACCGTGTGTCTTAATATTGTAGGTGCAGTTCATCGCTTCTATGAAAGCCGAAGACGTCTCTTCAATGATGAACAGCCTGGTAGAGTGGAAGCTGCAAATAAAACAAAAAAGAACTCCCAAGCTGACTACTCTACGAAAGCAAGTATGTGTAGCAAGATGCAACTTAAAGTTGCATAGTGTGTAAAGTTACGGTACTGCTCCAATGCAGCTTAACTGTCAGCAGGCTCCATGTGAGTTAAACTACTAGCCATAAATGCAATTTCATTTATATTAGATAGTCACGTGTGCAAAGACCCATCACTAAGGAACACAGCAATATATGCACATTTAAATTGAAGCTTTATATTCCAGTACGTTAGTGATAAAACTCTTTTTAAGCCGAAATTATTACTGAAGCACAGTCAGTCAGCCTTCTTTCGAACGTTTCGCCAACCACTTGACACACCCACTTTTAAAACCGAAGTGCTATGTCTTGTAGGTAATGTACACCTGGTAAAATGCCTTATGTCAACTTCTGATACAGCATTACCTTAGTCTTCTGTGGTAGTAACTCAAGACGCACTTCATTAGTAAGGCCACACCCATCGACTCCATTGATAGCAAATACCATATAACGGAACTGAAAAGCAGTAAAACTTGTTTAACTGGTTATTCAGCCTTTATTTCATGTGAGTAGCTTTTAATAGCCTGGGGGCGGACAAACACACATACGCATGCATGCCAGCATCCACACGAAAGTGATATTGTGGACGGCTTGCACCTGGTTAAAAAACCTTTGGCAAATCCATGCATATTTAAGTGCACGATTTATAGATTGAGCGATAGATACACGTGGTACTAGTCTTGTGTTGCCATTGACCACAATGTCATAGCTTTACGCAATGAACTATGGCAAGTATATCAACTGAGGCTACTAAGCGCATGCCTCTAATAGTCTGTATATACTTACTTTGGTTTAGGTTTCTGTGATGTTATCTTTAATTTGGTATGTAGCTCTATGACTGCAGGCAGAAGTTTTTGAAAGGCGAGTCAGAAAAAGAAAAATGGCTGATGATAAATTATCTATACATGACTGAAGAATCGCCAAGTGAAAATGAAGATTTAATACGTCAGCACAAGTTAACATGGCGTTCACAAGGTATGTATGGTGTCATAAATATGGTACCGTTCTAACGTAAGTTTACACTCAGATTCAACACTCTCAAGTCAACTGTAAAATGCTCTTGAGTATTAATTGAAACTTAGCAAGTTGAGTGAATTTGCTCACAGTACATTAACTCAAATTGCACCTGTCACGAGTCGTGGTTCAACTTGTGACAGGCATCGACATTGCAAGTCTTTGCCTGTCACATGCAAGTCGATGTAATAATCACTTACTAGAAATCAATCACTACTTGGCCAAGTTACATGCTGTGTTGTAGTCTGAAGAACGAATAGTTTCACTACAGGTGCTTATACTGCAAATGATAAATGCAAAGTGCCAAATAGAACTGGCTATGTGATAATATGACTGAGTCAACACAAGGCATAATTGTGAGCAAGGAGCCGAGGGATAGTTCAAGTGCTGAGTTGTAGAAAATATAGACAAAACTGGTTTGGCCACACTGGCAAGGCTATCAAAGCAATGAGATAGCAGTGCTTGAAATAAGCAGTAAGACCTAGTGTCTGAACAAAACTGATTTTGATCTGACATTGTGTAATTTGTTCAGACAGTTACATCCTACTGGAGTATTAACATAATTTTAAAGTACTCAACAATTTTCTTCTAGGATTTTGTCCGACCAATGGCAAAAATGTTCAGACATATGTCAATTTTGGTCAGAAAATGTCTGATGTCTGACTGTTATTTCAAGTACTGGAAAGAAAGGAGTCTCGTGTCCTGGTAGTAACTACTCTACACTTGAAAATGGTATGAGGTAGTATACTCACGAGTGATTAGTTTATTGAGCACTGGAAATGCTTGCTCGAGTGTATGTAAATGAATCTGCAGGTGGACTGTGACACATTCGCACCCAAATGTAAACTTATGTTTGAGCAGTACTGTATATGCACCAGAGTTAGGTGTGTTGTAGCATTGTTTAATTCAATTTATATATTGCTTAGAACTTAATCATCTAGTTAGAAAGCTTGACAAGAGGAGGAAAAAAAAGTAAAGAAAGGAGGATTTAGGTCAAAACCACGAGAAGTTTCTACACCCTCTGAACTACAGCCCCCTACAGAATATCCAGATTGGGCTGTAACCTTGCCAGCGGACACTGCAAATCCTTGAATTGACTTATTATTGTACATAGTGTATATAAAGCTCTTTACTACTGCGTATTACTGCTTACATAAAATAAGGTTAATGATAATGTATAATCTAGAGATGGATGTACCTGGACTAAGGCAGCTATAGGAATCACTGATGCACAGTTGATCCAGGCAATAGCTCTAAATTAAAACACAAAGTAAGAATTGGGTATAATCTGTTTTAATTAATGCCTTACATTTTTCTTAGGGCTGCATTGACTCTTAAATATAATGATGTTCTACAGTCACATGAGCTTTTCTGGCAAATGAAGATACCAATAGCTCTTGAATTGGAAGGTATGGACTAACTATATTATAGTTTTATTTAAGCATTTGCCTTTTCAGTCACCAATGCACAGCTGTGGGAATAGTAAGGTAATGCATTCCACATGTGCGTTTCATTTTTATCCCACGTATTTTCAAATACACTAATTACTTCTGGTGATTGTGAGATCTACACCAGTACGCAGCTGTAGGAATATATATATATATATGTAAGGGTTATAGCATTGCCGCGAGTGCTATATGAAAAATAAAGCACGAGGCAACGAGGCCGAGATGGCTAATATAGCACGAGGCGAAGCCGAGTGCTATATTAGCATCGAGGCCGAGTGCTTTATTTTTCATATAGCACGAGTAAGGCAATGCTTTAACCGTTATAGAGAATTTCCTCTACAAATTTGCGCGCCATTATAAAACGTCCAACCTTACCAATCTTTCAGCAGAACGGCTTTAGCATTGATGTATCCCAGTGTTTCCTACTGTTTACTGAATTGTCCATCAATATATACAGCGAAAACAAGAGGTTTAAAGTCTTTCATTTTATTTCCCGTTCTATAACTACCCAATATAGCACTGTTCATGTGTTTCCAGTTCTATAACTACCCAATATAGCACTGTTCACGCATTTCTGGTTCTATATCCGCAGTTTTCGGCTTTGATCCTCCCATGCAAAATTCTTTATATATATAGTGAGTTAATGCATTCAGCAATGTATGTTACATTTTATCATGCTTTCAGAAACACTTCTGGTGGTTGTGAGGTATACACCAGTTTTTGTGTGGAGAGTGAGGTAATGCATTCAACAATGTGCATTGCATTTTTATCACGCATACTTTTAGATACCCGAACTGGTGATCATGACGTCTAGAGAACTTTTACATTAGCTGATCTCTGCATTGTGGACCTATAGCCATTAAGGACAAGTTTACAGTTTTTATATTTAATCATGTGTATGCATTTTAATCACGTGTACGCATTTTATTATTATTAAAATTTAATGCACGCGTAGTGTGGAGACGTGAATTAATTGTTTATCTGAGCGACTAGCTAGCCTGAGGAGTGGCTGAAAGATTAATAGCATGGTGGAGTATATAGAGCCGCCGTGTTACAAAATGTACATCGACGTGGGTGTGTTTTATATCGAGGCAGACTCATAAAGAGTCTCACCGCATTCATTAACGGACGTCCAAGCTATATCATCCCGGAAGTCCGCAGTAGCATAGAATTAATACAATGGCGGATTTTGTTTTTCGTTGAAACAGATGCTGCTATAGTGTACTGATTTTCCTGTGATGTTGGGTGGTGAGTGATAACTTATTTGCTAACTACTTGTTTCCTTACCTTTTATTGCGATCCCTACTCCCCTTTTTAAATTCAAATTTTTTTAATAATCTAGTTTGTTTACTTTTTATAGCATATTCTTTATGGATCAGTGCTAGATATAGTTAGTTCAGTATAACCTGGCATTATATTTCAGTATCTATAGGCTTAAACAGCAGTAGGACTTGTTTGATTGGTTATTCAGGCTTCATTTCATGTTAATGGTTTTCAATAGCCTGGGGGGCGGACACTAGGGATGCAACAATATTACAATATATTGATATATTGCAATATTTACTACTACAATACAATACAATACGGCTTAAGAAAATATCGATATATTGCTTATTGCAATATATTGCAACATTTATTGCCTTCAAAGTTGTAAGTGTCTGATCATTACACTACAAAAATGACTGGACCTCTTGTAACCATAAATATACAGTACAATTTCTTGCTATTTTACATGTTTCTACTTAGCCTTTACTGCTAAAAACAAGTTTTAAAGACATGATGTGTTCTTTTTCAATATATTGCAATATGGCAATATATTGCAATACACTCAAAGGCAATATGCAATATGGCAATGACCCATATTGTTGCATCCCTAGCGGACACACAAACACACATATGCATATGCAACATCCTGGACAAAAGCAATTGCAAAAAACCAGGCGGGCACCTGGTTTAATAAGAAATTTGAACAAAATTAATTTTTAAGGTGCATATCTTGAAGACAGCTTGTAATATTGGGCCCATTAATTTCTAAGCCCACTGATTTCTAAGCTACAAATAGTTGAAATGCAAATTGTCACTTCATGTTCCAGGCTTCAAGTCACTACTCATAGTAGACAATTTTAAATGGCGCACTGTTGATTAACAACTACACTATAGCGAGAAATCTCTTGAAATTTTACGTATATCTCAAATAATGTGGCCAAAAGGCTTGGATGAAATCAAAATGGGCAGGTAAAGAATGATGGAAATATATTAACCATCCTTGAAATTAGTGTTACTACAGATGGAAACAAAATTTCAATAATCACTATTCAGGCCACAAAACACATAACTTCCCATTTTGCAACCTTTTCAACCAAGCAACCAAGCATATTTGACCGATTATACCTTGGGTGATTAAGATGCATGTACAACTTACAAGCTCCTGGCTGCCTTGAGGAATCTAACACATTGATATCAGTTGGTTGATTAAGAGATGCAGATATATTTCCTTCATTTCTACCAGTAAACTGATTAGCTACGTGTATGTGAGAGTTTGAACGATCAGTCCAGTAAAGATTGGATTGAAATACTGTTATGGCATATGGATTTGTAATTGTAATTGAAACTGGTATAATCTTTATGTTATTTCCTCCTGAATCACATGATAATATTTGATTAAAATGATGATCTGTCCAGTACAGTAGATTATTATCATAATCTATAGTTAATCCTGAAGGTTGAACTACATTAGCGATTGTATATTTATATCGCCTAGTCATGGGTGCTCTTTCTATAGTTCTTGTGTGTAAGTTGGTCCAAAATATTGTTTTATGGAATGGATCTATTGCTATAGCTTGTGGAATAATTCCGCTAGCTATTAGTTCAATATTTCTACCATCCAAGTCAGAACATTCTATTACATATCTCCCATGATCAGTCCAGTAGAGCTTACGATTAACCCAATCAACAGCAATTTGCTCAGGACGACTTAATCCAGTGACTATTGTTTCCACAGCAGATCCATTAAAACTATTATCAAACGAGACTCTTCGAATAAGACCAAGAGCCACTTCACTCCAGTAAATGACCCTGTTCACTAAATCATACTCAACTCCAAAAGCAGTATAGCAGTGTATTCCTCCATATTGATCAACAACAGTTGTATCAAGGTCAACAGATACAATGTTACTTACATTTGAAACAATCAATTTGGGACTCATATCACTGTACACTTCCTCAGTGCATGTGTCTATACAAAATAATGAATGTGAACACAACTAGTAGCTTATAACTAATTACGTAGCTATTTGAATTGATTTGCACACACCACCACTACAGATGTTTAGGAGATATGCATCAACACAATATAAGTTACAAGCTTTTTTAGTAGATAAACTCTGTAATGGGCTATTAGTGAATACCACAAGGTTTCTGATCTTAAAGAACTAAAAATTTATTCTAAAATTAATGGGTATATAATCACTAGCTAGTCATGTACCAGATGACATTAACACATACCAGTGTTACCTGAGCACTTGTGAATGTCTAATAGCAGGGTGTACCCTAAAGAGTGGCAGTATCACTCCACTTTTCTCAAAATGTCTTTGATGTTGTTAAAAAGTGATAAAAATGCTTTGATGATGGTGGTAAAGAGATAATTTTACTGCTCTCTCTACTTTTTCATTCTGCCTGATTAGGTACAAAACAAGCCAAAAAACAAGCTAATGAACTTCTGGCAACATCACAGAATAGCTACGTACGTAGATTACATGTTAGTTTATTAATGAAAAAGTGTCATGTGTTTTGCCTATGTAGCCTACAAGGAACCTTTTGATAAAATCTGCTCACATACCCTTATTGTTACTTTTTATATGAATAACCTGGTTTAATATTCACACATCTTCCGGGTTGTATTGTTTCTCCATCAATTCTAAACACATACTTTCCAGGTACACAAACATTAGAGTTATCATCTAGTTGTAAAATTGAATCACTTTGTGTTTCAGGTCGTGAAAAAAAGTGTACTCCATCTCCTCCATTAAATCCAACTTGAGCTCCATTAGGTCCTATACCATTAACCCCACCAGTACTATCAGCTGATGACCATTGTATCCCATTATCCAAATAATTAAAAATTGCATAAGACTGGGAACCATTAGTAGCCACAACTACTTGAAAAGTGTTTACCTAAATTATGATACACCATCGTACAAACATATTATTATAGTTTACACTTGCCTTGTCTGCATGCCTATTATAATAGCCAACTTTGTCCCAAGTTGCAATCAGTGCCCATTTGGTTGTAAAGTCCTTTGCATAAATAAAATATTTTCTAATTTCTTTATCAATTTGAGAAGAACTGTTAATACTCCTGTAATTTGTTGTACCACTAACAGATTGATCCACATTAGCCCAAAAAGGATAAATCAGTGAAAGTTGAGGATGTTTAAATGGAAAACCAACTGGTGTTGTATATGCAGTTGGTCCATCGAAACTGACATAACCATGTGAGCTAACCTAAGATATACATACGAACATAAAAGCCAAATACTAAACTCTAAATTAGCAATTAATACATGTAGCTACGTAGCTAAGTTTAGATATAGCTACACAGCATGTATTTCTTAGCAATAGACATGCAATGTAGTGACTTGCCTAGATGCAAGTAGCTATAGTGGTATGTAACCAACCAGCTAGCTAGCAGTAATAAATTAAAACAGGTCATGAAATGGTACTGAAAAGCTGTTAGCTAGCAAGTATCTATGTGTGATCAGTGGTTTCAGTAGTTCTGAACTAAACAAAAACACCTTGGGTGTAAAAAAGTGCGAGGCCAATCAGAAGCAGCATTGAAAATAGGTATGTGCGGCCAAAAACTTTGATATCATTTGAGGCCAAGAAGTTACTTATCAAAAATCTTTTTCACTACTTGAATGACATACAATAGTTTATAGCATATTTTCACAACTATGATTGGCTTTGTCACTTGGCCACCTTTATTAATAATGATGGTGTGAAAAAGGTGGCCAAGTGACAAAGCCAATCATAGTTGGCTTTGTCACTTGGCCACCTTTATTAATAATGATGGTGTGAAAAAGGTGGCCAAGTGACAAAGCCAATCATAGTTGTGAAAATATGCTATAAACTATTGTATGTCATTCAAGTAGTGAAAAAGATTTTTGATAAGTAACTTCTTGGCCTCAAATGATATCAAAGTTTTTGGTCACACATACCTATTTGCAATGCTGCTTCTGATTGGCCTCGCACTTTTTTTACACCCAAGGTGTTTTTGTTTAGCATATCACTACTTTTTAAACCAGGCGCGCGCCTGGTTTCTTGAAATCGTTTTCGTGAAAACGTCGGTATGCGTGTGTGTTTGCGTGCGTGTGTGTGTGTGTCCGCCCCCCAGGCTATTAAAAACTATTCATGTGAAATGAAGCCTGAATAACCAATCAAATTAGTCCTACTGCTTTTCTATGACACTTGCTATCGATATTACTGATGGGCGGGGCCTTAGTAACGAAGTGCGTCGTGAGTAACAGCCGAATAAGAACAAGGTAATGCAGTGTTAGCCGTTCATTCCATAGTTAAAGCCGTTTGAACAGCTGTACATTACTAACAAGATGGAGCGCTTCAGTTTTGAAAGTAGGCGTGCCGTGCGGGTTGCGGAGCTTATAATACAAGACTAGCCTATAGTGTTACAGCAAGAATTTCGGCTTAAAACAACTTTGTACTACTTTTTAAAAGTTTTATCACTAAAGTACTGGAGTATAAAGTCGGTTTAAACAAAAGAATTAAATTTGTATGCGTTGCTATGTGCTCCAAAGTGATGAGTCTTTGCTCACATGACTTGCTCGTGACGTCATTAATTACTATTACAATACACTGAATAGCAGTTGATTAACAGTGGTTTAACTTACACATCGCCTGGTTTTTAGATGGTAGAACATCAACACATGTTATTACTAGCAAGCAGCAGAGAAGTACTGCATGGGCATAACTTGTACTTGCCTAGCACACCATATTGCAAATTAAACTTTGAAGCATAATTTTGAAAAACTCAAGCCCGAGATTTTTTTTTAACTTTCACTACAGAGTGATACATCAATATTGATTGCATATCTAAAAGTTTATGCAAATCATATGAAGGGGGTCCAAGTTATGACAACTATCAACCTGCAGTGTAATAGCCCTTCTCAAATACATTCAAGTGTTTACTTCAGACTGATAATAGTATGACAGGTAGAGCATACATGGGAGAAGTGCTGATACAAATTTGGCTGAAATCCATGAAGAAATGAATGAGTTATTAGACAAACAAGTGAATGTATAAAAAGAGAGTTTGAAATAAACTTCAGGGGTTCACGAAATCTCCCGCAAGCCCCCAAAAAAAGTGTGCGATGAAAATAAAAGAAAGAAAGAAAGAAGAAAAAAACAACTGTCGCGTAAAAATTTTTGTGGTTACAGGAAGGCATTTATAAGGCTGTATCAGAAGAATGGCTGAAACGATGTCGATCAACTTCGGGATATTGATTCTTCAAACAATGAAGGTACTAATTGTCTAGTAAACGGGCGAATTGGACGGGAAAGGATGGTTCGTCGTGTGTAGTCGCACAACGGGCGCCATAAAACTCGCAATGGCTGGTACTTAGGAATGGTGGCGCCTATTTCCTCCATTCTCGGTTTGTTGATTCTATATAGTAAGAACGTTGTGGGTCGGTAATAACTAAGCGATAGCTTTCATGGCAGCTTAGCTAGAGCGTTTGTGAGTTTGAGGGCGGTGCTACGTGTAAATAACTCACTCAGTGGTCGCGTTGCTGCGCTTCTTCTTGGCCTCACGACTCACTATCGTGAGCCTTGATTCAGTAAATTAATGGGTACTCAGTTCATACAATATTCTAATCATTTAATTTGAAGTTAAATTTGTGTTTTTATGAACCAATTTCTAAAGTTTATTACAAATGTAAATCATTCACAATATGAGCCAGCTAGAGATTTTAATAGCAGCAAAATCCATTAACTGTATGCACAATAGATGTATAGCTAGTTACAAGTAATGATGCATGTAAGAATTTCAAATCAGTGCTACAAAATATGTACAGATTGTAGATAACATTTTTCATATCAAGACTCATGGTAGTGAGTCGCGAGGTCAAGAAGAAGCAACATACTAGCCACTGAGTGAGTTATTACATGTATAGCACCGTTCAAAAATTTGCAGACAATGTAGCTAAGCTGCAGGCTTGCGCCTAATATGCCGGCATAATTTTAAGAAAGTAGGTTACAATTTTGGCGAGAATAATGCCGGAACTATAGGCCATGCATGACCATAAAACAAGAATAATTGGAAACTAAAATGGTTGACTGACAGCGGAACAAAGTGAAACACGAGGTGAAACCTAAGTTTTAAAGATAGTAGATGATTATGACGCTGAACATGAGAGCAGTGGTGAAGAAGAAGTGCAAATTGTTAACAATGAACTAGGCGATGTAAATTTGCTAGCATCAGCAACATCAGCAACTGACCCAGCTGTTATCGCTCTAGCTATTTGTATTGTGACATTATTATTGATACAATAGAACAAAAAAGGAACAATAGGTGATGATACAGGAATAAATTAAGAATGGGTAAAAAATTTGGGAAGAATATAATATGTCGGTAAATTTTGAGCACAATAGGCCAAAGCCTACTAAGCCACCATGGAAGCTATTGCTTAGTTATCACAGACCTACGTAGTATATACATTCATGTAACACTTTCACACCTCAGATCAAAGGAATCTACAGGGATACATAAGCCATGTATCCCTATTCTCCTTCACATCTAGTGTACACCAGTGTACATGATCAAAAAGCAGATCAAAGAGTTCAAAGGAAAGATTTTCCCGGGATACAACTAGATGTACACCGGTGTACATCTAGTTGTATCCCGGGAAAATCTTTCCTTTGAACTCTTTGATCTACCCTTTGATCGATAAGTTGGTGCATCACTAGAGCTCTTTATATAGGCGCATAAATGTAATATCGATTGTGGCTTTTAGTTTTCTAAATTAATCTTTATTTGTAGTTGAAATATATACTTTGTTACTAGTCTTAAAATGTTTGTTTTCGTATCCATGGAAGTTTAGAAGCCGATATAAGCCAAAAAACGCCATTTGAGGTGAGTTTCTCACGTGATAAAAATAATCTATTTACTGTGTGACTTAATGTATCTACATTAATCTACTCTATTTGTAACACACTCACCATTAGTTTATCAGCGATTAAACGCAATTTTTGCCCATTTATAAGTCCTGCAGCTTAATAAAAAGTTGTGGTAAACCCACAATTACCAGCACTACCATGCAAGAACGTCATGACAACGATGAAATAGAGTCCCACAATCACAACGAGTACCCGTTACTATATAAAGAGGCGGAAATATCGACGTCAAGTTTGGGCAAATTTTTAGAGTGCCGGAAGTGTTACATATTACTTGTAACATGTGCACTCGTGATTTACCTGATATGTATGCCCTCAGCCCTCGGGCCTGCGGCCCTCGGGCATACATATCAGGCAAATCCCTCATGCCCATGTTACAACTATTACTTACTATATAGAATCAATATACCGACGATGGAGGAAATTGGCCCCACTGTTCCTAAGTACCAGCCATTGCAAATTTTGTGGCGCTCGTTCATGCACCATGCCCAACAAATCATTGTTTTCAGCCTGATTCACTCATTACTCGAGAATTAATACCTTCGTTGTTTGTAGAATCAAGGTGCGACCAAAAACTTTGATATCAGTTGAGGCCAAGAAGTTACTTATCAAAATCTTTTTCACTACTTGAATGACATACAATAGTTTATAGCATATTTTCACAAATATGATTGGTTTTGTCACTTGGCCACCTTTATTAATAATGATGGTGTGAAAAAGGTGGCCAAGTGACAAAGCCAATCATAGTTGTGAAAATATGCTATAAACTATTGTATGTCATTCAAGTAGTGAAAAAGATTTTGATAAGTAACTTCTTGGCCTCAACTGATATCAAAGTTTTTGGTCGCACCTGTTTGCAATGCTGCTTCTGATTGGCCTCGCACTTTTTTTACACCCAGGGTGTTTTTGTTTAGCATATCACTACTTTTTTGGAAACAGATGTTAGCTACGTATTACTAGCAAGCAGCAGAGAAGTACTGCATGGCAGAGGCGTAGCTAGGGGTGGGCATGGTGGGATATTTGCCCGACTGTCACTGATACAGCATTAGATACTTCTGTTAAAATACACTGAGAGGAGTGGTATCAGCAGTGTTGTTACGCTGGTGACAAGTCGCATGACAAAAGTAATATCATTTACAAGGGTCATATAGAAGAATTACTGATGAAGCCTCCAGCCTTCAACATGCATGCAGACTGGAGCTTTGAGACAGCTGGATATCAAGGTTAAGCAATGCATGTATAAACGTGTGCCAGGTTATAAAATTAAGCACTTGTGTGAAAAACAGGGTGCCTCCTTACTGTTGGCCTTGTGTATACATGCGATCTTGTGTGGTTGCAAAAATTATTATTTAATGTTACTGATATATATTTAGTAGATGCCCATTCAAGTAATCCAGAGGCACGTGAGCTCGTATGGTCATGATCATCGCTGGATAGTTTCCTGGATCTTTTGATCGAGTACCTATAGCTTCATGCAGCAGCCTTTGTTATACATTACATCATAGCTAGGATAGTGTGCATACACTTTTCAAAGAAGTAAATGCTCACATGAAAGTGGGCATATGTATGCATTAATATATAACTATATACTTAGTTGCATGCTTGAACCGTTGCCCGACCATCAAGAAATGGCTGGCTACGCCCCTGCTGCATGGGCATAACTTGTACTTGCTTAGCATACAATATTGTAAATTTAACTTTGAAGCTGAATTTTGAAAAACTCAAGCCTACAATTTTTTTTAAACTTTCACTACAGAGTGATACATCAATATAGATTGTGTATGTGAAAGTTTATGCAAATCATTTCAAGGGGGTCCAAGTTATGGCAACTATCAACCTGCAGTGTAATAGCTTTTCTCAAATACATTCAAGTGTTTACTTCAGGCTGAAAGTAGTAAGACAGGTAGAGCATACATAGGAAAAATGCTGATACAAATTTGGCTGAAATCCATGAAGAAATGAGTGAGTTATTAGACAAACAAGTGAATGTACAAAAAGAGAGTTTGAAAAAAACTTCCGGGATTCACGCAAGCTCCCGCAAGCCCACGAAAAAAGTGTGCGATGAAAATGAAAGAAAGAAAGTAGAAGAATTAGAAGAAAAAAAAAACGACGGCCGCGTCAAAAAAAATTTTGTGGAAGGAAGGATTTTATAAGGCCGTATCTGAAGACTGGCTGAACCGATTTCGACGAACTTCAGGTTATTGATTCTTCAAACAATGAAGGTACTAATTCTCGAGTAACGGGCAAATCGGGCGGGAAGGGATGGTTCGTCGTACGTGGGCGCACGAACGGCACCATAAAACTTGCAATGGCTGGTACTTAGGAATGGTGGCGCCGACTTCCTCCATTCTCGGTTTATTGATTCTATATAGTAAGAACGTTGTGGGTCTGTGATAACTAAGCGATAGCTTTCATGGCGGCTTAGCTAGAGCGTTTGCGAGTTTGAGGGCGGTGCTACATGTAAATAACTCACTCAGTGGTCGCGTATGCTGCTTCTTCTTGGCCTCGCGACTCACTATCGTGAGTCTTGATAATCTGAAGTTCATCGAAATTGATTCAGCCAGTCTTCTGATACAGCCTTATAAAGTCCTTCCTTAACAAAAATTTACGTGGCTGTCATTTTTTTCTTTCTTTCATTTTCATCACACTTTTCGTGGGCTTATGGGAGCTTACGCGAACCCCGGAACAAATTCTCATTTTGTACATTCACTTATTTGTCTAATAACTCACTCATTTATTCATGGATTTCAGCCAAATTTGTATCAACACTTCTCCCATGAATGCTCTACCTGCCATACTATTTTCAGCTTGAAGTAAACACTTGAATGTATTTGAGAAACTGCAGGTTGATAGTTTCCATAACTTGGAACCGCTGCATAAAATTTCAGATACACAATTTATATTGATGTAACAATCTTTAGTAAAAATCTTTAAAAATTATGGGGCTGAGTTTTTTTAAAAATAAGCTTCAAAGTTTAATTTATAATAATCCATGAATGACATACGTACAATAGTTTACAGAGTATTTTCACAACTATGATTGGCTTTGTCATTTGGCCACCTTTTTGTACCACATCATTATTATAAAGGTGACCAAGTGACAAAACCCATCATAGTTGTGAAAATACCATATTATTGAAGTCATTCAAGTAAGTTTAACTTCTTGGCCTCAGCTGATATCAAAGATTTTGGTCGCACATACCTATTTACAATGCTGCTTCTGATTGGCCTCACACTTTTTTTATACCCAGGGTGTTTTTGCCTAGCATATTATTATCTGGTAACGTGTACATTATATAGCTACACCTTTCATTCAGAAATATTTACATAATTATCATCTTTTACACTACATGCAGAAACATGATAGTCTACACTGTTGTACAAGCAGCTACATAACTTACATATGTGTTACTATAAATTTCATTGAAATAAGGAATTCTTGGTGGAATTGGTATAACTGAAGATACAGAACGATGAACCTTTGAAAATTGTGAGTCTCCACCGGTTTGTCCAAATGAGATGAAATCAGAGAGTGGAACAGCATTGGTGCAATCAATGATTAAAATAGCAGTTAAAATAATCTGACTGATATACATAAGCATTTTCTGTAAATAAATAAATCCAATACATAGCTAGCTAGCTACATAGTAACTGTTTCATAATCCAAATTACCTTTATATATCATTACGTAGCTAGAGAATACTGTAGCTATATATAGCAGTAGTATTAAAGTATCACATATAGAATAAGGTATTGAATACATCATGCCATTTTGCTGAACAGCTGCTTACAGTAATGTAATTATGATCATTTACTTTAAATGATTGAGTTTAGCTATAATGTAAAAATTAATACATCATCTTGTGTGATAGTTGAGTCATAGTAAAGTGTTTTGGTAATACACATACCTACCAAATTTAAATTTAGAAATTAGCTACTGGTCAATTATGTGGAAATTTTCCTGATGGTTTTAATTTCTTATTTTTATACCTATAATGCCTACAAAATAAAATACCATCCATATACAGACTCACAGTAATGAGTGTAATATAAAAACAATTATTATTCAAATTGGACTACCACTATGTATATTATATGGCTCGTCCTGCAGTAAACAGCCACTTGTGGCCAACATGCAGGGATAACAATTACTCATAAAGTAAGTTATGTTATGGATCTCAGGCCAAATAAAAAGGGAATTCAAGTAATGCATAGAACCACACGAGACTTGGTTCCCTTGCTTACAAATAATCGTAGTGATAATGTCTCTCCTGGTTTTGTATTATTACAGCTAGTAAAGTATAAGTATCACATGATTTTATTGGGCCTTAATTAGTCTACGTATATAAACATTTTGGTATCACTATTTTATCACTTGTCTAGT
This sequence comes from Spongia lamella, assembly GCA_963930835.1. Classification (NCBI taxonomy): domain Eukaryota; kingdom Metazoa; phylum Porifera; class Demospongiae; order Dictyoceratida; family Spongiidae; genus Spongia; species Spongia lamella. The sequence goes on along the minus strand of OZ005750.1, from coordinate 2,135,402 downwards.
CACATAGCATGCATGCATTTGTATTATGTTGCTAGCCTACGTACGTATATATTAGATTAGTACAGTAGTTATTGTGCATCAACTTTACACCATACATAGCTAGTTGTGCTACATATATCCATCCAGATATTAAGGTATACACAAAGATATGATATCCTCATGCAAAAACACCTTGAGTATAAAAAAGCATAGCCAAGTCAAGTAGAAGCATATCAGAATGTACGTAGATGAAAGGGAATGTAGACAAGTGACAACAAGGAGCAATATCAGAGCGTGGCCAAGGATTAGCATAATAGAGCTACATTAGCAACACAGCCAAATGACAAATATATCTGACTTAAATATCCTCTTGTTAATCAATATAAACATGAAGCTAGTAACAGAAGTAGGCTAGATGTGGTTTTTCTTTACATGTATACGACGTACATATATAATCGCATTTGGTATCAGTATTTTACTTCCGGTATACGGTATTACAAATTCACAACGGTATTCGGTATTCCACGGTATTTTGATCTTACTAGTGCAATCGAGCACATCTTATAATTGCCGTATAATTTCTATAAATTATGTTAGGTATGTAACAATATTGAAAATTATGTCCAAATAGCTACATTCTATTTTACTGTTTACTTAAACACAAAAAATTATAGACAACTTTGCCTATGTTTTTATTAAAAGTACCCACTGGCGGTATATAGTATCGCTTGGAAGTAATACCGGTATTAACTTAATACCTTACCTAACCAAAAATACCGGTATACCGCCCAACACTACTGTTGAGCCTATACTACATACGTGTCACAAATTAGTACTTTCTTTTTAGGACACTGTGTACTATAACTAGTAGAATAACCAGAAGTTTAATACCCTGCACTGAATATAAATAAGCCCAGGATTTGTAGACATTGTAATGCCTGACATCCATTTAGACCCATGCATTTGCTTCAGTTTAACTACAGATCTGTACAGTACTTAGCTAATTAGTAGCTATGCAAAGTGAAAATGTTATAATGATGAAGACAAATAACAGTATGAAATCTACATTACTCACTTGGCATATATATATACTCATCCGACTTAACAACCGTAATAATAATAATATAATTATGTAGATTTTATCATTTGTGTTTCTCAATCCATATCTCTACTTTTACTCGCTGGAATGATTTATTTTGTATGATAAGGTATATATTCTATAGTGATTATGGTCCATCAATCCATCATAGTATAGTTATATCATATGAACCACGACTACTAGGCGTATACAACAAGCATACGACCCTCTCCCTCGGTAAACTCTGAGTCCGAACTTCCTACAATCTTGGACTCAGGTTGTACATTTGTGATAGCCATGGTTTATATATAATACATATTTGCTTCATAATGAGTAAATATCTAGTTATTTATCTTAATTATCACACAGCTTTCCCTATATGGTAATACAAAAATCTAACATCAGTGTAAAATTATTCACATAGACCAATAGTCCAACAATTTTTTGCTAATTGATATCAATCACATTATAACTACTTAATGGTTTTGTAATATAATAATTTCTTTACAGAAGACCCATAAGATTACATGTTGATATAGCATTGGTCTGATAAATTACACAACAGGTAGACAACTGTCCATTGGTGGTTATATAGTGTGAATAACATGCCAAACAAGGTAAATACATATAGTGTATATCCCTATGAATACATAGGTTTACTGGCTACAACAATTATATTATCTAAATGCTAGAAGATTTTTGTACACTCTTTGCAGTCTAGGACTCTAGGCAGTCAATTACAGACCAACATGCAGTAATATACATATACACTAATACACAGTATACTTTTACTCAGCTACCATCTAAAAATTTCAAGCCATGAAGCTTATTGATTACAGGGTATCAGCAAGAGTTAATAATAATTTACTAGGCATACACATGAACGCAGATTTGCCTCGCGCACATCAGCATGCAGTATAAGCGCCCCATGTATCGATAACGCCTGTGCTAAACAAGGCATGTGACACCCCTTGGGAGAAACAACCAAAGAGTAAAGCACCGTGTCAAAAGTGATTTGTAAATGGGTAGAAATCATTGGTTATGTGATACAACACCACTGTAGTCTAATATTTTGGCGCTCTTGTTATTTTGGAAGTTGCGCTATTGGAGGTGTGAGGTGAGGGATCCGGCGCTGCCAAAAGACTTGCTAGGTTGGAATGAAGACCCTATTGCTACTAAGACCTTTATCGTGCAGCAGGGCTTTTTTACTGCAGTAGAACTCTACCAGCGCTTCAGTATTGTTATCCTTCGGCTTTCCTTGCGTGCCTCAATAACTCACCGGCTATTTGAGGTAATAAGAAACTCTCCTGTGAATGTTAGAGGTAATATCTGTAACACAGCAAAAGCAACATACTTTTAAGTTTAAACCCACAATCAACAATTCAAGAATTTTTGTGGACATATATATACATACATACATAAATACAAACGGGATCTAAGAATAGCAGCGCACCTGCTGTACGTTTATTCGCCAATCGCTAATGCGCTTGGCAATTATTAACTCTTGGTATCAGTCATAGTCATCTACCAACTATCAGTCGCCTATGGTCAGGAAACTCATGCCAAGTGAGTAATGTAGATTTCATACTGTTATTTGTCTTCATCATTATAACATTTTCACTTTGCATAGCTACTAATTAGCTAAGTACTGTACAGATCTGTAGTTAAACTGAAGCAAATGCATGGGTCTAAATGGATGTCAGGCATTACAATGTCTACAAATCTTGGGCTTATTTATATTCAGTGCAGGGTATTAAACTTCTGGTTATTCTACTAGTTATAGTACACAGTGTCCTAAAAAGAAAGTACTAATTTGTGACACGTACGTAGTATAAGCTCAACAATGCATCCATCTCTCACCAATGCAAGCCTGTTACCGATCTGATCTGAATGAACTCCGTGCTCATTTAATCCCTAGAATCATTTAATGTCCAAGTATGTGTATGGAGCATTAGGTGTACCGATATAAAACTATTACGTAACCTTCTAATATGAAATATTCATGTACTTGAAAGAACCCGATAAAACGATATAGTCAATCCAAATACATACATATATACGTACATATCAAACGGTTTTTCCTAATTTATTGCATATAGCTATGACATAATAATATTCGTTGTAAAACCATAGTCATATAGCTACCTAAGGCATTCTACAACAACAATAACAACAACAACAACAACAACACAACACAACAGAATAGTAACAGAACTTGTAAAATAAGCATTAGCAAGTGCCACATATGGTGACAACTCAACACATATTGGTAGAAATATCAGTACACATACGTGACCGGATTTACAAAACCAACCGTATATTGTCACATTTTGTATTTAGAGAAATACCAAATGCATGGAAATAATCAAGACGCTGTAGCTAGTTCACTGATGCTTGATAGTAGCCAAGCTAGATTTGCAACACAAATAGACTAGTCTTATGGCTAGCATTATATATGTACAAGTTGGCAGCTAGTTGAAGTTGCTATTTTTGAGAGGCTTTTGAACACTTCACAAGTGTCATGTATAAGGGGGTGGGCAGGTGGGATGGGGGTTGGGGAGGGTGGTGGCAGGAGGGCGGGTGGGTCCAGCAGCTAGAAAACACATCAGTACAGCAAAGCTGTTTGTTCAGTAGTTGGCAGAAACAGCCACAGTTGGCCTAGGCCATAGCTTAAGAGTCAGGGTGCATGGATGTTGGGAGCAGATTGGCACCCCATTCTGCCTTATTAATGCCCCCCAGTGCCTCCTCAGGCTCTGTTGTGACTCTGCATGACTTGACAGGGTTGCCAAAAAGCTGTCTGTAAAACAGACCCAGCCATCTATAGCTACGCCGTTGCTGTCGTCTGGATAGTACTTGAGTGTGGCTACAATATTAAGCAATAAAATTAGATTTCAGTTATTGTGACAATACTGTAGGTTTTTGCAAATCTGGTCACTTATACTAATATTATCAGTAGACACTGAAATATCAGTACATTTTCAAAAAACCAATTGCTGATATTGTATATCGGCAGGCTGATCTGATTATAGGTACACCTCTACTATAAGCATGCCTTTAGGGTAAAATACTCCAATTACAGTGGTAATCGATGTCGCTGTATTTGTCCTTTTCTTGTGTAATTAAGGCAAAGCCTGTACATTCAAAATGGCTACATTGCATGCTATATACAAGCAATTAAATCTAATAAAGAAGAAGACTTATAATATACTTCAAAAACACAAAAATCATTATAATAAGATTCCAGATGCTGTATTTTACTTTTGACAATGTACAAATTATTAAGTGTTATACACTGTACAGATACCATGCACTGCAGTCCTTACATTTTTAGTTGCACGTAAGTAGCTAGCTATATAATTATGATGTATTTACCGCATATACCAGCGTAGCTGCATGGTCGCATGTATAGTACACTTATATAGTCTGTACGGATTGCAGCACACCAAAAACTATCTAAACATTTACCTATCGAGCTTTGAACATACACACCTTGCACTTACAACACAACAACCATGGATAGTAGCTCGGATAGTAGACTCTCGCTATACTTCACTCAAGCTCCCTAAATACGCTCTGTACACACCGGCTTATTAAGATGTGTAAGCTACTCGATCTTCTGGCTCGCCGGCCTTCTATATAGCACGAGTTCGCAAATTGGTTTCCGTGTTTTAAATCAAGGGCAGTAGCACGTGCGTGACAAGACCATCGAAAATTCTCGGGTAGATATAACAGACGCCAATACAGCCAATACAGCCAATACATGAAGTGGCGCGACTGTTGCTATTTTTCGCGCATCAATAAATGTCCCCACTATAAATAATTTCGTGATAGCTAATTCCATTCCAAATTTATGAATAGAGCACTTACACAAACAACAAAAAATTAATAGTAAACATCTGATGATTAATCTGATGGTTACAGGTGGTCATATAGTGAAGTTAACAGCCTTTCCTGGTTGCAAGTCCACAACATGTGTAGTGTTTACACGTCCTTCTCTCCCTGAAGCTGTCACTGTGTATGTCCCTGGTACAGCCTTAACCAACACTGATGTCTGCTGTAAGCATAACACACAAACAAGTATCATAATTATAGCATAAAAATTCAAGGGTGAAAATTGTTGTGGATTTTGAATAACCACAAAAATTTTAATCACAAAATTTTGTCCTACAGTACAATCTAACACACACTTCTACAAAATGTTTATCCAAGAAACTACATAGCTAGTACCGCTAAATTCATGATTCCACAACCCTTAAATTCTATGATAAACAAAACAACATCTTCATAATTATATATAGAGAGTGGGTGTAGCTCGGCAAATACCTACCCACTTGACAGGCTGGAAGTGACGTAATCATAGAAATGAAAATGCTGTATGTAGCTATGTAAACTGTGCATGTTTGCTTGCCTATTGGTCAATGGTAGAAAATGAAGGAAGATATCAATTGGTACAAGTGTTATGCTAATTGATGTGCAGGCTTTCAAGATAGCAGTGGGATAAAAGTTTTATATACGTAGATTGTATTTAGCGTTAACTGGTGAATTATTTTTATATAGCATAGCTACATTACATGACTGCATCTATAGGAATAGCTATTACAACATAATAGACATTCATTCATATGCCTGTCACTTACATCATGAGCTAATGGTGGATGCTTCTTTGAATGAAATCTCTTAAGATGATTATCACTGGAACAGCCTTGAGCAAATGGTTGGTGACTATGATGGTACCGCTATTACAACAATACAAACTGAGTAAACTATATAATTATTGTATTTTGAAATCACCACAACTCTAAGGTAGACAGCTCAGATACCATATAGTGGACTTTTGTTGTGAGAAAAATTTTGCAAATATAAAGGAATACTATCCATGATAAGTTACATACCCAGATTGCAAAATTCATATAACTAAAAGACATGCACCAGGACTGCTTGAAAAAGTCCTCTAGATGCAAATCATATACATATCAAGAACTGAGAATGTCAAAGGAAATCCATCCCTGGACTATAGCTACTCATCTTCATATACTGTACGTACTTCATTAATAATCTTGTAACTCCATAGAAATGTGAAGTCCTGAGTTATCCAAGGACATCACAGCATGTGAAAACATGGGAATTATCTCTACAGAGACAGGAGCTATCCCAAGCCAAAGTTAATTTATAATATACTGTATGATGAACACAACACTAATTAGTTACTAAAACATTAGTCCTTTTTCCTAGATAGTAATATTAATGATGCACTAATGTTAGTGATTTCAGCAGGTAGCAGTAAAATCGCTAAGATTTGCTTAAACATTAATCAATACACTCTAACAGTGCAGTCACTGATACTGCACTGTTAGAGATCTGCTATTAGTGTATCGCTCGATTTTGAGAAGTTTTAAGGAATACATAAAGATATTATCATTGCATTTATCACAATAAGGTAGTATCATTATCTCAGGTAGGCAGATGAAATAAATTTGTCTAAAAAATTATGAGGGGCAAATTTTCATGGAATTGCAAATTTAGCAATTCCATTGATAAAAATTTATATTTCGTAGATTGCAGAAGTACAATTTATATTGTACTGCAGGACAAAAGTTTGAGGTTGAAATTTTAAAAATCCACGAATTCCATGAAAATTTCACCCTCAAATTTTTAAAACTCTAAGTATTGTAGCTATGTACAAATTAGAGCTGAAACAAATATCAAATCTAATAGTTTGAATGGAGAAGCAAGAGTATTCTGAACAGTTTGAATACTATGAAAGCGTTTGATTTATCGTTAAGTAAAATGTGCTAGAACTACGTAATGCAAACAGGTTGATGCAGGCGGTGTGTAAGCTAAACCACTGTTAATCAACTGCTATTGAATAGTATTTAATGACATCTAGTGCATCAACGAATGTCAATTTTTAACGTTCGAAGGTTTGTCTACAACCTTCGAAGCTTTGATGAATGTTTCTTTTACTTACTTTTATCATATATATTCATTGTTAGTGATAACACATGCACTTAAGTTACCAGCAAAATATTTTCTTCTAGTGTTACGCACGCATATAATTGTAGCCTAGAAATGTAAATTCACCTTTTTGGCTGCTTATGTAAGGGACAAGGTTACCAACATACTCCATTATGTAGTGAAGTATAAACATTCATATGTTGCACTTAACATTCAAAGGTTGGAACCTTTGAAGGTTTGTTCGAATCCAGTACATTTGTTTATGCACTAATGACATCACAAGATAGTCACGTGAGCACTGAGCAAAGATTCATCACTAAGGAACACGTATAAATTTAATTCTTTTGGCTTTATACTTCAGTACCTTAGTGATAAAGTAGCATGATCATAACACTATATATAGGCCAGTCTTCTTTTATAAGCTTCACTACCTGCATGACATGCCCACTTTTAAAACTGAAATGTTCCGTCTTGTTAGTAATGTACAGCTGGGTAAATGCCTTTTACTATGAAATGAATGGCTAACACAGCTCTTCTTTGGCAGTAACTCACAACATGCTTCGTTACTAAGGCCACACCCATCAATAATATCAATAGCAATGTCATGGAAAGAAACTGAAAAGCAGTAAGAGTTGTTTGATTGGTTATTCAAGCTTCATTTCACATAAATGGTTTTTAATAGCCTAGGGGGCGGACACACACACACACACACACACACACACACACACACACACACACACACACACACACACACACAAACAAACATGCATACCAACTTCCCAGACAAAAGAAATTCAAGAAACTACTGTACACGCCTGGTTAAAAAGATATTCACTGTTTTTTGGCATTCCAATACAAACGAATACCTGAACTATATTTGTTTCAGCTCTAGTACAAATGTGATAACATTATATAGAAAATTAACATGGCACTTCTTGCAACTGATCCTCAAGAATTGTAGCATACTCTCATAAGCATCCTCTATGCTAGTGTGTACAACTGGTTCCTGTACATACGTATACAGTAAATTAGAAAATGTCTGATGACTGGCCATTTTACGGAAGTTAAGGGATGAAAATATGTAAATATTCATACCACAAGTTCAATATTCACATACAGAAATATGTTCTAAATGCCTAAGGTAACTATAGCATTTTCTGCTTAACTGGCAGATATTATTTCCCAGTTACTGGTCATGGAAGCTGGGCAGCGAGGTTTCACAGCTCTAGTACACAAAAAGGTCTGGATGAATGTGCCTGCTTTCTAAGGTGGATTTTGGATGACTGCTTTTCGCTAGCCAGATTCTTCTAATGTCTCTACATAGTGTGTGCACTAAAATTCTACTATTATTTTTAATTGTATGTATCATCATATCAAATATGTAGCTGGAAACATTGGCGTGAAACTAAATTTGATGGTTGGCAAAATTATCGCTTCTTACATCCGGCTGGCAAGTTCACAGCATGCTCTACACAAAGGTTTGTTACCCCACTTCGATTTTCAGTGATGTGACAAGTAACGTTACTTTCAGCAACTTACAAAAGTCTATCAAAATTAAGAGCCTTCACTAAATCCTGTTGTAACCAATACTAAATCCACCAATATTTAATAACATAGCTTATCAAGTACTTTCGCCAAATTTTATTCCCACCAATACTTTCGGCTATACGGTACAGCATTTTGTCATAGTACACGTCGGGTTTTCCCCAGAATTAAGTAGAGTAGCAAAATTATCTCCTTGCCACCAACATCAAAGAAAAGTTACACGGTGCTGCACAGCTCTACCGCCCTTTGCACATGTAGCCATAACACACACACACACACACACACACACACACACACACACACACACACACACACACACACACACACACACACACACACACACACACACACACACACACACACACACACACACACACACACACACAAAACAGACATGTGCAAAATAAATAATACATATTTTATACCTCAATCTGAGCATTAATTCCCTGATTAGGGGTAGGCCATTCTACTGTCTTTGTTACAGCCTTACTGTACACATACATTCCCAGACGACCAGCTCGGCACAAGGTACACAATGTCCAATCATCACAAGCCTAAGGTTGTAAAGAGAAAACAATTTATACTCGTTACCCATTCCTATTAATACATCAACCTTGCTATAAAACAATTTACTGAGACAGAATTGAAATATTAATTATTTCCACATAGTGTACCGTATCCATACAGGTACAGTATAAAAGAACCCGGCCCTTCATTTAGGTAACTATGTAGCATCAGGCCTGGAAGCAATTATAAGTACTATCAAGCAATCTTCCTCTTTAAAAATAAAGTTATAGGGCTTATAAATAGGCCTTGCCTACTTTCACATATCTACCAGATTGCACTCCTAATAAAACATACACTATTTTGTACGTTATAATTTTATACAGCAAGATTAATTGTAAGCTTCGCTCTATTCCTGCTCGGTTACGTGGCTTCCAGAACTTTGTTCAGCCTCTCAGTTTTCGCGTATTAAAGAATCTCGGGTTTTAATGCATGCAAAGCTATTCCGCATAGGAAAATGCATGCAAAGCTCGTTAGAAATACACACATGATAAAATTACTTGGCCTGAGTGTTGTGCCATCTGTAACAGAACGCTTCACTCCCCCATCAATTGCGTCCCGCGCAACTTGTAAATGGCGCGCACTGTCACAACACCACTGAATGGTCCGGGCATAAACGATCCGGGAGGACCATATATGTCTACATAAATAGTCCGGCCAGACCATTTATGACAACATAAATGGTCCGGCCAAATCAAAAATGGTCCGGAATCAAGAAAACTCCCGAGAACCGCAACTTATCCTTCACTGTTATAGCTATAGCTATAGCTAGCTATATATATTGGTATTAACGGTCTGCATGGTAAAATCAGAGCCAAACTTGCTGGCTGATAGCTACTCGGCATGTGTCTTCAAATTAATCAAACTCGATCAAACTACCTAGCCAGTAGCTAAGCAATTAGCTACGTATATATATTTAGTTATAGCTACAGAGAATATATAAATTCCTGCAGAGTGTATATTTGCATGCAAATAAATATAAGGCTATAGGGGAGCCACTTAGGTCAGTCTGCTATCATAATTATGGCTTAATATGTGGACTGAAGAGGGTCAAATTTTAACAACAGAAGTAACCTAACACAAGTAACACAAGTAACACAAGTAACCTATAGCTATACCATAGCTAAACATATATAGTTGTTAAATTACCCGCAAGTGCAAGCACTCCAGCACTGTACTGTAACATAAAGTGTGCTCATAGCAGTCTTTGAAACAGTTTGTTATCACAAGGTAACTGCCTTATACTTACTTTCATCACCAACTACATAATAATTATGCTAGTAACCGGTAACTTAATTGGTAACCAGTTCGATAGTTTGGTAACTGAAAAACAGTTCTTGTACTGATGTATAGTTTCCCTTCAAATTCATTAATCATTAATCATTATCAAAAGACTAAATAACTAGCTAAATGGTTATTCAAATAATTATGTTTATTACGTATGTATAGCTAGCTACTTAAGTTCATACACTCCATTCTTAGTACAACATGGTCCAGTAAAGTCAGCTTCCTTTGCTTCTTTGATCGTATAATGCTGCTTGCCTCTTAGGTTTTTATTGACACACCTTAAGTGGTACCACCAGATACAGTTGTCACATTTGACCTGTTAAGAACATGACGTACTGTATTACAGGCATTATATGCCTACCGTACATGTATACATTAGCTCGTCATGTACAAAAACATATGGCTAGGTGAAAAACAATTAAGCTTAAGATCCAATCTTACCCATCCATTGTCAGTATCCTGTGCTGATGCACACATACCACATGCATGACAAAAGTTTTCTAGCGACTCTATATATAATGTCATGTACGTACACACAAGATGTCACTAAAGCATATTATGAAGCAAAAGAAACATATACCTGAAGCATTAAGCAGCTGAATAGCCATGTCATTTCGTAACTTGTACAGGTCATTCATGTTCATTGTGGTAGGCAGAGGCTGCTGTTGTATGATGCATTCAGCAAACTACAAATATAATAATGTATATGCAAGACATAAAGTCACTACATAGTCATGCACATAACATTTAATTTACTACCTTCATGATGTACACTCCACAGGAGGAACTCCCTCTGCAAACAATGTGGCATTGTTACCACATTCCACTTAAGTGCTGCCTTCTCCCAGTGTTCTTCCATGTATTGAATGTTCCCAAAATTTCTTGAATATTAAGAGACACAAGTAAAGTGTTGAAGCATTCATAAACATGGTAATTACCTCCAATGCTTTGCCAACTGACACATTACTACATATCTTTTCTCCTATGGGATCTAAATATGTGATGACGAATTTCTTTGCATCAATACACTAAGATGATCCGAAATACGTTAAACACAGTTTATGACATAATTTAATGACTCACTAATAGTACCCAATGATTTCCTGATTGAAGATAGGCACCTATACCATAGTCATAGTGTTGTATGTCCAGCTACATGCCAAAAGTGAAAATTGGGACTGCGCATGCACATTGCAGTAACTCACATTTATCAGCTTTTTACCATCATTGTAGAATTTTCCGCTACATAGCTACCTTGTTTATTACATTCACATCTATTACTTTAACATTTTCTTTCTGATTATTATATAAATATGTGATAAGCTACGTAACATACCAGCTATAATCAACAACTTACTAAATGATTAGCTTGCACCAACATGTGCAGGTAAGCTGTGATGACCTGAAAAGATCGAGAACAGTGCACATCATTAGTAAATAAGCATAGCTAATCACTATGATATTATACATTCTGCCAAGATATTTACTTTTCATATAATTATTAATCTAACCTCATCTGCAACCCATCCATTCTTTAGTATAAGAGACAAAAAAGATTTGTCATACAACTTGTACGACTGTATCTTTGCTTCCAACAACCACCGTGGTCTCTTTTGGCACATCTTCAATAAACGTTCTAGAAACATAAATATCAATGCAAGTACATAGCTACCAGTCTATTCTTACGACTCATGATTTGACTGTCTGTTTGTAGTTGATTCTCCCCATTTGATGCCTCATTCTGTGTCAAATGCATATATTTTATCAACTTCAATGTACAAGCTACTAGCCATACTACACACAGATGCGTATATGCAGCTGTGTGCATGCATAGCTGTGCATGTGGTACACACATGCACATACTATATATTGAATGTAGCTGGCTATATGTAGTATATCATTACAAATCTTGAATAATTTACATCTACATATACGTTTGGGAGCTAAATCTTCAGATATTGGTGGTGAAAATTGCAATCTTCTTTTGACAGTAGCACCTTTAGGATCAAGAATATTGCATGGAAATAATGTTAATATCTATAATTACACAATATATATACGTATTATACCTCTCTGTTCACTCCTCTCTGTGGTTAAAACCTTACCACAGTCAACAACAGTTGTTGATTCTGAGTAATAATAGCTACACATTTGTAATTGTAAGTAAGTATACCTGTTTGGTAACCAGGTGAACTATCTGAAGAAGGACAATTACTGTCGACGTCTTTGCTGGAAATATGTTCTTCACTTTCACTATAGTGAGCTGGACTATTCAAGGAGGATGCAGCATTACTGATGTTTAATGGAGACTTCTCATCTGCAGTGTCTGATTTCTATGCATATACACAGGATTAGTAAATATAATGACAAGTACACTATACAGTGTGTAGCTATAGCTACTTTATTAACCAACTTACATCAGGAGACACAGAAGCTAATGGAGATAAATATGGCTTTAACCGTGTGCCATGGACTCGGTCGATAACTCCAACAGAACCATCTGTCGCTTTAAGTGCATATAAGCTAGCCCTTTCCAAGAGATTTAACAATTGTATAGGGACCCAGCCATTTGTAATCCATTTTGCCTCCCTTTCTTTTCTGCCGATTATAGTCCTTAATAAGCATTTTGGCTCCCACTGAATAAGCCCCTGCATACGATGTACAAGCTATGTATTGGACAATATAAGAATTCAAAATTACATACCTGGCTTATGGTTTCGTCTGTCATACTGCTCCTTTTGTCTTGTTGGGCTTTTAGAATGTTGGTTTTAGCAGCTTCGAATACTTTTTTATGAGTACTATGAGTATCTTGGATGGACGTGAAAGATGCATCCTTGGCTTCATCAAATTGTTTCAACATTGTTTCAGGGCCTTTCTGCTGGGTGTTGATGTCCATAGGCAACACAGGTTTTTGAGCAAACATCAGCTCAAATGGCGAATACTGTGATGATTCTTGCTTTGATGTATTGTAACTGAACACACATGTATCCAGTAATTGCTCCCATTGCTCCTTCCTTTGATCAATATATTTGACCAGCATGTTCTGTAAGGTTTGGTTAAATCGCTCAACTAATCCATTTGCCTTAGGAAATATAACAATAATATATATAATTGAAACATCATATCAATATCATGCACTTAACTACCTGAGGATGATAAGCAGTTGTCAATCTATGTTCTATTTGAAGCTCAGACATCAACTTCTGATTGAGCTTATTGTTAAATTCAGATCCTTGATCCGTAGTTCTTACACGGGGAATTCCCATTCTCATGAATAACTGTTTGCAAGTATGCATGCATCCATATAATAATAATGCTACAGCTATAGCTAGTGAGCTATGCTTAGTCAAATATGTACCTTAAATAATGCATTTGCCACTTGAACAGCACTTTTGTCTGGTGTTGCAACAGCTTCCGCCCATTTAGTAAAATAGTCAGCTATAGTCAGGATGAAGCAATTCCCTGCAATGTAAAATTTCAGAATATAAATTCACGCATTTTTATGTCATGTGCTATGATGCACACCTGTTGGAGACTTGTAAGCTATTGGACCTATGAAATCAACACCCAAGTGATACCAAGGGGACTTCACTGGAACTGGATGCAATTCAGGAGCTATGATCTCCACCTTTTTATTGATATGTTGACAGGTATCACAACGTTGTACCTGCATGTGTACATAAAGCATGCAGCAAATAAAATTATACACATGCACGTAGAGCAAAACATGGCTAATAGCTATACAATTATTGTTGCGTGCATATAATTATAATAGTTATGCATGCATGTTGCTAAGTAGCTATATATATATATGCACTAGCTATACAGTATACAGATATTATAAACCTGAAATAGCACATGACTATACCTATATAATTATACAGATATGTATGTAGCTATCAACGGATGCAATAAATTATAGCTATACATCTTACAATTTCTTTCGCATCTTTGGAAACACCTTTCCAAGCAAACCTTTCTGTGATTCGTGCCAATGTTTTCCTGTATCCCAGGTGGCCAGATGTTTTATCTGCGTGGCAAGCCTGGACAATTCTAAGTTGCTCATTCCTGTCTCTAATGTATCTGATTTCCAACACCTGAATAATGTGAATACAGCATAATTATGTAGATAGCCACTGCATGAATCACTGATCAAACCTATAATTATAAATATAAGCTATATAGCCATATCATGCAAAGTTACATGCGCAGTTCATGCATGCATGTATATAAGTATATGTATATAGCTAGCTAGCTAGGTAGCTCAGTATAATTATGCATGTAGTTAACATGGATCCGGAGCTATAACTATATATAACTATATACACATGCATCCTAGGCCTATACCCTTAGCTATATAGCTAGCTAGCTAGTTAGCTACCAGCTATACGTCTTTTGTTCCTCTCAGCTTTTTCTTAAATATCATTTCTCCATTTACTATGCAAAAGTTTGCTGCTTTCTTTCGAATTACACGTTTTTGATTTTGCGTTAGCCCTTCTTTATACGTACTTCTTCTCTGTAAGATATATATACACCTCTTCCAGTAAGTCGCATTCTTCATTTAGTTCAATTTCTTCCACTTCGTCTAGATCTATATAGACCCCGTTGTTCTGCTACCTCTGACGAACGGACTAGACTACAACAACGAGCGGAGATCGGAAAATTTACCTGAGATTTTGCGTCGTTTCCATAATATGTAATGAGTAATTTTAGTATCACGTGACGCGTAGAGTTTGTGACGTAACTTTAGTTCAATATAAAGCTAGCCTTTGCCATTTCGTGACCCGGACCATTTATGCTTATGCAGGACCATTTTTGTTAGCATAATTGGTCCGACCGGACCATTTATGTTAGACATATTTGGTCAGGCCGGACCGTCTATGTAGCTACCCGGACCAAATATTTTGTTACAGAACGT
Organism: Spongia lamella; assembly: GCA_963930835.1. Lineage (NCBI taxonomy): Eukaryota > Metazoa > Porifera > Demospongiae > Dictyoceratida > Spongiidae > Spongia > Spongia lamella. Next base: position 2,120,076 of record OZ005750.1, on the reverse strand, counting down.
TGTGGGTCGGTAATAACTAAGCGATAGCTTTAATGGCGGCTTAGATAGAGCGTTTGCGAGTTTGAGGGCGGTGCTACGTGTAAATAACTCCCTACAGTGGTCGTGTTGCTGCGCTTCTTCATGGCCTCGCGACTCACCGGCTATCGTGCATGAGTCTTGATTATAGGTGGTAGCATTTTATTATTATCACGCAGCAAGATACAAATAGTGTTAACTACGGTGTTACACAAAGTTCTGTTTGCTAGCTATATAAATGCAATTCAGCTAACTAACTAGAAATCACAATTAGTATATGTTCAGCCACTACAGTTGAGAAGTGTCTCTCACTTCTAATTGGTGGAGTTCATTTACATCCTCTACAAGTGCAGTAAAAGATGGTCTTTCATCTGGTGTAAAGTTCCAGCAAGATCTCATAACTTTATACCTATGGTGATATAATTACATTACATTGAAAAGCTGCATGGTAAAATTAGCATGCAGTGTATATTATTTATTATATAGTGCAAATATTTGCAAGATAAAACAGGCCCTGCTGGTACCGGTGCTTTTGGAATGAAAAACTTCGGTGAATTTTGCAGGTGTGCTGTTAAATTAAATTTTGATACACTGATGATTTTTGAAAGGATAATTTTGGTAAATTCATGGTGTGACTATTTCTGCTGCAAACATTTTGTGCTATAGCTATAGCTACAGTAACTCTATGCATAAGTGATGTTCACTTACCGTATATGTACAGTGTTCAAATACAATAATTTCTTGTTTGTAAGCAACCAGGAATGGTAAAACCTATTCAGAAGTGCTTCTATATACATAGCTACATACCTGGCTAGGTAGGATAAAATCTTGTAGACATGCTAGAGAATGTGCTTCATTTGCGTATGTATGTATAATTGTATATAGCTACCCAGATGCAAATCCGGTGTTTAAACAAACACATGCACGTGTAACTACTAGTGGTGATTGAGTCCATGATAGCTACTAGCTAGCTATTTGTCAGTTACCTGTTCCCTTACTGTATAGTTTTAGTTTGTTTACTTTTATGGTATAGCTGTTTAGGGCTAAGTGATACTGAAAAGATTTTACAAATACTCAAGCATTTTCTCTGCAATTAGAATCAAGCATTCCATCTTCATGCATGCATATTAATCCAAAAAGTATTGATAGCTACTGTAACCGTATATCTTGTCTTACATAACATGACATGCTTTTGTTACTAGATAAGCAACAAATTCACCTTGTACAAACTAATAGTACATTATTGCACGCACTATTCAAATTTGTTTACTGTGGATACAATGTTTAACACCTCATATGAAATTTGTATACCTTTGGATAACGGTGACACCTTTATTTTGAAGATTAGTCAGTGAGGATATATAAATGCACAGAGGACAGATTATGGCCCAAGCAAGTATGACAATTGGAACAGAAAGATTCATGCTGATGTAATCAACTTTTATCTAAGGGCTATAAGCTTAAGCCCATCAGTTCATCAGTTTATAGACACTAGGCCGATCCTGTTCACAGGCTGGCAGGCTGACTGACAAATTAAAGTCCATATATGTAGCTAGCTATACTATTTAAAATTTGCTAACAGACCAACTTAGCAACATTTTGGTTGGAGATATAGCTACATTGTTATAGTTACACAAATAGAGTTGTAGTAGGTTTCTTATGGTCTGATTTTAGAATGTATGAATATAGCTACAATCTGGACACCATGTTTTTTTGTATCAATCCCTACTATTAATTTTATTTCTCAAGAGGGTATGAAGCTGCTTACATGCAATGCTACACTTACATTTGATCAGGACAAAGAAATGGCTTGTCAAGCACTCCACCATCCTTAATGTAATCCTTTATTTCATAAGCACCAATGGATGGATACGGCTGCTGTCCAAATGTAAATATTTCCCAACATGTTACTCCAAATGCCCACTGTATAATAGTAAACAATGTGTAAATGGTTGGCAATTTAATATGACTTAAATACATGCATGGGTATGGGGAGTTCTGTAGGTTTATTATGCCAATATGATGCAATGAAATTTATTTGCATAAATGTATTTTTAGTGTACATTAGACAATGGTATAGTATTATTAAAATACAGACAGACTGAAAAATGAAATACTTACCACATCAGTTTTTGTGTTAAACTCTCTATCAAAAAGTGCTTCAGGAGCAAGCCATTTTACTGGTAAAGGAACGTTATGTTGTGTTTTGTAGTAGTCTTGAACATAAACATCACGAGAAAGACCAAAATCTGCAACCTTCACTAGTAAATTTTTGTCCAACCTATACGTAAGATAATCCACACAATCATGTACATGCACAACCAATGAAACACATTCTCTAGCATGTAGCTACTTCTACAAGATTTAATTTCTACTTTGGTGGACATTATTATATGTAACACAGTGTGCAGCCAAAGTAGAATTAGAGAGATGTGTTTTGTCAGTTGTGTATGTAGGTAGCTACCCAGCTGCAATTATTAAGGAGTTTTTGCATATATAAACTTACATGCAGTTTCTTGCTGCTAGGTCTCGGTGAATAAAACGTCTTAAAGAGAGATATTTCATTCCTTTAGCTATGTCCAAACACATCTGCATCAGCATAGAATAATCGAGATCCTGTATGGTGGCCACACATATGTACTTAACACCCAGTTTTATAATGTAATATAATTCAAACAGCTAGCTACATAGCTAAGAGTTTGCATTGTATCAGTGAATACTGATATGTAATAGCTATGATACATTTAACCATACCTACCTTTGGAATTTCTTTGATGTCAATCAAGCCTCCTCTTTTTGACTTAAGATATGATTTAACATCACCATAGTGCATGTACGGCATCACCATCAGTGGCTTGTTTTCCTCTGGGGTGAAGCTAATACCCAAAATACTTAAAACATTGGGATGATCAAACTTTTTAGCTATATTACACTCTTCAATAAACTCTTTAGCTTTAGATAATGATAAATCTAAGATTGCAGAATAAGCACGTGCATGGAACAAAGTATACATAACCAAATTAACACACCTTTAGTTTCCTTGATTGCTATCTCAATATTTGTATCATCTATTCTAAACCAACCTTTATGTACTTTACCAAACTCTCCTATAAGGAAGATAGATATGCAGAGGCATGAATAAAAGCTTAGTTATTAAATTAATAAAACTTGTACTATCGACTGCTTTATTAAAGGGTATTGACTGTTATATTAGAGAGTTACTGTTGAGGGTACCCAAGTCACAGACTTAAATAGCTCACAGTTGCACATGGATCTGACATCAGGCTCACCATACATGGCTATACATAGCTACCTAAGTTATCCATATAATTGAAATGGCTACAATGTAGCTACGTAGCTAATATTTAAGAATTAATGATGATCCATGCATAGTCTTTCTTAGTAACTAGATGAGAAGTATAGCCACATGTTTAGATGGAGATGGTTAGCTATTATCTTGTAAATACTTACCACTTTGTCAGTTACATTCTTTAGCTATGTACCACTAGCTATGTTAGTGCACTTCACATAATGTACCTTTTGCAACTTCACATAATGTACCTTTTGCAACTTCACATTCAAACTGCAGACACTCATAGTCAATTGTGTAATTCATTGCTTTGTTCCTCCACTTGTCACGTAGACCTGTTACGTACAACAAGTACATAGCTAACATATTAATTCATGTAAATATACATGTGTTTAATTAAATTCACTTTTGCAATGAATACAGAAGATTAGATAAACATAGTTCTAGATCTGCTAGTGATCAATGTAACTTGATGTATGCACTGTAAACAACAAATAAAGTTTAGGGTGAATTAGCTATAAGAATTAAATTTTTGGAGTAATGTTTGACAAATTTCTTCAACTGATATATAAGGAAATTGATGTTTTGGCAAATAAAAGTTGGTGAAATAGCATCGATTTGCCAAATTCACCAAACTTTGATCTCACCAAACTTTTGTTGTATACGGTACTCATGATTCCATGCAAAAAGAACCTTTCTGTAAGAAGAGCAGATCAAATTTTGAAGGTATAATGATGTTGATATCATAAAGGAGCAGACTATAAGTATATAAATCAACTAGTAAGCTCATAAGAATATAAACTAATCAGTTCTACCAGCCACCATCCATATATATTACTTAGTTATATATGTCTTACTCTTAGAAATAACTTGATGACTAATATTAGGTCCTTTGCAATTGATTTCCGCCTTGTAAAAATTGTGTGAATGATTATTCCTACCAAAAACATTTACTTGTTCTATGCATGTGCAGTAATAACACAACAAATACAAGTGACGAATTAACTGGTAATGTTTAGGTACTAAAAACACTCAGATCAGTGCTATCAGGTGTACTGTACTTACTTCTGTTTGTATTTCCAAAGCATTATACCAACAACTAGTAAAATCACAATGATCACAACAACAACAGGTACAGCTGCAATAATTGCAATTAATCTTGTTGAAGCTGTTGAATTGTTATTTCCACCAGATGACACTACAATATAAACCACAGAATAAAGTACATTAAAACTCATGGCAGTGAGTTACAAAGTCCCAGGGTTGAAACTGGGTCACAATCATGGTGACTCAGTGATCCGATGACCCATTGGTTAGACCCAGTGACCCGGATTAAAAAATTAAAACTTAAAATCTACAGAACAACATAACTACTATACGAAGTACAGGTACTGTAATATATTTATAAGAGACTAGCATTAATAAATCTATTCAATAGAACAGTCACTAGTATTATTAGTGACTGCTATATTAGAGAGTATTGCAAACTAGGTTTTTGAGTTTTACCCGGCGACCCAAATGACCCAGAGGAAAAGTGACCCATCTGACCTGGATGTGCAGATTGACCTGACCCAGTTTCAGCTGGTCCAGAAATAGTATATGTAATGTAATTAAGTAAAGAAACAACTAAGTAACACATTATGTACAAATTACTTTTTGTTTAATCATATTGACCTACTGAAATAAGCTAAAGTATAAAGTGTCAATGATGTGTCTTGTTTCCTTACTTTTGTAATAGAGATCCCTATTCAGATTGACACATAGCCTAACAACTAGGTACACAGCTATATTAACAAAACGTTTGAATTGAAAGTAGAAATCAATCTTCACTACATGCATGAAATAAGAAGGCTACTAGTGAACAACATTCTGGCATGCAATAATTATTAATACCTACTTCGGACTCTTATCAATCTTTGCAAACAGAATGACCCAAAAATTAGGGATTAACTTTTAATTAATTACTGTACTTGCTAGCTCACCTTCATTGCCATAAAGGTCATAACAATTTTGCACTGTATCATACAAAGTTATAGGAACACTTTGAAGGAAAGTTCGTGGATCACTGCAGTTGAATCCAGTATTCGCGTGTATAAGGGGAGAAAAATTCAACTGTTCCATTGCAAGATCAGCAATGCAGCTGAGGACTTGCTCATAGTATCTTGAACATCCACTTTCACAAACAATCAGTATTTTATTACGTTCTATATTGCAAGGTGGAAATTTAGCCAAACATGTGCTCATACCAAGAAATGACTCGCATGCTGATGATATGTTATAAAATTTTTCATATAGCCCACTTAGCATATTAGTAATATTTATCAACACTGATTTGCTTGCAATATCAACAGCATATGAATCATAATTCAAGCTGAAACCTGGACAGGCATTTTCTGGTAGTAGTTCACATCTATAGTAAAATCTTTTATTATCATTAGTTACATAGTAATTAATAGTAGGGATCAGCAAGGAAAACTATGGCTTCCAAAACAATGCACCTGAAAACAACCTTATATGTAATATTATTTGTCCCAAAAACACTAACCATCGATACAATGTACATTATTAATCTGATCGAACAGCCAACTATACATTAATAGTCAAGTGCAACAAAACTTGTTTGCCAGTAGGCCTGCATCAAATATACTGGCATAAGCATAATAAGCCGGAGCATATAATAGCATATAGCTATGTTGAATAGATAGATACTCTCTAATAGAACAGTCAGGCTATAAATACTCTAATAAAGCACTCAAATGGATGATACACCTATTAATATACTCTAATAGAGCATTCACATTGATTTGCCAAAACATCAATGTTTACAGCAGACATCTAGCTATTTGGCATAATGACAACTATCATACCGTATAGCACAATTATGTGGTGGGGGAAAATATTTTCTTACCAACTTAGTATCTTTATTTTTAAATCCAAATTCGCCAAATTTTTCCCCACCAATCTCTGGAGATAAGCCTATTCACCAATATTTTACCCCGCCACATACTTGCGCTACACGGTATAAGAAAATTGAAAAGCTGCAGAACTTGTTTAACTGGTTCAATTCATCATGCTCCCAGGAGCAGATACACACACGAACACATACAATGACAACATGTATAAAGTGGTCAAGAACCAGGTTAGTCTGAGTGTAACAGTGTCTACAAATATTAAGTATGGTAGTACTTAATGGTATGAATTGATGTGACCACCTTGAAAATCACCTTAATAAAATCAAAATTTATTACAAATCCATTGGTACAATACTACAGCTATCTTCATTTCAAACAAGCAAAAAGATGCTCCTAACACATGATCGGCCCACTAAAAATTTTGCTACATATATGGATTCTGCAAAACAGAAATTGATCAAGTGCCTAAATGGCTGGATCTATAGCCTTCAATCTTTCTACAGATATTGCTAAAGGTTATTCCATAAAACCACCATACTTGCTTTCCTCTCACACTCTGCATCGTACATGCCTTCTTATACATGAAGTACTAGCTACCATACTAATGATATAATAATGTATACGACTGTACGTATGCTATATGGAACACTTACTGGACATGTTCTGTCTTGTTTGGAAGAACTATAATGAAAGTAACAACAGTATAAACAAATCTATTTAATATCCGTCCATATCATTAATCTAGGGATAATATATCTCTGCTATAATAGAACAACATTCAGTCATGTATGGCTGAATGTTGGCCTTTAAATTGTGTGAAAGTGAGCATTTATGGTGTAAGACTACTAATAAGGCAGTATATAGGAGCGTAACTGCTCATAGATATATCTTTTGATTTGTAGTGTACGTCTATGTGGCTACTCTAACATACAGCTAGGCCATGTGTGTCTGACTAAAAGCCTTAGCTCACCACCCACCCATCCACCCTTATATCTGCAACTTGTGAAATTTCCAAAACCTCTCAAAAACCAGTAGCTAAATCTACGTAGCTACACTTGTTCTTACGTGTAGCTACGTATGTGTTGGTGCACATGTTATTACTACTGTGAGTCTTGTTTTATTTGCTTTATACTTTGAAATATATACACGTACAGAAAAAATTTAGGTACTTATTTGGCAATGCTTGTATAATTTAAACCATGATATTATACAGCAGCTGTATTTTCAAAAAATAAAATCAAACTAATTCAAACTTATACATTTCAAAATTTATGACTATATAAAATCTATTAGCATCTTTTGTGAGCTTCTCACTTTTCTGTAACGTAGGTGGTAAAAGTGGGGGCCATAGGCCCTCCTAAATTTTAAGGTTCTCCATAGGAATTTAAATTTTACAATAGAAAATCACTAGCTACATACATAAGTGGCATAAGTAGCAATTCATTTTGGAAAAAAGCCAATCAAAAGTAATTTTTGATACCAATTTTGTATGATTGTATCAATTCCTACTACTAATACAAGTACATTCCTGTACTTAGTCATTATAATTTATTTATCTAAAATAAATAGCTACGTTTATATATATATGCAAAGCTAAAACAATATACCTGTTAAGTTATAACACTCAGATGACATGTTATTGCTGATCTGCAATAACGGTGAGCTGCAGTTGTACAGCTTGTCTGCTACATCATTCATACCATCTCTCATAAGCAATGCTACCATTCCTTCCACATGAACAGCACAAATTCCATTGCTTACATAATTTTGACAACTTTCAGGACAAATTGTTTGAATACTATTACTTGATTGGTTGAATGGTGGAAATATGACATCGCACAAAAATCTGTTCAGCATTTCAATACAAAATCTTCCATCGGTAACATTACTGAGTGTTTCAAGTAATTCAACAGCATAACTTTGAATTGTATCATTAGTATATGCATAAACCGATTGTGATGATGATGATGAACAATTTATAGATGAACTTTCAACTACATTGTCACTATATTATTTATGAGAAGGAGCAGTAAGAAGTTAGCATGCTAATAGTAACTAGCTAGTATAGCCCGTATAAGTTAAAGAATCATTTGATATAATAATTATTATATAGTAATGATATTTTTGAAAAATAAAGTAGCTACATACATAGCTGTAGCTAGCTACATGTACATGTGTTGGATTGTAATGTAAAACAGCTTTTAACTACAAACAAAAGTATCACATGTAGCTGTGCTTTGCTTTCTAATTATTAGCTAGCTACAGTTATTCAGAAATATCTAATGTGAGAGTATACATGTGAAAATTATGTTGTTTAATTTGTAGGTAGCAAAAATCTTAGTCATTATACGTATGTATGTGAAAATTATGATTAGATAAATACATACTGTTCGTACCTGCTTGTTAGATTACCCAACAACAGTAGCCAGAGCAACAGCAATGAACAACCAACAATACTTTGGTACTTGCCACTCATATCCTGCGGCTAAACAATAAGTAGCTATTAATTCATTTTAGCTAATAATGCTGCAGTGTGCAGAGCGTGCATGGTCACATTTGTGATGCTTAAATTATTTGGGCAAAGGCATACAACACAACACTGTTTAATAAAGTGCACTATATAGTAACTATCTATGATATGTCCTTATCTGATCTATATACACTACTAGCTACATTACTAAGACTCCTATAACACACTAACCAAGTGTATAATGCTTGTCATGTTATACTCTCATGCGATGCTATAAAGTTATAAACACACAAGCTGAATGCAAGTGACACCCGTGAATAAAGTCTAAGAATATAATATACGTACATCAGTTTGCCACACAAATAAAGTGAGATATTGTAGTATAGTGTAAATTGGCTGCATCATGATCACAACAAAAGCATTTCATTTATAACTATCAGTAAAACAAAACTTTACAAGCTCATATTATAGCATCATTACTTATCGTCACTGAAAGTTTCCATCAAAGCAAGTAGTGATCTATAATCCAAACCCAAAACAATATATTGGTAACACTATTATTGCTGTAAAGTACAATTACCTATATAGATGCCATGCATGGAAAATGAGACTGGCAGAGGGCAAGGAAGGAGGAGTGGGAGGTGGAGAAAACAAATTAAGGAGTAGCTATGGACATGCATAGCCACTATAGCTAGTCACTAAAGTAGTCATATACGGGTGCAGAAATTTTAGCAAAAGTGCAATAATGGTTATTGCTATATATAGCTATATTTTATATCATTGAGGAAAAGGCTAAGCCTTTTCCTCAATCTACTATATAAAGCTATAGGCTATAAGCCTTTTCCTCAATCTATTACATAAAGCTATGACACCTAAGTCCAGTGGTCGGGGATTGAGTCACTCCACGTTTTTCTACATAACATTTACTTTTTTGCGACGACCGGTTGTTCAGCCCAGCCTCCTCTTCAGCTGGCAATTCACTTACTGTAAAGTATCCAAAGCCTCAGTGGTAGTAGCAGTAGCAAGGGTAAAAGCTTTGACTCAATAAGTGGGCGTGTCCATCGAAATCGAATTGATGCAGGGTCAACTTCATCCTTGCCACGAATTAAGGAAGACAGTAAGAACACTATAATGTAACAGGCAACTCTAGACAAGTCCTTTTGCTGTAGTTCTAGCGCTATCAATATACAGTCAATTGGCTAATCAATAGATTAGCTTTATTAGCTGGCACAGCCTACTACTGCAAGGTGTTAAATATAACTACAAGGTGTTAAATAAACAATGAAACCTTACTGTATGCCATGCAAAGGCAAAGTAGGCGTAGGTCGAATATCTATGGTGTAGGAATAGGAGAGTAAGAAAAGAGAGACTATAGGTAGGCATAACTTGACTAGGTACGTAGGTATAGGACACTATAGGTAGGCATAGGAGACTAGGTAGGCATAGGAGACTATGTAGGCATAGGAGACTAGGTAGGCATAGGACACTATAGGTAGCATAGGAGACTAGGTATAGGCATAGGACACTATAGGTAGACTACGTAGGCATAGGATTAGTGTTGTTCCAGTTCTCAGTACTATATAGAACTAAAATAATTTCAGTACTAGCAATTTTTATTTGAGTTCCAGTGAAACTGGAACTGTAAAATTATTTTTCTCAGAACTAGAACTAGAACTAGAACTGGAACTATAAAAATATTTTTCTCAGAACTAAAACCAGAACTGGAACTATAAACTAGAACCAAAACTGTAACTATAAATATATAATAAGTAGCTACTGGCATTAATACTGAGTCTGAAACTACAAAGTGGCCAGATAGAAAATGGTTTTCTCAAGTGACTCAGTATAAATGTGACCTTTACCTTTTGTAAAAGCAAAAGGAAAATTGTGCTAAATGGGTCATAACCTTTAACATTTAGCACAATTTCTTTGAAGTTATCATAATATAGTCAGCTGCAATCACGAATAAAAATTCTTAAAATAAGCATACCTCAGTTAGCTACTTACTTGCTAGTTGCTACATTGCTTAAATTTTTGCTTATATTTACTAGTTATATTAATTAATTCTGATTCATACAATTTCATACAACTTTGACATTAATCATGCATGTGAATAACTGTGAAAATACTATGGAACTGTAATAAAAGTGCAGGAACAGGTACCAGTACTAAAATTTATAACATTAAAGTTCCAGAACTGGAACTGGAACAGTAATTGAAAAGGTTATGGTTCCAGAACTGGAAATGGAACAATAATTTTGGTTCCAGAACTGGAACTGGTACAGTAATAAAAAAGGTTATGGTTCTAGAACTGGTACTGGAACTATAATAGCAAATGGAAACTGGAACAACACTACATAGGATACTTAGTATAGTTAAGCATACACAGGTTAGCGGGCTAGGGAGTGCATTTAGCTACACCTGCACCGGCGATAGGGCAGGTACGTTTGCTATAGTGATACATGCATAAAGTGCAGTAGCTACCTACATTGGAGTACAGTATTACTAGCATATGAATAACTTTGGCTACTGAAATTTTGCATCAGTACTTAAAGATAGGTAGACTGTAAACATATGAATATTAGAAGATCATTATGAGCTTTTTAATATTTTTACTGAACCACATCAGACCTATATTAGGTGTCAGTAATCACATGTGATCCAACCAATAAAATTATTAGTAATGCTCAAATCATCATTCTGTATAGGGAGAGCAAAATCAGAAGTTAAGTAGCTAGCTAAATACAAAAGTAGTAGACTTGGGCCTTGGAGGTAACTTAGGCTGCAGTATATTCCCTACCAACAAAGGCATGCTAAGCAGCAGCATACTTGTCTTTCACCATGAGATATATCATCATCATCATCATAATATACACTATCCCACTAGGGACCCGTAAGAAGGCTATAACCCTGTGGACAGGGAGTCAGAACTATTAACTTAACCCAAACTTTAACGACTGAATGAAGAAAAAATCTCAGACCCGTGGTGACCTTATATGTTTTGGATGACACGTGAATACTATACTGTAATCACACTGGCTGTATAGCCAGCTAGCTACTCCTCTTAATGGGGCTCTTACTCGTCAACTACGTTGGCTTTATCTCAACTATGGTATGTGCTAATGGTGCCGCTAGTACTGGTGTGGGTATGTAATGGTGGGATACACTTTCACAGCTTGGACCCTTATTTGGATACCATCATGCCTGTATAATTATATAGGCCTCCAGCATAGTGATCTTATAAGGCTTCCAGTATAGCTACTAATAAGTCTCTGCATGGCAACCAAAATTCAAATACCAATGCAGATTATTGACTTAGCTTGGATCATGCAGTATTTAAATTTATCATGCATATCAAGTAGCTACAGCTGGTGCATGCATGGAGATACCTGCAGAGGGACTTTTAAATCTAGTTGTACCTACACAAGAGGACACAACAAGAAATCCTGGCAGCTTCCAACAAGAATAGCTAGATATATAGTTACCAAAACTTTTCCCCTGATGCTATTAAGTTATGGAACAAGTTACCTAATCATTTAGTTGATATTACTGACTTAAACACTTTTAGAGAGGTTTAATTAACTAATTAGATAATATACTGATAATTACACATACCTGCATGGATAGCTACACTGTGACATGTACGACAATACACTAATTGAGTCCTGTACATTAATGATAATAATAATAATAATAATAATAATAATAATAATAATAATAATAATAATAATAATAATAATAGCCTGAGCTACCTTAGATTTTAATATACATGCATGTGCACCTGCATGTATACAATAGCCCGATCGTGAGTATATATATAGCATATACTAGCTATCCCGGCCGACTTGTTACGCTGGCCCAAATAGTAGCTACATCGAGTCAGTTGCATGCTCAAAAGCTCTGAAATCCACACATATTAAAACCATGTTTACAAGGTAGCTAGCGGCTATTTCTGGAAAGCCATACTACAAGAGTATATAGCTAAAGGTAGTACTCTTGGCCATAGGCTGGCCGCTTTCATTCAGACGGCAGTCACATATAGCCACCTATATAGCTACATCATGTACTATTCATTTAGTTACTGAATGTTACTATAACTTACAGGTTTTACTGTGTATATAATCCCTCATATAATCAATCCTCTTGAAATTTAAAATCTCGAAGTGGCCGGCAGGATGGTACGTGTGCCCCCTAATTAATGGAATCACGAGATCCTTTTAATTCACGACTGTAAAAGTGATACATATAGTGAACATCTTAGTGAATATAGTAGCGGCCAGTAATGTTCACTGATACTTTATGGACATCTTCAGACACTCTTTTGTCCGTGAATCCATGTAGTGTGTGTGTGTGTGTGTGTGTGTGTGTGTGTGTGTGTGTGTGTGTGTGTGTGTGTGTATGTGTGTGTGTGTGTATGTGTGAGTGATGAACTTACAGCCTCCAACGCCATTCTCCTTCGTTAACAGCAAAGAATGGCCAAAGTGGAAGCGTTGGTTCGACCAGTACCGTCACGCATCGGGGTTGGTGGAGAAGGACGAACAACGCCAAGTCAGCACCCTCTTGTACTGCCTTGGGGAGGAGGCAGAAGAAGTTTTGAACACTACATGTATCTCAGACGACAACAGGAAGAAATATCAGAAGGTTATCGAAGAGTTTGATAAATATTTTCGAGTGAAGAAGAATGTGATTTACGAACGTGCACGCTTCAACAGGCGCGGTCAACATCCAGATGAAACAGTGGATCGTTTCATCACAGAAGTACATGCGCTGGCAGACAATTGTGAGTTTGGAGTAATGAAAGATGAACTAATCCGTGACCGCCTAGTAGTGGGAATCCGGGATCTTGCTTTATCAGAGCGCCTACAATTAGAACCTGATCTTACCCTTGATAAAGCAAAGCAGTTGATTCATCAGCGAGAATCGGTCAAAATACAACAAGATTTCCTACAGAAACCATCAACAAAAGAGGAGGGTTCTCTGGATGCAGTAAGAAAGCCCATCCCCAGAAGAAAGTTACCAGCAGTACCGCCAACACCAATGCCACCCAAGCCACCACCTCATAACTGCCAAAGATGTGGCAGGGGAGCACACCCTCGACACTTATGCCCTGCAAAAGATGCTACCTGCTTCAAGTGCAACAGGAGAGGCCATTATAGTTTACAGTATCTGTCCAACACCATAGCAGTGATCTCAACAGAACAACCTTTAACTGACCAATATCAAATGGATGCACAATACACCGATACAGCCTACCTAAACACGGTGGAGAGTACAAAAGAGAATATTTGGGAAATCCAAGTGGGTATTGGCAACACAGTAATACCATTAAAGGTCGATACAGGAGCCGAGGTTACAGTACTATCAGATACCACATGAATTTGTCAGAGACTCTACGAAAACCCGGCACATCTCTCTGTGGTCCAGATCGTACTCCACTAAAAGTCTTGGGTGAGGCACTCCTAACTCTCACATACAAAGGACGGTGCTGCACACAGCCGGTCTACATTGTTAAGAACATGAAGAACAATCTGCTGGGACTTCCAGCTATTAAAGCATTAAATTTGTTATCACATGTAGAATCTATTGATAAAAACATTATTTCACAGTATGCTTCATTGTTCACCGGTCTGGGCACATTTGCACGTGAATACAAAATCCAATTGAAACCCAACTCACAACCTTTTGCTTTAAGCACACCCAGAAATATCCCCCTCGCGCTAAGGCCAAAGGTACAGGCAGAATTACAACGCATGGAGGGTTTAGGAGTAATATCTCGGGTCAGTGAACCCACACCTTGGTGTGCAGCAATGATGGTTGTGCCAAAAGCTTCAGGGGCAGTTCGAATCTGTGTAGACATGAAGCCTTTAAATGAGAATGTCCTACGAGAGGTGCACCCTATGCCAAAAGTTGACACAACTCTTGCACAACTAACAGGTGCAACAAGGTTCAGCAAGCTAGATACTAATAATGGATTTTGGCAGATCCCACTGGCCAAAGAATCTAGACTACTAACCACCTTCATAACTCCATATGGACGATTTTGTTTCAATAAATTGCCATTTGGTATATCCAGTGCACCAGAGGTCTTTCAATGCCAAATGAATGATATCCTCTCAGGCCTCCCTGGAGTACTCTGCCATATTGACGACATTCTGGTGTTCGGGACTATGACAGCTGAACATGATTCTAGACTCTGTGCAGTGCTGAAACGAATTAAAGCAGCTGGAATTACATTAAATGTGGAAAAATGTCAATTTTCTCAGCAACGTATTACTTTTCTAGGCCATGTCATAGATCATAATGGTATTTCACCAGACCCCAAGAAGACGACAGCTATCTTAGCGATGAAACCACCATCCTCAATAACCGAACTCAGGAGATTTATGAACCAGATGACTAAATTCTCCCCTAACATTGCTCACCTCTCCAAGCCACTTAGGGAATTATTGAGTACCAAGAATGTGTGGACTTGGACTGACACTCAAGAAGAGCCATTTAACAAACTAAAAGAGGAAATCTCCTCGCCCAGAGTACTGGCACTCTATGACCCCTCAGCAAGCACTAAAGTTAGTGCTGATGCCTCTGCATATGGACTGGGAGCAGTTCTCCTCCAACAACAAGATGATAAGTGGCGTCCAGTGGCTTTTGCTTCACGTGCCTTGAGTGAGACAGAACTCCGATACGCCCAAATTGAGAAGGAGGCTTTAGCACTGACATGGGCCGTAGAGAAATTTTTGGAGTATGTCCTTGGCAAGGTTATCCACCTAGAAACTGACCACAAGCCTCTCATACCACTTTTAGGCCAGAAGAGCCTAGATTTACTACCTCCCCGGGTACTGCGGTTTAGACTCCGCCTTATGCGATTCCAGTACACCATCCATCACGTTCCAGGGAAGTCCTTGTATACCGCAGATACATTATCCAGAGCACCCCTATGAGAAACTACAGATGAACCTAGTTGTAATTACTCTGAAACAGAGCAGTTTGTGCAGACCATCACTGCGGGGCTGCCAGCAAGTGCAGACCGTTTACAAGCCTATGCCAATGCACAAGCCAATGATAGAATCTGTTCAAAGTTAATTGAATTTTGTACTAAAGGGTGGCCAGCCAGAAATCAGCTCAGTAGAGAACTTAAAGAGTACTGGAGATTTCAGGGTAATCTTACTCTCAGTAATACTCTGTTGCTATACCAAGCTCGGATTGTAATACCATCAAACATGAGGCAGCAGACTCTCGCAAAGATCCATAATGGCCATCAGGGCATTCAGAGGTGTAGGCTGCGTGTTGCTTCATCAGTTTGGTGGCCTGGAGTAACTAATGCAATAGAACAATTTGTACAATCATGTCCTACCTGCCAGAGACTGACGGTGCCACACAGAGAGCCTTTATTGACCACACCATCACCAAGCTACCCATGGGAACGTGTGGCTGCAGATCTCTTTGTACTGAAAGGTTCCACCTACCTACTAGTAGCAGACTATTACTTCAGATTTGTAGAAGTGCACAAACTAACTACTACTACTTCCTCCAGTGTTGTGACACACCTGAAGAATATTTTTGCTAGATTTGGGATCCCTACCACTTTGGTCACTGATAATGGACCTCAATTTGACTCACAGGACATGAAAGCATTCGCTCAATCTTATGAGTTCCAACACTCAACAACAAGCCCCTATTACCCTCAAGCCAATGGCCTTGCAGAAAGAATGGTTAAGACTGTCAAGAAATTGTTAGAGCATTCTGCAGACCCATATAAAGCACTACTCAGCTATAGGGCAACACCTCTGCCCTGGTGTGGACTCAGCCCAGCGGAATTGCTGATGGGGAGGAAGATAAAGACAGATGTTCCCCAGGTGAAAGACAGATGTTCCCCAGGTGAAAGACAACTTCATACCAGAGTGGAAACACCTTCAGAATTTTAGAATACTAGACGAAAAATACAAGCAGACACAGAAAGAGAACTATAACAGACGCCATGGAGTTAGACCCCTTCCACTACTACCACAAAACCAGACTGTATGGGTTGATACTAGAGGACACCAGGTTCCAGGACAAGTATCTAGGGAAGCCAACACACCCCAATCATATTTTATTGAAACACCCTCTGGAGAGCTCAGAAGGAATTGAGCACATCTAAGAGTTCGGACTAATTTGCAACCTATGCGAGAAGCTGTTGAAGTTCCCACTACAACTGGAGAACCCACAACCACTCATTCACGGCCGCTTACACGCTCACAGACTGGAACAGCTATCCATCCCCCAGATCGCTTGCAATATGCCTAAAGAGGGGAGATGTGACATATTGACATATATCCATCCAGATATTAAGGTATACACAAAGATATGATATCCTCATGCAAAAACACCTTGAGTATAAAAAGCATAGCCAAGTCAAGTAGAAGCATATCAGAATGTAGAATGTAGACAATTGACAACAAGGGGCGATATCAGAGCATGGCCAAGGATTAGCATAATAGAGCTACATTAGCAACACAGCCAAATGACAAATACATCTGACTTACATATCCTCTTGTTAATCAATACAAACATGAAGCTAGTAACAGAAGTAGGCTAGATGTGGTTTTTCTTTACATGTATATGACGTACGTATATAATCGCATTTGGTATATGTATATATACTCATCCGACTTAACAAGCGTAATAATAATATAATTATGTGATATGACAGATTTTATCATTTGTGTTTCTCAACCCATATCTCTACTTTTTACTCGCTGGAATGATTTATTTTGTGTGATAAGGTATTTATTTTATAGTGATTATGGTCCATCAATCCATCATAGTATAGTTATATCATATGAACCACGACTACTAGGCGTATACAACAAACATACAACCCTCTCCCTTGGTAAACTCTGAGTCCGAACTTCCTCCAATCTTGGACTCGGGTTGTACATTTGTGATAGCCATGGTTTATATATAATGCATATTTGCTTCATAATGAGTAAATATCTAGTTATTTATCTTAATTATCACACAGCTTTCCCTATATAAATCTAACATCAGTGTAAAATTATTCACATAGACCAATAGTCCAACCATTTTTTGCTAATTGATATCAATCACATTATAACTACTTAATGGTTTTGTAATATAATAATTTATGCTTTACAGAAGACCCATAAGATTACATGTTAATTGATATAGCATTGATCTGATAAATTACACAACAGGTAGACAATTGTCCATTGGTGGTTATATAGTGTGAATAACATGCCAAACAAGATAAATACATATACCCAGCTATGAATGCACAGGTTTACTGGCTACAACAATTATATTATCTAAATGCTAGAATATTTTTGTACACTCTTTGCAGTCTAGGACTCTAGGCAGTCAATTACAGACCAACATGCAGTAATATAATACATATACACTAATATGTATATACATCATGATACACTAATACACAGTATACTTTTACTCAACTACCATCTAAAAATTTCAAGCCATGAAGCTTATTGATTACAGGGTATCAGCAAGAGTTAATAATAATTTATTATTAACTCTTGGTATCAGTCTTAGTCATCTACCAACTATCAGTCGCCTGTACTACTCCAATGGTCAGGAAACTCATGCCAAGTGAGTAATGTAGATTTCACACTGTTATTTGTCTTCATCATTATAACATTTTCACTTTGCATAGCTACTAATTATCTAAGTATTGTATATAGATCTGTAGTTAAACTGAAGCAAATGCATGGGTCTAAATGGATGTCAGACATTACAATGTCTACAAATCCTGGGCTTATTTATATTCAGCGCAGGGTATTAAACTTCTGGTTATTCCACTAGTTATAGTACACAGTGTCCTAAAAAGAAAGTACTAATTTGTGACACGTACGTAGTATAAGCTCAACAATGCATCCATCTCTCACCAATGCAAGCCTGTTACCGATCTGATCTGAATGAACTCCATGCTCATTTAATCCTGGGTCAAGAATCATTTAATGTCCAAGTATGTGTATGAAGCATTAGGTGTACTGATATAAAACTATTATGTAACCCAATAAAACGATATAGCCAATCCGATATACATACATATACATACATAAATGGTTTTTCCTATTTATTGCATATAGCTAGCTATGACATAATAATATTCGTTGTAAAACCATAGTCACATATAGCTACCTAAGGCATTCTACAACAACAACAACAACAACAACAACAACAACACAACAAACTAGTAACAGAACTTGTAAAATAAGCATTAGCAAGTGCCACATATTGGTAGAAATATCAGTACACATACGTGACCGGATTTACAAAACCAACCGTATATTGTCACATTTTGTATTTAGAGAAATACCAAATGGAAATAATCAAGACGCTGTAGCTAGTTCACTGCTGCTTGATAGTAGCCAAGCTAGATTTGCAACATGAATAGACCAGTCTTATGGCTAGCATTATATATGCACAAGTTGGCAGCTAGTTGAAGTTGCTATTTTTGAAAGGCTTTTGAACACTTCACAAGTGTCATGTATAAGGGGGTGGGCAGGTGGGATGGGGGTTGGGGAGGGTGGTGGCAGGAGGGCGGGTGGTCCAGCAGCTAGAAAACACACACAGCAAAGCTGTTTGTTCAGTAGTTGGCAGAAACAGCCACAGTTGGCCTAGGCCATAGCTTAAGAGTCAGGGTGCACGGATGTTGGGAGCAGATTGGCACCCCATTCTGCCTTATTAATGCCCCCCAGTGCCTCCTCAGGCTCTGTTGTGACTCTGCATGACTTGACAGGGTTGGCAAAAAGCTGTCTGTAAAAGCAGACCCAGCCATCTATAGCTACGCCGTTGCTGTCGTCTGGATAGTACTTGAGTGTGGCTACAATATTAAGCAATAAAACTAGATTTCAGTTATTGTGACAACACGATCGGTTATTGCAAATCTGGTCACTCATACTAATATTATCAGTAGAAAATATACATTTTCAAAAAACCGATTGCTGATATTGTATATCGGCAGGCTGATCTGATTATAGGTACACCTCTACTATAAGCATGCCTTTAGGGTAAAATACTCCAATTACAGTGGTAATCGATGTCGCTGTATTTGTCCTTTTCTTGTGTAATTAAGGCAAAGCCTGTACATTCAAAATGGCTACATTGCATGCTACAAGCAATTAAATCTAATAAAGAAGAAGACTTATAATATACTTCAAAAACACAAAAATCATTATAATAAGGCTCCAGATGCTGTACTTTACTTTTGACAATGTACAAATTATTGAGTGCTATGCAGATACCATGCACTGCAGTCCTTACATTTTTAGTTGCACATAAGTAGCTATAGCTATAGCTATATATAATTATGACGTATTTACCGCATATACCAGCGTAGCTGCATGGTCGCATGTATATAGTACACTTATATAGTCTATACGGATTGCAGCACACCAAAAACTATCTAAACATTTACCTATCGAGCTTTGAACATACACACCTTGCACTTACAACACAACAACCATGGATAGTAGCTCGGATAGTAGACTCTCGCTATACTTCACTCAAGCTCCCTAAATACGCTCTGTACACAACAGCTTATTAAGATGCGTAAGCTGCTCGATCTTCTGGCTCGCCTTCTATATAGCATGAGTTCGCAAATTAGTTCCGTGTTTTAAATCAAGGGCAGTAGCACGTGCGAGACAAGACCATCGAAAATTCTCGGGTAGATATAGCAGACGCCAATACAGCCAATACAGCCAATACAGCCAATACAGCCAATACATGAAGTGGCGCGACTGTTGCTATTTTTCGCGCATCGATAAATGTCCCCACTATAAATAATTTCGTGATAGCTAATTCCATTCCAATTTATGATTATTTTTTGTATCACAAAAATAGAGCACTTACACAACAACAAAAAATTAATAGTAAACATTTGATGATTACAGATGGTCATATAGTGAAGTTAACAGCCTTTCCTGGTTGCAAGTCCACAACATGTGTAGTGTTTACACGTCCTTCTCTCCCTGAAGCTGTCACTGTGTATGTCCCTGGTACAGCCTTAACCAACACTGATGTCTGCTGTAAGCATAACACACAAACAAGTACCGTATAGCGTAAAAATTCAAGGGTGAAAATTGTTGTGGATTTTGAATAACCACAAAAATTTTAACCACAAAATTTTGTCCTACAGTACAATCTAACACACACTTCTACAAAATGTTAATCCAAGAAACTACATAGCTAGTACCGCTAAATTTATGATTCCACAAAAAATTTTCACCCTTAAATTCTATGATAAACAAAACAACATCTTCATAATTATATATAGAGAGTGGGTGTAGCTCGGCAAATACCTACCCACTTGACAGGCTGGAAGTGACGTAATCATAGAAATGAAAATGCTGTATGTAGCTACGTAAACTGTGCATGTTTGCCAGCCTGTTGGTCAATGGTAGAAAATGTTATGCTAATTGATGTGCAGGCTTTCAAGATAGCAGTGGGATAAAAGTTTATATACGTAGATTGTATTTAGCGCCTACATTAACTGGTGAATTATTTTTATATAGCATAGCTACATTACATGACTGTATCTATAGGAATAGCTATTACAACATAATAGACATTCATATGCCTGTCACTTACATCATGAGCTAATGGTGGATGCTTCTTTGAATGAAATCTCTTAAGATGATTATCACTGGAACAGCCTTGAGCAAATGGTTGGTGACTATGATGGTACCGCTATTACAACAATACAAACTGAGTAAACTATATATTGTATTTTGAAATCACCATAACTCTAAGGTAGACAGCTCAGATACCATATAGTGGACTTTTGTTGTGAGAAAAATTTTTGCAAATATAAAGGAATACTATCCATGATAAGTTACATGCCCAGATTGCAAAATTCGTATAACTAAAAGACATGCACCAGGACTGCTTGAAAAGTCCTCTAGATGCAAATCATATATATATACGTATCAAGACTCACTATCGGCCAAGAAGAAGCGCAGCAACGCGACCACTGAGTGAGTTATTTACACGTAGCACCGCCCTCAAACTCGCAAACGCTCTAGCTAAGACGCCATTAAAGCTATCGCCGACCCACAACGTTCTTACTATATAGAATCAACAAACCAAGAATGGAGGAAATAGGCGTCACCATTCCTAAGTACCAGCCATTGCGAGTTTTATTGCGCCCATTGTGTGACTACGCATGACGAACCATCCTTTCCCGTCCAATTTGCCCGTTTACTAGACAATTAGTACCTTCACTGTTTGAAGAATCAATATCCCGAAGTTCATAGACATCGATTCAGCCATTATTCTGATACAGCCTTATAAATGCCTTCCTGTCACCACAAAAATTTTTAGGCGGCAGTCGTTTTTTTCCTTCTTTGTTTCTTTTATTTTCATCGCACATTTTTTTCGGGGCTTGCGGGAGCTTTCGTGAACCCCGAAAGATTTTTTCAAACTCTCTTTTTATACATTCACTTGTTTGTCTAATAACTCACTTATTTCTTCATGGATTTCAGCCAAATTTGTATCAGCACTTCTCCTATGTATGCTCTACCTGTCATACTATTATTAGTCTGAAGTAAACACTTGAATGTATTTGAGAAGGGCTATTACACTGCAGGTTGATGGTTGTCATAACTTGGACCCCCTTCGAATGATTTGCACAAACTTTCAGATATACAATCTATATTGATGTATCACTCTGTAGTGAAAGTTTTAAAAAAATCTCAGGCTTGAATTTTTCAAAATTAAGCTTCAAAGTTTAATTTGCAATATTGTATGCTAGGTAAGTACAAGTTATGCCCATGCAGTACTTCTCTGCTGCTTGCTAGTAATAACATCTGTTTATACTTCCAAAAAAGTAGTGATATGCTAAACAAAAACACCCTGGGTGTAAAAAAAGTGCGAGGCCAATCAGAAGCAGCACTGCAAATAGGTATGTATGACCAAAAACTTTGATATCAGTTGAGGCCAAGAAGTTACTTATAAAAAATCTCTTTAACTACTTGAATGACATACAATAGTTTATAGCATATTTTCACAACTATGATTGGCTTTGTCACTTGGCCACCTTTTTCACACCATCATTATTAATAAAGGTGGCCAAGTGACAAAGCCAATCATAGTTGTGAAAATATGCTATAAACTATTGTATGTCATTCAAGTAGTTAAAAAGATTTTTGATAAGTAACTTCTTGGCCTCAACTGATATCAAAGTTTTTGGTCACACATACCTATTTGCAGTGCTGCTTCTGATTGGCCTCGCACTTTTTTACACCCAGGGTGTTTTTGTTTAGCATATATATATATATCAATAACTGAGAATGTCAAAGGAAATCCATCCCTGGACTATAGCTACTCATCTCATATACTGTACGTACTTCATTGATAATCTCGTAACTCCATAGAAATGTGAAGTCCTGAGTTATCCAAGGACATCACAGCATGGGAAAGCATGGGAATTATCTCTACAGAGACAGGAGCTACGTATCCCAAGCCAAAGTTAATTTATAATATACTGTATGATGAACACAACACTAATTAGTTACTAAAACATTAGTCCTTTTTCCTAGAGAGAAATATTAATGATGCACTAATGTTAGTGATTTCAGCAGGTAGCAATAAAATTGCTAAGATTTGCTTAAACATTAATCAATACACTCTAACAGTGCAGTCACTGATACTGCACTGTTAGAGATCTGCTATCAAACATTTTAGTGTATCGCTCGGTTTTGAGAAGTTATAAAGATATTATCGTTGCATTTATCACAATAAGGTACAGTATCATTATCTCAGATAGGCAGCTGAAATAATTTTGTCTAAAAATTTTTGAGGGGCAAATTTTTCATGGAATTGCAAATTTAGCAGTTCCATTGATAAAAATTTATATTTTGTAGATTGCAGAAGTACAATTTATATTGTACTGCAGGACAAAATTTTGAGGTTGAAATTTTAAAAATCCACAAATTCCATGAAAATTTCACCCTCAAATTTTTAAAACTCTAAGTATTGTATGTACAAATTAGAGCTGAAACAAAAATATCAAATATAACAATAGTTTGAATGGAGAAGCAAGAGTATTCTGAACAGTTTGAATACTATGAAAGCGTTTGATTTATCGTTCAGTAAAATGTACTAGAACTACGTAATGCAAAAAAACAGGTTGATGCAGGCGGTGTGTAAGCTAAACCACTGTTAATCAACTGCTATTGAATAGTATTTAATGACATCACAAGTAAGTCACGTGAGCACTGAGCAAAGATTCATCACTAAGGAACACATAGTAAGTAATGCATATAAATTTAATTCTTTCGGCTTTATACTTCAGTACCTTAGTGATAAAGTAGCACAATCATAACACTATAGGCCAGTCTTCTTTTATAAGCTTCACTACCTGCATGACATGCCCACTTTTAAAACTGAAATGTTCCGTCTTGTTAGTAATGTACAGCTGGGTAAATGCCTTTTACTATGAAATGAATGGCTAACACAGCTCTTCTTTGGCAGTAACTCACAACTTGCTTCGTTACTAAGGCCACACCCATCAATAATATCAATAGCAAGTGTCATGGAAAGAAACTGAAAAGCAGTAAGAGTTGCTTGATTGGTTATTCAAGCTTCATTTCACATGAATGGTTTTCAATAGCCTAGGGGGCAGACACACACACACACAAACATGCATACCGACTTCCCGGACAAAAGAAATTCAAGAAACTACCGTACACGCCTGGTTAAAAAGATATTCACTGTTTTTTGGCATTCCAATACAAACGAATACCTGAACTATATTTGTTTCAGCTCTAGTACAAATGTGATAACATTATATAGAAAACTAACATGGCACTTCTTGCAACTGATCCTCAAGAATTGTAGCATACTCTCATAAGCATCCTCTATGCTAGTGTGTACAACTGGTTCCTGTACGTACGTATACAGTAAATTAGAAAATGTCTGATGGCTGGCCATTTTATGGAAGTTAAGGGATGAAAATATGTAAATAATCATACCACAAGTTAAATATCCACACTACAAAAGTTACAGAAATTTATTCTAAATGCCTAAGGTAATTTAAAGTAACTATAGCATTTTCTGCTTAACTGGCAGCTATTATTTCCCAGTTACCAGTCATGGAAGCTGGGCAGCTAGGTTTCACAGCTCTAGTACACAAAAAGGTCTGGGTGGATGTGCCTGCTTTCTAAGGTGGATTTTGGATGACTGCTTTTCGCTAGCCAGTTTCTTCTAATGTCTCTACATAGTGTGTACACTAAAATTCTACTAATTGTATGTATCATCATATCAAATATGTAGCCAGAAATATTGGCGTGAAACTAAATTTGATGGTTGGCAAAATTGTCACCTCTTACATCCGGCTGGCAAGTTCACAGCATGCTCTACACAAAGGTTTGTTACCCTCCTTCGATTTTCAGTGATGTGACAAGTAAGGTTGCTTTCAGCAACTTATAAAAGTCTATCAAAATTAAGAGCCTTCACTAAATCCTGTTGTAACCAATACTAAATCCACCAATATTTAATAACATAGCTTATCAAGCACTTTCACCAAATTTAATTCCCACCAATACTGTCGGCTATACGGTACAGCATTTTGTCATAGTACACATTGGGTTTTCCCCAGAATTAAGTTAGAGTAGCAAAATTATCTCCTTGCCACGAACCTCAAAGAAAAGTTACACGGTACCGCCCTTTGCCCATGTAGCCATAACAAACAAACACACAGACACAAAACACAGACATGTGCAAAATAAATAATACATATTTTATACCTCAATCTGAGCATTAATTCCCTGATTAGGGGTAGGCCATTCTACTGTCTTTGTTACAGCCTTACTGTACACATACATTCCCAGACGACCAGCTCGGCACAAGGTACACAATGTCCAATCATCACAAGCCTAAGGTTGTAAAGAGAAAACAATTTATACTCGTTACCCATTCCTATTAATACATCAACCTTGCTATAAAACAATTTACTGAGACAGAGTTGAAATATTTCTACATAGTGTACCGTGTCCATACAGGTATAAAAGAACCCTCCATTTTTAGGAATTGAGGTAACTATGTAGCATCAGGCCTGAAGCAATTATAAGTAACTATCAAGCAATCTTCAAATAAAGTTATAAATGGGCCTTGCCTACTTTCACATATCTACCAGATTGCACTCCTAGTAAAACATACACTATTTTGTAAGTTATAATTTTATACAGCAAGATTAATTGTAGGCTTTGCTCTGAAAATCAGTATTCTTTACTGAGTGGATCCAATATTACAATTACAATATTCCTGCTCGGTTACGTGGCTTCCAGAACTTTGTTCAGCCTCTCAGTTTTTCGCGTATTAAAGAATCTCGGGTTTTAATGCATGCAAAGCTATTCCACATAGGAAAATGCATGCAAAGTTCGTTAGAAATACACACATGATAAAATTACTTGGCCTGAGTGTTGTGCCATCGGTAACAGAACGCTTCACTCCCCCATCAATTGCGTCCCGCGCAACTTGTAAATGGCGCGCACTACATAGAAACTTTTTATTTAATCAACGCGCTCTTTTAAACGATAATGTTGAGACTTCGTTTCAGCTAATATGAAGTGCACCATTCCAGGAAAATGCATAAAAGGTGAATACATCTCCATCTTTTAAAAAATTCACGTACACGATGTTAGTATATTTTATGTTTTTCAGCATTTGGGAAAGCCATTTTATGCTTATCCAAAATAGGAGATGAGTTGTACTTTGAAGCTACAGCTGATGGGGTAAGAAACTACAATTTTTTCTGTTATCATTGGAGCTAGACTTATCAATTGTTAATGATGTGTGGTGATTGTACTTTCAACATTATAGTTGTCACTGCGAACAGTCAACAGTGGACGATCGGCATATGCTTGTTTCACATTCCGTGCAACATTTTTTCATCACTATGACGATGGAAGATCACAGTTGTGTAATGCCACTTGTACAAGCAGCAGTCAAACAAATACTGTAAAATGCAAGGTACCTGTCAAGGTGAAGAACTTGTATATCAAAACTGTCAGTAATATTTTGTTTAGTGTATGTATTTGTAAATAGTTGCTGTATAAAGTAAATAAGAAAACGTAACATTTCATTTAATCCGCAAGCCCCATACAGCAGGAATAACTTCCTTCCTGCTGACAAATCATTCCTTGGGAATGAAAGTTGCAGTAGTAAATGATCAGTTTTTGATTGAGTATTATTTTGTATCTGTAGTCATGTTTGTCAATATTCCGGTCAACATCAAACATGGAAAAGTCGGTGGATCATTGTATAATCAGTTTGGATCTGTCTGAGAATAAACTGGTGTTTGTGCTCCACTGTCGATATGGTAAATTATCTTGTGTACAATACATGAATATGCAGTACAGCACACACACACACACACACACACACACACACACACACACACACACACACACACACACACACACACACACACACACACACACACACACACACACACACACACACACACACACACACACACACACACACACACACACACACACACACACACACACACACACACACACACACACACACACACACACACACACACACACACATGCAAACTAGTGCATAAACAAATGTACTGGATTTGAACAAACCTTCGAAGGTTCCAACCTTTGAATGTTAAGTGCAACATTCGAATGTTTATACTTCACTACATAATGGAGTATGTTGGTAACCTTGTCCCTTACATAAGCAGCCAAAAAGGTGAATTTACATTTCTAGGCTACAATTATATGCGTGCGTAACACTAGAAGAAAATATTTTGCTGGTAACTTGAGTGCATGTGTTA
Source organism: Spongia lamella (assembly GCA_963930835.1). Taxonomy (NCBI): domain Eukaryota; kingdom Metazoa; phylum Porifera; class Demospongiae; order Dictyoceratida; family Spongiidae; genus Spongia; species Spongia lamella. The sequence continues at coordinate 2,092,558 of OZ005750.1, read as the reverse complement.
TCACTAACAATGAATATATATGATAAAAGTAAGTAAAAGAAACATTTGTCAAAGCTTCGAAGGTTGTAGACAAACCTTCGAACGTTAAAAATTGACATTCGTTTATGCACTAATGCAAACAATATTCGATCCTTTCATTTTGCTATTACTGAAGGTATTGTCAAGACATATAATCTCAGCTTTGAGGAGTGCCAATCTCTCCAGGCAGTCTTTAATAAACAGTCGTCTCCCAACTGCATCATTGGACCAGCGAGGTGAGGTATTGCCAATATCTTAATTCATTCAGTTTATATCCAATAGAACGATCAGTGATGTTGTAGCAAACTTTGCCACAAGTCTTGACGAAGTGACCCTAACAGTCACTCCTGATAAACTACGGATTAAAAGTTATTATGAAGAAGAAAAGGGTGAAATTTCGTGAAACTTTTTATCTGCCATGATGTATTTTGATTGGTAGAAATGTCCAGAATGGCGGCTACTACTGAAATAACACTTGACCCTCCAGAGTTTGATGAGTATACTATTGGAGTTGATGGTGAAATCACTTTCTGTCTGAAGGAGTTAAGGGTGAGTTACCTCATGATGCCAATAACAATTTGATATATTATTATTAGGCTATTCTCAACTTCACTGACTCAATCCCTCAACAATTAACCATCAGCTTTGAGCAGGCTAGCCAGTAAGTTGTTGATTTTGACTCTGAGTAGGACAAAATAAACTTTGATGAAAGAGGCCTTTTATGACTGTAAATTAATATGATGAAGGTACTTATTTTATATTGAATCACCAAAACTATATTTTAGCATGAAAAAGTTTTCCTTTGTCTAGATAACTTCTCTCGACAATAAGACCATAGGCACACTAATACTCAAGGTTATTTCAATGTGAATGCATTAATAGAGTGTTTTAATTGTGGTCTTTTGTGCATAGTGTGAATGCATGTAACATTCAATTCTTTATTAACAACTGTATGCAGCAGATATTCAGCTGATCAATCGATATAAAATTATTACCAATAATAAAGGTTTGCAATTGTAGTTGTATGGAATTCAGATTTTTTTGCTATCATCTGTAGCTTTTATAAAAAGTGTACAACAGAAATTTAGTAATTTATGATTGGTGTATATACTACTATACATTGTTATATAGACCTGTGGTATTCAGTTTTGGTTCTCCACAAGAGTACAGTGCTGACTTTGTCATGGCAACACTGGCTACAACAACTGGTGACATCACAACTGATCATCAACACGCTGCCAGACCATCAGCAGCAGCTGCTTCAACCACTAAACCGAGAGTTAGCAACAATCGGTGGCCTACTACCTCTGTCAGCAAACAGAAGTTAGCCACAAACCACAGTGACATTGTCACAACACCACCACCAGCTGTAAGCATTGCCGAGACACCAAATAAGGATGGCAACCCGGTGTCTTGGTTAGAAGAAAGAACAATAGTTAATGAAACTAGCGATCATCACAATGACGAGCATGTTAGTAGCAGTAGACCAGTAGAGGATGAAGAGTTTATAACTCAATTGCAACACGATGCAGAGACTGACAATTTACTGGACAGTTTATTTGATGACATCATTAATGATGACATAGGAGATAATGTGTATAGCTTCACTCAACATCCACACACAACCACAGGTAAATACTTTAAATCGAGTAATACAGAGTAACATTAGATACTAATTTAGTTAGTGAATTTATGATTGTGTGGGTTTAAATTTAGTGATAGTACATCAATGAATTGGTGACTGCACTATTAGAGAGTATAGATGAAACGTTACTCAGTTTAAGGAATAGACAATTATGATATCCTCCTATCCCTATAGATGTTCACAGTAAGAGTGGCAGTTCTAATGACAAGACCAAGCAACAATTAACTTTTAGTCAGTCTGAATATCCACATTCTCCAGTTGCTATGGACACTGGTGATGTCACAAGTGGATGTGTCATATTGCCACCTACTCCACCAACCAAAAAGGTTAGTTTTTTACTGTATAGCTTGTATTAGGACTCATCTGTGTTTTGTAAAATTTGGGATTACCAATTCCAATAGAGGTTTTGCATGTGATTAGAGGTGTGAAAAATAACCTAATAATCGGTTAACCAATCAATAATTCAGTTACCAGTTATTTTTCCATAATTGGATAACTGGTTTTTAATATTTTCATGCAAAAAATGAGTGGCACATGCTCCTATTCTTGTGTTAACACATTAATATCAGGATACAACTGTAGATAAAGCAACATGGTTAATATTGTTGCAATTTTTAACAACGGTTTCATGCACATATATGCGTAAGCATGTATTGTATGCATAAATCATGCATTAAATAAGATGTAATTGCATGTTTTTCAGCAAATTCATACTCCTCCAGTTAACTGGCAGTTATTTTTGCTCAGTAACCGGTTATGATTAGCTGGCCAGTTTCACAGCTCTACATGTGATATGTGATCTAATAATTGGTTTGTAACCATGTCAAAAACTGGAAGTCGGCCATCTTTGAGATCAACAATGCATACATAATCAATGAACATGATTTTACACTCATCAGGATTGCCAAACTGGTTTTGTTATGGAACTCGCAATCCTGATGATACCTTTGACCTTCAAAAATATCATGCAGTGAGCAGATCCGTCCTTGATTGTCCAAATTGCAATGACCAAAATCCACAGAGGTCTTCTTAAAGCGCACCCATAAACAGCAGTGATGTTTAAAAGTGATATATAAAACATAACCTATCAAATAATTATGATATATTCTACTTGAAATTCAGTAATGCATACCTTACTATATCAACTAAAATTTCACACAAGTTTCAGTGTTTCATGGATCTGGTGGGTCCTTTTTTTCACATTTCAAATAAAAAGTATAAATTATGTGATCAGTCATGTGATGCAAGCATGACTGATGAGAGTAGTTAATTATGAGTGGATAAGTGTGAATTCATTATATGAGTGGACCTTGGGTAACATTTTAGGTGTGACCAACCATATGTAATCATGCAAGTTGCATGGCAGTATTTGATACAGCTTTTTGTACGACGTTCATACTTTAATAAATCTTTTTCAGCCATACACAGAAATTTTTGAGTGACTAATATTTGGTTTTTCAGTTTATTTCTCACTGATCATCAAGTTTAATACATTGTATCCTTAAGCCACAGACCGCTTCTTTCCAAGGATTAAAATTTTACTCTCAGCAAGCTTGCAACGAAATCTCAAAATTTTACGTCCCTCAAATTTTTTGGTGTATAGTGATACACGAGTTCTTTTAGGATGTCCCTCTTCTATATATTGTCCATTGTCTTGGGATGTGTTAGGCTTATCACCACTTTGGCCTATCACTTGTGTTGTGCAGTAAATTATGTAGTGCAGTGGAATATATCTGTCTCCACAGATCTGCAGACCAAAAGGATCATGAACCACATTAGTGGCTCATGATACACTGATCTGATGAACTTTTGCTGTATAAAACTATAGCAAAAGTTGTTATGATCACACCGTATGATACCGTATACGTCAAAACATTCGAGGGGGAAAACTTTCATGGTTCATCAACAATATGCATTATGTAGGGGAAACTTTCGCGGTTTGCAGCCTTAAAGCCCACGCGCGCCTCTGCAATACGGATTTTAGAGTGTGCGCAAATTAGAATAACGTTTGACACGCACGCTGGGCGCATGGTTGAAGCCGAATTTGAAACCGACAGTTCTGTCCGTGGTTATCATGTGTATCAAGACAATTGGACACCTGTGATTGGAGAGCGACTTCACTGCGAACGGTAATTATTTTCTAATTGTGAAGCAGGAAAAGTTTCAATGGTAAAACATTCGCGTTTTGCTAAAATCCGTGAAAACCGTGAAAGTTTTCCCCCTCGAACGTTTTGACGTATACGGTATTGCACTTCTTTCTATTTTTTTGCAGTTCAGATCTCATTTTTACAACCCCCACAGAGACAATGCACTATCTCAAGTAAGAACTAATGACAATTGTCATGAAGACATAATTAACCACTCTCTACAGGACAGCTTCCCTACCTACCATACCATTCTAGCACCAGATTCTGATGAGGAGACGTTATAATTACCACAAGATCATTTAAACTCTGTTATCAGTTGTTATACTAATTGTACATCATGACACAATGATCAATTTTTATTCCAGACTCTTAAGGTTTAGAAATTTGTTGGCTCTTAAGGATTCACTAAATGTTGGAGATCTGATGCACTCACGTGATCATGACTAAAAGCAGCCCTAAATCTTGTTTTAAAGCACTAAATTTATCGATATCGGCTAAATTTAATTGTGCTATATATGCACTTTTAGTATAATGGAAATGCAATAAACAATTGATACTTTCAATGTGAATATATCAGATCTCCAACATTTAGTGAATCCTATCACATTATCTCCTCAATGAAACTGTACAGTGAATTTATATTGGCACTTGAGCTCCTTTAAGAATTATCTATGAATTCTTTATGCATACATGACCACCTACCTGTCAGGGGTGTAGGAAGATGAAAAATTGTAGGAAGGCCATACATAATTGCATTTAAGGACTGGCCTTTACTTATTATCATGTGTAAGGTTTGTGCTAAGGAATAAAGTTTTATTCACCTGCAGCTGTCCACTAAACCATATCATCAGATACAGTGACTGTTCTATTAGAGTATGTTGATCTTTTGGCATTAACAGCAGGTGCCTAATTGTCTAACATTATATTTACAACTGCCTGCTGTAAAACAGGGGGGCTGTGGCACCCCTGTTCCTACACCCGTCTAATTAGCCTGTCCTATCAATGCATTATCTCAGTAGCAAGCACTGTGTGTATAGCTAACCAACCATCAATAATCTCGGTACTTAGCTTGGTTCAGGTTCTAATTCCTGTACTTTAAAGCTCTTGTGTGTATGGTAGTTGTGTGATGACAATTTAACCACCAGTGCATGAAAGTTATAGTCTACTATTTAGCATATAACTTGCCAGGCAGCTATATTATGTTTGTAGTATAGGATATCATAGCATTAATTTGTGTTTAATATATGTTAACTATTATTATATTGCCTTGTATTGGAGAATATTCTTTAACATTTGTAGGGTTTTTAAGTAGTTAAAAACCCCCTTCCAATATGATGTAATCCACTTGATCAAAGCTGACTCTTCAACAGTCACAATCCACTTGATTGTAGAGGTGTGTGCATGAATCTGTTTCACTCAACTGCTAGCTGTCTAAATCCACTTTACTGGTATGTGCCTGAATCCATTTCAGCTGTCTAAATCCATTTCACTCAAAATTGTCAGGTGGTATGCTTGTACAACTCATAAACCAGATGTTATCAACAATTTGATCAACAATTTTTGACGAGGAAAGTATTGACGGACAGCATCCTAGGCAACCTGTATTAGCTATACTACTGGAGATCATTGAAGGGAAAATTTTTGACACATTGCTAGCTTAGTGTCAAACCCCGTCAATATTTTCCTCAATAAAAAATTGCGCTATACGGTATACATATTTATATTTGTAAATCCATAATCAATTTCGCTCAATATTGTCAGGTGTATGCTTGTACAATACCTTATAAACCAGATGTTATTATCAACATTTTACACATATAATATTCAATCCATAATATTTGTATTTCACTCAATATTGTAAGGTATGCTTGTACAACACCAGATGTTATTATCAACAATTTACACACATAATATTTATTATTTAATGAACCAAAATTGATCCTATTTACTACTCGTGTTTCTATTGCCTAAAATAACCATGTATGTATACATTACAAGTAAAAGTGTGGCAGGCCAGCAGTCATCATTCTTTTCCAGTCACTCTTGTGTGACCAAACAAGATTGACTACTGGGACCACAATCATGTGACTAATGTAAATACCGTATAGCTGGAAATTTTCGAGGGACAAAAATTTAGAGGTTTTCGAGGATTTTGACTTATCCTCAAAAATAAAAACCTCGAAATTTGGATTTAAGATAATATTTATTGGTGAAAGACCTTGTACCTCGAAAATTTATTCGCGAAAAGTTGGAAAGAGGTAATCATCGAAAATTTTGTCTCTCGAAAATTTCCAGCTATATGGTATTTCAATATTCAGCTGGACAATGGAAAACATAACAATGAGATAATTTACATATGATTTTAGGTAGTGTCTGCTATTAATAAATCAAGGTCGTTGGAAGCGGTGCAGCTGGTGAGGTCATGGTCTCAACACTTTTTATGCATTGAAAGTTAAATCTACATAAATTCTCAATATAAATCCTGTAATTTACATTTAAAAAGAGCACAGCACAAGCAACTTTAATATCACCTTGGACACTACTGTATTCTAATTGTTTCGTGCAATCATGAAGTTGTTTGTCAAAAATTTTGATGATAAATATCATTTTGATGATGAATATCAACGGCCTTGAGCTCACCAATCTAAAATTTGCTTCTGACGGCCCTGTAAACGGTCATGTTTAATCTCTTAAGTGAAATGACAGTTGTTAAGAACAAGTTGATGTATTACCATCTAAAAACCAGGCACTGACTAAGTTAAACCTCTGTTAATCAACTGCTATTCAATGTATTGTAATAGTAATTAATGACGTCACAGGTAAGTCACGTGAGCAAAGACTCATCACTAAGGAACACATAGCAACGCATACAAATTTAAATCTTTTGCTTTATACTTCAGTACTTTAGTGATAAAACTTTTTAATAGTTGTTTTAAGCCGAAATTCTTACTGTAACACTATAGGCCAGTCTTCTTTTATAAGCTACGCAACCCACACGGCACACCCACTTTTAAAACTGAAGTGCTCCGTCTTGTTAGCAATGTACAGCTGGTTAAACAGCTTTTGAAATGAACGGCTAACACACCATTACCTTGCTCTTCTTTGGCAGTAACTCATGACACGATTTGTTATTAAGGCCTCGCCCATCAGTAATATCGATAGCAAGTGTCACATAAAGAAACTGAAAAGCAGTAGGACTTGTTTATTTGGTTATTTAGGCTTCATCTCATGTGAATGGTTTTTAATAGCCTGGGGGGCGGACACACACATACCGACTTGGTGGACGAAAACAATTTCAAGAAACCAGGCCATGCGCATAGTTTAATAATTTATGACCAGATTGGTTAAAAGAGGCCCTTTATTGTGCAAATATAATCTCTTAATGTTGAGCAACACCTTTGAATGGAGGGATGTCTACTGCCAAGTTTATCAGTGCAGTTTGTAAAGGCTGTTCAGATACGTATTTACAAGTACTGGGTATCTTTCATGGACAATAAATAAATTCAATATTATTTCTCAGAACATTCTTGTAGAAATTGATTAAAGTGCTAGCAAGCACTGCATAGAGTCCCTTAAGAAACATTGAGAGATTTTTGCTATCTTTAATTAAAGAAGTTACATAAATATCATACAACATCAGAAAGATTTTACTGCCAAGGTCAGATGAGTTTGTACACTAACATCCCTTCAAAATAGAGGATTGCATTTTGAAAAGCTCAGATCATATTTCAACATGTTTGGCCGAGTTTTGTAGGATCAATAAAACAAACCAATGGAAAATGAGAAGAATCCAGCCAATGGCTGTGGGTTGATGTCATCACATATAATCCACCACGTATTTACACTGATTTCTCCAGGATCAATGTCATTGAGTAGTTTCAACTTCCATTGTTAATAAAAAAATGCATGCACCATTAAAGGCAATGTTGCCATGATGCTAGCATTTTGGGTCTCTTCAAATTGCTTTGAGAGGAAATGCAAAGTATTTCACATAAAGTCTCAAGCATTGAGAAGGAGTGACCCACCTTAGTGACAGAGGGAATTGAAAGAGGGCCTCTCAAATGCAACCGCTTTTTTGGCCCAACCACCTAGAGAAGAGAAGAGCACCCCTACAGCCAGGAACGTGACCAGTTGACCTGCAGACCAAGATACCAGTGACATAGGTATGTGTGCTGCATTACATAACAAGAAGACTTGAGTGGGGTGGATTCCCTTGTGTTTCAAGAGTCACCAATAGAACTATTTGACAATGGAGAAGGAGACGTTGGACCTGATACTATTCCTTTAGCATTTTGTAGTGTATTTAAGCTTCATAGGGGCTCCAGTCCGGGTCTATACTGATCATAACCCATTGTAACTTAGGTAGCTACACCCTTCCTTTTGTAGTATTAATTGTGTATGCTTTATGCATCTTAAGTGGGGGGGGGGGGGGCTTGTAGGAAGTGTGTGTTACAATTGCGCATGGCATGTGTTGAAATTTAATTAGAATTTTATGCATCAGTCAAGGCATGTTGCCTAAGTTGCTTTTCTTGTCTCTGCAGTCACTCAACAGTTAATCATTAAATTGACACACAGAATTATGGGAGATCCTTGATAATTGTGTTTGTGAATATCATACCGCACGATACAAAATTTTGGAGAGATAAAACTTTGGCAAATAAGCTCACAACAAATATTGGCAGATAATATTTTGGCGAATGCCCCAAACTGAATTACAAATCGCTATACCGGTGGGCAGCGCTATATTATCTGTCACCAGATAATTTCTACAACACAACTTTTTACGTCTCAGTTTCATGTGCATTCCGATGCTGCATCACGTGCAATAACATCGATGGTGTGCGTTTAGCATCAAAATAACATTTTTTGCCGAGGTTCTCCCTATATTTCAGCAGCTCTTCCCTATTTTGTATTCCTGAGCTGGTATTAAAACAATGGAAGGATTTATGAAGTTAGTCAAGTCATACCGTATAGGCGGTAATTTTCGAGGGATGAAATTTTCACAAATTTCGCAAGTAAAATAGCCTTCGTGAAAATATAATTGCGAATGTTTCGTCATAGATTATATATAATCTATGGTTTCGTGCATCAGTCTTCAGGTGTCTCGCGAACAAATAAACGCGAAAATCCTATTTTTAAGCTTTAAGCGAAATTTTCATACCTCGAAAATTACCGCCTATACGGTAGATAGTATAGCGGGCGAGTCGCACCCTTTATATAGCTCGAATCAAGTCATGCTCTGCTGAGTGCCCACTTTTGTTAACTTGAATGCATGCACGCACCAACCTTGGTATAGCTACTGTATCACTAAAGAAGGAATTTTATAGAGGTGTACGTACAGTACAGCTCTCGACTAAGTTTACAAAAACACGCGTGTCCTCCGGCGTGCCTCGACACATCTCGAAGATAACTCGTGGGTTGTTCTCGAACGCACGTATAAATACTTCATCCACGTCAGTAGTGCTCGCGAGTAATTACTGACGAGTGGTGAATGCTCGCGAGTAAATCGTGTCGTGCTCTTAAGTGCTCGCGAGTAATCACTGACGAGTGGTAAACACTCGCGAGTAAATCCAGTTATGCGCTTTGTCATGCAGTATAGACTTACACAAGTTTGTCCGCGCACTTTATCAAATCACGCCCTGTTTAGGTTCAACATATTGGAGTGCATCTTGGGACGTGTCTTCTTGTAATGATTTCACAAATAGCGCCAGCTCCTTCACTTAAGCGCCTTATCACGTGCGCTTTGTGTTAGAACATGTGCGCTTTGTCTAAGAACACGTGCAAGAATTTAGCTGCGTGTCCTGTCTCAGTCTCTTGTCATTTGGACTCATTCGTGTGTTTGTTATGTTTGGAGTGATACGTACGTAGTATACGTAGCTACATACAATGACTTGCGTGTAGCACACGAGGTCTGACTCGCGTGCAGCACGCCATGTCCGACTCGCGTGTAGCACTCGATGTATGACTCAAGTGCATTGCACGAAGTATGACTTGCGTGTAGCAGCAGCGCACGAGGTATGACTTGCGTGCGGTGACACGCGAGTTCCAACTAATCCCTCAAATAAAATTGATAAACACACGCGTGAATGGTACACGCGAGTGTAAACTTAGTTGTGAGCTGTACCGTAGCTCTAAATGTTGTTTTCAAGATCGACTCTAACTACTGGCTTTCACACCGTTCACACGCCACATAGTAGCTAAAAATTTCAAAGGAAAATTTGGACAAGAAAAACTTGGCGAATCTCTTTCGATTCGCCAAAATTTTGTATCGTATGGTACGTATGTAATATAATGTTTGGAGAAACCTTGACTTGTACAAGAGAAAGGGGAAACAGAAACAATACGTTTGCAGTAGCGGTGCAAAGCAGTGGCAATACTGATGGGAATGTACCCTCATGTATTTGCACACTCTATGTATGTAGAGGTGGAATATTAGGGCTCTGCAATATACCAAATTTTAATAATACCGCAATATCATTTTAGGATACCGTCATGAATTTTTCAATACTGTGATATCGTACTTCTACGAATTTATAAGTATTTATGATAAATTTGTGGATATTTAAGTACAACATATCCACATTCAGGTGTAATAAAAAATGTCCAAATCATCAAAATTTATGCAACTTAGCTACTAGGGCTTGGCAGTATCAATCAACATAACATCATAAATTATTTTGAATTTAAAGTACTTAAATATCAATATTTAGTAATACCGAAGTAATGTTTTACAAATATACCGAAATATTAATTTTGGCAATACCGGAATATAAGATTGTTTGATAACTGGTTTGAGATGGTATTCCAGGGATCTGCCCCAGGGAGGTTTGGAAATTACATTCCAGTACTGTATAACCTAAAATTTTGTAGGGCTAAAAATTTCAAGGTTTCTTTTTAAAATTTTATTTTCCAAGGCCACAAAATAACACACGCTCAATATATTAATCACCATGCAGCGGCACCAACATTATTTTAGTACCCCACTTGTAAAGTGAACTATCCGGCTATATGGCTCCAGAATGAGAAACAATTTCAAAGATTGCTGCACTTACTTTTTGATGATTCGAGACCATCACATTTATAAAGAAGAGTGAACAGCAACATTGAGATAATTGGGCGATTGCTGCATTTTCTTTTTATAAAAGTTCCAGATTTAATTCCAAACATTCTGTAAATATTATTTTACGAGGGCAGCCAACAATTGATATTGGTAGAGTTCGCAGAACTTTTTTTCAGTTGTATATGAGAAGGTGATTTCGGGGTATCTTGGTATATGAAGGCCCATCAAAGCAGATGAACAATTGCAATGCAGATAAGATATGAGTAACCCTTGCAATCCATGTGCAGTTGCAGTGGTTAACAATGAAGATTATATTGTTGGCCATGTTCCACGCTCTGTATTCTCGCTTTTTTTACAGCGAGGTGGAAATATTATGTGTAAAGTAACTGATATCAGATGGTATTCATCTGATTGGCTGCAAGGAGGAATTGCCTTGCAAATTGATTGTTAGTGACCCAGTGAAACGAACTACTAAAGTTAAAAGGTTACTACAATTAGCTCCATGTGACAAAACCTTGAAGTTACCTAATGTTACTACCTCAGCCGCTAACATTACCATCATAACTGACTCAGAGTATACAAGCCAATCTACCAGTTCTCATGCCAATTGTAGTTTATCAGCCAATTCTGTTGCAGCATCCTCCATCAGTAGCACTCGAGAAAGGTAGGGTTACAAAAGTGTCTCTTGGTCGACTTAGTCGCTGAGACGACCAGGCCTCTCACAAAAGCTAGAGTGCCTGCATGAAACCTCTAATTAGTCACGTGGTTGCACGAGATCATGCAAGGAGTCACGTCATTTTGTATGATCGTACCGGGATGCTAGGCAGGTAAGTCGGCACAGCTGCAAAGACCCACCGGGGTCCATGTGGAGACAGCTTCAAAAATGTGCAAATTACATAACATAGACTAGTTAATTGTGTAGAACGTTGTTGTTATAACGAGAGGCTACGTGCAAGTATCTCTGTCAAAATATTCAAGCACAGTACAAAATTACAATATTTATTAGAACACAATGCTCCTGAAAATAAAGATAAAACAATTTTGAATTATCACAAAGACCACATTCCTATGAATTTTGAAATTAAAGAAATACTATACGTTTATGTGTCTCCTTACGAAACTACTAAATTGACAAAATTTTGCCAAAGAAGCATGACAGAAGTACAGTATGCAGAAATACAGAAACAATGGCCTTCCAAGCATTATAAGATTAAATTAGTTGTTTAACATTGTTATTATACTTCTAGTTGTTTAACATTGTGATACTTGCACCACCACAGGAAGGCTTGTATTTTAATGGGCCGTGCCCATCTCACTTTTTGTTCCCTCGTAGGGGGTATCAATGATGACAAAGTGCCTAAGGAGTCGAACCTTCAACATATCTCTCTGCACTAGAGTTTACCAGAGGAGACACCCATGACAGACAAGCAGTTGACAATAGCCACGGCGTCACTCGCAAATGCGGGGGGACAGACCACACCCAGGCAAGAGAGTGTACATAGGTGAAGGTGTCTTCCCCCAGTACCTCTTAAACTGGCCAAAAAGATAACAATTGGCAAATACATAGAGATGGAGGAGCTTTTGCCGGAGGTATGCACCAGGAAGGCGAACCCAAAAAAAGAGATGCTGTTCATGATGCGTTACCGACATATTTACCTGGTTGACCTACTATAAAATGCAGAATTCTACATTGCATTATTTAGCTCACACAATCCATTTATGTGAGATAATGCATTGAATTGAATCTACAGTAGTTTGCATTAGTGCAGATGGATTCTACATAGATTCTACATAGATTGTATGGTGTTGTCCATTCTCACTCGACTCGCTTGGTTGCACCATGTTAATATTAGTAAACTGACTAAATCATTAGAGTGTGTGCTATAATTAGAATAGCTAGCTAATATTGTAATTTACATATGTATGTTATGTAAGGCAAAAGGTGCTGCTTGTAATCAGTAATACTATCATTGCTCATCGACTCTGTACAGATCTAGACACAAGTTGCACCTAGAGGAAAGGAGTCCTATAATACCCTCCATAGGAGGATGGAGGGTGTTAGGTACGAGCCTAGAGAGCTATTAGACAGGGTTAAGCTGCCGACATTAAGCAGTTAATTCTGCCCAGGTCGTTAAACAGTCATTATTATTAAAATTTGGGGCTCATCTTGGTAGAGGAAAGATAATAGAGAGGAAAAGGAGGCTACTGCAGCTGCGGAGCAATAGAGAACTTCCACAAAAAGACCCTGAACCGCTGAGGCATCAAAAGGGAGCAATGAGCACTACTGAGGCACTACAGCTACAGGTGGACACCCTCCTTGCACAGTTGCACCAATTCCAAATAGAAAATAAAAAGTTATAGGGGGAGTTGTCAAAAGCCCAAGTGGAGACATGGCCGAAATAGAGCAGCTACAAGAGGAAGTCAGTGAGTGAGCTTCAACATTCACTACATGAGGCTTAAAAGAGATAAAGAAGTTAGCAGTAATGACTCATTGGATAAATCACGTAATGAATATAATAAACTGAAATCCATGTATGATGGATGTGGTGGAGTTCAAAAGTGAACAGCTCACAAGTGAGTTTGCTGAATACCAGGCTCAGTATGAACAAGCCTGTGAAGAGGTGAGAGATACTGCAGAGGTGAAATATCGTTGTGCCCTTGAGGGGAGTGCGTTAAATAGGAGAGGCCACATTGAACATGCAGTTGGAGACAGAGCATAAGTGGCATGAGTGTTGGGAAGCCAAGAGTGGATACTGCAGTAACAAGTGCCCCATCTCCCACAGCAGCCATGGCTCCACCAAGACAAAGAAGATCCCAATGGTCTACATAGGGGTACTGACATTGGTAGTGAACCAGCTCCACCAGACAGACTTGTGATAGGGGCTCCAGTGATTGGAATGAAGGCAGACGCTGTAGCTCGAAGTCCCCTGCTGATAATGGCACTTACAGTCTCCAAGATGCGTGGTGTCTCAGTAGTCAGAGCAAGGCTTGCTACTTTGGTGTTTGCTCTCTCCTCTGTTATTTTCACTAAAGTCCAGTGCCAGCATAGTCTTACCAGTTTGCACCACTGCTGTATTTCCCTCACCACTGACTACATCTACAAGATTTCCTACAAGTATTCCGCCAGTGACACCAACAGCCAGTCAATTACCTTCAATTAGCAAGTTCAAAGGAGAGGATGCAGGAGGAAACTTTGAAGAATGGATTGAACAGTTCGAGTTGATTGCTGAAGCTTATGGGTGGGACTCAAAAACTAAACTTGTCAATCTGACTACTAGGCTTCAGGGACAAGTGTACTCCTTTTATTAAACCTGCTCACTTGAGCAAAGGACAGACCATGCAAGCTTAAAGTCTCAGTTAATGATCTGCTTTACACCTGTACAACTGCAAGCAGTACACCAAGTAGTACACCAAGCAGTACACCAAGCAGTATACAGTAACCTCTTCCATCAGCGCAAGCAGGAGGAATGTGAGACAGTGGATCAGTATCCTAGAGTTGAGCTAGGGCAGCAGCTTCAAGAGTAAAAAAGTGTAGGGAGGTCAATTTTGCAATTTATAGCTGCTGTCTGGCACATGCTCAGAAGTCAGTATCAGGAGGCCCACCACCAGCAAAACTTTCATGGGGTGGTCTATTCCAGCACAACACTAAGAGGAAATGAGATAAGGAACCTGTAGTATATGCACATGCCCACGCACCGTGTACTATGCACCTATAATACATCGTGCAACTTCCTGTTATATACATTCTTAGTTATATCCTTCGTTAGTTACAGTTGTTTGCTGATTTGTTGTATATTGATTTAATCACGATATTACATTTCTGGCGACGAGAATGGCGGTAGCATTCAGTAAAATCAATCCCTTCAACCCAAGTCAGAACGAATGGCCATTGTATGTCAAACGATTGGGACATGTATTTGTAGCTAACGGGATTACCGACGAAGACAAAAAATGAGCAGTTTTTCTTAGTGATTGGAGCAAGCACTTACAAACTATTACCAAGCCTGTTAGCTCCCGCCAAGCCTGGAGACAAGTCGTATACAACCCTCGTCAATAAACTTTCTGAACATTTTACTCCTGCTCCTTCCGAGATAGTGGAAAGATTCAAGTTTCACACTAGATTTTGCAAACCTGGCAAATCAGTCACAGCGTTCGTTTCAGAGCTCCGATCCATAGCTAAATCCTGCAATTTCGGAGATACGCTCGAGACAATGCTCTAAGACCGCATTGTATGTGGGATTAAAGACACCATTATCCAGCATCGCTTACTTTCAGAGAAAGAGTTGTCATTTAAAACCGCCTTGGAGTTAGCCCAAGGGATGGAGTCGGCAGCTAAGAATGTCAGAGAATTAACTGTGCCCGCACGAGACCTACCATCTACCGCTGGACCCACCGCTGCAGCCCAAAACCCTGTCAACCAAGTAGGAGACAATGCAGCTAGCAGCAGAACTCCCCCAACTTGTTATAGATGTGGTAAATCTGGACATTATGCCTCATCTTGCAAGTACAAAGAAACAATTTGTAACAAATGTGGCAAAGTGGGTCATCTGCAGAAAGTATGCAGGAGCAAACAAAGCAAAACTACAAGAAAACCACACAAACCTGTGAATAATGTACAGGATGATGCAACAGATGAGTACCAGCTGTTGAATATCACATCAGCTGAAAAAGCCACACCCTGGAATGTCTCAGTTGACAGAGGGAATCACAGTCTCAATGCAATTAGACACAGGAGCCTCACTGTCTCTGATGTCTGAAAGTACGTTTAGGGAATTGTGACCAGAGAGAAACCTTTCACCTTCACAAGTAAGACTTTGTTCGTATTCTGGTGACTCCATACCTGTATTGGGATCTGTAGATGTCACAGTTACATACAAAACACAATGTCATAAGGTAACACTGATTGTAGTTACGGGTTCTGGTCTCACATTGATGGGACGCAACTGGCTCCAATTATTCAACCTAGATTGGCAAGAAATATTTGTTTTGCAGACAAGTGTAGCCAGTCCTGTCCAACAAATCTTACAGAAGTACCCTAACGTATTTCAAGAGGGATTAGGCACTCTTACAGGCTTCAAAGCTAAGATTATAGTTGACCCAGCTGCTCAACCAAAGTACTGTAAAACACGAACAGTCCCATATTTTTTACGTGACAAAGTTGAGAAAGAGCTGAACTGCTTAGTAACTGAAGGCACTTTAGAACCTGTCGAAGTAGCAGAATGGGCTGCTCCCACAGTTGCAGTTCTTAAACCAGATAAAACCAACGTACGCATATGTGGAGACTTCAAACAAACTGTGAACCCTGTTTCAACTTTAGACAAATACCCTATTCCCAAAATAGAGGATCTGTTCTCCACCCTTGCAGGAGGTAAAGTTTTTAGTAAGATCGGCCTCAGCCAAGCCTACCAGCAACTTCCTTTAGCTGATGAGTCAAAACAATATGTCGTAATAAACACACATAAAGGCTTGTTTCGCTATACCTGCCTCCCCTTCAGTGTTTCATCTGCACCAGGTATTTTCCAATGTGTTATGGAAAATGTGCTACAGGGTATTCAGAATGTCAGCGTATACTTGGACGACATACTGCTATCCAGTGCTACAGAATCTGATCACTTAAAGCTAATCGATCAAGTGTTAGACCGTCTGGAGAAAGCTGGCCTCCAAGCCAGGAACGAGAAATGTTAGTTTTTCGTACCATCTGTTACATATCTAGGCCACAAAATTGATGCAGAAGGCCTACATCCACTTCCAGACAAAGTTCAAGCTATACAAGAAGCTCCCTCCCCCTACAAATGTACAAGAGTTAAAAGCTTACTTGGGCTTACTTACTTATAGTAGATTTCTTTTAAAATATGTCCACTGTGTTGTCCCCATTATATCAACTACTACAGAAAGACATCAAGTGGCGATGGACTACAAATGAAAACAATGTATTTTTAGCTTCCAAAGATCTGCTCACATCATGTTCCTTACTAGTTCATTTCAATCCTAATCTCAAGCTCATACTTGCATGTGATGCCTTTGCCTATGGCATAGGAGCAGTTTTAGCACAAAGTACCCTGATGGCTTAGAAAGACCAATTGGCTATGCTTCCCGTTCATTGACCAAGGCAGAAAAGAACTACAGCCAAATAGAAAAGGAAGGTCTTGCTTGCATATTTGGTGTGAACAAATCTCGCTCTTATCTACTTGGACATTCATTTGAACTAGTTACTGACCACAAGCCACTGATAACCTTGTTTCATCAACATAAGCCAACATCATGCCAAGCTTCAACACGTATTCGTAGATGGTCACTACAGCTAGCTGCCTACGAATACACCATTACATTCCATGGTACTAAGCTGCACAGCAATGCAGATGCTCTAAGCAGGTTGCCATTATCTAATGCTCCTGCCGAAGTACCCATGGAACCAGAATTAGTTCTTCTATTACAGCATTTGGGTGAGTCACCAGTTACTGTTAATGACATCCGTAAGTGGACTAAGCGCGACCCATTGCTAGCTCAAGTTCTTCAGTTTGTCAAACAAGGTTGACCACACAAATGGATTCCTCACTTTCACCATTTTCATCTCGCAGCACAGAACTTTCAGTTCTTGATGGGTGCATCCTATGGGGGTCAAGAGTAGTAGTCCCCCCTCAAGGCCAGCAAGCTGTTTTACAAGAGCTCCATACTGCTCACCCAGACATGACGAGAATGAAAGCTCTGACTAGAATGTATGTATGGTGGCCAGGATTAGAGAATGACATCGAAGAGTCAGTACGCTTATGTGATGAATGCCAACTTAACCAGTCAAATCCTCCGTTAGCCCCTCTCAGTCCATGGAACTGGCCAACAAGACCCTGGGCAAGAATCCATCTTGATTATGCTGGACCATTTCAAGGTCATCATTTTCTCGTATTGATAGACGCTCATTCCAAATGGATTGAAGCCTTCCCAGCTACATCACCTTCATCCGATGTTACCATTGAACTCCTCCATCCAGTTTTCGCACAGTTTGGAATACCTAAAACTGTAGTTTCAGACAATGGCAGTTGTTTTACAAGTGAAGATTTTCAACACTTCCTGAAATCCAATGGCATTAAACAAATTACCTCAGCTCCTTACCACCCTGCAACCAACGGCTTAGCTGAAAAAGCAGTACAAATTGTGAAGAAAGGTCTCAAAAAGACCACCAGTGGCTCAATTAAATCTAGACTGGCACGAATTTTGCTTGCATATCGAACAACCCCACACAGTACAACTGGCAATACACCAGCCAAACTGCTACTAGGACGAAATCTTCGAACTAGACTTGACCTACTCAAACCCAACACAGCTGAGCATGTCGAAAGCAAACAGTGGAGCCAGAAGATTTCACATGACAATTCGATTCCATCTCGCCCATTTACAGATGGTCAATCAGTTTTAGTTCGAGTTTATGGTAAAAACCATAAGTGGACACGTGGTACAATACTCAATTCAACTGGTCCACTCTCGTACATAGTCAAGCTGCCAAATGGTACTACTGGCAGACGCCACCAAGACCAACTCAAGAGCTGTCGAGAACAAATAACTGAACCAACACAGTTACCTGATACTGTGCCACCTGACTTACTAACAGTGCCATCAACAATACCACCAACGACAGCTAATTTACAAACTTCAACTTCTGTTCCTCATCGTTATCCTCAAAGAATATGCCGTCCTCCAACTAGGTACAATACTTAATATTCTTACCACTAACAGTTGCATACTTGGTTATGTTGTTTTCCTGTAATCCTTACATAATTGATTCTTTATTGTACGTTCTTTATTTTTTAAGGAGGGAGATGTGTAGTATACATGCATGCGCACCATGCACCACGTACTATGCACCTATAATACATCGTGCAACTTCCTGTTATACACATTCTTAGTTATATCCTGTGTTAGTTGTAGTTGTTTGCTGATTTGTTGTATATTGATTTAATCACGATATTACAGAACCTGGAGTGTATTACTGGTGGAATGATGGTGTGCATTGTGACAGAATACATTGCCAGTTTCTGCACTTGTGCATATATTGCAGAGGCAGTCATCGTGGCAGAGTTCCCTTGACAAATTCCACTGAGTCAGCTCACAATAAGATGGAAGTATTCTTAGATACTTCAGGCTCCTGGGGATGTGGAGCGGTCTGTGGTGAGCATTAGTTTTATCTGCAATGGGATAGCAGGTTGCAGCCCCTGTTGATAGCTGTCAAGGAAATGATCCCAGTTGTTATTGCAGCAGCAGTTGTTGGTCATTAGTTCTTCTGCTTAAGGTGGCGGTCAAGTGGAAGTTGTGGTGCTAGAAGCCGTTCAAGAAAGAAGCCTTATTTAGGCCACAAATCCAATTACAATGCATAAGAATACATTGATGTTATGTAAGGTAAACCGCACGCTATTAGATAAGCGCTAGATAATGTATTAGTCCAGTGGAGTACTATACGGAAGCTATGCTGCACGTCAGTTTTTTCTAGTATACTAGCGAGTACAAAGCTATTTATGGCGTGTTTCGGTTAAGCGATGGTGGGCGGAGGGCCGAATGTCGAGCAAAAAATTTTGTGTTACGGATTACCGATGTTTACGCAGTTTTTGTCGAGTAGGCTAATAACGCAAGTTTTATAAGTTAACTAAGCAAGTTTTCTTCATGTTGTATGTATAAAAGAGAGTTATCAGGCACTAAATATCGTCTAATAGAGTAGCTAGGAATTAATCTCGAGAGATTTAGTGGCCGGAGATGCGCATAATTTGACGTGCGAGGTATTTATATGTCCTATATATACGGCGCTATTTCTTTGCGTAGGAACACTGTATGGCTATGAAATTTGCTGTGATGATAGTGTAAGACTTGCTCTACAATATAAAACAGCTGAACTTCACATACATAGTTTAATGTGTTCGACTAAGCTAAACAAAATGTGTATAATTTTTACAATTTGCGGTTGACCGCCACCTTAAAAGTCAATTGTTAAGAGTAGAAAGACAAATAATTAGTATAATATGGTATTAACTCTATCATCAACTTGCCCACTCAAGCAGAAAGGGAGGAATTTAGCATCATGTGCATTACAAGACATTATTACCTGTGACTTTACACTAAAATAATAATCAGTCATTTCCACACTACAGTACAATAGATCACAAACCTGTACGTTAGTAACTTACATAACGCTTTTTAATATCGTTACATCAATAAAACTACATATCTCTTTAGTCTCTGTACAAGTTGCTATGCATACATCTATTATACGTTAACATTAGATATGATGGCAGATTTTTTCACAATAACTAAATAGCTATCTACTTACATACATTTTATCAGATCATTTTATTTTATTTTATTTTATCAGATCCATGTCACTTCAAACAACCTTGATAACATGTAATTCCATATAACGCACCCCATTCTAAAGAATGTAATTTGCACATTTTTTATAACTATTATAAGATTTGGAGTAGTGCGAGTAGACAGAGTTAAGGCTGAGATGGAAAAGGCAAGTTTTTGTTATGTAGCTGTTAGTTTGTATGTATAATAGTTTACTTTTATAATCATTAATCATGTTTTTTCCTCGTGATGCGTGCGAAGTTTGCACGAGCCATAGTAATCTATGCACGAGGCTAGCTGGCTAGTAAAAGAAGACAATATCCATGCTTCTAGAAACTTTGTACCAACTAGCCTTACTTATTGTACCAACAGAAATTATTGAAAAAAGGTGAAGGAGATGTGTCACACACGCTGGATTGAGCGACATGAAGCTTTTGAAAGCTTCTTAGATTTATGCCACTTGGAAGAGATGTACATAAACAATATTTGCACTCAGTATTTGGAATTCAGCTGTGAAACGTAAACATACGTAGCTACATATATATGCAGTGATTGCAGTGTTATCATAGTTAAATGATAAGATTTGATTTCAGTTCACCATTATAGCGACATGAATAGTAGCTATCTCGGCAGTAGACATATGTCAGTACGTAGTTCAATTCATGCATGGATCACTATATGCACTAGATGAAACAAGTGAAATCGGTGATAGAATAAAATATTATACATCATGTTGTTCTACTGATTCCAGTAACACACATGTATGTAGTTAATAAATTAGAATACAAATCCGTTTGTCAAGTGTCTCTGTACACAGTTATTGCTCAGTGCATTTGCACCGGTTTAAAACATAATCATCAATCCAAGATTAAGCAATAGCCGAATAAACTCTAAGTAATCAAGTGTTATTAAAATAAAAATATCTGAAGTCCAGTAGTCCAGTTCAGTGAATGGAGACACCTGATATGATGCATGTAGCTAGAAATCTTTAGCAGCTGAGAAATTTCACTTAATGCAAAACATATATCCTATGATTACATGTTATGTGCCAGTGGAGGGTACTCACCCTGACCTGGTATACATATGTGGGTTGATGGAAGAAATGGACCAGGTTCTTTTGTTGTAAACAAATAGTCAGTAATTTTCAAATGCCTTCTACTAAAGTAGGTATGTGTCAATCCCTGAAGAGATATTGGAGGTTTTGGCCAACATTCATTCAGTGTTAGTAAAGGCTTTACTAACTAGCATATGTAAAGGTAATAATCCATCTAGCAGCACCACTATAACATGTAGTGATATGTTTTTGGCTAAAGTACTGGGTGTCTGTCATTGCAAGTTGGTCATGCCTTTGATTATAATTAATGAAGAGACTGGAGATGATAATGAAGAGACTAGAGATAAGGATAGTTCCCAATATGTGAATATTACCTCTTACATGCATGGACAGTTACATAAAGACAGTCTGTGTTATCATCTAAATAATTTATTATAGATGCATAGTTGTATTAGTTGCTGTTGTATTTATGCTTGATTGGTGGTCAGTTATGGTCGATGCAACCATTTTGAGGCTTAATCAGCAAGTAAATTAAATGCTCAACAAAAACACCCTGGGTGTAAAAAAAGTATGAGGCCAATCAGAAGCAGTATCGTAAAAAGGAAAGGAAACACCAAAATACAATGTAAAGCCGGAGAAACTTCCAGCCAGCTCCTGCCCAGTCCACAGCAAGGGAGTCAGATCTTTCACCTGGTCAGGGAGCAGCAGCTATCACAGGAGATCAGTTGATCAATAATACTGGAAGTACAGGGCAATATCAGTGGCAAATGAATGGGAAGGCAACGGATCGTGGGCCCTTGCTTCCATTGTGCAAAATGGGGGCACCTACAAAAGACTGCCCACAAGTTGCCAAGTATCCCTTTTTATGTTTAGCAGACTCATGTAGTACTAGTAGTGTGTGTAACTCAGAAGTTGTTAGCACCTATGCAGGTGGCATTGTACAAAACCCAACCCCCAGTTGTAGACCACCCAGCAGTATATCCTGGTGTTGATAATCTTGTAATGTCAGACAGCCCATCTGTGATCCTGAGATAAGTGTTGGGAGACTTTGTGGAAGCGGATTCCCAAATCCTAGATGTACAAGGGAGACTCAAAAACTCTGTGGGTTTTTGGATTGATACCTTACGTGCTCCAACCTCAGTCATAGGAGAAGGATAACAGCTCCCACTTATTAGCTTACCACCAGTATTTACACAATCGAACCATGTGTCAGCCTTAGTTGATAACCAATTTGTTTCTCAGTCCCTATACGAGCTTTTAAGTACATCACTGTATCCAAAAGGTGCCAAATATCCCCCACATGTGTACCCCCCTTGTCAGTGGTGTCCAATGCTGAAGACAAAAAGCAATTATATTTCAGAAGGCTCAAGTCTCTCATATCAACTGTGTTTGGCCAGTTTTCTCTTTAGAACAGCTATGTTTACAGCTCTACTTTTTTTCAATATGTAACCCCACAATCAAACCCACCAATCAGCCTTTTCTTAGCTTAAACACGTGTGACAGCTCAAGAACGACATGGTCTACTTTCAACGATGACCGACATCAATGCGACGCTACAGAAACTGTCTGAACAGTTCCAATCACTGCGGGAAGACATAAACTTGATTAAACAACGGAAATCGTCAAAAAAGTAGAAATTGTCTCGTCGCTCCAGAAGCCATGAGATGCCACCGTTCTCGAAGTAGAACCAGATCCAACAGCCCTCGGAGAGGGTGAAGATCTCGCTCTCAGAGTAGAGAAGGATATTCTCGTGTCTCCCATTTCCGGAGCAGATCTCCCTCTCGGAGTAGATCACCACGCTCTCGGAGCAGAGGAAGTGGTTTATCACGCTCCACAAGTAAGGCACGCTCTCGGAGTAGAGCATCACCACCCTCTCGGAGCAGAGGAGGTGGTTTGCCTCCGCACTCTCAGAGTAGAACAGGCCATAGACACGGCAATTTGCGATCCCGGAGTAGGAGTTACTCGCAATCACGGAGCAGGGGTCATTCACGTTCCTGGTGCGGAACAAGACACTCCAGATGTCGTGCTCGGGGCAGAACAACTAGGCCAGTGTCAAAGGGAAGATCGATCAGATGACCCAGACTACAAAGAACAAGTAGTCTTTCATGAGTCAGACACTGAGACTCGTACTACAGCAGCCTTCTTGAAAGAGAAATGTTCTAAGAGGCTGGAAAGTGCTGATCGTCTGACAACCAGAAATACCTACGCTCTCCCAAAAGTTCCAGCCACAAAGACATCGGCGCTTGATGCCTACATGAAACCGGAGGTTTCCCAGAATGCAAAGGTATCGGATAGAGAACTGGGATCAATACACACCGTCCCTTGGAATTGAAGTGTTGCCGTACTGGTTCGAACCTGACATATCTCCAGAGCCATCTACGTAGATCTACTGACGATTCTCATGCATGCATCATAACAGACGAGGAAGATGTACCAAGCAGTCAACTAGGTAAGTAAGCTTATGTTTATAGTAAACGCTGGTAGGTTGTCAGTGTGATCGATATGCACCTTGCTGGCTATATAATGTACGTGTGGCCACTGTTCAGTGATGAACACAGCAAGAGAATTGATTTGCTGTAGCGAAATTGAACAACTGGTATAGCTTTTGGATGACATGGAAACTGAAGCTCGTCCTCAATGTATTACTCATCGCGTTGACTTTAGGAGTGTTTGCCTATGTAGAGCTGTGCTGACCATATCTGTATAGTCATTGCCATCGCTATGGTACAAGTGACTTTCTTACAGATGAAAACAGGTATATATTTAACCTATAATATATTTCAAATTTTGCCATTCCTTTTTCAATTGGAGATTTCAATATATATGTAGCTTACAGGCAATTAGTTTGGTGGGGCTGGCAATGCTTGGGCAGACACAGGCATGTGGTATTGCCATCTTGTGCTATTCGCACAGAATTTCCCTCTGATGAATACGCTGATCAGAATCCACCTACTACACCTTAGTATTCATTGTTAGTTCATTATATATATGTAATACTTATTAACGTTAATTAGCTATATATTCAGTGGGATAGAAGTTATAGTTATATCACAAGCAGGAGTTTGATATCATTGTTATTACACCAGACCAGAGGGCGAAGCCAGAGGTCGAGTGTAATAACAATGATATTAACGAGTGCTTGTGATATAACTGGCTTATATCCTAACTACCTTTGATCACAAACAGATCATGAGACTATCCTACTGCCTTTGACACTCTAGAGCTGTTTGGGTATTCTTTTTCTTGTTACCTTTGATCACATAATTATTTATAGCTACAGCTGGCAGGTTCTTTCCTTTTTAATGTGCTTAGTAAGCAAATTAAATGAGTGAGTTTAAACGCTGTGCAACTTCTTCACCATTTTGTTTAGGCATGGTAGAGTTTGATTGTTGTGGGGTTAAAAATAAGTTAGACCAAGAGAATGAAGATGATGATTTTCAGCCACCAATGAAGAAGGGAAAGTTATCCTTAACAAGAAAAGTATTGTCTCCATCCAAACGTTTTAATACTACAGTTACTGCTGATGAAAATGAGCAGCAGTCAAAGGGTTTTATTCCAAAAAATACTTCAAGAAGTACAGAATGGGCATATAGAACATTTCAGCAGTGGTTGCAGCATCGAAACAAGCTCCCCAATATTGAAAAAGTCTATCCACAGCAGTGGAGATTATAACTGTTGATGAGTGATCTGACTAATGTCAGACAAGTGTGGAGGTTGAGCTAACATTGTTGTGTTTTGACCAGACATAATAATACCTGGAAGTAATAACAAACAGTAAAAATAAATATTTACCACTAGTAAATATAAGTTAACAGACAGGCATTCTGGGTGGGGCGGGCAGGAGAAAACAAGCCGGCCCCATTGGAATGTGCTGACACGTTTTAATGCCACCCAGGGTTTAACTTAGCTGAAAGTTTGCCAAAGCTCCAGCAGCAGCTCCACCAGCCTAGCACGCGTTTGGTTACCAGTGTTTCGTTTTCCCTTCGTCATGCCTAAGACCAGCCGTCATCGCCGTTCATCATCCGTCGCCCCACCTGCCGACATTAATAGTTGCTCCGCCGAACAGCTAGCCCGTTTACCAGCCGAGGTCCTGCGCCTACACCTGACCTCTCGCCACCTAGTCACCAGCGGATCTAAAGCTACCATGGCCAAGCGTTTGTACGACGCCCTGAACCCATCCGCCACCGACAGCAATGACGCCTCACGGTCGCAAGTTGCTCCTTCACCGTCGACTCCCCCCTCGACGTCGACTCTCTCTGGAAACACTCCCCCCTCGACGAACCAGCTAACCACCGCCAGTGCTGTCCACTCACCAGCGCTCCAAGCGCAACTCTCGTCTTTGATGGCTCAGTTCCTACAATATGCCACGCAGCCAGCCAGCATTAGCCATGAAGCAGCACCGGGAGCAGCACGAACCACTAGTAACCTGTCTCTAGCTTCTACGGTGCACGCCTCCGAGCAGCCCCCTCCCTCACTGGCCGCTACGCTAAGCCTATTTTCTGCCGTCGCCGTGCCGCCTCGACCAACAACTGTTACAGCCACGTCTGGACACCCTGCGTTTACTCAGCATACATTACTGCCACCAGCCATTCCCCTCATCGTACAGCCACAGATACCTACGGCCTATACAGCTCCCACAGCAGCCGCCCCAACGTATTCCGCCGTCGTACAGCCGGCGCCGATACCGACGCTTTTGCCGCCATCCACGCCTACCAGTGGTTGGATTATGCAGCAACCACCTTACCAGCCGATAATGCAGCCAGCAGCCCACCCGATGACCAGCGACACCTTACCACCCGTGCCAGCACAGATACGCCAAAAGATCATACAAGGTGAGTTCATTGATTTTTCTGTACTATTACATAAGGCCACATTCCCGGATGCTGCTGCTGACCCCTTGCCATCAGCACAACAGTCCATCAAAAAGATTTCATCTTTTGTCATGTGGATGCAGGCCTGGAACTTGTACCTATCAGTAATTCTAAGTCACAACCCTGCAAAAGTCCTGGAGATGATACCCTACCAGCGTCTGATTTGCTCCGCCACTACACTCCTGCCAGCCCAAAACTGGCTTCAGTATGATGCCAAATTCCGAACTTTAGCAGCTGCTAACCCTCTCCTCCGCTGGGACCAGCGACATCCAGATCTCTGGCTAGAATGCCTTGCCCCCCGCAATACAGAGCAACAACGTTGGCCTTGCCCCTACTGCAAGGCCACTACTCATTTTCCGGAGAACTGTCCTCGCTCTCCCTTTCGTGATAGCAAGCCAAGTTCTGCACCGCCTGAGTACAGAAAATCCCTTCCACCAATTTGTGGAGAATTCAACCAAGGTCGCTGTACCAGAGCCAACTGCAACTACCGTCACATCTGCTTGTCCTGCCAAGGCAACCACCCTCGAAATAGCTGCCGCAGAAACCAGAACAGACCTATCACATAATGATAACCCAGCCTCCTTACGATCACTCGACATTGAGTGTGATAACGTAGACAGACAACTGCATATCCATTGCAGGCCACAAATTCCACTGACAAGCCTCACCTCTGAGGACACACAGCGACACCAAAAACTTACCTCTGACTACAAGCAACAAGCTGCTTTTGACAAACTATTACACCACTCCCACACACAATCCAGTTCACTTCCCCCATTCTCCCCCTGTCTGAAAAATTTCATTCACAAGTATCACATTTCTACACACACAAGGACACCTGTGAACGTACCGGCACTCAACTCAGAACTGATTTCCTACCCTGATCGCCACTTTGTAAATACACTGATTGACAACCTCATCAATGGCTGTAATATAGGCTATACTGGACCACAGTTCAACCACTGTAGCAGAAACCTTCACTCAGCATACCAAAATCCTACCACATTGGATGCCGTAATTGCAGAAGAACGCAAGTTAGGCAGATTTCTGGGGCCATTTAACCAGCCCTCACTTCTCTCATTCCGCTCCTCAGGCCTTGGGCTGGTGCCCAAGCATGACGGTGGCTGGCGATTCATATGCCACCTGTCGGCTCCCAATGGTTCCAGCATCAACGATTATATTGATCCCGAATCATTCTCTCTTACCTACTGCTCAGTGGATGATGCTTACGCTATTGTCAATGCCCTGGGAACTGGTGCGCTCATGAGCAAGATTGATCTCAAGAATGCATTCCGTTTAATTCCTGTCCGCCCCAATGACTGGAATCTGCTTGGAATGCAGTGGAGGGGAAAGTTCTACATAGACATCTTCCTTCCATTTGGCCTGCGCTCAGCACCATTCCTATTCAACCAACTGTCCACAGCCATTCACTGGATCTTACAACACAAGTATTCCATCCATCATTTGCTGCATTATCTTGACGATTTTTTCACAGCTGGTGCACCTGCCTCTCAAGAATGCTCAAACAACCTCTCTGCCATGCTCTCATTGTGCCAAAGAATAAATGCACCAGTTAAGCCATCAAAAGTTGAGGGTCCCACCACCCGCCTCACTTTCCTGGGTATACTAATTGATACATCCACCATGACAGCAAGCATTACAGACGAACGTAAACGAGACCTCATATCATCATTACAATCATTGTTACAACACTCCAAATGCACCAAACGCCAACTACTCTCTCTGATAGGCAAATTATCCTTTGCATGTAAGGTAATCCCAGCAGGGAGAATCTTCCTACGCAGACTCATTGATATCAGCTGCTCAGTGTCCCGCCTCCACCATCATATCAGGTTAACCAAGGAAGCCCACTTGGATATGTATTGGTGGCTGAACTTCTTGCCTCAATGGAATGGTTCCTGTTGCATTCTCCAAACAGAATGGACGACTTCACCAGCAATGGACCTCTACACGGATGCTTCTGGCTTGCACGGCTGGGGTGCCTACTGGTCAGGCAGATGGATTCAAGCACAGTGGCCAGCAGAACATATCCATAAAGATATAACATGGAAAGAACTTTATGCCATTGTTGCAGCAGTTAACACATGGGGCCATCTCTGGAAGCGGAAGAAAGTGCTGTTCCATTGCGACAATCAATCTGTATGCGATATATGGCAAAAGGGGTCCACTAGGCAACCGGAGACTATGGCCTTAGTACGTATGTTATATTTCTGTGCTGCCCGCTTTGACATACACGTAATGACTGCACATATTGCAGGCACTGCTAATGCTATTGCAGATGCCCTTTCCCGTCTACAGGTTGGACGCTTCAAGCAACTAGCCCCAAATGCAGCAGACCTGCCAGACCCCATCCCTGCATGGCCCACCCAGTTTTGGACAAGCTGCTCATTCAGTACCAATCACTAGGAGTCGCTCCATCCACCCGCCGAACATACCAAACTGGGGTTCGCTCATACTTGCTCTTTTGTGACCAATTTACCATACCACCCTTCCCCGCTTCTCCACTTACCCTGCGTTATTTTTGTTCACATATTGCCAGTCATGTGTCTCACAAGACTATCAAGGTCTACTTATCAGGGATACGGTTGGAACACCTGGAACGTGGCCATCACGATCCTACAGATGATGAATTGCTGCGCCTACTATGCAAGGGAATCAAACGATACCAAGGAGACACCTCCAGACTACGACTTCCCATCACTATCAATGTATTGAAGGATCTAAAAACCCAATTGCGAAATAACTCATCTTACACTTTAGTAGAGAAGAGGCTGCTTTGGTCTGCATTCACACTAGCATTCTACGCGTTTCTCAGAGCCAGTGAGTTTACTGCATCGGGCTTGCTATGGTCTGATGTGCAATCCTCTCCAACCACTGTCACCATACACCTAAGGCAGTCAAAAACAGACCCATTCAGGCGTGGGCATTCTATTACCATTCAAGCTACATCCACATCAACCTGCCCAGTACGTGCGATGAACTTGTTTATTGATTTGACCACCAACAGGACTGGGCCACTGTATTGTGGAGGCCGCTTTAACCCCCTATCACGGGAACAGCTAACAAGAGCTCTTCGTATGCTCCTCCAACTTGCCGGTTATGATCAGAATTCTTATGCCAGCCACAGCTTCCGAATTGGTGCTGCAACTACTGCTGCTGCTGCAGGCCTCCCAACATGGTTAATAAAAGCCATGGGAAGATGGTCTAGTGATGCATACCAGAGTTATATACATTGTCCAGCCAACACACTTCAGTCTATACCTCGTATACTATCTCAAGCCGATGCCACCCAACAGCCACCATGGAACCCTAATGCTAACTAAACTGCTATGATAACGGACACACACACTGCTAAACCCCACAAGGTACTATATACTTCATATACACCTAGCCGCCTTGTACATGTGTAATATAGAGTGTTGCTGATGCATGCCCTAGTTCACTGTGTTGCTCATGTATGCCATAGCTTACTGTCTCACTGCCATATGTCACAGGGTATAGTTATGTAAGTACAAGCAGCATGTGCAAATTACTCCTGTTTGCCATGACTCGTATTTATGCCACGCAGTACGCAATGTCTGGAGATGGTATTAGCTTTGTTGCCGCACGCCGCACGGTTGGTATCTGCTGCCGCATGCCGTGCAGTTTGCTATTCGTTGCCGTACGCCATGCAGTTTCCTATTTGTTGCCGCATGCCGTGCAGTTTGCTATTTGTTGCCGTATGCCATGCAGTTCGCTGTTTGTTGCCATATGCCATGCAGTTTGCTGTTTGTTGCCGCATGCCGTGCAGTTTGCTATTTGTTGCCGCATGCCATGCAGTTTACTATTTGTTGCCGCATACCGTGCAGTTTGCTATTTATTGCTGCATGCCGTGCAGTTTGCTATTTGTTGCCGCATACCATGCAATTTGCTATTTGTTGCCGCATGCCGTGCAGTTTGCTATTTGTTGCTGCATGCCGTGCAGTTTGCTATTTGTTCCCGTATGCCATGCAGTTTACTATTTGTTGCCACATGCCATGTAGTTTGCTATTTGTTGCCACATGCCGTGCAGTTTACTATTTGTTGCCACATGCTGTGCAGTTTGCTATTTGTTGCTGCATGCTGTGCAGTTTGCTATTTGTTGCTGTATGTCATGCAGTTTGCTATTTATCGCCGCATGCCGTGCAGTTTGCTATTTGTTGCCGCATGCCGTGCAGTTTGCTATTTGTTGCCACATGCCGCGCAGTTTACTATTTGTTGCCACATGCTGTGCAGTTTGCTATTTGTTGCTGCATGCTGTGCAGTTTGCTATTTGTTGCTGTATGTCATGCAGTTTGCTATTCGTTGCCGCATGCCGTGCAGTTTGCTATTTGTTGCCGCATGCCGTGCAGTTTGCTATTTGTTGCTGCATGCCATGCAGTTTGCTATTTGTTGCCGTATGCCGTGCAGTTTGCTATTTGTTGCTGCATGCCATGCAGTTTGCTATTTGTTGCGGTATGCCGTGCAGTTTACTATTTGTTGCCGCATGCCGTGCAGTTTGCTATTTGTTGCCGCATGCCGTGCAGTTTGCTATTTGTTGCCGTATGCCGTGCAGTTTGCTATTTGTTGCCGTATGCCATGCAGTTTGCTATTGGTTGCCGCATGCCGTGCAGTTTGCTATTTGTTGCCACATGCTGTGCAGTTTGCTATTTGTTGCCGCATGCCATGCAGTTTGCTATTTGTTGCCGCATGCCGTGCAGTTTGCTATTTGTTGCCACATGCTGTGCAGTTTGCTATTTGTTGCCGCATGCCATGCAGTTTGCTATTTGTTGCCGCATGCCGTGCAGTTTGCTATTGGTTGCCGCATGCCGTGCAGTTTGCTATTTGTTGCCACATGCTGTGCAGTTTGCTATTTGTTGCCGTATGCCATGCAATTTGCTATTTGTTGCCGTATGCCATGCAGTTTGCTATTTGTTGCCGTATGCCATGCAGTTTGCTATTTGTTGCCTCGTGCCGTGCAGTTTGCTATTTGTCGCCGTATGCCATGCAGTTTGCTATTTGTTGCCACATGCCATGCAGTTTGCTATTCGTTGCCGCATGTCATGCAGTTTGCTATTTGTTGCCGCATGCCGTGCAGTTTACTATTTGTTGCCCCACACTGTGTAGTGTGTCCTTTGCTGCCACTCCTACAGCACAGCATAATTTGGGGGAAATTGGGCGCAGTAAAAACTGCTTAACAACCGGCAGTACTAACAACCATAATGGTCTCTCAGATGAGGTGCACTGCCATAAAAAAGTGAGAACTGCAATTTCCCTTAACCATTAGCATAATGTTACAATCTGAGAGACCTGCATGCCCCAGCAATGTCCTGGGATGCCCAATCTATCCCCAAATTAGCCAGCATGCTTACAGACAAATTGAGATGGCTTGCCTGAGATGTTAAATAAATATTTACCACTAGTAAATATAAGTTAACAGACAGGCATTCTGGGTGGGGCGGGCAGGAGAAAACAAGCCGGCCCCATTGGAATGTGCTGACACGTTTTAATGCCACCCAGGGTTTAACTTAGCTGAAAGTTTGCCAAAGCTCCAGCAGCAGCTCCACCAGCCTAGCACGCGTTTGGTTACCAGTGTTTCCCTTCCCACCCACCCTAACTAATCACTTCCAAGAAATGGTTATTCACTCGGTATCCCAGGACGGGCGCAGTAAAAACTGCTTAACAACCGGCAGTACTAACAACCATAATGGTCTCTCAGATGAGGTGCACTGCCATAAAAAAGTGAGAACTGCAATTTCCCTTAACCATTAGCATAATGTTACAATCTGAGAGACCTGCATGCCCCAGCAATGTCCTGGGATGCCCAATCTATCCCCAAATTAGCCAGCATGCTTACAGACAAATTGAGATGGCTTGCCTGAGATGTTAATAAACCACATTCCAATGGGAAAGAGACTCCTCCTTGGGTTGGTACCATGTAGTATCTCCTAACAACCAAGTGTAATGTTTTTATAGGATACATAAACACTGTAGGTGACACATGTATAAACAATGGCTTATACACCTGCCTATATCTTTTGACCTGTCTTTGATGTCAGATACAAACATCATATTTTGGTCAGACAAACAGGCTAATCGATCCTCAACTGTTTGGTGACTGACTGTTGTAATCTCCACTGCACAGGATATCTTAAATAAAAATGATATAGATATTCTTTGTGGCTGCTTACAATGTTTCGTATCAGAAGTGAGGAGGTCAGATGGATCACCATATCCACCTTGAACACTGTATCAGATATTGTGTGGGTTGCTAAGGCACAGTAAAGATTCACAAATTGACTCGCCAAACTTCCTAGACCAAACTGACGCAAGATTCAAAAAACTGCATGGCACCTGTGATGTATTTAGATTACTTCATGATGATGGAGCTGACAAAAAATCTGCTCAGTTTATTACTAAAGAACATGAAGATAAACTGTGGGAAAGTGGTGTTTTAAACACAACAACACCAGATGGACTTCAGAAGGCAAGTGTTCTTTTACCTAGGGAAAATCTGTTGTTTGAGAGGAGGCAAAAAGCAAGGTGGTTTGAAGCCATCCCAGTTTCAACCCAGACAGATATATTTATACTGAGCATGGGTCAAAGAACAAAAATGATGGATTCTACCAGCTACATATTGAAGACAAGTGTGCCAATTTTCAAAATGATCTTGCTGGAGAGCGATGTCTTGTTTCATTACTAGACTCCTACTTGCAGAAGTTACCACAAACTGCCTTGCAAAATGACACCTTCTATTGCAGACCGTTTGGCAAATACACCAGTGATAGTAAATGGTATTCTCATCATGCACATGGTAAAAATTACCTAGGTAATATGGTAAAGAATATGTTCAAAGATGCCAAGATAGATGGAGGGGATTATACTAATCATAGTTTGCGCGCTTCTGGAGCATCTGAAATGTTCCTTCTTATGTTCCAGAAAAGGTAGTACAAGATTTTACTGGTCACCGCAGCCTCAAAGCACTTCGGCAGTACGGAAAAGTTTCTGCAATACAAAAGCAAGCTGCCAATAACATTCTTATGGGAACATCAAAAGATTTAACAAAAGAAGTAGACAAGTTACAAGACACACAGAAGTTGAGAAGGCACAAGGAACAAAAATTGAGAGCCTACAAGACTCATCTTGTCAAATGGCATCTTCAGTTACACCTACCAATCATTTCTCTTTCCCAATGCCAGCATTTTCACCGGTTATTAATAGTAATTAAATGGCCAGGGCACAATTAATTTCACTATCAATGTATGTCCATCTAGAAATATAGCCATTGGAAATAACTTGGAACAAAAAGAAACTACTAACTTTGAAGAACTTTTAAGCGGCATAGACATTAAAGACTTGTTTGACTGAATTTTTTCTCTTTAAACTAATTGCTGTTGATACATGATAGGTTAAGCAACTCATCTCTCACTAGTTATTACACATCTCTCATGTAGTTATTACACATCTCACACATCTCAGGTATAGTTTTTAATAATAAGGCATCTGTAGGAATGTTAGCAATTAACATGCGAGTTAATCGGTTTTAGCATAACTTGGTGCGCTTCCTCATCTGAATAACTTTCATCTCCACAAATTCCTGGTCTTAAGGAGCCTATCTTATCTACAATCCTTGGTTGAAGAGTTAAAAAGAAAAGACCATTATTATTCTCATTTGTGTATTTCTTGCAATACCATATAGTGCAATTATGCGGCGGGGGAAAATATTGGCAAATGTCTTATCTCCAAGGGATAGGTGGGGAAATATTTGGCGAATCTGGATTTAAGAGGTAAGATACTAGGTTGGTAAGAAAGTATTGTACGTAAACAAAATATTGGTGAATGGCAGTTGATTCGCCAAATTCGCCAATATTTTCTCCTGCTGCATAATTGTGCTATGTGGTATTGCCCATTGCAAGAAAATTTGCAGGACACCAAGCTTGTCTAGACAATTCAACTCAGGGATGTGCCCACAGTGGTCGGCAGTGGTCGGGACCGACCACCACTCAGATAAATTAACCACCACTCAGATAAAATAACCACCACTGCTAATTCACTTACCAGTACTAAAATCAGTATGAATGTAAATGGTTAGTTTTGCCAGCCACTTTACACAAAACAAAGTGTCTACAAGGAATCCTAGACACAGTGGGAGTATAGATATTAAAGATCACTGAGTTATGGAGACTTAAAACCCCATTTTGTAACCACCACTCTCTTAAACCTGGGCACATCCCTGTCAACTGTCTGCACAAATTTAAACATTAGCTTTCTGAAGTTACTAGTACTTATATGCACATGCGGAACATACGGTACAGCTCGATTATAGCTTGAAACACGCGTGTCACCTACACGTGTGTATTTTGTAACTCTACTCGAGTATTTTTAAAAAACTCGTGTGTTTGTACACAACTGCACGAGAATTTCGCGTGCAGTACACGCACGTTATCTTCATGATCGCCATGAGTAACCTGTAAGCTGCACTACACGAGTGTACTGGGACAAAGGACACGTGCACGTTCAGTATGCGTATGCCAGTGATTTAAAGATGGGAAGGCTAAAAAGCAAACATAAAACATTGTTACCGTTATTCCAATCGATCTTGTCAGTCATGGTGTCTGTCAAATAAATGCGCCTGCTGACAAGCATGTGTTAGTCACAAAAAATCTCGCATAAACTTATTAGAATCACATGCACACGTGATATGCGTTTTTGTTCTTAACAAGAGATAATGGAAGGGCATGTAGCACCTTATCTTAAAGAAGTTGGGACTTGCAGGTAACCTTCCCGGCCAGTTTCAAGGTACGTACGTACATTGCTGCGCGTTTACATGCGTTTGTACTATACTCGAGCAGACTCCACGTGTTGAGTGCACGAGTTTATTTAGACTCGCAACGAGTTTTTTAACACTCTGCGAGCAGTTGAGATGTCATCAATTTCTCGTGCACTCGCAAACACGCCACGATATTTTTGCTGTTCGTGTAGTGCGTGTGTAATTGTGCACGCGAGTTTTTTTAAAGTTATAATCGAGCTGTACCGTAAGTGTTTAACACATGCACAGGAAAGCTACTATAAATAGTAGAGTTGCAACGATATATCGATGTATCGATACGAATCAATTTATAATAGGAACAATATGGAATTGATTCAAATTTGAGAGTATTGATACATCGATATTTACGCATGCGCATTTGAATTGCTGAGTTGTAAAAATGGCATCGGATAACAGAATAGTGTGCAACCCTACGGGTAAAAGCCACGTGTAGAAACATTTCGGGTTTTCTACTAGTGAAGATGGAACTCCAGTGAAAGATAAAGCGGTTTGTCGACTTTGTTTATCTGCAGTTTCGTATTGCAAAAACACAACAAATCTTCGTACGCATTTGGAACGACACCATCGAAGGGAATACACGTTATTGTTAAAAGCGGAGGGAGACAAGGACAAACTTTCAGAATAATCACAGCCAATGCTACAAAAGGTTTTAGAACGAAGTAACCCACTACCAAAAGATAGTGAACGGTGGCAAACTTTGGTTGAAGCTATTGGTAATTTCATCGCGTGTGATATGCAGCCATTATCAGTGGTGGAGAACGCTGGATTTAAACAACTGATACACACAGCTGAGCCTCGTTTCAAGGTTCCATCTCGACCTTACTTTACAAATACTGTAATTCCAGCGATGTATACTCGTAAGAGAGTGAAAACAGAGAATGTGTTGTCTTCTATCCAGTACTGTAGTGTGACAACAGATATCTGGACAGCCCAATACACTCGATTCTGGAGAAGAGGAGACGGACAATCGTGATGAAGTTTGCATAATGGAGGTCAGGGCCAGGACGGGGGAGCCTCTTGTTAAGAGCTTTGTCTTGATGAACCAATGAGAGATGGCAGCTTTGAAACATGTTTGCGCTGCCAAAGGTGGCGGTTACAAAGGCACCCTAGTTGGACTCTGTAATGGCGAGCCAATACTTGAAGAGCACTAAGGTAAACAACAAGGCTCTGACCCGCATTGGATGAAGTTTAACGCTATACATTAAACGGAGTTAATGGAGGAAGAAGCCTGAGCCCATATTTGTGTAGGTGGGTGTGTCAATGACGTATGAAGTATGATGCAACCTATATAGATAGCATAATTTGTATACGTGGTGCATGCAGGTGCATAAACCACAAGCATCTAAACGCTTAGTGTAGTTGCAGCAATAGACCTACAATTGAAAGCTTCGAAATGTCCAAGGACAACCCGGCCCCAACATTTACGATAAAGCAACAAGAATGGATACAGCATCTGATAGCCGACAAAGTGGTGGCAATATCCACACAACCTGCCACTTCTAACTCACCTATCGTGGGGACCTTGACGAGTACACAGTCAGATACAGAACAGTTACCTCCAGCACAATACCTAGCACAAACTTGATACTTAGTACTCCCAGCACAAGCTAGCACAATATTCTGCATAAGCTCAATACTCAGCACACGCTTGCATAACACCTACCATAGGCTCATACCCAACATAAGCTCAATATCAAGCACGAGCTCAATGCCCAGCAGAACCCGGCATGAGCTCAGTACCCAGCACAAGCTAGCACAATACCGTATAGCGCAATTTTTTTGGCGGAGGAAAATATTGGCGAATTTGGCAAACAGTACAAGAATCGCCAAAATATTCCCCGCCAAAACTGCTAGGCATCCGCCAAACTGCAAGGCATCCGCCAAATTTTTCCCCGCCAAATATTCTAATAGTGGCGATTCACCAAAGTTTTGCCCCACCAAAAAATTGCACTATACGGTATACTCAAATTGCAATACAGGCACAAAGCTCAGCATAAGCTCAATGCCTTTGCAGCTCAATCTAGCACAGGACCCAGCACAACCTCAACTCCCGACACAGGCAAAGCCCTAGGCCTGGCTTAAACCCCCCCCCCCCCTTCCTACCTTAGAATATTCACAGTAGAAGACACAAGCAGGTACCAAATCATTATTGTCAGCATAGTCAGCTTGCAGGCTGCAGCAAGCCTAGTATATCAGAAAGTGCTCCTCTGTGCCACATAGCATAGTATGAACAAGATGTACAAGTGTTAGCAGATAATACCAGCTGCCCAGTTAACACATCACCGTCATGTTACATACGTACCTTGCAGATACGCGTGTATGTAGGCAATATAGATTATTCATATAGAAATGCCACACAATCATAAAGCTAGTGAATGTCATATTCTGTAGGCATGACTCTCCCACCAATATCATCGCTGGTATATATTCCAACCTTCTCGCATTCCATGTAGTACACTCCTATTCAATCAGCTTAACTCCATTGTCTCAGCTTATTGCACAACACCAGCAGTTTTCACAGCTTCTACCCTAGAGTTCAACTACCCTAGCGATATGCTGCACAAATTGATTAAGAAAATTCAGTCTTGATCTGAAATTTATAGATATGGCGGAGTTGGTACCAGACAGCTGGCGATTTGCAGACGACGATGACTTAAACTGCTGCCACCAATCACATTGCAGTACTAAAAGAGGATTGGCTATGCCTCCCTGGTAGCAGTCCTAGCTACAAAGTATCCAACCAAGGTTCCCCTATAAAAAGACTATCATTAGAGCTCACCGTTAATTTGCAGGAGAGGGCTAGGTAATATATGATGCATGCTATAGGCGTAAGGCTGCCCATTCAAGATCAATGGACTAGACTTCAATCTGTATGACGAGACATTTGCAGGGAGAGCAAAAGCTATACAGAGATGCAGTATCCTTCTGAGTGAACTGCACAAAGCAGTTGACTATATCAGCAGCCACACAACTTCCACAATGGACTGGGGGGCCTCCAAAAGTATTACAACTGATATGTTTGGATTACAACCACAAGTATGGTAATAAATGCAATCACAACCCTTGTAGATTCGCTCATATCTGCCTGGAGTGCAAAAGCATTCGTCATCCAAGATTCAAATTCCGGAGAAGAGGAGACAGACAATCGTGACGAAGTTTGCATAGTGGAGGTCAGGGCCAGGACGGGATAGCCTGTCGTTAAGAGCTTCGTCTTGATGAACCAATGAGAGATGACAGCTTTGAAATGTGTTTGCACTGCCAAGGGTGGCGGTTACAAGGGCACCCTAGTTGGACTCTGTAATGGCGAGCCAGTGCTTGAAGAGCACCAAGGTAAACAACCAGGCTCTGACCAGCATTGGGTTGGGATAAAATATCACTAAATGGACTTTTATTCCTACAGTATATGGGGAAGATTTAGTGCCAGTAAGCACTAAGTCTTTCTTATATATAGAGAGAACATCTAGTGCTAAGGTACACTAAATCTTTCCTAAAGTATTGTAGTTAATAAATTCTCTGAGCATCTAAGTTGTTGGGGTGAGCCTGAGCGAGCCCCACACTAGCAAGTCGCTGGTGTAATGGTCACGTTTACGATATAAACTATGATATAAAATGGATACCTTACACTTTCTTTGAGCGTTGAATTAAACATTCACCTTATACGGTTGGCATCAATTGCTGTGCTTCCATAGAAGTGCACGTAATGGTTGGATCAATCAACGGTGTAGATTACTGTACTTCCATATAAGGTGTGTGTAATGGTTCATGCCATGATTAATCAATGGCGTAGATTACTGCACTTTCATATTAGGGGTGTGTAATGGTTCATGCCACAATGGCGTAGATTACTGCACTTTCATATTAGGTGTGTGTAATGGCCCTTATTTGTTTTGTGTTGTTGACCATGCCACAGTGAAATAAACTCATACATTACAGGACTTCCTTATTTGTTTCGTGTCATCGACCATGCCACAGGTGTAGATTACAGGACTTCATGTAGCGACCATGCCATAGAAGATGAACAGAGAAGAAAGACTACGCCATGCACTGTAATGGGCGAAGACGATGCCTTGTCTCTGACACTGCCACATCTTCATCCGCCATAACTCACCATGTCTCGACACATTGTTGCGTATGTTTCTTGGAGTAGGATATCTTTGTTATTACACGAGTCTGAGACGAAGCCAGAGGACAAGTGTTAATAACAAAGAT
Organism: Spongia lamella; assembly: GCA_963930835.1. Taxonomy (NCBI): domain Eukaryota; kingdom Metazoa; phylum Porifera; class Demospongiae; order Dictyoceratida; family Spongiidae; genus Spongia; species Spongia lamella. Next base: position 2,053,379 of record OZ005750.1, on the reverse strand, counting down.
ATCCTACGACTACTGTGATATAACTGGCTTCTTCCCACCAAAGACTTCAAGAAAACTTTGACTTATAAAAGAAACTGCTGATGTGTTATGGTGTTAAACACCTCGCACCTTACTGTACAATAACTTAGTTATTGCCCAGTAAGTTATCGTACAGTAAAATCTTTTGATGTGTGACTTCAGTGGGAAAGAAACACAATTATCAGTGGCCTGGCAGCACAAAAATTTGGATTAGTAAATATACACTGCTGGCAAATGAAAGTCATTGTAGCCTATCAGTCTTATGACTGGTCAAGTCAATAAACTTGTAAAAAGTGTAACTCTTCTTGAGTCAGCTCAGAAGGATGATGTAACTCAGCAATACAAAATGGAAATTACCTTACACTAATCCTGAGTCATTAAAGAAACAACTTTGAGAAATGTTTTGAAGTTGTTTAGCAAAACAACTCATTATCAGCCATTGATGAAGCTCATTTGATTTTCAGCTGAAAATTTTTTGGGCACATTGCAAGTTAACAACGGGTTATCATGGAAAGTATGTCTAGCCATGACAAAGTGAAAATAGTGGAAAACTGGTGTCTGGATCACTCCAACATTCAGGTTAGCTAAAAATCAACGGCCATTTGTATAACATACCACATTTATTGTATACATAGGTAGGCAGTGGTGTGTACTACAGCTTTTGGAATGGGGGTTGATGCTGCAAGTCTGATTCACAATTCCTAATATACACATAAAAAGTAACTACACATTTAATTCATTTGTGACTAGCATTTACCATTCACTTATCGACCATCTCTTCCTCCCCTTCCTAGCTCTTGCACAAGTTCCTCAAGTGTTGCAGGACATCCAATTTTTACTACTAGATCCACATTAAGTGCAGTGTACTGGTATAAAGACAGACCATGAAGAACGACTTACTTTACTGAAGCAATTTCATGAAGTTTGGAGGTATTTAAATGGGCAATTGACATTGCACACTTACAAATACAATCGCACATTACACAACACACAACACACACACTAAACTGCACACTACACAACAGCATGGCTGAAGTACAATTGGAGGACCAAGAAGGAACTCGGTGACTGGTTTGACAGCATGGCAAACACACACACTAAACTGCACACTACACAACAGCATGGCTGAAGTACAATTGGAGGACCAAGAAGGAACTCGGTGACTGGTTTGACAGCATGGGGAAACAGGACCACTGGCAACTTCTAGCTTCTGTACCTCACAGGTTGCCTCGACCCATTCAACTTGACTCGCTCAGGAAATTAACCACCATCTAGTGGAGGTACAGTAAGTAGTCCAGGGAAAGGTCAAAAGGAGTTCGTCACAAAGACACCCAGGACCTCCATTTTACTGGGCAGGATCTGCAGGCAATTCAATAGAGTGCCCCCTGGGAAAAATGCATATTTACCAACTGCTGTTCTCTGTGAGGAAGGACAAACCACAGCAGGAGAAGATGTCTAAAGGGAGAAAGGGAGAAAGTGAAGTGGGACCCAAATAAGGAACAGTGAACTGATAGGGCTAGGTAACTTGGGGACTGTAATGTAATGATGCCGATACATGGTTGATTAAACAGGCGCGATCAACATTAAAACAATTTTGTTGATAAGCATGCAGGGTAAAAGGGGTAAAAAGGTAGCATGCAAGGAGAAGTGAGATTGGAAAGGGACCTGGCAGGAATCCAGTAAGTGGACAGAATTGGAAAAGGACCTTGCAGGCATCCAGCATGTAGCAGGCTATAGTGGGGCCACCTGGTAGGCTAGCCACTAGGGAGCAGGGGCACCCTTCTCCTCCATTATGGTGTGTAAATCAACTGAAAGGTACAAGCTGCCCACACTTTACAATGGTTAGTGGGATAGGAGACCAGAGAATGGCCCACTTCCCCTGTTGGGGTTAGAGGAAAGCTTTCAGATAGGTGCAAACTTGCTGTCAGCATTAGAGGTGTACCGATTATCGGATTGGCAAATATCTGCCACCGATATAGCAAAATCTTTCATATCGGTAATAGGTTATTGACATATTATACTGATATTACCAGCAGAGATCAGGGAGTTCTTGTAGGAGGATGTAAGGCACACACTTCACATTAGCTTGTAGACATTGGTAATTATAATCAGGGATGAAAATAACAGTCAGCCATAGGCCATTTGCTGGTCAAATTAGTAATGTGGCCGCCCATTTCCTTGTTTGCCTGACAAATTTCAGATCAAACAATGCTAAAAGATAATGTATGTTTAACACCTACTAATGTTATTGTAACCAACACAGAACAATTTTTGGTTGCTAGGAGATAAACAAGCTAGGAGGGATGTTTACACTATGGTTATGCTACTCCCTCCTACTTTGTTTATCTCCTAGCAACAAAACTTCTTATGTTACTTAGCTTCAATAACATTGATTAGTTTGAGTATTGGCTGGCCACTTTTGAAAAGTTATTTTCACCCCTGTAATAGTACTTGCATTCTATAGGGGTCGATCACTGACTAGCTTTGTCAGTTGGTAGCTGTAAAGCTTTGGCAACAAGGAAGGGGGAGTCCAAGCAAATATTCTGCTGATCGTGAACCAGTGGGTTCACCATAAAATTTTATCAGGGAACCCAATATAGCACATGCACAAGTGTTTTTTTAATGCTCTGAAAACTGAACTGTTGTCACATTAATATTGTAAGAATTTTTTGTTGTTCTATTACTTTTATATATTTAATTGTGTAATGTCTTAGACATTATCTTCATCGTGCAAATCAGAGTCAACAATATCAGAAGCGTCACAAGGGTCAACTGTACTACTGTGAGTAATGTCACTGGGCTCTGCGGCAGCAAAACCAAGGCTGAAAAGTGTCTGGAAACTGCCTGTATAGGATTTTTTATTATATCTGAAGACAATAAATTTGCATAATGTAAAGAATGCAAGGAGTTGGTGTCACAAGGTGGTGATAACGCCAAGAAGTTTAATACTACAAATTTAGTTAATCATTCAGGGCTCTAGAACCAAGATACAAGGTATCAAGTAGAAAGTATGTAACTGAATCAACAATTTTTAATAAACCTTGGGATTAAGGAAGAACTTAGGAAGAGGCTGCATGCACTGAATCACCCAATCGCTCCTCCCAACCAACATTAAAATCCACTGGATTTTCTTGTTCTTCGCAGCTAACCATTGTGATAACTCAGGCCCATCTAATGATGAAGAAGAGGCTGTCGGAGGAAAATTTGTCTGGGGGACACATTTTCCCAAGAAATTCTGTCCTACTGGACAGGATATACTGTCCATCCTAGGACAATGTGTCTGCCTATGATTTTTAATGCCATCAAAGGAGATTTGATAAAATACAAGTCTGGTAATATCTAAAGAATGATGTGATAGCCTTTTTTCCTTCTTTGCTTCATTGGTAAAAGTAGACAACTTTGCTAAATTTCACGATGAATTACTAACATCATGTGCTATAATAACACGGTCGTGTGATATAAAATGTGTTGCGCCACATGTGAAATCAGTGACAGTGTCGAAATGGAGCAAGAGTATGATATTCTCTATATCCAAGCAAGTGTAATGCAAATAAGAAGAGATCTCTTCAGAGAAAAGCTGAGTACTATGGCATTGACAATGGAGTGTTGATTTATCTTGGTGGGAAAAAGGTGACAAACGAAGAGTAATAAAAAAGAAGATACATTTAGCTAGCTACACTTTGATCTTAATATTTTGCAGCGGATATGCTAAGTGCCTATATCAGTAAATTCTTTTGTAGGTACAATGTGATTGATCCCATGGATGGAGTCATTTAAATGTATCGACATCACTGTGTAAGAAAGAACGTTACTGTGTGGAATGTAAAAATAGCAGTAATTCAGATTTTATTTAAGCTATTGACATAATACCAAAATTTTATATCCAACTCAGCTAGAGCATGTGGTCTGGCGGTGGACGGAAAACTATCAAGCCTAATTTGGAATGGCCCTTATAATTAACATAGCCTGAAGAAGAGGATCTATCAATGAAGAAAACTTGTGTAGATGATAAATCTTTTGAAAGACATGCGACTGCAATAGATAAATGCATCTTAACCTCATCTGAGGATATATTATATAGTTTTGTTGGTTTGTGAGTGTGAGGATCAAAGAGAAAATTGGTACTATATATGCCATAAAATGTCAAGGGAAATACAGTACAGTGGTCAGCAAATACAGTACAGTTAGTCTGCATAAACAACCCCCCCCATGATAATTCTTGCCCGCCTATGTGGATTCTTGTCACTCCTTATTTGGATTTATAAAGGCATTAAACAATAATACTTTATCAGTAAAAGCATCACTTTGGGCTGCTTAATTCACATCCCCAACAGCTCTTACACTTGATTGGAACTATAACACAATCACTTGTGTTGACTGAATTACTTGGGAAGCGAACCATCACACTAATTGTAAGCATCGAATTATCACCTTGGGCCGCTTAATTCACGTCAAACAATAGTTCTTACAGTAAAGCATCGCGCCGAATGGAACTATAACATGCACCATCGCTTCGTTTTGAATGACCTGGAAAGTAAACCATCGCATTACAACTGTTAGCTTTGTGTTAAATACTTAGTATATACTTTAAAAGCATGCATCGTGACAATCCTACCTTGCCTAAAGCTTTCTCCTCACCATGGAAAACACTAATAATCCTCCCACACAAAACCAACAAATCAGTAAAAGCACCGTATACTCGTGTTGTACGAGAAAATACAGCACTCGGGGTGGGGTCTCGTGGCAAATACAGCACTCGGCTTCACCTCGTGCTACATTTGCCACTTGCCCCCACCCCTCGTGTTGTGTTTTCTCGTACAACACTAGTAACGGTGCTTTAACTAGTATTTAATAGAACAAAAAATCAAATGATCATCACATCAAATTTTGCAGTGCCTGCTCAAAATGCAATTTGTATCACTACAAGGACTGCTACTTACCTTGTTGCAAGAACAAAGCAGCAATACAAAATTATGAATCCTCTACTTGCAAATTTTCTACATTGGTGTCACATGCAACACGGTACTTCTTTACTTCTCCTGTTGCAGAAGTCAAAGCAGTTTGTGTAAGTTTATTTAATGTACCCAGGAATCAAAAGCTTTCATATGAGCTTATGCAGATGCAGAAGGTGGAGACAGACCACTGTAGCTATAATCAAGCCAAAAGTAGGAATTAAACTTTTATAAATTATCTCATGCCAGAATCTTTCGTATTCTTTCGTGCTAAACTCCTTTTCTTTGCTTCCTTACTTTTTGTAGCACCAATCCTTTTCACTGTCATTTCCAGTCATGTCGCCTCATCTGCTTCCTTGGCCTTCCTCTTGACATTGCCACAGAGTACGCAGTCCTCGTCTGTGAACAGGCCGGAGAATGGTACTACATCATCGGCCGCCACTACCAACATGAGACCCATTGAGGAGGACAGTCACCATGAGGATGCCCTAGTATTGGACTCCGAAACAGAGAAGATATTGTTACTTGATGAAAGAGAAGTAGACGAGTTCAGGGATTTCTACCCCAAAATTAAAGGACGACAGTGTGTGGTTCCCACCTATGGCAATGCTGAGATTTCTCGAGAAGCACTTCAATAACATTGGAACAACAGAAAGCAATTGTTTCCAAGCCTGAGTGCAACACCCTTCAGACCCCTAGACCCCAAAGTGAAAGATCAGCCCAGGAAGAAAGGGAGCAACCCACAGTTCAGGACTATATGGAGTTTGTTTAGGATTCAAGAGCAACTACTGGAGGTAACAAGACTCTTAACATGACTCTGGGTAGGCAGACACCAAACCCACATATGGACAACTTGTCGTTTATGCCCAGAGGGCCTTGGATTCTATCAACAAAGAATTGCTTGGTATAAAAATTAACCCGACCCTCATTTTTATTGAAAAGGCACCCCTGCTCAGTACAGCAACAATAGGAAACAACGTCAGCACAAGCTCTACAGCTACTCCCCAAATTCCTACAAAGCAGCACAGCAGCACTGCAGCACCTACCAGAAGCCCCAGCGACAGGCCAATCGGTACTGCTCCCTATACATGCACAGGACCACTATCACCAATAGGAAGAGTAGCACATTGTCCACAGAATTGGCAACAGATAACATCAGACCCCTGGGTACTGCACGTACTGCAAGGATACCAGATCAAGTGGACCAGGACTCCCTTCCAAGTTTCCCCCGCAATCACCTCATAGTCCACAGAAGAATTCCAATTAGTGGAGGTGGAAAGCTCATGTCTGAAACAAGCAGTGGTCAACCAACTATTTCTGGTGAGAAATACTTTCCTATCAACCAGTGATCAACCTAAAGCAGCTGAATGTGTTCATTCAAAATTCCCATATTAAGATGGAAAGCTCAGGGACCTTCTTCAACTGGGGGACTGAATGTACTCCTTGGATCTCAAGGATGCACATCTCTCAGTTTCCATAGCCAAGAAACATTGCAAGTACGGTACAGTTCAAAGGCAACGTCACGAGTACTTGCAAGTAATGAGTCTTTTTCTAGGCTTTTTCAAGTAGCTTTACTTCTCTACAATACTAGCACAAAGGAGTCTATATTGATACTTGCACCATGGTATACAATAGGGCTAACAATAATGAACATCGTCAGTGATATTCTTCATTTCAAGAGTCCATTTCTCGTGCTTACTGAATCCTCGAGTCTCACTCGAGATTGAAGAAACGGCCACAAGTCACCAAGAGTTGTGATATTATTCGATCTGAGAACACTAACTTGCTCGGCATGTGATGCCGATTTAAATAAACAATAGGGTAACGTGATTTAACAAAGGAAAGCACAATGCACACTCGGATTTAAACAAACGCGAGTGGAAGCGATGATGAGTTACTAGCATGGTATAACGCTTTGTAACGTCGTACTTTTTGTGAAATAGTATACCTTTATGAAAACTTTCATCCTAAACCTAGCGTGGAGAGACTTTTGAGCGGCAGGCATTATAACTCGAAATAGTAAATAGCAAGTTCGAGTATACTCATGCGAGAGTCGAGCGAACAGGTGCGACCTTGCCTTTGAGCTGTGCCGTACCTCTGTTTTCATGGGATGGCAGAATTTACAAATTTGCATGCCTCCCATTTGGGATCTGCAGTGCTCTGTGGACATTCACAAAGCTCAGCAATATATGGTCCACTTGCAGTCACAAGGTATAAGATAGATAATCTATCTTGACGATATGGAGACCTTGTTGTAGAAAACGGAGATGTCCAGTTTTCGGAAGCACTAGGATTCACAAAATAACCATGCAAAATCGCAGATGACACCAACGCAGCAGATGTAATTCCGTAGGTTCGTAGTGGACTCAAGTCAATGAAACTGTTCTTAACACAGGAGAGTGTGTGCAAATGTGTCAGAGTCTGTTGACACAGCAGATAGCGACTATACGCCTGCTCTCTTTCAGTTGTTGGACAACATTACAGCAGCCGCTCCAGTGGTCCTCTCAGCTCCAATACCTTAACGGCATCTACAATAACTCAAGATACAGTCATTCAGAAGGTTCAAGTCATTCGACAAACATACGACCTCGGACAAGAAGACCAGGGAGGAGGTGCTGTGGTGGAGAAACAAAATATGTAGGTGCTTGGAATGGGAGAGACATTATTCCTCCACCCCAGATCTAGTAAATAGAAACATATACCTCATTGGTAAGTTGGAGGGTGACAAGCAATGGAATACAGACAGGGGGGCTTTGATCCCAGCAGGAGCAACAGGAACACATCAGTGTGCTGGAGCTGATGGCAGACAGCTGTTAGCCATCCAAGCCTTTGTGAAGAACAGACAGTATGTCCATGTCCACCTGACATGTCAGCTCTAACTGACGTAAACTGGGTGAGGGGGGGACAGTGATCCTCCAAATTGACAGTAGTGGCATGCCAAATGGGCTAGTGTCTCCAATGGGGAATTACACTCTCAGCCTCGCACCTTCCATGTCACGTGCCATATATGGAGGCGCGCACGTGATACACTAGAGAATAAAGTTAATAAAAAAGTGACAGTAGTCGCCCAAGTTGCCAAGTTAGAGTTTGTCTCATTAAACCTTTAGCGCAACCCATAACAACTGGGGGCAGGTTGGAGAGTGAATGCCGAAAACTTGCAGAACGTGAAATTCACGAGTTTCATTCTGAAATACGAGTGGAGGCAAAGTATGCAAATTCGCTGACAGAGTTACGTCACCAGGAGCAATACTAACCACAGGCGTGAATCCTTGGTGCCAGGTGTGGGCACCAGAAAAGGTTTTAACAGTTTAATATTGTGACTTATTTTGGGTGTGCACTATTTCTGCAGGTGCCAGGGCAACGCTGGAATTCTCTGGAGACTATTATACTACTGAAGATGATAATGTCATTTGAACTCAAGAGATTTGTTTCGTCGCCAACACTAGGGGAATTAAGTAGCCTGACAAAGGCAAACTTGTTGACATTGGTGCAGCATTATAAGCTAAGTGCGACTGAAGCCATGAGCAAGGCGCAAGTAAAAAAACTTGTCGTGCAGTATTTGCAAGAAGAGGAACTGCTTTTCGAAGGCAGTGAAATCATGGAAACAGGCACAATGACAGGAGAGGAGTTGCTGCAATTAAAGCGACTGGAGTTTCAAGAGAAAGAAAAGGAGAGAGAAGCTCAGTTGAGACTAAAAGAGTTTGAATTTAAAGAGAAGGAACTTACTGGAGTGACGGAGAGAGCTGAGGCCCCATCGTTTGACATGAGTAAACATATAAGGTTTGTTCCTACCTTCAGCGAGACTGAAGTTGATAAACATTCGAGAAAAGTAGCGTGTAGTTTAAAGTGGCCTAAAGAGTCATGGACATTATTGTTGCAAAGCACACTTTTGGGAAAAGCCAGAGTATATCCTGCTCTCTCGATTGAGAAGAGTTGTCAGTATGAATTAGTAGTGAAGGCCGCCACGTTGAAGGCCTATGAATTAGTTCCCGAGGCAAACAGACAAAAGTTTCGTAATAGTGTAAAACGAGAAGGCCAGACATATGTTAAATTTGCCAGGGATAAAGAGACACTTTTTAACAGATGGTGCACATCCAAAGAAATTGATGGTAATTTTGAGAAGCTTGGACAGTTGCTGTTAATTGAAGAATTTAAGAAATGCTTACCTGGTGAAGTAAAAACATACCTGGATGAGAAGAAAGTGGAGACACTTAGCCAAGCAGGTGTGCTGGCTGACGACTACGTATTAACACACAAGAGTACTAGTTAGAGAACACAATTGCCCTCTCACTTGAACAGTAATGCAGAGTGCTTCCGTCCAAGCCATGGCTTTGGAGGACAGAACCAACACAAAAGGAGTACTGGAAATTCATCAGGAAACTCTTGTCCAAGGCATAATCAGAATCTTCCTAGTGGTCCAAGGTGCTACCACTGTCGGAAAAAAGGACACGTCATGGCAGATTGTTGGTATCTCAAGGGAGCCACCCCAGGGGTCCACCAAACCCACCATAGTGGCAGTGAAAACTTGTGCGAGTGTTACCCTGAAGGCTATGGCTTCTGACCCTGGCTGTTCGGATGTGCCGCAGGAATACAAACCGTTTTTATCCTGTGGAAGTATTTGCCTCCACAATTCCAGTATTGAGACACCAATTATGATACTAAGAGACACTGGCGCTAATCAGTCATTGCTATTGGAGGGTTCCTTGCCCCTGTCAGAGCAAATCTCTACAGGAACTGATGTTCTTATTCAAGGTGTTAAGGAGTGAGCAACCAAGTGGCAGATTTGGAGTCCAGAGAGGTAAAAACATCAGCAGAATGGAAGCAACATGAGGAAATATTCCACATGATTTGTATTCACCTGGCCCGTGCAGAATGGATTTATTTGCCACACGTCTGAACAATCAGTTGGCAAACTATGCCTTCCCTCCGTTCTTGTTGATAGGCAGATGTCTCCAGGTCAGAGCAAAGCAGAGCACAATTATACTGGTGGCACCTGTCTGTCTGGCAGTCAGCCATGGTACCTGGTGTTATTAGAACTAATGGTGAAATTCCTTCTTCTTCTCCCACAATGCAGGGGGGACATATTGAAGGATCCCATGGATCGGTTGGCAGACTTCAGACTTACTTTTAAGCAGGAGCAGAGGAACAAACACAGCTAGTTGGTGTAAGATGAGGAAAGTTGATCTTCTTTCTAGTGGAATACACTGCTTCCTATAATTATATCACCAGGCATAAATTGCCACTAATATATTTAATTATAGTATGTAAACTAATTGATTAGTTACCTAGCAACAATTGTATGAAATGTTATTCATACTTCAGACTGCTTATACCGTACAGCAAGTTATTGTTGCGAGGTCCAAAATTTTGCGAGTCAGTAAAAATAGATCCAGCAGAAATTTTTGCTATTGCAAAATTTGCGAGCCAGTCTGGTGTGGGATCACGTGAATTGTAAAAATGGCTGAGCGTACATTTGCGATTAATGTGATGATCCGCGGTTACCATGTTTACAAGGTTTGTTTAATGGCTTATTAGTGATTACATTGTAAATTTTTTATCCTTCATTGTTGGCTTCAATAATGGAGCTAGTTGGAACATCTTTCGATAATGGTCCCACTGGATCTGGTAACGGTAACGCCGCATCTTTGTTTCCATTTAAAATACTTCAAAATTGACATGTCGTACCAAATTATAAGAACCTGACCACTTCAGCAGAAATATTTGCGAATCAATCAGCCATTCGCAAATTTCGCAAAAATTTGGACTTCATAGACATAACCCGCTGTACGGTATATAAAAATGGGTGGGGTTTGCATATATATTTGTTATTGTCACGAAGTAGCCAATCAAAATGCATCATTTATATTCTACTTATTGCACATTCACACAGGAAATTTTAGTCATTTGCAATTTTATTTTTGTTCCTAAGTGCTCAATCTTGTTCCTACTTATGTATCATGGTTTTAAACCAAACTATTGATGTCCTGATGGACATTCATATGCACTCCATCCTTCCTATTTTCTCATTCATATAAAGGGTGTGGATCTCTGCTGGATTTCATGATCTAAGCAGCTTCAGTGAGTTAGAGATTCTAAGCAAGGCAAGCATAACTCAGAGACAACGCATCATGAGGAATTAGAATAGGAATCTAACTGTGGATTTTCAACAGCATCTGCAGGTATAAACTAAGCTAAATGTATGTTGCAGTTGTGTAAGAATTATAATATAAATAGGAACCATAGCAGTACAACAGCAAGCTGGAGTAGATTACAGGTGAATCGCTAATCTATAATCTTTATATTTTACTATGTATTATACAAATGTTAATTAGTTACTCTAGAGTCACCACCACCATGTACACCAGTACCAGGACCATCATATTCATTGAATGGAAATAGAATTGTTTCTTTAGCATTACTGGGCCAGTACATAAGTCATGTGACAGAGCATCCACAATACCTGGTGTGGCTGGACATCAATCTGTTAACCATTTCAAAGACCCTGCAGTATTATGCGGTGCATCAGTTATCTTCCTCGGTGAGATTTCTCGGTATGGTTTGGCATCTGTTCTAGTGTTGCAGTGCCAAAAATGTCAATCTGTGTTTCGTTGCTACACATCCAACAAGTTGACATATAACCACAACACACATTACACCTCTAACATACAGGCTGTCCTTGGTCAGATAGCTACGAGTGGAGGAGCTGAACACTTGGAGGAACAGTTGGCTTGCGTACAGGTTCCAGCATTGACAAAAGCCCATAGCCAAGGAGGATTATCCACTCCGACATTTCACTGATGGGGTGAGGGGGCAGTATACGGGAATGCTCGCATGGAGAGTACCTGGTCAGAGGAAGAGAGGACCATGCACATAAACCTGTTGGAGCTGTTGGCAGCTACATAAGCCCTAAAAACATTCATAAAGAATATTACAGGCTTATCAGTATTGCTGTAACTGGACAACACAACAGCAGTGGCCTAAGTCAACAACAGAGGGATCTCTCCCCAGTTGACCAGTCTAGCGAGAGATATGTGGATGTGGGCACTTGACCGAGCACAGTACCTACTAAAGTATACCTATGCATATAGATCACTACAGTTACTAGGTCTGGGGAATAGGGTCAATAAGCATCACCAAATATTTATGACCATCTTATACATTTTCTAATATTAAAATGTTCCGAACAGCACAAGAATAGTTGAATAGTTAACAAGTTGAGCAGAGTTGAGCAGAGTTGAGCAGAGTTGAATGAACAAAATTTGAAGAAATTAGTACTATTATACCATCAAATTGCCCACTCAAGCAGAAAGAGAGGAATGTAGCACCATGTACTAAGTATGTGCATTATGCAAGACATCGTTATCTAAAATAATAAGTATAAAGTTCTGTCAACATCATTTCCACACTACAGTACAATAGATCACAAACCTATACCGGAGTTACTTAAATATATTCTACCATCAACTTGCCCAAGCAAGCAAAGAGAGTAATTTAGCACCATGTATTATGTGCATTATGCAAGACATTATTATCTGTGATTTCACACCAAAATAATAATCAGTATCGACTTCTGTCAACATCATTTCCACACTACAGTACAATAGATCACAAACCTGTACGTGAGTTACACCGTGTTAGTTACATAACAATTTTTAATATCATTACATCATTAAAACTATTTCTGCAAAAGTTGCTATGCATGCAATACGTACTATGTAACATTAAGGAGCAACACAAAACTTGAAGTAGGTGATTGTCAGGTGGCAACAAATGGAAGGAGTGAATATGTCTATGCTATAGTAGTAGAACTACCATTCCATCTAGAGATTCATATTTGATCTTGAGGATTATCTCTTATCTGAGTTTGACGTATTCGCCTCAGATAATACAGGGGTGAAAATAACTTTTCAAAAGTAGCCAGCCAAATGTCAGACCAGCTTTATGGTTGATCTGACATGCCAACAGTTGGCCAGCCAATGCTCAAACTAATCAATGTTATTGAAGCTAACATAAAAATTTTTGTTGCTAGGAGATAAACAAGGTAGGAGGGAGTAGCATATACCATAGTGTAAACAACCCTCCTAGCTTGTTTATCTCCTAGCAACCAAAAAATTGTTTTGTGTTGGCTACAATATCATTAGTAGGTGTTAAACATACATTACCTTCTAGCCTTGTTTGATCTGAAATTTGTCAGACAAACAAGGAAATGGGCGGCCACATTGCTAATTTGACCGGCAAATGGCCGATAGCTGACCGTTATTTTCACCCCTGATAATACCTCAGGTAGTTAGTTACATGATACACATATATTCCCACATCAACAGTAATGGAGCAGCACGCATTTTACTGAAAGCTGGTAACCCCATTGTACCGTTGTATACCATGAAGCAAGCTTTTAGAAACCGACCTCTTTATACGTCACCTTACAATTCAGCAGTCATGACTATAAACTGGTTTTAGCCTTTTAGTAGGGTTAGAAATTCAATGGGCATGTTATATCTGAACATTGAAAATCTACTTAATACATCTCCACAAAATTTAGGAATGATCCCTAAGGAGCCTACATTAAACATTGCGTCTTATCTACAATCTTTGGTTGATGAATTATTAAAGAGAAAAGACCATTATTATGCACTCTCGTTTGTGTTTTTCTTGCAATATGCCTATTGCAAGAAAAACTTGCAGGACAGCAAGTTTGTTTAGGCAATTCAACTGTCTGCACAAATTTAAACATTAGCTTTCTGAAGGTTAAAAATTTGGTTGAGTTTGGGGAACCTAGTTGCATCACTAGAGAGGTGATATAATTTGCTTCCATCAGGCGGTTTTCCTTATTTATGCATTTTGTGCTATAGAAATGCTGTTTAGTATAATGAACAGTAAGTAGTTACAGTTAAGCTAAGTTAATTAACTCACTCATATGTGCTGGTGGGACATTATATAGAGGTTGGCGGCAGGTTACAGTGAATATCTGGATGCAGGCACAGTACGTAACTCGTGGCACAAGTTGGTGACCATTTCTGTCATTGTAGTTCATTGTTGAAGACGCATGGCTATGCCACAAGATAATAAACTGGTCCTGCGGGACAAGGAGCAGGTGGTCCCTGTTTCAGAGTTGAAGGTTATAATCTCCTAAATGTTGAAGGAGGCCTTGGAAGAACACAAAGCCAACCAGGGAAGCCAGGAAAGGTTGGGTTATGAAAGTATCTCTCGGTCAACTTAGTCGCTGAGACAACCAGGCCTCTCGCAACTTAGTCACTAAGACAACCAGGCCTCTTGCAACTTAGTCGCTGAAACAACCAGGCCTCTCGCAAAAGCTAGAGTGCCCACCTAAAACCTTTAATTAGTCATGTGGTCACACAAGATCATGCAAGGGGTCCGTCCCATCATATCATACGGTTGTACCGGGTGCTAGGCAGGTAAGTTGAGGGTTAATGCATGTGGGTCGTATAGCTGCAGAGACTCACCAGAGTCCGTGTGGAGACAGCTAGCACTATCACAGGAAGGCTTGCATTTTAATGGATTGTGCTCATCTCACTTCTCGTTCTTTCTTAGGGGGCACCAACGACGACAAAGTACCTAAGAAGTCGGATCTTCAACTTATCCCTCTACATAAGAATTTACCAGAGGAGACACCCAAGACAGACAAACACTTGACAGTAGCCACAGTGTCACTCACAAATGCGAGGGGTGACTAACCACACCCAGGTGAGGGAGTGTACATAGGTGAAGGTCTTCCCCCAGTACCTCTTAAATTAGCCAAAAAGATAAGGATTGGCGAATATGTAGAGATGGAGGAGCTCTTGCTGGAGGTATGTACCAGGGAGGAAGGCAAAAGGGCAGAGATGCTGTTCATGACGTTTTACCAACGTATTTACCTGGTTGCAGTGCTTTGGAATATATGTTGGCATTCGCGGAGCCTACTCACCGGAGGTGATCCCCGAGCTCATGGCATACATGACAATAATCATCAGGGCGAACAGAGAATACGTGGGATCTGAGTGGATGAAGTATGACACATTATTCCAATCATTCCTGCTAAGGAGGGAGACGAGGTGGTCAGTGATTAATCCAACCCTTTATGCTAGATTTTCACAGCGGCAACAAGGAACACGGCTAAGTGTGAAGTGTCTGTCTATCAGCCACGACACAAGGGACTGTTGCCAATGGACATCAGTGAAGGTGACATCGAAAGCAGACCGAGAAGCATGGAACAGTCAATTCAAAGTCTGTCCCCAGCTCAGCTGTGACCCGCCATTCAGTTTTCGGGGAAGTCTGCAGGAAATGGAATAAGGGGGAGTATAGTTACCCATACTGTAGGCACACACTTGTGTGCAGCTCATGTGTAGAAGGGTCCACCCAACGGTTCGTTGCTCGAGACATGGATGAATGGGTGCTGCCGGGGGATCTCTGTGAGGTGGAAAGAGCAGTGGACAAGAGAACAAAGGTAGCTATATGCAGCTTTTAATACTTTAATAGCTTTTAATAACAAGCTGGTTATACAGAGAGGTACGGTACAGCTCAGTTTAAAGGGAGGGAGACATGGAAAAAAATTTTTTTTGTAAAGTGCATTTATGTATTTATTATATTATGAAAGTATGATTTCCACTTTAAATAATATTTTATATCATGATTTGATAGCAAAATAAGCGATTAAAATACTTCCAGAGAAGTATTTCCGGTGGCTCGCGCCATAGTTGTTGACGTCACAAGTTGAATACAACCTTGCGCGTAAAGCTAGGATCAGTGCATAAAAAGTTAGCAATTTGCTTTTCAAGCTTTTTAGTTTTGTTCATAACGAAAGAAATGGACTCTAGCGATAACAATAGCAACTATTCAAGCGATTCTTCAGACTCTGTTGAAATGAATTCATCGGGCTCGACCAGTTCGGTTGCTGTAGAAGCATCCAGTTATACCACAGAAACGGCCGATAGTGATGACGATGCTGCACCTATCGTGCCATATCAGTTCGAGCTCAGCACAGAATCACTGGACAATTCCAGTGAGGAGTCAGGCGAAGAGAATAGTGATGAAAGATTGTTCAGCTTAGCCTGGTAAATACTGCAAACTGTATGAATAACCAGCTTATAACTCGGATCGAGCTAGCCATAATATTTGTTGTATTGTATAGGTGTCACTGTGGTAACTGCCAAGTAATGCCCTCAGTAGAAGAACGCATCTGCTGTTGTGAAATTGCTCGGGTAGTAGCTAAATTAGAAGACAGTGGTGCACCATGTATAACTGAACATGAAGGTTTTGATGCAGTTTGTTTGAATAGATGGGTGCTGCAAACAGCATACTACCAATACAAACAACAATATGGAAGACGGTCCGATAAACCAGAAGTACATGAGTGAGTCACACACACATCAGAGGAGCTAACTAGCTATAGCACACTTTTATTGCAGACAATACCAATTTATTGCCTATCGACAGCTTACTCGATGGTGCTGGGGTTGGTTGGGGCAGTCAAGTCAGAGTAGTATTACCAAGTTGTGCAGTGAAAGCAATAAGAGATGCATTTCCATCTGAACAATATGCTGGATTTAAATATCCTGATGTTCGTATGCCTAAATGATTTGTAAATTGTATGAGCGTAATTATTATAATATAGAATCTAAAAACAATTGTATGTATGCATGTATTATTTGGTGGTACTAAATCGACTTTTGTGTTCTTGTATGGCTCTTGATTTAGGCGGATGTTCATATGCTGCACATAGTGGTTGTGGAGTAATTTCTGTTACTGTGCATTCCTGATCTTCTTTACAAAAGGTGATGGTCTTACTCATTAACTTTTCGATGTAACCTGCAAAAATGAATTTCAGCTATGCTCGCAAGCGTCATTCCACACCTTACCGTATGTAGCATTCACTAATATCTTCTTAACTATGTGACCTCCCTTCTTGTACTTCGGAAACACTACATCATATCTTCTTGTGCCTTGTTTAGTAATAATAGCTTGAGTACGGTTTACGTTTTCATTGAAATTTAGTGCAGCCAATTGCAACCTATATACAAATGTAGCCAACTATTTGCAATCAGACTTAGCAAATGGTAATATCATTGGCCCATTCCCCCTCCACGCCTTGCCAGACATTCATATCAATAGAATGGGACAATCCCCAAGAAGCACCAACCAGGCAAATGGAGACTCATTACAGATCTATCAGCACCAGAAGGTTTCAGTATTAATGATGCCATTAACCCACAATTGTGTTCCTTGTCATACATCACGGTAAATGAGGTAGCAGCCAAAGCAATAGAACTGGGAAGAGGTTCTCTAATTGCAAAGATAGATATTAAGTCAGCTTATCGCTTAATCCCAGTCTACCCTCACAATCGTAAATGGCTGGGTATGCAATGGCAGGACAAAATTTATGTAGACGGGATGCTACCTTTTGGCTTAAGGTCAGCCCCAAAAATATTTAAAGCCGTGGCTGACACATTGGAGTGGTGCGTTCACAAAGCAGGAGTTACATACATCTATCATTACCTGGATGACTTCGCAATACTCGGCTCACCAAACTCTGAAGAATGCTACAGGCACCTCTGCTGTTTACAGACAGTAGCAGCCGAACTCGGAGTCCCATTAGCCCCAGAAAAACAAGATGATCCCACTACAGTAATAGTGTTCCTGGGAATCATAATTGATAGTCACCCAAGAATTGAGATTACCTGAGGATAAATTGCGTAGGCTGCTTGAAACAGTTACAGAATGGAAAGACCGCGAGGTATGTACTCGCAGAGAGATGGAATCCTTGGTGGGGATACTACAACATGCTTGTTCCGTTATATTACCTGGAAAGACTTTTCTTCAACGAATCATCTCTTTATTAAGTTCGGTCAAATGCCAACACCACCATATTCACCTAAATTCTGATTTCAGATCCGATATGACATGGTGGCTCATGTTTGCAAAAGCATGGAATGGTTCTTCACTAATTATACACAAGCTCTCAAGAGAGTGAGTAATAACATCTAATGCTTCCGGTTCATGGGGCTGTGGGGCTTGGTACAGATCCCATTGATTTCAAATAGCTTGGGAGACCCATACGTATCATCTCCACATTGCAGCCAAAGAATTGATCCCTGTTATAGTAGCCTCAGTGGTATGGGGTCATCACTGGAAGGGCGCAAAAGTAATCTCCTACAGTGACAACAGTTGTTTCAGTATTGAACTCACGGTACAGTAAAGACAAGACCTTGTCTTAGCTCCTACGCTGCTTATTCTTTGTAGAAGCATACTATAACTTTAAAACTTATGGTTGCCATGTCCCAGGTTCCCAAAATGAAATTGCAGACAGTCTCTCCAGAAATCAGTTACACATATTCTTTAATAAAATCCCCAACGCAGATTCTACACCAACTGCTATTTCTCCTCTCCTCCTGCAGTGGCTGCTTCAACCGACACAGGACTGGAAATCTCCTCATTGGATGCAGCAGTTCAGCACTATTGTACTAAAGGAATAGCTCAGTCCACACAAAAGTCCTATCAGTCTGCTCTACGTAAATTTACTGAATTCTCATCTACCTATTCGTTACTCACCCCATTTCCAGTATCTGAAGCCATCCTATGCTATTTTGCAACATATCTAGGAATGCAGGGATTATCACCTTCTACAATCAAATGCTACCTAGCAGGCATTCATCACACACAGATCACATTGGGATTTCCTGAACCAAGGCAATTTTCCTCTCTCCCAAGGTTACGGCTGGTCCAAGCAGGAATA
Organism: Spongia lamella; assembly: GCA_963930835.1. Taxonomy (NCBI): domain Eukaryota; kingdom Metazoa; phylum Porifera; class Demospongiae; order Dictyoceratida; family Spongiidae; genus Spongia; species Spongia lamella. Next base: position 2,034,680 of record OZ005750.1, on the reverse strand, counting down.
CAAAGGAGCTACTCTCGCAATCCCAACTCTTCAATAAAAATAAGATTACCCATCACCCCAGCTATCTTAATAAGGTTGAAGCAACACTGATCATCATCTACTTCCAATCTTGACACAACTATGCTATGGGCTGCAGCAGTGATGTGCTTCTTTGGGTTCTTCAGGGCCGGAGAAATCACAACACCTTCATTGACATCACTTGATAACTCAAGACATTTAAGCTGGGGAGACATGAGCATCAATGATCACTCAGCCCCAAAAATAGTAAAAGTACATTTAAAGTACTCCAAGACAGACCAATGGGGAAAAGGTGTAGATATTTTACAGGGTGTTCTCTATGCCCAGTGGCCGGAGTGGTAGACTATATGTCAGTTAGAGGAGGCTCCCCCGGACCCTTCTTCAAACTAGAAAATGGTCAGCCCCTGACCAAATCATACTTCTCACAGCAGATTCGTGCAGCACTCCAGTCTATTGGCCTACCATATCAGAACTTTGCAGGGCACAGCTTCAGGATTGGAGCAACAACAGCAGCTGCCAGGGCTGGTATTGAAGATTCAAAAATACAGGCAATGGGCTGCTGGACTAGCGGAGCATTCTTAACATACATCGGAACCCCCAGAGAAGAACTAGCCCAATTTAGCACCACACTGGTATCTGTAACCAACACCCTATAACCAAAAAAAGAAACAGCACACCCTGTCCGGTGATATAGAAGCTGCAGCGAGGATACATAAATGTATTAGGAATTCTACTATCTCAATAGTATAGGTGTAGATCTGTAGTATAAGTAGTAGTGTGCATGTAGTCTGTGTAATAGTATAAAAATGCGTATGAAGTGTTAATAATTACTAGTAATATAAACCTTTTTCTTCAGGATTCCACATCCTACATACCCCAATGTCCTCAGCTTGCCTCACGTAACACTGTTAACATTACATCTAAATACTACCAGTGTGATATTGGCGAGTGTTCTGTGGGAGAGACACTAGCTGAATTGCATCATCTAGTGTCCCTCTAGACCAGTAGTCCCTTGCAGGGTCCCAAAGAACTTCCCCCCAGAACACTAGTTTACAATACAAGATGTAAAAATCGTATCTAATGTCAATTATAACTATGTCTGCAACCAAGATGGTTATATTGATAACCAGGAGAACCAGGGGCAGGTCCACCCTCCAAAATATGTAACTCATAGCTGTTTTACCTACAACCAACATTAACTGGGATTGTTTATGACTTTGGTGATATGCTATAAACAAGAGTTAATAATAGAGAGTAGGATAAAGGTCATTGGTTTTTTAAAATGAAACTGAAACTAATTTGCTAACTGATTTAGCAATAAGTAACTTAATATTATTATGGATTATGTTTTTACAGGTGCTGCCATCATCATGCTGATCCATACAGGAAATAGTGATGAGTACACAATGCAGTAGTATATTGTATTTCATAGATTATAGTTAGAATGCAGCTCATCAGTTATCTAAATTTAACTGAAAGTTTCCGGTTTCGTCGGAAATCATCTAGGGGTAAAAGTTTTATACTTGCAATAAACAACCAAGCGAATCATTTGCAGATTGCATGGCAAGCTTAAGGTTGCAAGCGTTAACTGAATACTGTGAATTTGGCAACACTCTCATGCTCAGAGATTGACATGCTCAAGAGATTGACATGCTCAAGAGATTGACTGGTTTGTGGCATGAATAATGAACAATTACAGTGTTGGTTACTAGCAGAGCCTTGTCTGACTTTTGCAAGAGCCTTGGTAGAGCTATCACGGACTTTTGAAACAGCAACAGAAGAGCCCACAGATTACAAGGTGAAACAAGGAGTGCTGCATCATTATCACTCTAGTGTTGGGTACATGGTTCCTTCACTGCTTTTACCAGGTCTGAGTAAGATATCATTAGTCCACTAAAGAGTTCAAGACAGTCCTTGGAGTCTTTTTGGCACAAAGAGATGGTCTGGTAAGTTGTGGCTTGGTGTCTCAGAGATGAGACCACTCTAATCACCACCCTTTGTCAGGCAATTCGCTATTAAAAATCAAGATCAGCAGTATACTCTATCCATACATTTAAAATATTATCAAGCAACTTTTGAAGTCATGCAAACAAGAACACACACACAAAGTAATTTTACGTTTACATGGAGCCATTTGTCTTATATTATTTGCATCATCTACCTTTGGCTTTTGAAAAAGATCACCTGTTGTATATACATTACTTTGAACCTTAAACTTGCTTTGTTGTAAAAGGTGGTTATAAAGCATGCAATGACACCATCAAACATCACAGGTACTGTAAAATAACACAATAGGTGTGGAAAAGAATTAATTACATGGTCTGCATTTTTAAAAATCCATGCACAGACAAATTCACATCAAGCTGAGAACACAGGTAAACACAGTTTATAACTAATATCAATAGTCCATAATTGCTAATATACACTATAGTTAAAAGGCCAACAAGCATCAATGCAATAGAATAATCCAGCTAGCATAATCATTGTTACCCTTATTTAAATTGCTTTTCACACCCACTAATTACAACATATCAAAGTAATTACCCACATGGCTTCCTCAATTAACTACACAGATAACAATAGAAAAATAAACATCACTCAATGATGAATGTACGATAAATCTAACAACTTTGTCTTCCTGATTTGATCACTACCTACCGCGTTCTGAAGCATTTCAGTAGCTATAGCTATTTCATATACTATAGCTCACACATTAGAAAACTTAAGTTATCTACACTATGTATATGTTAACTTTACCTACACTGTATCACATACGTATCATGCCGGATGGTGCTCTAATCCATACTCGAGCTAACTGCAGTACAATCACAATCCACAGCTGGTCAAGTAATTTAATTTGTGATTGCATGCCTGGACACGCTAAGTACATCTGTATCACGTGCACTAGATTCTAGGTAAAATATGATTGGTTATTTTTGGTCAATCATATTTCAGGAATAGTTCGGAATAGACTACTGCAAGTGATATTCAAAGACTAGAAATCAAATCAGTGTCGCTTGGTGCCACGCCCCTCTTTTCGTGCTAGGTCTGTTCTCGTCTTGTGAATCAGACCGTTTTCCTTGGGGTTGGTGCTTATGGATTGGTCGGGGATTGGTTCACGAGACTAGGCTGTTCCTTTTCATAAGATAAACTTTTTAATAGCTAGCTAGCAAGTTTTGCACGTCTCTCAAGGTATCACGCCCCTGCTAAAGGCCTAAATGTAAAATCTAACAGCAGTCGTTTCTTTTACCTTCGCCGGCCGCGGGTAAAGGTAAATTTTGCATACACAGTTTATATTATAAACTTATTTAAACAGGGGAGTAGGAAAAGAGGCCCGCCAACTTCAGATTCAATCTCCAAGCATCTACTTTTCAAACTGTCCCTGGGGCCGGGGGGGGGAGCTAGCTTGTTGCTCCAGACCCCCTAGAAATGGTATACCGTATAATGTGTTATATTCGAAGCAGAAATTTTCGTAGAACAACTAATAAATTAAAATTTCGAAGCCAAAAAGTTACCATTATGCTCGTAAGGAGTATACCCACTTATCGAGTAGCTAACAACGTCTAGCTACAGACTTGAGGCTTTAGACACTTCGAAGTAAGTGACTTGCTGCATGTTCTTTGTATAATATATATACCTATATAGGTTCCTGCTGGACCTAGGCGCTTGCATGGGCAGCAATGTGATCGATCTCGATGGACACGCCCACTTCAACTTTCGTACATTAAATGCGCGTAGCTAAACAGAGTAAAATGATTATGCATGTAATAACATTGAAAAAGCTTTAAAACACAGTGCAGCACCATTAACAACTTTTCAAAAGATTAAAAAACGTAGTATATAGACTCAATTTCCGACCTTGGATCTCCAGTTTTGCAGCCGGTGCGTTACCATTCATGCAATTCTCTCCAGTGGTTAATGGCCATTGAAATAGAAAGCTCTGTATTTCGCGCAAACTATAGCTATTAGAAATTTTTCGAAATAAGCATGCACATGCCAGAAGACACAGTTTTTGCTTCGAGCAAGTCCGATTTCGATACATGCCAGGACAGCTGAGTTATTGGCGTAACGGATGGATGGATGGACAGACGGCTTTTCAGCTTTACAATGACTCACTTCAGAACAATTATGGGAGAAAATTAATGTTGATAAATGTACGATAGCTATATATAGCTATATATATATACTACTAGGTAACTATACTACACAACATTCTTTATGCATCAGCGTGTTGTACTCAGATACCTAGCTAGTTAATTGTAACATTTCATCTAATGACTAGCTATATCTATTATAGTGCCGGGCGATAGTGAAAAATTCTTCCAGATACGATATGACAATTAATATCACGATATTTCTTGTACATATGTTATTGCATAGATATTATAACGGCGCAAAGCACCATTTTAATATCTATGGCGGGGGCGGATCCATGCAGGGGTCTTTGGGGTCTCGAGACCCCCCTCCAGAAATATATCAAAGAAGCCAAAAGAGTGATGTATTGGTATAAAAACACACTAAAATGCATTATTTCTTGAAATAAGTGTCATTTCAGCACTTTATATAATAAAACAACCTATATCTTCCAAGGGGTTGCACCCACCACACCCCTACTCCATATTTGGCTAAATACTTCCTTGTATTTACTTAAATATGCTTAATAAGCATGATTTTGGTGTTATAATAACAAAAAACCCTTTAGCTTCTGGGGGGCTGTGCCCCCCAGCTTCAGAGATACACCTCTGTGTTCAGACCCCCCTCTCAGAAAATCCTGGATCCGCCCCTGTATGGTTATTGGCTATGTACACCACCCTCTCCCAAACTTATAGCTATTCGTTTTAAATAAACAGCAACACCAATTAAAGTGAATTATTTTTAATAGACATAAAATCTATAGGAAATGTTTTCATTTTACTTTTCCTAAAATTTAAAATTACATGCATCCTTATACTAATTGACGATATTATCATGTTGCATAATTACATACTCGATAGTGTTTTAATTTCATGCAAGATATGTCGAAAGACTGCCCAGCACTATATTTGTAGCAATTTTAATGTCTTTCTTATGTAGCTAAGTGGAATATGCAGTTCAGTCTGGACCCCTCATACCAAATGCTCTATCAATGAACTGGAGTGTACCACTTAGTTTATCATCAGTGACTTTCTACGTACAAGTAATGCAACAACTACAATATCCTATAAGTACATTATTAGGTAGCTATAGCTAGCTACCTGTAAATATTGGAGCAACGATGGATGATTTCTGAATAATAAAAATGAATTAGTAAGCTACATAGCTATAGCTAGTTAGCTAGCTATAGTTGGTCGTGTTAGCTAGCTAGATGACTGCCATCAGTAGACTCCTGTTCTGTAGGTGGTGGATCTGGTTTCTGTGTGTGTATATAAGAAATGGACAGCTAAGCTATGTACATATAACGTAAAACAGATAGCTATGCCAGTTGGTATGAGTATGGCTGAACAAATGGCTAGTTATCAATTTAGTGTTCAAATAGTTGAACAACAAAGCATCAGATAGTCTTTTCAAAATATTAGGAGAATTAATGTGTTTAAGTCATTCACTGTATAGCTATATTCAAGGCATTTGAATACTATGCAGCATAAATGACCATGCAAATACTCAAACTACTTTAACATTTGTTCTAGCTCTTGCAGCGTGAACTAGCTATATATTACACAAACAGTGTATTAAGGTGTAGCTAAAATTATGATTTTGTTAAGCTAACTAGCTAAAAATAATTTAGCTAGCATAAGTGATCGATTTTCGACCAGCACTTTTTGTCAACGACGGGTTATTTAAAGTCGACCATGCACTTAATAACCGCAATTATCTGAAAAAATACCAACTTGAAAGATGGCGCATAAGAAACTCGAGAAGAATACTACAATGAATCATAAATCAACATCAATGATAACCTTACACTATAATATTTAAACTTCCTCCATATGAAAACTTGACAGTAAACGGCATTAACACGTTCGCCATTCCCAACTATTACACGAAAATGCTGGAATACCCTGCCATCCCATAATATAATAACAATGTTCTATATATGGATATACACCTTATGTAATGTAGAATCCGATGGTATATGTCATTTGATAACTCTGTATACGTAATAAAGATGGGGGAGTGAAATATCTGAAGGTAATCGACAATTTGATAATGGGAAATGTATTAGCGGGTGACTTTAAATACACACGGTTGACAATTGCGATATCCGGAAGTGAATAAAAGGGATCTTCACTCCTTCCTACTTTGTTGCAGGTAGTTTTTGTGCGTGAATATAAAAATACATTTATCCACCCCCAGTAAAATCAGTACAGCATCGCTTTAATCCAAGTAATATGGTCACCTTGGCAGGTAAATTAATGGTGGTTGACAGTTGAAGACTTACGCTATCTATAGCTACTAGAGATTACAATTCTACTAAAAAAGTGTTGTGTGAATTAATGCAAAATATTAGTTAGCTAGGTATTGTATTTGGTTTAAGTGGATTACCAATTCCCTGAAATATTTCAATTTTAAACCTTACCAAAAAAAGTCTCAAAAGATTGACCAAAAGTACTAGCTACCTGTTTTACAACTATTTGACAGTGGATACATGCAGCTATGCTGTGATATACTGCTGGATTAGGAAACCTTGTACAAAAGTAATTTGTCGATACAAAGGACAATATTATTGTATCACCAGCCTTGCCATCATAGCGTGGAAGGATATACATAACACGGTATCACCATACTAACGTGCTGTTCTATGATCCAAGCATAGTATGAAATATTTGCTGTACAAAATATTAAAATTACTCCATGAGAAACAACAAACACTGAATTAAAAGGAAACTTTCCTACCAAAAATAAGAGAATAGTTTTCCCAATGTAATATAAGGTGCCAATAATTAGAGGTGCCAAATTTTAAGGAAATCTATGGTACATACACATATACAAGTTATATGTATAGATATCGCTATGTGCCTTGCAGTTTCATTATTAGAAGAATATTTTGTAGGCAATTATCATTAACAGCAAATAGCTATCTGTATACAAACCTGCATGCATTATAAGAGCATGCATATTAAACCCTTGAATGTTATAAATCAACATATGCAAAAAACAACAGCAGCGTAATTAAAATAAACATCTTTTGCATAATAGCTAGGTACCACTTATGATTATCATGACATAGCTATATCATGATCATGGCCAGACTGGGTCATTCGGATAATTGCAGGTCAACTCAGTAACTTTTTCTTACAGTCATCTGGGTCAAACAAAAAATCCAGATGACCCAGCATGTAGTAAAAACTTTAGAGAGTAAGGATTTATTGTAACTCTCATAACTTAGAAAACATAGGCAGCGAAAGTAGGGGGGCCAGGGGGGCCATGGCCCCTCTTAAATTTTAAGACTCTTCATAGGAATTCAATTTTTGCAATAGAAAATCATGTCAGTAGCTTCCTCTGCCCCTACAATACAAAACAGGGTTGAAACCGGATCGGGTCATCCGGGTCACGTTTTTACCGGGTCATCCGGGTCTGACCCGCTTTATAAAATATCCGGGTCTGACCCAGATTCTGCATTGGATCACATGTGATATTAATGGCGTCTGGAGGTGATGAATTAAGTGTGCCTGAGAGCGACGATGTCACAATACCTCCTCAAGATATTTCGAGACGGGTGACTGCTGGTGAGTATATTCCAAAGAAGAAAAAGAATGCGAAGGGAAGTAGAGCGTGGGAGTAGTGATCGGATCGTCCAGTAGGAGCCACACCCAGTTTATGCGTATGAGAAAGTCAAGAATACATACGAATAAAGCTGTGTTTGGTTAATATATAACCTGCATCTACATGCTGTAATGCAGAACCAATTAGTAGTGCCCAGAATGTAGGTTTCGGCGCACGCCTCTACTTTACTTAAACCGGGTCACATCCAGGTCAGATCTGGGTCTGACCCGGATTACTATCCGGGTCAGTGATGCTGACCCGGTTTCAACCCTGGTACCTTCCATGTAGCTATGCATGCACCAAAACAGAAGCCATTTTATAAAAGCTTTATATACCAACCATGCATCTATCCATGCACATGCAGTGTCTCTAACAAGGGCAGCCAAACTGAAGTAATTTTCTATTGCAAAAATTGAATTCCTATGGACAGTGTTAAATTTAGGAGAGGCCTTGGTCCACCTGTCCCCTCTCTTCTACTGCCCATAACTTTCATGAATGCATTTTCCCAACCATGTGAATATTAAGACAATGATACCATAGACAGATCCAATTGGGTGTCCAGGACCAGGAATAGTTGCATTGCTGGCTAGACATTTCCTTAGCATTGTTATAGTGACCAGATCCATACCAAATAGTTCCTCGCTTCCCCTCCCCCACCTCACAACCTGCCTTTCCTCCACCCATCTCACTCACCTCCCATGCTGAAAAATCATCTCAAAAGCCGTGAAATTCAGTTGCCAGCCATTTACAAGATTAACCATATAGCTAATAGCTAGCTGTTTTCTCAAAATACTACCAAATGCATACAGCTGGTTGTTGTAAATCCAGTGACAAATTCACTGACTTTGTGTCACGTGTGAGTAAATTATGACATAATAAAAGACCACGCCTTAGCTGGCACATGTTCTACAGCTAGCACTGCACTTACATTTGCTTCCAAGTATAACACCTTCAGCAAATACATCACATACTCCTCATTCTGATGACAAGCTGGACACCTAGAAATGTTAAACAAAATGTAGCAATAGTACCTAACAATACATCCAAATAATGAACAAAACCCCAACTTACAGCCACATAGGTAGCTATGGCATAACTATGTAGTTAATTACAAACACATAATCAGGTAGACAGTTCAGAGCTTGATTGATGATGGGAAAATGATGAGGAGTATGTATACTAGCTAGTAGCCAAATAAATTTTGTAATGTGACCATGAGTAATAACTGATTATCAGATCAGTAATTTGAAATTAGCAGGACTTTGATAACAATCGGTGTTGGTAAATTTAGGATTAGCTATAACTTTGGCAGATTAAAAATCAACTATTTAGCACTTGTAATCAGACCACATAATTGTAATAAAGTTGCTAATTTCTAACCATTTTGTATGTTATAATCTGTGTTTTGTAATAATTGGTATCGGCCTGAAATATAAAATAATCGCATATTGGTACACTCTTATAACTCGAGTAACAACCAAAAATGTTGATGTTATGTGTTCATGTGGTACCAAAATCTAAATTAATATAACATAACTGTTTTGGACTGTTGTCTTCTTTGTAACTATGTAGCAGCACAGTAAATTAACCCTTACGTGAAACTAGGACAGTTTTTCTTGGGAAACATATGTACACTTGGGAAGTACCATTCATGAAAGGAAGGTGTCTGGATTAGAGTGATGACATTGTTTAGAATCTCTAGACCATCAGTAATATGCATGCAACACTTTTAGCTATAGCTGTACATAAAATTATAGCAGCCATGCTTTTATTTGAGCCTTGTACATACAAATACGGCTGACTACTATAGCTATGTATACAGCTAGCTGGCCAGTAGCCAAACTATAGCTACAAACTAGCTATAATAAGCTAATATTGATAATTCTAGCTAGCTACGTACATAATATGTCTCATAGGCGTAGGAAGCAGGGGTGCTCCAGGTGCTGGAGCACCCCCTGATTTTACTGTCACTCCATAGGAATGTTATTTTCTCCATACAATTTTGACTTAATGATTGCCTACAGCACCCCTAAATCTGATATACGTAGCACCCCCAGCTCTGAACAGCTTCCTACGCCTGTGTCTATATGTATAACTAGCTACGTCTATAGTTAGCTGCATACTTATCTCCTACAAGTTTAAGTTCATTGGTATCAGCATCATAGTGTGATCCAGCGAGTTCAATAAACTTTTTCCTTGCGTGTTCTGTCAGATTCAAATGTTTCAGGTCGACCTACGTATTTAACGCAGAATTTAATAATACTCCCTGTAACTACATAATATAACTAGTTACTCAACTACAACACAACAATTAGCTATATAGTAACTCTAGCTACTGTACTAAGTAGCTACTATAGCTAGACACTATCTTCAACAATAATGGTTGCATTACTAGCCAGCTACCGTATGCATATTAAATTTTTGTGTGCTTAATGAACAAGCATATTTGCGGATTCTAGTTTTCATGGGTTTTAATTTTGTGGGATATTAATTTTACTCCCATAATATGTGAGCCAGCATTCAGACTCTGTGGCTTACCTGCTTACCTTTGGCTGATGTAGTGTTAGATCAGCCAAAGTAAGTAAGTAAAAAAGAGCAAATGTAGTAGCTATATAAGTTTCATAATCAACCTAGCCACACAATTGTTTGCACTACTACATATAGTTGCGATGGATTTTTCAATACCATATAAAGGGTTATGTTTGAGCAGAAATTTCACAACTAACAAATTAAATTTTGAAGCTATTATTTTTGGACTCTTCCATTTGCCAACAACGATCCCACACACATGACAATTTTTTTTGTCATGGCACTAGCTAATAGTGTTGAGTGCAAAGACAAGCATAGAAGCAGCTGGCTGCAGCTTGGTTTTCAGACTATTTTCCAGACCATTGTATTGAAGCAACTACGTAGCTAAGTGCCTGTATATTTAGTGCATTCATTAGCTTCCTTTATCGCCTTCAAGATTGCCTTTGAAGGTACTACCTTTGACAAAAATCCATTTATTAGAATGAGGGAGCTTAGAAACTGCATGGATATCTTAAAGTGTTCATACTATATGCTGGCACCACCAAACACAAGATGGCTGCACGGTAAAGGAATCTGGGAATGTGATTTAATTTTGAAGAGTTATATTTGGTAGAAGGCATGCTCATCAAAAATTAAAAAATAAAGCTCCTTTACAATTAAAACTCCTTCAAAAATGGATATGTCAGTGGAAGTTTTATCAGATGGCAGTTCCTGTTATTACCACCAATCCTAACTTTACAGCTGTTTTAAAAGCAGCAGATATGAATGTAGTATCCTTCACACAGCTGTCTAAACTACAACCATTAAAATTTGATTATATACTTTAATAATACATATAAGGCTTCCTAATACTTCTGAGTGAGTTATTTACATACCACTGCCCAAACATTGCAGGCACTGTAGCTAAGCTGCCATAAAGGCTATCATTTAGTTATCTCAGACCTAATATATACAGTACACCGATGATGGAGGAAATCGGTGCCACCATTCCTGAGTACCAGCTATTGGGAGTTTTATGGTACTCATTTGTGCCACCACGCCTGACGAATCATCTTTTCCCACCACCCTGTGACAAGTCAGTGGAGTACTGTCTTCTACCAGTTTACTGGCATGAAATTACGCCATGTCTTCTAAAGCAAAGAACAAATAGCCAAGGTCTTTCCAAATTACAATGATACCTTTTTTAATTGCTACTGAAAATAGATCGAATCTATTGCTGTATTCATTCTCCATGGGCGGCCAAGTGTCCTTAGATATGTAGTGACTTCTAACTGCTGAAGCAGTACCACAAAGTTCTCACATGAAAGTGGAAATTTTATCCACAAAATTTGTGCCATCAAATTTTATGTAAAATGAAATCTTTAGTAAACCACTAATTTTTTATTACTGTGAAAATTATGTTTATGGTATGTATGTTTAAATAATTGGAGCGAGCCTGAGCGAGCCCCACACTGGTGGAGTTTCGTACGTTGGTCACATATACGACAGATTACAATAAAAATCGGAAGACTTACTAATTACACAAAAGAATAATGATAGTAGTTTACTGATGTCACTTGTATGGTTGGTACAGAACATGTAGAACAGTCGTATCGCTTTGGAAGCCATGCATGCCGTGTTCTATCATATATATTTGTTACTATATATGTCGCCTCCATGTATTCTCAGGTTCACCCCTCGATGCTGTGAGCATCTGTCTAGTTATATAATGTAATGCTCATTATCATGAACAAATTATAGTCAGCCACCATGATCTCACTTTAATAACATTACAAATTAGCTATAACCTCAATTTGTATCTGCAATTTTTACCATGTATGGTCAACTGTGTCTCAGGAAATGATGTATTATTATATAATAAAGTCTGGTAGTATATAATATCCTAAACAACTTTCTGTACTTATTTAAGATGCTACTAGCAGTGATCACAATATTAGTGGTGTGTATTATTAATAGCTTGGTGGTAGCTGATGATCAGTGTGTTAGTTATGAATTTGAATCTCCTTTCTTCCCTGGAATATCCTGTGATGATATTTACAAGAACCCTCAGTCCCGTAACAAGTCAGGATACTACTGGATTACTGATGGCCTTAGAAATGTTTATTGTGGAATGAATTATACTGGAATGTCATGTGAGGATATCTATAACAATAATCCTGAAACTGGTAACAAGAATGGATATTATCCTATTAATAATACCCAGTGGACTTTCTGTAACATGACTGCCATTGGTTATTTTACTTTCACTTGTGCTGGTGTGGGTGGTGAATGGAGAAGAATTGCCAGTTTTAACATTAGTGATGGAGATGAGTGCCCCACTGGATGGAACACGAGTACTCACAGTGGCATTAGCTTCTGTAGACCACCCAGTAACAATTCTGGTTGTTACTCAACTACCTTCTCTACTAATGAGCTAAGTTACACAAGAGTGTGTGGAAGGGCTAGAGGATACCAAGTATCTTCAACAGATGGGCTTGACCGTCAATTTAATGTAGGCCATACTATAGATGATGCTTATGCTGATGGACTATCAATAACACATGGTACTCCACGTCAGCATATATGGACATATGTAGTTGGACTCATTGATGCTCGCTCTATTGGAAGCTGCCCATGTTCTCCAAATGGAGGAACAAATCCTCCTTCTTTTGTTGGCTCTAATTATTATTGTGAATCTGGGGCAGGTAATACTTTTAGTTATGGCACATATTACCTGTCCGACCCATTATGGGATGGAAATGGTTGCTCTTCAGGTAATGGTTGTTGTTCCAACATCAACCTACCATGGTTCCAACATCAGCTGAATATGATGACTCAAGATGATATAGAAGTGAGAATTTGTAGAGATGAAGCATTTGATAATGAAGAAATTCTAATTGACATCTTGGAAATCTATATTCAGTAATAAGCACTGTAGACTATTGTGCACCATTCAAGTAAAAAGGGCATTTAATATAATGTTTTATATGTATACTTGATATCAAAGTTTTTGGTCGTTTATATCCATACTGCTTCTGATTGGCATTCTTACAGCCAGGGTGCTTTGGTTTCCATAAGCGCCCATTCAAACCAACTATGCTAGCTATGACAAAATTGAGTGGGTTTAGTTTGTTTATTGCATGGTTAACAAACATACCACAAAGAATGTGATGGGCTTTCTAATTTTAGGTTCAAATAGTGATTTTCTTTATTCACAAAATACCTGTTACAAATCAAGCATAAGAGAACCACAGTGTCTTGAATATTTCAAATTGGCATTTCTCGAAATACAAAACGTGACAATTCAGTTTGTTTTTGTAAATCCAGTCACATATTATGGATGGTTATAGATGTACATACGTAGATGTCTATAATTTGTACACTGATTGCCAAAATATATAAAGTTTACAGCAAAAGATGTGATATACGGTAAACAAAAGTGATGTGGGCAAGAAAAACTGCTGCAGTGACTAAAAGGACTGATATTGGAATGTGGCCAAGATTTATGCAATCACAATACACCCAGGATGAAATACATAGTGGGGCCATCAGAGAAGATAAAACTTTCTTCAAGACAAATTTTTATGAATTGAATTTGATGAGCAAGAGTTAACAATCTCCCAGAAATGATTAGCTTGTCTCTCACTTGGCGACCTTTTTGTCTTATAATTCCATCTGTTTGAAGAAATTTCTATGTTCTGATTGGCCTCACTATTTCATCCTGGATATATTGTGATTGCATAAATCTTGGCCACGTTCCAATATCAGTCAGTTGCTGCAGTGGCTTTTTGGCTACTTTGCATTCATTGTAGTTTTTCTGCTTGGCTAAACAGATAGCCTTTTCTGAATTTGAAATACAAAAATTGCATGCAAAGTTCCTTGACAATGTACTGCTTCTATTTATTTTGAATGAGCATACACCCACATTTTATTGGCAGTAGCCATAGCCCAACTCACCTAAACTCAAGGAGAGATAATTGGAGGAGTTATACAATTGACTATACGTAATTTATGTAATATAAATTACAGGGATCTCATGATGGTTTTCACCGTCTGAGAGTATGGGGTCTAAGTAGGGGTCTAAGTGATTTAGGCCCCTAACTTACGTACATACATACATACATACATACATACATACATACATACATACATACATACATACATACATACATACATACATACATACATACATACATACATACATACATACATACATACATACATACATACATACATACATACATACATACATACGTACATCCTTACATACCATATTTATTTGGTTAAACGCCGCACCTTGAATAATAGCTGCGCATGCTTAGTGCCACAATGGATTTTAAAATTATGGGTATAAACGTCGTCTCCGAGTATCGAATAATGGTCAAACTTGAATAGTCGCTGCATCGATTTTTAGACTAAGTTAATAAACGCCGCAGTGTTTAATCAAGTAAATACAGTACATACATACATACATACATTCATACATACATACATACATACATACATACATACATACATACATACATACATACATACATACATACATACATACATACATACATACATACATACATACATACATACATACATACATACATACATACATACATACATACATACATACATACATACATACATACATACATACAACATTGTATATCAAGACTAACTACCACAGTAGAAATAATTTTACTACATTTCCATCAAGTACAAACTCATAAAAGCAATGCTTACCGTCAGGACAACTTCTCTTGATTCAGGATGATAGAGGGACTTTCCCGAGAATGCTATAGTCTTAGTAGTAACCTTTAGTGGTAACTGTTCCATTTCTGGCATCCACTTTGTACACAATGCTACAATATTTTGAACATTATATAATATATAAAGAATTCTGCATGGGAGGATCAAGCTGAAGAAGTGCATAAAGCATCACAAGGTGTGAATAGTGTTATATGAAAACAGTTATGGATCCGGAAATGTAATCACATGGAAAAGAAAGACTTTAAACCTGTTGTTTTCGCTGATGGATAAAGCAGTAAACTGTATAAAATCGAAGGGATTCTCTGAAGAGGTTAGCAAAAGTTGGAAGTTTCATGGTGGCGCACTAACTTGTTGAGGTTAATTCTTTATAACAGTTAAAATATTAATTTGCTTTATGCTATACATAAAATAAGGCACTCAGCACTAGGCCTCAATGTTAATATAGTACTCAGCTTCACCTTGTACTATATTAGTGAACATTTTGAAGGATTTGTAAATCAGAGCAATAATGCCGATTTTATGGCCTGTAAAACAAGTAGGTGTAGAATCTTTTTATATTGACATCGCTTTAAATAAGTGGTCTATGTGAGCCGGATGACCCACTGAGCCATTGGCTTTGACCTGTATGATCAATACTCTTTAACAGAAGTCACTAATTTTATCAGTGACTGCTTTATAAGAGAGTATGAGGCCATGGCCATTCTTTTCACCACCACTAGCCCAGGGTTTTTGATAAGGTCCTATGGTGCTCCAAACGGTGCAGGAAGGTGCTCTATGGTCCAATGCTATGATAAGACTTGGGCCACAATGGCGCAAAGTAAAATTAAAATGGGCCAGTATTGTTAATTAGTAGTAGCAGTACTGGATGTTGGCAGCTAAAAAGTATGTGTACAAATGAAAATTACTACTGGTACGTAATGACTTGTTATAACTATGTAGTGGAAATGAGTGACTAGTGTGGCCAGTTAAAAATAAATTGGCCCAGAACTGAGCCAATTTGGTGCAGACTAAAAATCTTATCAAAACCCTGCACTAGCTGTGTTAATGTTTCACTTCTTCTTTAGTTGTTATTTCTAAAAAAAGAAGTGAAATCTCAACCAAAAATATCCTGGCTGTAAAAAAGTAGCAGCCAAAAACTAAAAGGCCTGTATAAAAAAGAAGTGAAATCAAAATGGGCAGCCAAGGTCTGTGTAGTGTTACTGCTGATGGAAATAAAATTTTAATAATCACAATTCAGGCCGGAAAACATTAACAGATTGATAACTTAATGTTTTGCGGCCTGAATTGTGATTATTAAAATTTTATTTCCATCAGCAGTAGTGAGTAAAAGTAGAGAAAAGCCTCGAAAACACAAGTGATAACACATTTAAATTATTACACACATTATGTTGGGTGAGTGTATACAAGTTACTAGGATGCAACAATCAAATGCTACAGTTTTTATACTAAGTATCTATAATCCTTACACACTGACGTTTTAAGGCCTCACAGTGTTTCAAGATGGCAGGGGGTGTCAAATGAAAGAAGTTTGGAATCTATCAAAAATTAAATGATAACTATTAACTACTATATACCGTATAGTGTAAAATTTTGGTAGGGTTAATTTTGGTGGATCATTCCTAGTCACGTGCTTGGCGGGGAAAATTTTGGCGGATCCTGCATAACCGGTTATTCATAATTATTTATTCATGGATACGCCACGGCACTTCCCAAAAGTATAAAAATTTGGTGGAGAAAATTTTGGTGGATTAAAGTAAATCCACCAAAATTTTCCACCACCAAAATTACCCGCTATACGGTACATACAAAATGCCACCATAAATACCCTAATATAACATTCAGATATTCTACAATGTTATCCTATAATATACAGACAGTAAGTAACACAGTGAGGAGTTATATTGTACCATGTATATAATACAGAAGGTAGGAATGTGCTGTTACTCTCCACAGGAATGTATATATCACAAATGTGTCCTGAAATTCATGCGTACCAACAACTTACCCATACAACAAGTATTCTGATTACTAAGGTGTTCAATATTTAGAGCATTGATCCTCTTCGATCTGTGTGTATCTGAGCAACACAACAATAAGAAAACTTTGGTAGCATTAAAATTAGCATTGGCAGAATTAAATATAAATAACTCGAAATAAACTACTCTGATGTGGAAATTTTATCCTGTACTGAACTGTCAGAGGGGTCCATCACTCATTAGCAAGATAGAGAGAAATTTAAGTGCCATATTTCTGGATAACTTACAATATTTCCATAAACAAGATATATACACCTGGAACTACCTGCCTTTTAAGTGTGATGGGCAGTGCCATACTACAAAATTTGACTAGAAATTGAAACCCATATATTTGAAATATCATTGAGTGACCAATCTCTCAACAAATTCCTCTATTGTAAGACTGACCTTCAACAGTTCTGCATTATGCAGTGCTCCGGGTGGTATTTCTTTGTTGCCAGCACGTCCCATCCGAATTGGAAGAGGGATTAAATATGGATCATAGGGCTTAGCAGTTTGGTATACAGATGACCATTCAGTGTTAGCATTGAATTCTGAGGGCTACAAGAAGACATACATCAGGTGATGCTAGGAATCATGTGATCAAAATGTTCATACTTTCATAACAGGTTTTGGTTGGCTGAATCCTCTCTGTCTATTTTTTAAATGTCTGGCAATATCTCCTGTATAGTTAAAAAATATTTACACTATACATTTAAAATGCCTTATCCCACAACTTAAATAACATTTTCCAACAAAATAAACACATACGTTTCCAGTGGGCAAAATAACTTTTGAAGCGTAAGGTAACACACCATCAGAATGGGATACATTTTGCTTGGAAATGTGCATAATTGTCAGGACAATACATATATTAACAGTTTTACAGTAGCCTTTGACTAAAATTTATCTGGACCGCCCTGACAAATAATGTATTTATCTGGAAAACACCCTTTGTCAGGCTGTCATTTTACACACTGGTCTCAACTAAAATATTTAACATAGCTACTGTTAAGTTCACTGAGTTTGCAAAAACCTTCCATATACGTGAAACTCGTTATATTTTTGCAAACTTATAGCTAAATCTCTATTCACTAATGTGAACTGGTCTACTTTACTAAAGGGCAGTTTGCCAACCTTGTGAAGTCATAATTAAGACAATGGCATCAACGCTAGGACCTGGAACTGCTCCCATTGCTAGCTGACGCATCCTTGCTTTTGTAATGTGGTATAGGTGTCTTGTGGGTTTTTTGGTGGCCTCATCTACTCTAAACAGCATGTTTGCCACCTCCCACCCTCCCTCCTCATCCCTACACCTGCCTTCCTCCTATCCCACTCACCTCCTCATTACATTAATGCCAACCTAAAAATCATCTCAAAAGCCCTGAAATCCAGCCATCAGCCATTTACAAAGTTAGCGTAGATGAATGCTAATAGATAACACCCCATAGGCAGCAGTCTTTATAATTATTTTAAAAATGATTTTTTTTGAAAATAATATCAAGGCTGATTTTCCCACATCTGGTCACATATTATTGCAACAACGATTTGTTTTCCTTGTGATTATGTGTTTTGCAATATTTATTGTGTTTTACAATTTTTATTTCAAATATAAATACCTGTTTATTGTAGTTTTCTATTTATGCACTCCACATAACTGCAAGCAGCCATATAAGGAAGGCCTATTGCATCATAACACACCATGTAAGCAGGTGTGGATTGTTACATGTTACAAAGTGTGAGTGACTGAGGGTCTTTAATGAAAGCCAACTTCCTTATATTGCCTGAGGCTTCTTAACACATGTCATTACATGCATACATATGTACATACATACTGATATCGCCTAGAGCACTTCTTTAAGTGCATGTAACAGATCTTAGTAAATGATACTGTACTGCTCATACTTCAAGATGACTACACAATTTATTGTACACATATGTAATGGATACAATACATTGATAGCCTGACTGACTGACTGCCTGTCTGACTATCAAATTATGCTTCATAACATGGAAAGTGAGGAAAGTGATAAACCTTCCAGTTATTTTGGATACTGTCATAAATGCCATCAGTATCAGTATCAGAACAATACTAGCATTTTTGGTGGCATGTATTGGAATTGGTAAAGTATGCTGTGCAAATACCAATTCTGTTGTCCACTATTAAAATGAATTTCTGTACACCAGTTGAAATTTTGACAAATTATGACTGCGCAGTGTTGCCATGTATCAGTATCACAACTTGACAGCAGTACTTGGTACTTGAAGTATCAGTAAAACAACCAGTTGTCCTAACTCACTATGCACAATTGTTACTAGTGCATAAATGAATGTCAATTTTAACATTCGAAGGTTTGTCTACAACCTTAGAAGCTTTGGCAAATGTTCTTTAACTTACTTTTGTCATATATATTCACTGTTAGAATGTCACATTTAACATTCAAAGGTTGGAATCTTCAAAGGTTTGTTCGAATCCAATACATTTGTTTATGCACTAGTTATTACCTGATAGTGTCTGTTATACTGGAATTATATACTCCACCAAATGTAGTGTACATACGTACTACGTAGTAATAATATATACCGTATACTGGGATATCAATATTGTTACTGGTAATACAGCATCCTGTTGTAAATTACTTTGGCGTGCCATATGGATTGTACTGAAACAAGGCATCTAAACATTTTTGCCAATATTTCAAAACCTATCTCTTTATCTAGGGCTAGGACTGAGGGAGCATTCATACTTCCTAGGCTAGCTGCCTAAAGTTTGTATTTAAATGATATAGACCACTGCTGCAAGATGTCAGATGCTGTCACCTTGTTGTTATGATAAAACAGGCTGGAAGCAAAATATATTTGCTAACTTACAACATTATTTGTGTGAACATGTTAATAGTAATTTTAACCTATAAATGTCACAAATTGCCTTGACATTACCCTTTCTTCAGACTCCATTATGATGTCACCGTAACATGAAACATCTTGCGGGAGTCCTTGCATTTCCTATCCATTATACATAATCTATAGTATAAGCTTACTTAAACTATTTGCAGCTATACCACCAAATTAAAGTCCATCAACAATTTTTTGTTATCATGCCAGCAAATGAATCAAATTACATTATTAAATAAAAATTGTGATATGGTACATGATGTGTATGGGATATACATAGCACCATAATGCGAATGGTAGAATTCATGCAGGGGGCGTGTCTCTATGGATTATGCTAGGATATTCTCGTATCATGAGTGTATAAGGTATCAAGTGTTATACAGTGATCTTAAAGAGTAAACGACTTATAGTTTTGAGGCCTATATATGTTAAGTCGCATGAGAATACCATTTTAACCAGCTAGTATTTGTAGCGATACTCTCATTTAAAATCTAGAAAACAAGTTGTGAGTTATAAAATGTATTGTGGGTCACGGTAATTATACACTCAAAATGACCGACACTGATGATTATCCAAGAATTATCGGCCCCTGCATAAACTCTATGATTTCATACCCTACACCTTATAGGAAATATACAGGTAGGTTTTATGACGTCACACAATCCATCATACATACCATATACCTAGTCTCGTGACCCAGACTGTTATTACCGCTCAGGGCGTCATAATCAACCTACTACATTTTCTTAAAATACAGTATGCAAATAAATATTCTATACCTACATCAACGACTCCTAAATATGCTATATTAAAGAGTTGTTCAGGAGCAATTTAATTAATAATTCGTAGTCAGACCGTATCGTCGCAGGGCGCTTAACAATTTGAGCTTTGCGACGAAAGAGTCTGTCTACTTGAGACTATCTTTACAACTACTTCTCTGCAAGTTATGTGTACTCACTTCTCTTCTCGAACCTTTTCCTTTCAATTTGCTTTAGAGTCAAGCGTGGTTCGGTAACATCTTCTGCGTTCACTACTGGCGTATTATGAAATTTTTTAATAGTTTGAATACCAGCAAAGTTTTGCATATGACGGAAAGGAAAACTGCAAAACGAAACGCGTACAGTCATAATCACAATCACAAAAATTAATATTTACGGACTAAAGTATTGGCGCCGGTCGAAACAATTAGAAACCCAGGCTGAAAACTTTTCAAGATTTTGACAATTAAGTTAAACTGCAACTGACATCACAATGCATCAGTATGTTATGATTGCATGCCACTGAGCTGCTTGGTTCAGTGTAACTCGGTACTGATTGAAAGATAAATGATGATATAAATCAAGCTCTGCTTTAGAGTGTGTGGCGCAATGAAAGCTTTAATTAATGATTATGCCAATTTTATTAATACAAAAACCTCATAATAATTCAAAGAATAGTCAGTGACAATATTATCAGTCCATCTTAATCGGCGTTTGGGCCTTTGGAGTACCGGCATAGTTTGGTGAGTGAAGGGAGAGTCATTGGAAGCCTTCCTGTAAGGGTAGAAATTTACAACAAGAACATTGCAAGAAAATTTCAATTTTAATGATGTTAAAGATGCTCTGCAATTGCTCTCTGGGGGTAGCCAGGGGGGCCTCTTCCTTTGGATTCAAATGTAATGGATGCACTTGCAATGAAACATCCCAAGAAACGGACTCCTTTGCCTTCTACATGGATCCATCTACTGCTGTTTCACCACCTTGTCCTATTGTTTTTGATCAGCTTGATGCTATTTGTATTCGTTGTGCTGCCCTCAGGACGAGTGGAGCTGCTGGTCCCTCTGGTCTTGATGGTGCTGCTTGATGTCGTATGTGTACATCTTTTCAGGGGGTTTCAGATGATCTCAGTGTGTGATGCTTTATCTGCTGTTGCCAAGAGACTGTGTGCCACTTTTGTTGATCTTTCAGGCCTGTCCAGGAGTGATGCCGATTGGAGTTGGTGAAACAGCTTGCCATATTGTTGCTAAGGCAGTTTTATCTGTGGGAGGATATTCAAGTGGATTGCTGCTTTGTGCTGGTCATTTGTCTGGATGTGAGGCAGCTGTTCATTTTATGCAGAAAACGTTTGCTTCCTTGGACAGTGAGGCTGTTATCCTTGTTGATGCCACTAATGCATTAAATCGTCAGGCTGCTATACATAATATTCAGCATCTTTGTCCATCTTTCTCTATTATTTTGATTAATACCTACCATGAGAATCTCAATTTGTATATTGCATGGTGGTTCCACCTTACTTGTGAAGCGGGCACAACTTAAGGGGACCAGTCCTCTGGCTATGCCAATGTATGCATTATCTCCTTTGATTAACAGTATTATCTGGTGACCTTACTCAAGTTTGGTATGCAGATGATGCCACAGCGTGTGGACATTTATCTGAGATTCGACTTTGGTGGGACCAGCTGCTTCGTAGTTCGTATTGAACCTGATTTTGCAAATTTATCAAAGACTTGTGTGATTGTTAATGAGCAATTTTCTGATTTTCTGATGAGGCCGCTACAATATTCCAAGGTTCTGGAGTTTCAATTAGCATTTGGCTCACCTTCCTTTGTCGACTCCTCCTTTGTTGAAGGAAGAGTTTCCACCTGGATTAAGGAACTTCATTTACTTTCGAATATCTCTGTCACCCATTCTCACGCCACATATGCAGATCGTTTTATTCATGGCTTCATTTGCAAGAGGAATTTTTGATGAGCCACATATTGAGACTTTTCTGACTCCTCTTGATGCCATAATATGGACTAAGTTATTGCCAAATTAAAGATGATGAATGCAGGTTATTTGCTCTTCCTCCCTGTCTGGGTGGACTCGGCATTCTGTATTCCAGTTTTCTGCATCATTCAGTTGAGATTACTGCTCCTTTGGTCCAATTAATTTTGCACCAATCATATACTGAAGTTTCCCTTGCACAGTTTGAGGCCAAGAAGCATGTTGTTATATGTATGCCTCCAGAGCATGAAAGAACCAAAGGTGTAAAGCAGCCATGCTCAATTTCCTGAATACGCTCCTCATACATCCTCCGCTTCTCAAGTTCTCTGTAGCACTGAGGCAATGATATAGTACTATAGGTTGAAGCCAGATGATTAAACACTTAACATCAAAATAAGCCTTCTGTCTCCGATTCCGTTCCAAAATCCTTCTGCAACCACATGCATCCAAGTGATCATCAGTATGATCATGATCATAATCATCATGATCATCATTGCTGACTCTTATGTCTCTTTGCTGCCACCTCTTTAATTTCATCATCCTCGCAGAGATCTATTTCATTGTCTGATGAAATGGGCTCCTCAAGTTGGTTGACTGTGCTTCCATTGTTTGAATATGGTTTTGCTCTGCGTACATAAGGGAGATTTTTGGCATGCTTTGTGTCGTCAGTATGGCTGGACCTCTGTTAATTATCAAGTTGTGTTTGTGGCCAGACATTTACAGTTGAGCATGCTCTAGGATGCCCATACATGTGGTGGTTTGCCTTCTATCGGGCACAATGAATTAAGGGACATTACAGCCAGCTGGGCTGCTGGGCTTTTAACTGGAGTTTGTTACAACGTTGGGGTCGAGCCCTCTTTGCAGCCTATAGGAATTTTCCCATCAATCTGCTAATGTTGAAGATGGGTCTCACGTGGATGCATGTGGTTGCAGAAGGATTTTGTCAGAATCGGAGACAGAAGGCTTATTTTGATATTAAGTGTTTAATCCTCCAGCTTCAACCTATAGTACTATATCATTGCCTCAGTGCTACAGAAGCGCAGAACTTGAGAAGCAGAGGATGTATGACGAGCGTATTTGGGAAATTGAATATGGCTGCTTTACACCTTTGGTTCTTTCATGCTCCACTGGCAACAGTTGTGTATAAACTATTGCTTCAGAGAGATCAGGTCAATCTTATGGTATGGCATGCATTGTATTGGTTACGATGCAGGTTGAGATTTTCCTTGCTGCATTCAGACACTTCTCCGTGGATCCATGCAGATCTTCAAAACATCATTTTAGTCCATGCATGCATTGACCTGGTAGCTATGTGCTGAAAAGTCACTTGATCATTTGGAACAGTTAAGTAATGAAAGCTATAGCTAGTTACGCTTCACTCATGCGTCGGAATGCCAATACTGTATGTTCATGAATGGCTTCGGTAACGTAACGTAATAATTATTTCAGTGCCTGATTTCCGAATCGCCCGACGTAGAAAGCATATCATCGATCGTCGATTACAAGTATCTGTTAAGTTAGTGTTACACCAATGTGATTATATTGTAACAATATAGTTTAGGTAAGAGTGGTTGAAACTGTCCGCGATGGTGGATAAACAGAAGTATAAGGTCGTGGTGGCCGGAGGTGGAGGAGTTGGCAAGTCGGCCATCACGATACAATTCACCCAAGCGCAGTTTGTAGAAGAGTACGACCCAACTATTGAAGACACCTACACAAAACAGTGTGTTGTAGATGGAGAAGTGGCACTACTGGATAGTAAGTTACAGATCTATCTGGTTCTATAGCTATGGCGATGATATATGCGACCCTTAGGAACTATTCCATGCTCATTAATGTATCACAGTACCAGCTGGCCTATTACCACTCAATGTATTTGCAACAGCTGTTGTAGCTGCTGGTTTTTGGTGTGGTAATCTGACAACAAGACCCATTATCATATTAATAATTGGTGACATGAATTGACACTGACAATCCTACAATCATTTGCCTTTCAAATTATTTTTGAATTAACAAGGCATGCAATAGCTAATTTTCCTGGTGTCTTATAACTACGTAACTCATTGATACTGACTCACCTATATAATCACTGATTCAGTATATATCTGACATCAAAATTGTATCCGTACATCTCAGAATAATCAGCAGATATGTAGTTATACTGTGCTGCAAAAATCTGGCAGTGTTTTAATTTGGTGAGTTGGCAAATGTGGATTTAATGCAAACATGAGTGACTGGCAGAATTAAATTTGGCAGTTTCATTTTAATTTTATGCCACTAGCTACAGCGGCAAAGCATTCATAAATCAGCCTAGTATTGCACATGGTGTGATATTTGATGAAATAATGACGTTCACAGTTCTCATTTGTTGAAATATGAACTCTTTGGTCTTGACTGAGAGCTACCAAGATGTCAAATAAAACATAACGCTTATTTTATATGACACAACATTTAAATGCAGGTGGCAGCTGGTGGCCAGGATACTGTCCGTCAATACTTTCCCCGTTTTTCCGATGAAGTGCTTCCATCAATATAATTCCCCCCATCAAAAATTGTGCTATATGGTAATTACACTTCATTGCTCACTGGACAGTCAATAAGTTATGAACACTATACCACCTCAGACTTTTTACCACCTCATCATCACATGGCACACCCACCATTAAAAATTTAACAACTGGTTTATTAGATATAAATGTGGTAACTAATGAAATTGGTGGCTGATATGCACCAAAAAATTTGTTTGCACTTAATATCGTTGGACCGGGCTTGATGGTAGGTGGTTAAGCTATACTACTGGAAATTACTGAAAGGGAAATTTTTGATGCATTGCTACGCAGCTTAGCGTCATATCTGTCAATATTTCCCTCCATTAAAAATTGCGCTATATGGTATGTCTTGTATGAATGCAAAGTTGTTAGTGCACGTACATATATACTGTATATCCTACTACCAGTAGGCATGAAATGAAATTGAAATTAATTTTACATTTATGGGCAATACAAGGGGCATACAATTAAAAAACAGTATTATATCAATCCCTTGTATAATGTCCACTAAAGATACATGTGTTGACCTATTACATTTTATATGTATAACGAAAGTGCATAGGTGGCTTAGGTGGAAATATAAACCGCATGGTATTACTTTCCATTTGTTAATGTTGATTATGGTCATGTTACACATTCATATTTTCATTATCATATGCAACTTGATCTGATAAATAAAAATATTTTTCTAATAACATTCGTGTGATTATCACTGCAATTTGATCTGGTTGCTAAGAAGCATTTCATTATGCCTATGATGTAAGTTTTACATATTCACTAAGATGAATTATTGAAGTTGTACCTTTGTAATTGGTATTCATAGTGTGTATAACCTGTAGTAACCTGTGTACACTCCTCAACCTGTATGATGATTATATATGGCTAGAAATTTAATTTCAAGGATGAGACCTTGAAAATCAAATTTCTACATATACTTGGTGAAATAATAGTCCATTGACGTTGCAACTTCATTTGCAGCTCCATAATTATTTTAGCAAATTTCATAATGACCTTTGTCACAACCACCGACCTTTATCTCTTTGTTGGTGGCAGCGATCGATAATAGCATATGATCCATGGAGACATAAGCGTAGGAAAGCACTCAAGTCTGGGGGGCCACAGAGACTTAACAGGATTGATTTGTATGGCAAAAATCTAATTCCTATGGAGAAGTTATATAATCTGGGGGGGCCATGGCCCCCTTGGCCCCCCCCCCCGGTTCCTATGCTTATGCATGGAGACAAATAGATTCTTTGTATCTACTAAAATTGCCATTATTATTTTATATGCACTTCTAGGCACAGATGCAAGCCCATTTGTTTTCGTGCATTCACAACATCTCATTTAGCATGTCACTTGAATTGTATGAAGTCATGCATAAATTGTATGCTCGGTAGATATGTACACGTATTTACATAGCAATATTTTTTCTTACAGTTCTTGATACAGCAGGACAAGAGGTGTGTTTTGTTTGCTAAGTGAATTGTCCTCATAATTTGTAACATTATGTACATGTCCATCTGTGTTTGTATTGCTATATTTGATCCATATAATTGTTTAACAGTCAAGTGACCAATTGTAAAGTGATTACAACTAAGTTGCAACCTATTTGTAGCAGGACAAGCAATATACATACACAAGTACAGCTTAAATATTTATGATGTTAACAAGAGAAAATTGAAATCTCGGGTCTTGCATGCCTGCATGTATGTACACACACACACACACACACACACACACACACACACACACACACACACACACACACACACACACACACACACACACACACACACACACACACACACACACACACACACACACACACACACACACACACACACACACACACACACACACACACACACACACACACACACACACACACACACACACTTAACCAGAAACATTAGATATCATGGACAGTTCCTTAGATTATTGTTTGAAGGGTGATGTGCATGATGTTATAGTTATATCCCAGTACGAGTGGGTTATCTTAGTTATTACCCAAGTCCGAGGCAAAGCCGAGGATGAGGGTAATAACTAAGATAACCCACGAGTGTACTGGGATATAACTGGCTTCTATCCTGGTGAATACTCTGGTCTTTTAGCTAGTTTTCTTTGCCAATTCTTATACATTCGTTCAGGAACAACATTGCAAAAGTAGCCTATAATATCGCTACAACTATCCCTATCAATTATAAACTAGGTTATACAATACCTGAAATAGTTTCACTGCTGAAAATCTTGGTACATTTACGTCTGCATCACGTAACCATTGACAACGGGTGTATATGGTAGTTAAACCCCAGCACACTGGGGTTTAACTACCATATACATCCTGGCGGCTACTTTGGTCTACCCACACACTGGGATAGAAGAAGTAAAAATTTATTCTCTCTTACATAATTATATTCCAATCATGTCATGTACAATTATAGAAATGTTGAAAATTCTTGTTCAGTTTGTGATCATGTCCAGTAAATTCTTTGTTAGGGATTGTGTAGATAAGAATTAGAGATGTATTCTCATAGTGATCCATGTATAGTAGTGTAGGTTAGCAAATAAGTAGTCCACTGTAACGTCTTCTGTGACATGTATTCATGCAGGAGTTTAGTGCTATGAGAGAACAATACATGCACACAGGCGACGGATTTCTGTTAGTCTACTCTGTCATTGATAAAGGTAGTTTTGAGGACATCAACACTTTGCATAGAGACATTCTAAGAGTCAAAGATTGGTAAGCAAATTAACACTACATGACATATACTGTAAACTTTGCTATAGTAAGTCTTATCCCATGATGCAAAACAATTTTCATGCATGTCCCATACTGCACGATGAGTAAAAACATAAAAATTGATATGTATAGATCAACTTTCTTGCTGCACTAGTTGAGTGTCTATGAATGACAACCATTAAAAGGCCTATGTACATTGCATAAGCCACAACTATGTATTAACTCTCGTACTGCTCTTAAGACTGTATTGGAATGCTATGTATATAACATACATGCATGTATGTGGTTAACTTACTGGATGTACATTCTATGTGTCACTGTTTACATAATTTAGGATGAATACAACACTATTGGCACCTAAAATCTTCTTCTTACAAACATTTATGCAATGCATGCCGATATTTATATATTTAACTATTGTGTGTTTATTTGGCTGTGGTATTAACTCTGGCAATTAAAGAAGAATGGCCTTGGTTGATTGCCAGATTATATAATAACCAATCAATAATTCAAGCAAGTAATGTATGTATAATACATGTGCCCTTTCAACATAAAATAATTACCATACTAGCCGAATTTTTTGATGGAAGTAATTTTTGAAGATTTCGAAAATCCAGGCGAATTTCAAAAATAAAATTTTCGAAATGTCCAGTGCTTTTAGTCTTTACCAACTTGAATCACTGCAGAGGCAAGTAGAATTCTAGGGAAATGGGAACAGGATAACACTGGAAACAGTCTGGTGACTCAACCATCAAGCATGCTGGTGAAGTGAATGCGTAGAAAATGTTTTTTAGGTTTATAAAAGTATCATGTATCAATTATTTCTAGCTTGGGCACTACTTTGATAAAGCCCTGCACGATGGGAAGATGTAAGCCACAATAGTGCATGCACAGTACTGGCGTGGCTCACGCAGCTTTATAAACCTTATTGGAGAAGAAGCAAAGGCTATTTTATGGTTAGCAACAAATTTTATGAGTTTCCATCGAGGTTTCCGCCTTCCATTCCCGTTTCCCTAGAATTCTACTTGTCCATCACATGGTCAGTCATTTTCGAAAATATTATCTTTAAAATGCATTGATTTTCAAAATTTTTCACATTCAAAAATTTCCGGCTATACGGTATTTACTTCAACTTTTACAAATGATTACTGAAACTCATGCAAGCCTACGTTACTCCCTCAGATATGCTGCTAGGATTTTTGTCCTTGATGCAACTATACTTTGAGCGTACAGAATACAGATTGATCGTATTTTATATTTAAGCAGTATTTGAAATTAACAATTACAATTCAGATGTGTTTGTACCAGTTTGTTTTTCCATAGTGGGGGAAGTATGCATAACATTTGTAGTATATGGCTCTGATGACATTGGAATGCAGGATGTCCTAAAACTAATTCAATTTCACTTTATGGTATAAGTGTTATGTGATCACAATCACTCTAATCAGTCTTCAAAGAAAGTTATACTTACAAACATTCTTTCCTTGTATTACTCCATTTATAGAAAGATAGCAAAAATTTTCTTCCTTGTATGCTACACTAATTTGCCATTTATAGAAGGACCATAGCCCTAAAACTTTTGTCATTTCTATAACTTGACCTACTAGAATAACATGTACACATACTTATGGAACTTTACTATATTTGTCAAATGATGCTACCATATCATGCTGCTAAAAGTTGATTACCAGGCATGCAGTAATATAGCTATGCAGACAGAATTCTATGCTGTTTTAAAAACAATACATATGTTCAGGTACTAAAAGGACTATAGATAAAATACACACCAGACCAAGGGCATCAGAGTAAGTGCGACAAGTAATTACCACTTTTACAAATAATAAAAAACTACACAGTACGCAGTGATGATCACTGGTCAAAGATTCCCCTACCCATCTAGATTGATATACTCTAATAGAACAGTCAACTAAAATTATTTGCACGATTGTCATGTCTGGTGCAGGGGAGCATCCTGCATTTGTAGGTACATACATGTATTGTAGGTACAGAAACAAAAATTTTGTGACTTGTGATTTAGCAACAGAGAAATTAAGAATTCATATCAAAAATGGTCCTATGCATTTTGAATGCTCAAATGGTCCATATGCATTTTCCCCATTGTGATCCACTCATGTTAGGTACATAGCCTGACAAATTTCAGATATCAGATATCTTATTTAAGAACAGTGCAACCTTGTTGTTCTCATATAATAGCAAGATCAATTATTAGCCTGTTAACATGTAGTGCCTTAAGTCATACAGTGATCTGCAAGGTGCAAATTTTGTGAGGCATCGAAAATCTGGCTTAGAAGTAATATTTACTGTTATATTATTTAGGTATGCTTTCCTACACTATTTCCTTTAATAAAAACAAACTTTGCAACACATTTTGATTTTTTATAAAAATTCCAGTAGGTGCAAAGTGCTCAGAATGCTTAAAATAGGCTTTTAAGCATAGTCTTACATTCTGATATGAAGGTGTATTATTCGCTGTTACATGCCGAGCACTCTTTGCTTCTGCAATAGATGCCAAACTGAAGAACTTCATCAGATTATTGGATTATGCAAGGCAGCAGAGGTATCCAGTCTGCTCCTTTATATTTAGGTAATTCGCTATTAGTGGAGAATGACAATTACTAGTGGAGAATTAAATTTTGAACGTGATGTGCAAATTCTTAGGACCTTGCACATGATACCCACCGCTATATGATAGAAATCTTTTCAAACAAGCGTACTCTAATAGAACAATCACACACCCTTCATATACACTATCATTCATGTAGCAAAAGTAAAAGTATTTTATAAACGACTGCCATGTCTGAAAATGGTTGGTGTGTGTATCAAACCGTTGGCAGGGCTGCATTAAGGGGGCAAATGTCCCAAGTTAATTCTTGTCTCCCCCTAGGTTTTGGAATACAAAAAATGAAATTATAAGATAGACTATAGTGCTTACAAAATAAGCCCCCCCCCCCTCCTACATTTTGTAAAGCTTCAATTTGCCCCCCACACCCACCCAGTTGCATTTTCTGGATTCAGCTCTGCAAGGGAATGTAACAGTCTTGTCTTTGTGTAGTGTGCAGATAGTCTATCTTTATGTGACTTCCTTGTGAAGTCATCGCATTATAACTTGTCAACAGCAAGCTCTTATTACTAGAAGCGTTTGGTAAATTAAGACTGAGAATAAAATTTGTCTGCTAACCTCATACAGCAGCCTGTGTTAATAGTATTTGACACTTCAACATTTAATGCATGCCAACTTGATACTCATGTAATGTTTGTGTTCCTTTTAGTTCATATCTCCCAATGGTTTTGGTTGGTAACAAGATTGATCTTAAAAATGACAGAGCTGTCACAAAAAAAGAAGGTGAAGAACTAGCTGCTCAACTAAAGGTGACAATGATGTATAAATGCAGTAATTTAAAAATGTAAAAGTCAAACACTCTAATAAAACACACAATGTTACATGTGCATATTGCTACACACCGTGTGTATTATTAGGGTGTTTGTGAATTTGATTACCAAAAGTAGCCAGGTACATAACTACAATATTTTGTACAAGCTTATAGTTTAATTTAAGAACTATCTATGCTCAGTGTCTCTACTAGCCAATGTGAACTGGTGTGCTTTTCTGGAGGGCATTTAGCACCGACCCTGCGATGTTACAGTTAAGACAAAGGCACCAATTAGGATGGGATTGATTTCACTGCTAGCACTAGATGTCTCCTCATCCCCATAGTGTGGTCATTGTTGGCCTAAGTTAATTAATATGCTTTTCTAGTTAGTAGTCCTTGAAACTATGAATGAGAGTGGTGCCCCAATAGAGAGGGCATCAATTGGGTGATGTGTACCTGAAATCATTTTAATGCCAGCTAGATATCTTGTTTCTAGACATCTTGCTGCTTCCCTACTGCCAACAGAGCATGTTTAGTACTCCATTCAACCCACCTGTTCCCTTGTACATGTACATCCTAAAATTACTGCCAACCTAACAAACCCTCCAATGTAGTCAACAGCTACACATATCAGTCAGTACTGTAACAATATAATTTATATGCTTTGTCCATGTTTGGTTTCTAAAATACAATCACATAATAGTGACATATGAAAACAAACAGCCAACAGGAAATTTGTGAAGGGTAAAACAAAGAATCATTACAAGAGAGCCTGAGCCAAATAATACTCATATCATTTTTGTAAACCATCACTTTTTCTCACTCCAAAACTCACTACAAAGTTATAATAATTATAATAATTTTTATAGTGATTAAGCCAGTCATTCACTAAGCTAAATCAATGGTTGAATATTTGTGAAATGCCATCTGGCAACAAGGGCAGATCTAGGACTTCCTGAGTGCAGTAACACAGCTTTTTGGCTAAGCACGCTAGTGGATCTTTGAAGCAGGGGAGGGGGTCTAGGACACAGCCCTCCAGAAGATATAGGGTATTTTATTTTGTAATGGAGTGCAACACAGGGTTGAATTTAGAAAATAAGTTGAAGGGTGGCAAAAACAAAGTATCCAAAATCTAGGGGGGCATCAAGAACCTGTGTTTGTCTTTGATTTTAGACCTGTGTCAAATTTAATAACATCTCAGCGGCAATTCTGTTTCCAGGGGGCAAATGCCTCCTTTTCCCTGAAATGCATTCCTGCAACAAATTTAGAATCTGAAAGTTTTATGGGGAAGGAGCTAACCAAAGTGGTATCAGGGAGTATGGTGGTTGTGCAACCCTTTAAAAGGTAGACTGTTATGTATATGCATCGCAGTGTACAGAATATAACAACACATCCATTCTTTTGTATTTCCTGAGATGGCAGATGGGGGGGCTACAGCCCTCTTAGCCTGCCGCCAAAATTGTATTATCTTGTATACATAGCTATAGCTGTCTCATAGCTATATAAGAAAGGAAGAGAGACTGACAATATCATGTTGTATATGTCATTTTTCTCAGTTGACTTTAATGTGCTTTTAAAATGGGTAGCTATTAGCTGTTGAGTGATTTGTGTATTGTATTTAGCAATCTGTCTGACTATTAGATTGATTATGCTGAAACAAGTGCAAAAGAAAGAGTCCACATCGATGAAACATTTCATAAATTAATTCAAATAATGAGGTAATTAGTTATGTCATTATTGTCATGGGACTTTAATTTGCACAAAAAAATCAAAAAACAGAATTTATATTTACACAGACCAGGTAGACTTTAGCTACAAGGGACAACATTCACAATTGTATTTTAATGAAGAAAAATTGCAAAAATTTAGTCCCACAAAATGTATACTTGTAGCTACATGTGGCTATATACGTATATGCATACATAGTAGCTATTACACACACACACACACACACACACACACACACACACACACACACACACACACACACACACACACACACACACACACACACACACACACACACACACACACACACACACACACACACACACACACACACATACATACACACCAGGGTTGAAACCGGGTCGGGTCATCCGGGTCTGACCCGCTTTATAAAATATCCGGGTCTGACCCGGATTCTGCATTGGATCACGTGCGATATTAATGGTGTCTGGAGGTGATGAATTAAGCATGCCTGAGGGCGACGATGTCACAATATCTCCTCAAGATATTTCGATACGGGTGACTGCTGGTGAGTATATTCTAAAGAAGAAAAAGAATGCGAAGGGAAGTAGAGCGTAGAATGTAGTGCCCAGAATGTAGGTTTCGGTGCACGCCTCTACTTTAATTAAACCGGGTCACATCCGGGTCTGACCCGGATTACTATCCGGATCAGTGGGTCACCCGGGTCAGTGATGCTGACCCAGTTTCAACCCTGATACGCACGCACACGCACACACACACACACACACACACACACACACACACACACACACACACACACATACACACACGCACACGCACACACACACACACACACGTATATATACGTATATGTAATGTATGTATACCTATATTATACAGAGAATTCACTAAGAAGCAGCTTGAAGATATGAAAAAGAATGGAAAGAAAGGAAATTGTACAATTCTGTAACAACCAATTGATAATTTATGCAGTCATCATGTAGCTAGCTACAATACAGGGCACAAATACGCTTCACTCAATTTTTATTGTAATTTTATGTCTAAAAGTGGCATTAAATAATT
Source organism: Spongia lamella (assembly GCA_963930835.1). NCBI lineage: Eukaryota > Metazoa > Porifera > Demospongiae > Dictyoceratida > Spongiidae > Spongia > Spongia lamella. The sequence continues at coordinate 2,000,543 of OZ005750.1, read as the reverse complement.
ATTGTTGAATTGCAATATGTTTATCCATGCTTTCTTTAATTCATTACTAGTCACTGACACTAGCTTATTAGTGTTTCTCTATAGTTGTAACTTTTAGTGTTTATCTATAAATTTACATTATAGATAGAGAAACACTTCGCTTTGGCTACAATCTTAAGACTGCAGAAAGTTATTTAGATATCTGCTTCTTCTTTTAGGCATTATTTTATTTGTTCAAGTTTGTCTACATTTCTACTTGGCAAAAAGACCAGGTAGGAAGGCCAGAAACAGAAATGTCTTTGACATAATTTATATAGTTTTGTTAATCTATATATATTAACCTATAGTATATACATAGTGATTAATAACTGTGTTACATTATTCACCATTTTACGAAAATAACAAATGATGGTTTGCGTTTTGCACAGGTGGGTCAAAAGTGTTGATATGGTGAACAGAAACCATATGTCATTTAAGCATGTGCTTACAATTGTATATTATTAGCTAATGTATATATTCACATGCACATGCATGTTATACACGACATGTAGTTGTATACACATAGCCAGTACTTTTAGCTACATGGCTAGTTACTCCACTCCACATTTATCAATTATTCAGGGTAAAATTTATGGACAGTACCTTCATATAGTCGATAAGCATTCTTACAAATGTATGCAGTATGAATTCTGTCAGTCCAATGGTCTGTTGATTTTTCATCCAATAATATTGTGTTATTCCATGAGCTATATATATAACTTGAGTCTATTAGGCTCAAAAATTTACCTATTATTCCTTCTCGAATTGAACTTCCCAAAAAATTACCCTTAATTTATTCCCAAATCCGGCATTACCTATTATATTATTCCTTTATTATTCTTTTAATTTTACTGGATCAATAACATCCAAAATGCATACAAAACTATTATGAAACTATGCCACTGATGTCCAACAAACAAAGAATCTTTTAAAATGAACTATAGCTATCTTTTATATATTACATATTTTGTCAATGACTAATTTGATTATTGTTGCATTATGCTCATGAATGTCCTAATCAAGGGCGGATCCAGGGAGGGGTCTTTGGGGTCTCAATACCCCCCTCCAGAAATATATCAAAGAAGCCAAAAGAGTGATGTATTGGTATAAAAACACTAAAATCCATTATTTCTTGAAATAAGTGTCATTTCAGCACTTTATGTAATAAAACAACCTATATCTTCCAAGGGGTTGCACCCACCACACCCCCTACTCCATATTTGGTTAAATACTTCCTTGTATTTGCTCTAAATCTTCATGATTTTGGTGTTATAATAACAAAAAACCTTATAGCATCTGGGAGCTGAGCCACCCAGCATCAGAGATACACCTCTGAATTCAGACCCCCCTCTCTGGATCTGCCCCTGCTAATATTCCAGAATTATGCTTATTAACATCCTATAATTCTAGAATTTTTCTCATTATAGAATTGAGACCTATTATTCTCAAAATTATGCCGGCATGCACACTAGGCTCATCTCTATCTCTAAGTTTGTATACTGATCCGGTTATTGCAGTAGTAGCTAGGTATCTATCATTGATTTATTAAGTGGAGAATTTTGGTAGCTGTTACATGGATAACATATCACAGAGTCAATTGTATACATATTGAACATTAGAATTATATTATGTGGATCATCATGCAGTATTGTGGTATATATATTCCATACACGTAATAGGCTCAAGGGCAGACAGGTATAGGCTCAGATTGTATGCCCTGCCAAATTGTCAAGGCAGCTGATTTGTTAGTCTCAAATAGCTAACTACATTCAGACAGCAGCTACTACATAAGCCATACAAAAACACCTTGGGGTGTAAAAAACCAAAGTCAGAAGCACCAGTAAAAATCATGTCAGTATTATAAAGTTTTAGCTGCTTATAATTATAAAATCTTCCATTAAAAATGTAGCTATACAAAAGCATATAAATGTACATAGCAGTTTAATACCAAGTTGCATTTGCATTTGTCACTATTCTATCTTTCTAGCAATCAAAATGCCATCTACCACTTTGAGCATAACTATTTCAAATCGATGATCATTCTTCAACATGTCATTAAGCCTACGAATCCCACGTGTGTCTTCTGTATTGACTTGTGGATCAATAACCGTCCCTTGATACAGTGCATTATCGATGACTAACAAGCCCCCAGGACGTAACAGTGCATAAATAGGCTCAAGGTAACTTGGATATCTTGCCTTAAGAGCATCAAGAGAAACAATGTCATAGGTCCCACTCTCCCCATCCTTTATCAACTCTGCCATACCTTCTCCAGCATCCTTGATACGTATGTCAATCTTATCGCTTACTCCTGCTTCAGCAAAAAAGGGTTTTCCATTTTCAATATATTCAGCAGTTATTTCCAATCCAACCACCTTGCCACCATCTGCTACCCCCAGTGCCAATGACAAGGCACTGCATCCATAGAACATGCCTATGTCAAGGGCTTTCTTAGCATTAAGAGATTTAGTAAGAATTGTTAAAAAGACATCTTGCTCAAGGGTAGTAGTATATATACCTTTGGGATGCGAAATGGACAAGTTGTGGAGCTTTTTCAGTGTAAGATGAATTGTAGCATGGTCAATCACATACATCATAATCGGATTATCTACTTCTTGGTAGGATTTGGTTCCTGGAGCCAAAGATTTGAGCTTTTCCGAGTAGCCATTCTTCCAGCCCTTCTGATAAAGTAAATAGCCCACCCCCAGTGTAGTTACAGTGGTACATCCAATAGCAGCAAGAAACTTCCAATTTATTGCACTGTCCATACTGTAGCTATGTATGGAAACACGCAGCAAATATAATCTAATCAGTTAATTGTCATACTTACTTACCAAACATACACAAGAGGAACATACTGCATAATAGCAATAATTTTAAGTTTCTAATCGCCAATCAGCTAACTAAAATTCCTCTAAACAGCCCCTGAGTCTATAGGGTGTCTCTATATATTGACCGTAATACTGGACTAGTGGACTGAGTTTTGTTCATTTTTATGCGTTTTAAACCGGTTTTATAGCTACTTGGGTAGTCAATGGTTGATGCATGACATAATAATGCTATGTATGGTATCAATAAGGCCAACATTTATTGAGAATATTTAGCTAGTGCGAGCGGGAGGTTATTATTATTAATAACTAAAATGTCAATATTTTTAACAATGCAAAAATTCAGTATTAGACACCTTAAAAAGGGGAAATGACCAGTCTAGCTATAGCTATAAGTAGTCGGCCTTCTCAATAATAGTCTATAGAACTATCACGAGTCATTTTTCCTAAGGCCATGCTTACTTGAGTGGTGAGGTATGTTACAATCCCAGAATGTTTCACAAAGAAAACAAAATACATGGAATTTACTGTATTTCTAAATATTTTCAAATACTCATTACAATAATAATTACCGATGAGGTAGGAAAAATAGTATGCGGAGTGACAAGGTATTAATAAATGTTGGCCTAATAGTATTAAAAATAAGGTTCAAACTGAACTTGGTTGGCTGTTGAGTAACGTTAACTATCATTGGCTTTCTTACTATGAAAATAACACTAACTTTAATCTGCCAAATTAGAAGCTTATGTCATGACCTAGCTGCGTACTATTGTATGGTGTAGCTACAATAATATTAACGATTACTTATAAGCCACACTTAGGATAACTACGTACAGTCTAACAACAGCAGTTCTTGTAACCTATTCTATACCCATAGCAATTTAGGTCTCTAGGTGTCAAATATTTGAAAGTTAACTAAAAATTAATACTTGTCCAAAAAAGGAAAAACTTCAGTCCAGTATTCCAGTCCAGTGAATGGAGAGACACCCGATTCTATACATAGGCTTCATTCTCTCCAATAAAGATTAGTTTGGCTATCACTATTCACTGGACTGGACTACTGGACTGAAGTTTTTTTCCTTTTTGGACAAGTTTCTATGGTTTACTTTCAAATATTTGACACCTGGAGACCTCAAATAGCCATAGAATTTCTGTAATCTTAATAATTATTCAGTATAATTTCTGTAGTTCTGTTTACCAACGCTTGAGTAAGCTTGTATAGCTGAGCTATGCATACCCATTAGCTACTACCAGCAGACACTGTGACTAAATTATGGACTACAAAAATACGTGACAGTTATAGTTTAGTTCTAGTAACAAAGGAATAGTTTTAGTATATGTACACAGCATTAGTAAACAAAATTTAGTTTTAATTTAGTTATAGTAAGCCTTAAGCAAATACATTTACGTAGTTAAAAATTCTTCCTTACTAAATGGTGTTTTAGTTTTATAGTAAACTAAAACAACACTGCATGTATGAATTGACTTTGAAATTGTTGGGTTTGCAGTAAAGTAGCTAGCTATATAGTTACGTATGAAAAAGCCATTGTAATTATAAAGTGGTAGCTACAGTATAGCTATCAGTTAACATCTCATTTTTAGCTAGTTGCTTGTAATTTTAATCATAAGCATGCACTGATCTAACTTGAAATCTAACTACTACACATCTAGCTACATGGTAGGAAAATATGGTGGAATTTGAATTTGGCAGATTGACAAATTAGACATTTGATAGATCTTAATTTTGCTGAGCTCTAAATAAGAACCATGCAATGCTTTATGTATTATTGTACAAACGTGAGTTGGTGGAATTAAATTTTGCAAAATTCGCCGCCTAATTAAATTCCATACCAAATTTACCAATTAGCGTACCATTTAGCTACATACTGTCAAATGTAGCTAACTCCCAAATAGTTTTGCTTGTCAAAGGAGTATCATTAATTAAAATCTGCATGTGACCATTCAACAGCACTTGTAACTCGTCCTCGACAGAAAACCACATCATGCACACTGTAAATTTTTTGATATTAAACTGTCATGTATCCAAGCCTTCCAAGGTGATTCCCCACAACAGATAAGACTGCAAACTCCATTAAACCGCTGTGCTTTACCTGCAGTATAGCATTTCATTTACATGGGGAAATTTGCTATGCATGCTATAATGGGGAAATTTTCTGGAAATTTGCTATGCCATTAATTGCTATATTAAACTGACTTTGTCCTCATGCATACGTGGCATGTAGTGATCTGTAATCATCACTGCATGGATGTTATTACCATCCAATATATTGAAAATGTTGTTGGAGTCTCTATTCTGTCTTCCTTATGTCTTACCAGTTTGTGACCTGTGATACACCAAGACTTGTTATCCGGGAGGGTCAAGTGGAATATATATCCTAGCAGCTGTATGGTGTATATATATAGCTACTGATCCAACATGCATGCATGGCGCCTAGAATATAATTTTGAATTCACAATGGTGTAGGAAGCCAGCCAATACTAATCTACAAACAGTTTGAACCACTCTAGCACTCTGCTATAATGTTATGTAGCTCCTAACTATACAAATTTGACTTACAAACAACATCATGCAGTTAACAGGTGTTCTATATGCATTTTACTTTGCCACCTGGTGGAATCTGGCATTACGCATGACTTGTTCATCAATGATTCTTTGATACCCACACAATTATGCATGTTGCATGTAATCAGTACAGTGTTGTAGCTATGTACATGCATGATAGTGTTGTTAGTACGATTACCCCAGGCTGACATGAAAGAACATGCAACTGCGCCAAATGGTGGAGTTTAAACAAATCAAATCGAGTCAATCCAATACCTACGCCTGAAACTCTATATACGTATTTAGATCTTACTTGAGCAATGAGCACACACATATAGCAATAGCTACATGCAATTATATACATGCACTGAGTTTTCAACTTACTAGCCCAGTAACTATATATAGTTTTGCCTCACTGATGCAGCCCCATCAAAACCTTGCGCTTAGACAGTATACAGTTACAGGATTATATAATACGAATGGCCTGGCTATAAATAGTCATGCTGACTCTGATAGCCACGTGCATGCAGCAGGGGCAACGCCCCCGATCCCATACAAATTATGCACCTATCAATGTTAAGCCCCACCTCCCCCTCCCAGGCATGGGTGAGGATTTGTACAACTTGTTGTTCAAAAGACACACCCCAGGGTAAATTATTTTTTACAATGCCCCTCTCTAGATGCATTCAATACCCTGGGGTAATATGGAGATTTGTATATAATTTATATTATGCTTTTTTTGAATTCCAGTACAATTACAAAATCCCCACTATGGGGAGTATATTTCTGACAGAAGACTCACAAATCCCGACCTATGCGCGGGAGGGGGGAGTGGGGCTTGACATTGATAGGTGCATAATACTTATCATGGCCTCCAGATCCGTGTGATTTCTGAACGGTTCAGTCCTGTACCCCTCCCGGTACAGTGGACCCGCAATGCCTCATTGCCAAAGCTTGCGCCATGCCATGCATAATGATATCTGGTTTCGGCGTTGGAGGCCGCGGGCACTATAATTATACCAACTATAAAGTGTAAGTATGCACAAAATCACACTATGCTATAAATATAGTCATTTGTCTACATACCTTTCTCTGTTTCTGATCAACGCGAAGTCCTGAATGCCGGTCGTCGTTCCTTTCTATATAGTCCGTACTGCAATTAACGGCGTGCGCCGGAACGAACATGTATCTCTTGATCGGGCTCACGTTTCACTATGATACGTTGTTTTAATACTTTTGAAAAATGGCCTTAAATGCACATGGTGCAGTGAACCAGCTTCTGTATATAGGCAGGGCCGATTCGAACTCAGTTTAATTTGCCTCCAAACTTTTGCCCAGTAGCAACACATTCTAATGTTACCCAATATATAGATAGTATGTTCTCCGTACCCATATTACATTGGGCATAGATAGTATATTCTCCGTACCGAGAATATACTATCTATGCCCAATGTAATATCTATGGTGCGAGGGGTACGACAGGATTCCGAATCTCGTCGATGGTTGCCAAGATTCTAGAATCTGGAATCTTAACTTTCATTAATATTCTTGTAAAACTTTGTATTTATCCGTATATTGTTAATCACATGATATGGATAGCCTTATTTGGTATACAGGAATCTTTAGAATCAAGTCAGGAATCTTGGAATCAAGCCAGGAATCTAGGAATCCTGCCAAGATTCCAAAAGATTCCGAATCACGTCGAAGAAAATTCATAGTGTCGGGCCCCTCGCTATGGTGAGAGTCGGTAAGCCTGTATAGGATTTCAGTGCATGCATGTAAAACGTGTACATGAAAAGGTCACACAAACTGATTTTACGCCGGCGCATCAGTAACCGCCAGTTGCGGTATACTTCTAGCCGCGAGGTTGACCAGTCAACCTAGCATCACTACTATTTTGACCAAATGGTAAATGATCACATGAGCCTTAGTTTGCCCATAGTGGTATAACTACATTTGTGATGGCGTGGGTGTTTATTAGTGGGTGAGAGGCGTGCGAGCTTTCTTATGCGGTGCTACTGGTTGTTTAGCATCGTCGGAACGCTTCGATGGTGGGTTTTACCATAGGTTTCACTTCAGCATTCATCGAGCACCCGCTTCGCATATTAGATCCGGGTTATTGGTACGCGTAATATGCTGTTTATTAACCGTCATATAGGATAAGTAATTCAGAATTAAAAGAAACCCAAGAATTATAAAACGATTTATATAGTATTGGAAATACTATTGCGAGTGACTCTGTGAGGGTGCCTTTGTGATCAGCTGGCAGGCTAGCAGATTTATTGGTATGTTTATATAGTCTGTTTAGCTTTTACTATAAATATCACCGGCTTGTTTTGGCCAACTAGGCATTAAAACTGATGGTGTAACCGAATAATGTCATAGTCATAATACCTTTTCATTTTATATATCAATGACTTACCGCCCACTGTTTCATCTCCTATGAAGATTTTCGCAGATGATGTTGCCATGTACTGTCCAGTACATTCTGGCGATGACTGCAAAGCCTTTCAACATGACTTAAATTTGGTCTCCACTTGGTGTTCCAAATGGCAAATGAGATTGAATGTATCAAAATGTGAGCTCCTCTGTATCTCAAATAAACGCTCCCCTGTCAGGCCTGCTTATTACATAAACAACTGTCACCTTCAGTGGGCCTCATCTGTAAAGTACTTGGGTGTTGTGGTGGACTCTAAGCTATCCTGGAATGATCATATTTCACACATTTCTTCCAAAGCATCCAAAACCTTAAACTTATTGCGTCGGCATATGTTCACCTGCCATACCTCTTCAAAGCATAAGGCCTTTAGAGCACTTGTCTTGCCTATATTAGACTATGCAAGCACCGTGTGGAATCCTCACACTCAAAAGAACATTCTAGCTTTGGAGAAAATACAGAATCGTGGTGCTCGGTGGGTTTGTGGGAGCAGATTTAATCCTCATGCTTGCACTTGGTCAAGGTCCTCCAGTGACTGTTGTCGTGAGCTTCAGTGGCCATCTCTTTCCAACCATCGAGGGTATCTCTCTGTAACCACCATATATGACATGCTTCATCATATCCAACTAGATCACACTCCCTCTCCATATTGTGTAAGCACTCCTCCATTGACTCACATAGGTATTCCTTTTTCACTAATAGCATTTATTTTTGGAATCGTATTCCCTTTAGTATACTTTCTGTACCCCGCCGTTCTACTTTTAAGCACTTACTGTATAAATTTCTATGTTCTGTATAATACGTAATTGTTTATAGTTAATATTTGTACTTGTATATTTGTAGTTGCTTTGTGTTTTGTCTCTGTAGTTGTTTTGTTTCTTGTAACTGTTTTGTGCCTTTGTTTTTGCTTTGTTTCTGTACCTTAGTTAGTGTTATGTATGTGTTCTTTTTGTAGGTGACTCACCTATAGGCTTCATTGCCTTTTGTAATCACCTTACCCTTTGTGGTTAAACCAATAAAAATTAAAATTAAAATTAACCTGTTGCTTTGATATACTGCACGTATATGATATAACTCATGGGCTGTAGTAGAAAATTGTGCAAGCACTTATCATGAAGTTGTTAAAGCCCGGGGAACACCTCAATTGAGGCAATCAACATTGTATGATAAAAGTTTCATTTAGCAGACCAGTAAATACATAACATTGAATACACACACATATGTCTATCTATTCACCTATGAATGTGTGTGGGTGGTATGTATGTATGTGTGTGTGTGTGTGTATGTTCGTATGCGTGTGCGTGCGTGTGTGTGTGTGCGTGCGTGTGTGTGTGTGTGTGTGATATGACGATATGAATATTGGCATCGGCAATTATTGCGTACCTGTGTTATTGTGATAATTGCAACTATAATATCCATACCATTGTAATGACACATTTGCGTACCCTGATATTGTGTAATGATGGTAATGTTGCAATATTGTCCCAACAGTGGTCGACACCACCACTCATTGATAATGATAAATATAGTATTGTACTTCCCAGGTAAACACATTAGCATTAGACATCAAATTATCTGTGCAACACCATGGTTATGTATGTGTAATGTATTCACACTTCTTGCCATTTCATGTGATATGCATGGTGTAGTGGCATACACATGCATGTTTTATTTGGCGATTTATATGAACACTGAATGTGTAAAACACATGTGTATATATGTTTACAGTAAGCAGATATAAGCTGAGCAAAGGCTTTAGGACAGCCACTACGTACATTGATACATACATCATAACACTGCATCTATAAACAAAGCACATGTGCATGTGTACGCAACTACTCGTACAAAATTGCAAGAAGTGTGAATTTCCTGTATCCCATATGAATCTTTGTTTTATAAATAGCAGAATCATAAGAATGCACCTTGCCTATTTATCAGTAGGTGCATGTTTACCAATCAGTGTTTTGTGCCTCTTATATTTACCACGTATGTATGTGTATACATGCGACAAGCATTTTCACATGCATGTGTATGTATGTGTGATGTGTGTGTACGTATGAGTGTGTACGTGTGTATATGTGTAGGTATGTATGTATGTATGTATGTATGTATGTATGTATGTATGTATGTATGTATGCATGTATGTATGTATGTATGTATGTATGTATGTATGTATGTATGTATGTATGTATGTATGTATGTATGTATGTATGTATGTATGTATGTGTGTGCGTATTAGGGTTGGGCGGTATTAAGAATCACTGTCACGATTACTGTGTAAATTTCAACAGTCATCACGGTATTATACAAATATTAACTTGATAATGAATCACTATCAGTAATATAAGTATTGAAATTGTGAACAAATATGCAGGAATTTTATTAAGTTTAAGCAGTAAACCTTACAATAATTGCACTGTTAATATTGTCATATAATGATACTCAAAATTTTCTTTGATACGATTATCATTGAGTTCAATATCACGGTATCATGATAATATCATATTATTGCCCAATCGGCCTAGTGTGTGTGTGTGTGTACGTATGTGTGTGTAGTATGACCATGAAATATACCGTATTGTCTCGAATTATGGCCCGGGCATTTATTCCTTTGCAGCAACTTTTCACCATCTATTTGAACTTCAACTTTTTGCGTTTATTTGAAACCCAACATTTAATTTTGTTGGACCCCCGGCGACTTACGGGACCAGGCATTTATACAAGACAGGCCATAATTCGAGACAATACGGTGACACATACCACAAATATCCTACACTGTACTCCTCTTGACATGAACAACCATTTTGTTTATACGTATTACATGATGTACAATTTTACAATAGACAAGATTTGCTGTGAAAGTTTTCAGCCAAATGCTTACGTATATGTATGTACATTAATTACAAAATGCTAATATCAGTAATATCAGAATCAAATTGATACTGATCTGTTTATCAATGGAACATTATTATAAAGGAAACCAGAATATATACCACACACGATGTACCAAAGCATATACATGTGCGTAGGTAGATCACAGATGCACAAACGCATGTACGTATGTATGTATGTACACACACACACACACACACACACACACACACACACACACACACACACACACACACACACACACACACACACACACACACACACACCAGAGCATGAAATAAGGACTGAAAAGTGCTCGGACACATGTCAGCACAACATAAAATTTGTTCTGACATTTATCAAAAAATGATCTGACATTAGTAGAAACTTGTACTATAGCATTAAAGTTTGGCTCAGACACATGTCAAAAGTGGGAATTGTACAGGTCAACACCAAAAGTGGTTGGAAAATGTCTGATGTCCAACTGTTATTTCATGCTCTGCACACAGGTCAGGTGATTACTCCTGGCTAATTACTTGTAGTTACGTAGTTATGATGGTTTTTTGTTTCTCTGGTAATAACTTACCACAGAGACATTTGATCTGCCCACGCAGTGCCCATGCAGTGGAATAGAAATGCATATAATTTGTGTGTGTTTGTGTATGCATACAGAATATTTGGACCTTGTACCCATGGTTCAAAATTTTATATCCCTTTTGAAATCCTACGTACGTATGTGCCTTGCAGAACTTGAGTATATATTTTGTACATTTATGTTACATGTTACAAGATGTATCACAAAAGTAGATTTAGTATCAGTTTAAGTTTGCTCATGTCATGTGTTAGCATGCCAAACCCTGTGTAGAGTGATCCATCCATCTATGTAGTCTGTAGCTAGATGACTGTCACTAGTCTGGATAAAGGGACTTCATAGCCTACTAACATACAGCTGTATTCACACAACTTCTACCCTATCTATTGTTGTACATACTCTGTTTAGCTCATGAAATTTTGACCACAGCATATTTCCAGTATGGCAATCAAGTGGGCCATACTTAACAGGTGATGGGACCCGGGAACAAAAAGAAAAATCACCGATATGATCACTGTATTGCTGTTACGCACACTACACCACACTTGCCTTATTACATGTTAATATTCTGATTAGCTTCTCTTAATCAGTGGCTACACTCCTGTTTCATAGCCATGTATACAGATAATGATAAACTCTATTATTAATATCAATTGTCCAGAATTCTTAGTACCGTCCATTATGGACAGCTTACATTTGCTACTTTTTCCGTACCAGAGCTCAGGCTAGATTTTGTACTTTCTATGTGAAGGCTGCCTTCCAATGTGTGATACTGTCACCAATGGTACGGGAACACTTACATAATAACTGTACATGTTGTGGTAGTGTAATGTAAGTGTGCCTATATGTGCACACTATAAAACAGCTGATCAGACATTATTGTTAAGGAGTATGTACATACGTAGGCTGGATTTGTGATATACTACAGTGTAGAAATTTATGTACATACGTTATGTTTTTGTGACGATATTTAACACATGTAGATTCCAAATGATGCAAGAAATTTGTGAAATTGCATGCTATAGTGGGTACTCTCCTGATTGCAGTAATGTAAGTATTGCAAGTCATGGTAACACTGTTGTCATGATAACACTGTTGCCATGTCAACACTGTTACTGTGATCCTGTACTGTTTGTATACCATATACGGCAAATCTTTCGAAGGGGAAAAGTTTTGCTGTTTTCGCATTTCTTTACTCAACTGCAAATCGTTTACTAGATTAGACTTTTCATTATTAAAAGAAGCTGCTACCACGAAAGTTTTCCTGTTAATGTTCTAACCACGAAAGGTTCCCCCTCAAAACATTTGCCGTATACGGTATCTAATTTGTTGTAAGGAAACATTGTGAAGATGCAAATTTTTGTGAATTTTAAAATGTTGAGTTTTGCTATGTTGAGTTTTATGTGCTCATAATGTGTATTTATGTGCTGTGATAGTTTTCAAAATTATTCAATGTACGTTATGTCACCATGGTAATATATATGTTTTTATGCAGTGCTCATAGATTCCAAATTCAGACCGACTACATACAGACAGACTACAGGGTGTAGGTTAATACACTCAGTCTGCATAAGCAGCGATGCAATAGCAAGGTAATCCTGTGTCTTGTCTGTTAATATTGGCTTGATTTCAACTTCCACAGATCAAGCAATCGGTGGCAGTAGCTATGTGTGGCTATGTACGTACATATCAAGCCCTACCATACCCCATGAATCCACGAGTCAGGTAAACAGTAATCCTACGTAGCTTAATGATAAAATCCATTATCATCCTTCTACAGGCCAGGGACAACTATAAAGAGACCGTGGTGGTGGTAATGGCTTTGCTAGAAAGCTTAAAAGAGTGGACACAATAAAACATGTAACATTTCAATAGGCATGCCAACTTCAGTATTGTTTAAATTTTTGTTGAATTTGAATGAAATGATTTATACGTGTGTAGTTATATGTATATTATTACGTATAATTATACAATTTTTAGACATTCTTGCCTGAATGAAGTTTAATACATACGTACATAGTTTAGCTAATGTTATTTTTTTCATCTAAGATGCACCAGTTGCAACTGATCGATATTAAGCGTGGTATAGTACGTACATAATATAATATTGGCTGGCATCATGTATTACATTGTTATAATAATTATTTACAGTACTACTAGTACCAGCTGCCTCTTACAGGTGCATGGGATCCGATGCCCATATTATAAACAAGCTTTCAGACCCTGTACTGCATATTATATATATAGCTTCATAATTTGGTGTAGTACATACGTAGCTCCATGTAAATACATACATGTTTAACATACTTTCAGTGAAGTGTACAGTAGCTATCTGAGGTTCCATTATATAAGGTGTAATATGTTATTGCACAGCTTGGTGTGTGTACATGCATGTGTTGTTAATACTACTATATGGCAACTAACTATTATATGGATCCAGACAAAAGGCCATATTTGTAGCTATAATTCAGAGCATTAAATATATGTTTCAATTATCTTTGAGATTATAGTTTTTCTGGTTCATTATACTTGTATGTACGTATATAGCCACCCTGTAATTGCAGAATTCTAAGATTTTTAATAGTAGGCCTCACAAAGTTTTAAATTTGCTGTAGTCACAGCTATAGCTCTTCTTATATAAGACTTACATAACACTACGTATATACATGTACATGTACAGGTGAATTGCACAACATTATTTTTTGCTTAGATGTGAGAATACATATGACATAATAATAATATAATATTATATACTGTTACAAGAGGCTGAAGAAATTATGTATGATCGTGACTTACATATGTGCGTAGCATAGGTATACACATAATACTCAATTGAATCTTGCAGGTAAATGTTGATTAACGATCATTTACCATAAAATAATCATGATCCATATAAACAATTAAGATGCCAACATACGCACCCACACAAACTGACATACACATGTACACACACTTGCATTAGGTAAGGACATCCTATAGGCTTTATAATATATTACTTCTGTGTATGCCTTCCATTGCCAAGTCAAACTGATAATGCTTGCTAGGGAATACTTTAGTATATTTATTACATATGAATGTGTGAAATTTAGTGATGTGCAATATATGATATAGTACATCGTGTATCATGATAGAAAATTTCATATCGTGATATGAAAAGTTTGTATATCGCACACCTGTAGTATGAATAGCCATGGATTGGCAGATGTACAAATCATGCATGACTTGGGAATCTTGCCTGTGCTGTGTGCAATGTATTTAAATTCTATATAATACCGTATACGTCAAAACGTTCGAGGGGGAAAACTTTCGCGGTTTTCGCGGATTTTAGCAAAACGCGAATATTTTACCATTGAAACTTTTCCTGCTTTACAATTAGAAAATAATTACTGTTCGCAGTGAAGTCGTTCTCCAATCACAGGTGTCCAATTGTCTTGATACACATGATAACCACGGACAGAACTGTCGGTTTCAAATTCGGCTTCAGCCATGCGCCCAGCGCGCGTGTTAAACTTTATTCTAATTTGCGCACACTCTAAAATCCGTTTTGCAGAGGCGCGCGTGGGCTTTAAGGCTGCAAACCGTGAAAGTTTTCCCTACATAATGTACATTGTTGATGAACCGCGAAAGTTTTCCCCCTCGAATATTTTGACGTATACGGTATGTATATCTATACAATATCATACGAACTGTAACCATATCCTGTGTACACACTGATCCCCTGCATAAACAACCATCACAATAATTATGAACATCCAAGAAACACATAGTATTTAATGTTTACGATCACATCATATAAAAAATTATCATGAATAAAAATAAAATGTTCATGATCAAGTCCTGTACATTTTCTTTTTCTCTTAAGCTTTCTAGCTAGGTCCATTAGTACCATTACCGCCAGAAGTCCCTGTGGCCTGTAGGAGGATGAAAATGGCTTTAATTATTAAGCTAGGGGTACTGTTTTTACCTGACTTGTATATATGTGGATTCATGAGGTATGGTAGACACAGGATTACCTTGCTATTGCATCGCTGCTTATGCAGACTGAGTGTATTAACCTACACCCCTGTAGTCTGTCTGTATGTAGTCGGTCTGAATTTGGAATCTATGAGCACTGCATAAAAACATGTATATTACCATGGTTACACAACATAAGCAGATTACATTGAATAATTTTGAAAACTATCACAGCACATAAAGACACATTACGAGCCCATAAAACTCAACATAGAGTTACGTAACATTTTTAAATTTGTATCCTCACAATGTTTCCTTACAACAAATTAGATATATGTACAAAACAGTACAGAATCAAAGTAACAGTGTTGGCATGGCAACAGCATTATCATGACAACAGTGTTATCAGGGTGACTCCAGAAATGCAATATACAGGTAATAATTTTATTGGTAAACAGACCAATATCAAACTGATTCCAATATTAGAATTTTGTACATATCATTAATTAATGTACATACGTAAATATTTGGCTGAAAACTTTCACTTGTCTATTGTTCACATACGTAAAATTGTACATCATGTAATACGTATAAACAAAATGGTTGTTCATGTCAAGAGGAATACAGTGTGGGATATTTGTGGTATACATCATTAATGACAACTATATTTCACATGCTCACACTACACACATACATAAGTATATATACAAACATATACATACACACACATCACACATACACACACATGTATGTTGTTGCATGTGTACATATACATATGTATGTGTAATGTATGACAGGAGTTTTCACACTTCTTGCAATTTCATATGATATGCATGGTGCTGTGTAAAACACACGTGTATATATGTTTACAGTAGGCAGATATAAGCCGAGCAAAGGCTTTATGACAGCCACTGCGTACGTTGATACGTACACCATAACACTGCACCAAAAACTGCAAAGCACATGTGTACGCAACTAGTCATATGAAATTGCAAGAAGTGTGAATTTCCTGTATCCCATATGAATCTTTGTTTACAAATAGCAGAATCATAAGAATGCACCTTGCCTAAATCTAGGACTATAAGTTGATGTATGTTGCTTATATCAAGACTCACGATAGTGAGTCGCGAGGCCAAGAAGAAGCGCAGCAACGCAACCACTGAGTGAGTTATTTACACCTAGCACCGCCCTCAAACTCACAAACGCTCTAGCTAAGCCGCCATTAAAGCTATCGCTTAGTTATTACTGACACACAACGTTCTTACTATATAGAATCAACAAACTGAGAATGGAGGAAATAGGTGCCACCATTCCTAAGTACCAGCCATTGCGAGTTTTATGGCGCCCGTTGTGCGACTACGCACGACGAACCATCCTTTCCCACCCAATTCGCCTGTTTACTAGACAATTAGTACCTTCATTGTTTGAAGAATCAATATCCCGAAGTTGATCGACATCGTTTCAGCCATTCTTCTGATACAGCCTTATAAATGCCTTCCTGTAACCACAAAAATTTTTACGCGGCAGTCATTTTTTTCTTCTTTCTTTCTTTTATTTTCATCGCACACTTTTTTCAGGGGCTTGCGGGAGCTTTCGTGAACCCCGGAAGTTTATTTCAAACTCTCTTTTTATACATTCACTTGTTTGTCTAATAACTCACTCATTTCTTCATGGATTTCAGCCAAATTTGTATCAGCACTTCTCCCATGTATGCTCTACCTGTCATACTATTATCAGTCTGAAGTAAACACTTGAATGTATTTGTGAAGGGCTATTACACTGCAGGTTGATAGTTGTCATAACTTGGACTCCCTTCATATGATTTGCATAAACTTTCAGATATGCAATCTATATTGATGTATCACTCTGTAGTGAAAGTTTTAAAAAAATCTCGGGCTTGAGTTTTTCAAAATTATGCTTTAAAGTTTAATTTGCAATATTATGTGCTAGGCAAGTACAAGTTATGCCCATGCAGTACTTCTCTGCTGCTTGCTAGTAATAACATGTGTTTATACTTCCAAAAAAGTAGTGATATGCTAAACAAAAATACCTTGGGTGTAAAAAAATTGCGAGGCCAATCAGAAGCAGCATTGCAAATAGGTATGTGCGACCAAAAACTTTGATATCATTTGAGGCCAAGAAGTTACTTATCAAAAATCTTTTTAACTACTTGAATGACATACAATAGTTTATAGCATATTTTCACAACTATGATTGGCTTTGTCACTTGGCCACCAAAAGTTTTTGGTCGCACATACCTATTTGCAATGCTGCTTCTGATTGGCCTCACACTTTTTTTACACCCAAGGTTTTTTGTCTATTTACTATACAAAGACAAGTGATATCTACGTATCTATGTACATGTCATACAGATTTATCATACTACATACAAGTTTCTAAGGCATGGCTTAAGTGGGACATAAGTGTAAGTGTATTTGTGTGCACTTTCACATTAATAATAATCCAGGGACTTACGGCTGTATTACCTATGAAACATGTTTCAAAATTTGTAACTACTTTTAACACCTGAGCAAAATCCGCAAGCCATTGCAATTTATTGAAAGGTACCATATAGTGGAAACTTATTGTCAGTGGAGATGCAACAATATATCGATATATCGTGATACATTGTTACATTAGGCAGTGATACTGTATCGATACACATTTAGCTAGGTCATATCAATATATCAAATCAGGGCTGCATTTAAGGGGGACGGGGGCATTAGCCCCTCCTAGGTTAAGTCTTGCCCCCCAGATTTTGGAATATAACTTACGTATATGTACAGTATTTTATGATTGATGCTGTGGTGTATATTATGATTGTACCTATTTAGAAATTTGTAATTTTGGAAAAAAGTTCTGTCTATCTGTAAAAATCAGCTAATTCACACTTTACTGTATCGTACAATATATCGTTGTATTGTGATACAAAAGTGGCAATATATCGATACGCCCAAATGGTGTATCATTACACATTCACATTTTTGGATCCATATACTGTAAAGCCTAAAATTTTTGAGGGAGAAGCTTTTTATGGATCTTGCCTTGCAAATTTGTCCTACAGTATAACACTTCTGCAATCCACAAAAATTTTATCCACGAAACTGCTAAATTCACCATTCCATGAAAATTTTAACTGTCGAAAATTTTAGGCTATACGGTATCTCTCGTAGCAGATACAATAGCAAATATTTCTGAGAGCAAAATCATTTGATTCTTTTCTCATAATAAATTCCCGCTTTGCGGTAATAAAGCATTGTTGAGTCACTTGTGGTGTAGTGAGTTATCCAATATGCTAAGATTTTCAGTGTTCAATACTATATTTCTCATCATCAATGAGTGGTAGTGTTGGGACAATATTGCAATATTACCATCATTACACAATATCAGGGTACGCAAATATGTCATTATAATTACAATAACATGGGTATGCAATAATTGCTGTCACATCACACAAACGCATGCATGCACGTACGCACGCACAAACACTCACTCACTCACACACACACACGCGCGCTCGCACAGTCAAATTATACCTATGCACCAAACAGGTACTCCGAGTCGGTGCAGGATGAATCCTCCTGGATACGGGATTAGTGATTCGCAGGAGGGCTGTGCTTGCCCCAAGGATGACGGTATGGGCACCCAAAGTCCCACCTAAAGCTCAGCCATTAAGAGAGACATGCACAACTTGGCATTTGCTTCCCCACCTATTGCCAGGTCCCCATTAATACAGCTGGGTAGACTGGAGCAATGTGACTTGCTTAAGGAAACAACAGCAGCAGCTGGGAATAGCACTCACTCACTCACTCACTCACTCACTCTCACTCACTCACTCACTCACTCACTCACTCACTCACTCACTCACTCACTCACTCACTCACTCACTCACTCACTCACTCACTCACTCACTCACTCACTCACTCACTCACTCACTCACTCACTCACTCACTCACTCACTCACTCACTCACTCACTCACTCACTCACTCACTCACTCACTCACTCACTCACTCACTCACTCACTCACTCACTCACTCACTCACTCACTCACTCACTCACTCACTCACTCACTCACTCACTCACTCACTCACTCACTCACTCACTCACTCACTCACTCACTCACTCACTCACTCACTCACTCACTCACTCACTCACTCACTCACTCACTCACTCACTCACTCACTCACTCACTCACTCACTCACTCACCCACTCACTCACTCATTCACCCACTCACTCACCCACTCACTCACTCACTCACTCACTCACCCACTCACCCACCCACACCCAAATATCAACATAACTTTCATCATTATGCTATATGTGAAATTAACATTAAACATATTTAAGCATACCATCTTATTGTTCTATATCCTTTATGCATTAATGACGGAAACAGCAAATATTTTATCACTATTAATAAAAATAATGATGTCGTCTCCTTTTATATTGTTATAAACAAATCTGGAACACTGGCTAAAAAAAACCGATACCGATGTTTGAATTTTAAGGCTAATGAACCGATTTCCAATCGATATTCAACCGATCATTGGTACATCACTAATAGGCATATCAGATACCTACAGTTGCTACTACGTATGTACAGCTACCACACCAAAGGTGAAAGCAATAGAAGATAAGACAGACATATCACCATGGTGACACAGTACATGCATATTACTTTGCAAACACATGCATTACTATGGTGACATAGTATGTGCATGTTACTTTGGAAACACATATACATCACCATAGTGACACAGTATGCACATGCTGATGTGCAAATACATACATCACCATGGTGATGCAGTATATGCATGTTACGTATTTTGCAAACACATGGTGACTCCGTATCATGTTTTATCAACTTGTGTCACCATATTGATGTACGTATATGCCTGCACATTGACATGCATATACTGTGTGATGCATGCGTTCGCAAAGTAGCTTACATACTGAATCCAATAGCTCATTGTTTTTGTGGATTTAAACGTTCAATAGTTACTTAACTTGGTAACAAGTTAACCATGACAACAGTAATCATGACAACAATGCTACCACGCTGAGCAAGTGTTGCAATAAAATTACTTACTTCTGTCAGTCTAGGGCACACAGTGGCACTCATCATAATAGGCGGCAGCATTGGAGGGCACCGGGGCACTTCCTCCCACGAATTTTCAGTGTGACTAGTTACGTAGTGTCCCCATATTTTTGAGTGAGTTCAGCCACCACTACACTCATCATCCTTTTCCCATGACCACTGCTGTGCCATCTACTAAAGAAAATAATATCAACGTATGGCATAAATAGTATCTCAGGTATAGTAACCAGCAATTATTTCGCTAAAGGGCTCTCCCTTGGTACCTTAACCAGGTGTGTGGATTATGCACGCATGCGCACACAGTCACACACATACATGCAACCACACATGCATATGTATATTTGAGATCTGCAATACATATCGATACACTGAGTATTGGGATATGATACTGTGCCACATGAATATCAAAATATTGATGTATCAGCTGTAGCACTGAGCGATTCATGTGGGATGTTGTGAATTACATTTTGTGTGTTTTAAAGTTGGAGGTAAAAACTTCATGCTTGTCATACAAGTATCAACCTCCTGTGTGAGGTGTAATAATTATTATGTACGCACTTGTAAACGGCTAGTAAATTTTAACTTGCGGGTTAGTTACAGCCCCTTGAATTTAAGGCATAAATAATGACATATACCATTTCCCTTATCGCAGTTAAAGGTATCGTGATACAGTATCAAGCAGCTTAACTGTGATATTTAAAATGTGCCATATCACAGATCACTAATACGTATATATGCACACACAGTCACGTTTGTGCATGCATAAAATGGACAGTAATATACGTACTCACATCAGGTGCACAATGAACAGTCACGTATACCATAGATTGGTTTTTATCATGTCACTAACTTTCATATAATAAATATTCGGTTGAAATTTTTTTGTATGTTGAAGCATATTTTACTAAATTTCATTAAGTAATAAAATTTCATAAAAATTATAATAATTTTCAAATTTACTCTTATATATGAAAACATTTTCAGCACAAAAAAATCACAAGTTATGGTATACTACATATATGTCACTCACTGAAATCTCGTATACAATTTTGAAGTCACAGACCATTGCACAATCATTACTACATGTTTGCATGCACCTTATACCGTACGACGCAAAATTTTTATGGGGGAAATATTGATGAATTTGACGAATTTGTAGCAATTCGTAAAATTTTAGCTGTTTGTATGTAAGCCTGATACAATTCGTCAAAATCTTACTTGTCAATTTTTCCTGATCCCAATTCGTCAAAATTTCCATCATCAAAATTTTGTGCTATACAGTAACTGGTTTGCTTGATATGATCAATTCTCCATTACTGTCAAGCTAATTTGCTCATTCAAGTATAAAATCCCAATGGTTAGAGGTATGCATCTAAATCAATGCATCTGGCATTGCATGGATAAGCCACTGGCTGTAACTACAAATTGTGATTATCTCATGTAGAGTTCAAAATAAATTATGCAAACACGTACAATTGCAAGCTTCACTGCATGGTTCAGTGCAGTGATACAGCCCACACGCTAGAATTAACATTGATCGATACATCGTACATACATAGATTATATAAATAATCGGAGCCGCATATGCAAATAACTACTAAGCCTAAGGGTTAGGGCATAGCTAATATACGTATATTATCTCAGTATGGTTAGGGTTAGGGTTAGTCTGGCGTTGCCAGACCCTTGGATCAGCGCGCGCCTTCGGCGCGCGCGATCTAATCCAAGGGTCTGGCAACGCCAGACTAGGTTAGGGTTAACCCAGTCAGCGGGGGCGAAAGACTTTTTAAGCGCCCTTGGGTACGCAATATAGAATCGTTAAAATCAACTTACATCTTATAATCTATACCGGTAAACTGAAGCACTCCCCTCGATGAATGCTGAAGTGAAACCTATGGTAAAACCCACCATCGAAGCGTTCCGACGATGCTAAACAGCCAGTAGCACCGCATAAGAAAGCTCGCACGCCTCTCACCCACTAATAAACACCCACGCCATCACAAATGTAGTTATACCACTATGGGCAAACTAAGGCTCATGTGATCATTTACCATTATGGTCAAAATAGTAGTGATACTAGGTTGCCAGTTAACCATAGGCGTAGGAATCAGGGGGCTAGGGGTAAAGCGCCACAGTTTTCACTGTCACTCCATAGGAATGTAATCTTTCACCATACAAATGTGTCCTGATAACTTCAATAGCCCGCCTTTTTTCAGTCACTTAAATTCATACACATAAGGAGCTATAGCTCAGTATAGCATATATATCTAGTAGTCTATGGCATGAATTTGCACTATAGCTATCAATCTAGGGCTCAAACCCAACCCAGTTGCAGCTATGTACATAAGCAATTGCAATGAACATTACCCCACAGCTATCAGCATGCATATCCTATGTAACCCTGCATCAATTAAGGGTATATAATAATATAGAAGAGAGATAGAGCTTAATTGTTGCCTGCATGCATGAGGTAGCTATCTGCATGCTCATCAGAAAGCAGCATGCAAAGACAGGCGAAATATTGTGCTTACAAATACCATGCATGCATGTAAACTTGATTAGCTATAGCTATATATAGTTATATAGTTTCTTACCAGCAAATTTCATTGCAATTTTGCATGAGGTCATTTTTCATTCATTTTTAAGTTTGTAAAAATTAAAAAATCAGTCTAAAGATAATGAAGTTGAAGTAGCTATATAGCTATAGCTTAGTATATACAGTGCAAGTCAGATAGCAATGAGAAGCTATATAAGTAATCAAATTTCTTTGGCCAAAGTAGTTAAGCAAAGCAGCAATGATTATTCAATTTCAGCTGCTAGCTAGCTATACACTGTATGTAGCTATTTAATAATTAAGATACTATTTTTGGTAATGCCTTAAAATTAAAACTTATCACATATGCATGTATATCGCATAGCTATAATTATAGTTATATAGTCTATCATGCATATATTATTATTACCTATAGTGAAGTATAGCTATACATGGTTGGCTAAATATTAAATTGTGTAAAAATATGCATGCAAGTTGTATACAAACAATATTAACAATTAAAAGTATATAACCACTATAGAAGTGTGAAGCAAAACATAGAATTTTACTATTCTATCTTTCTGGCAATCAAAATGCCATCTACTACTTTAAGCATAACTGTTTCAAATCGACGATCATTCTTCAACATGGCATTAAGCCTACGAATTCCACGTGTGTCTTCTGTATTGACTTGTGGATCAATAACCGTCCCATGATACAGCACATTATCAATGACAAACAAGCCCCCAGGACGTAGTAGTGTATAAACAGGCTCTATATAATTTGGATATCTTGCCTTGAAAGCATCAAGAAAAGCAATATCATAAGTCCCACTCTCCCCATCCTTTATCAACTCTGCCAAACCTTCTTCAGCATCTTTGATACGTATGTCAACCTTATCACTTACTCCTGCTTCAGCAAAAAAGGGTTTTCCATTTTCGATATATTCAGCAGTTATTTCCAATCCAACCACCTTGCCACCATCTGCTACCCCCAGTGCCAATGACAAGGCACTGCATCCATAGAACATGCCTATGTCAAGGGCTTTCTTAGCATTAAGAGATTTAGTAAGAATTGTTAAAAAGACATCTTGTTCGAGAGCAGTGGTAAAAGTTCCTTTGGGGTGGGAAATAGACAGGCTGTGGAGCTTCTTTAGGGCAGGATGAATTGTAGTGTGGTCGATCACGTACAACACAACTGGATCATTTTCTTGATAGGATTTGACTGGAGACAATGACTTGACCCTTTCAGAGTAGCCTTTCTTCCAGCCCATCTGATACAGTATGTAGCCTGTCCCCACAGCAGCTACAGCAGCACATCCAATACCAGCAAAAAGCCTCAAATTAGCATTGTCCATACCTATGGCTACAAATTAACAAAACATCTTACTGTATGTATAAGACATGCTAAAAAAACACCCTGGGTGTAAAAAAGTGAGAGGCCAATCAGAAGCAGCATTGTAAATAGGTATGTGTGACCAAAAACTTTGATATCAGTTGAGGCCAAGAAGTTATTCATCAAAAATCTTTTTAACTGCTTGAATGACATACAATAGTTTATAGCATATTTTCACAAGTATGATTGGTTTTGTCACTTGGCCGAAGAAGGTCAAAAAAGGTCGCCAAGTGACAAAGCCAATCATACTTGTGAAAATATGCTATAAACTATTGTATGTCATTCAAGCAGTTAAAAAGATTTTTGATCAGTAACTTCTTGGCCTCAGCTGATATCAAAGTTTTTGGTCGCACATACCTATTTACAATGCTGCTTCTGATTGGCCTCGCACTTTTTTACACCCATGGTGTTTTCGTTTAGCATATCACTACTTTTTTGGAAGTATAAACAGATGCTATTACTAGCAAGCAGCAGAGAAGTACTGCATGGGCATAACTTGTACTTGCCTAGCACACAATATTGTAAATTAAACTTTGAAGCTTAATTTTGAAAATCTCAGGCCCACAATTTTTTTAACTTTCACTACAGAGTGATACATCAATATAGATAGTGTATCTGAAAGTTTATGCAAATCATATCAAGGGGGTCCAAGTTATGGCAACTATCAACCTGCAGTGTAATAGCCCTTCTCAAATACATTCAAGTGTTTACTTCAGACTGAAAATAGTATGACAGGTAGAGCATACATGGGAGAAGTGCTGATACAAATTTGGCTGAAATCCATGAAGAAATGAGTGAGTTATTAGACAAACAAGTGAATGTACAAAACGAGAGTTTGAAAAAACTTCCAGGGTTCATGCAAGCTCCCGCAAGCCCACGAAAAAAGTGTGCAATGAAAATAACATAAGAAAGAAAGGAAAAAACAACTACTGCGTAAAAAATTTTGTGATGAAAGGAAGGACTTTATAAGGCTGTATCAGAAGAATGGCTGGACCAATTTTGATGAACTTCGGGTTATCTTCAAACAATGAAGGTACCAATTCTCTATTAAATGGGCGAATCGGGCGGGAAAGGATGGTTCGTCGTGTGCAGTCACACAATGAGCACCATAAAAACTCAAAATGGCTGGTACTTAGGAATGGTGGCACCAATTTCCTCCATTCTCAGTTTATTGATTCTATATAGTAAGAACGTTGTGGGTCGGTAATAACTAAGCGATAGCTTTAATGGCAGCTTAGATAGAATGTTTGCGGATTTGAGGGCGGTGCCACGTGTAAATAACTCACTTAGTGGTTGCATTGCTGCATTTCTTCTTGGCCTTGCGACTCACTATCATGAGTCTTGATAATAATAGAATACTGCCATCACACACAGGATGCTGTAAATGCCTAAATGATGTTAAGTATGTATCAGGCATCAATTTGCATAGGTTTTGTAAGGGCATGTATTGATTAAGCATTCTATTGTAGGGCATGACTTTTTAACATTCGAACATTCTCCAATTTTCATTTCAAATGTTTGAATGTTTAACACCCACACAGTAATTGGATATGTAGTATTTTCCTCACTATTTATCCATCATATGGTAACAGTTTCACTGTTAAACACCAGAGAAATGACAATAAAAGTAGTTACAACTATGTGTGATGATAAGTCTCTCAACTGTTTGTGACATTAATGGCACATTTTACATAAAATTTGAGCATAATTAACAAATATTTGGTAGTAAAAATATACACTGACGAATGTTACTAAAATGAACGAACAGTTGAATGTTACAACATTTGTTCATGTCCTATTCTATTGTTTAAGCCATGTTATGAAAATTCTATTTATTGTGCCAAATTAAACATTACCTACGTATTTCCTGGATAAGTAACTACCCCTCAAAAATTGCATGAATATTTAACACTTGTGACCGGATTTATGAAAACATACATAGTTCACGCATCCAATTTTTCAACTTTGAAGAATCATAAAATCTGTTAGGAATGATAGATAGACCTGAGGTTAGCAGACTTCATAGAGGTACTATTCCTCTATCATCCCAGACCTGTTTACATGTAATTACTATTACTATAAGACGAGAGTATAAAGACTGTTCATATCATTAATTAGACTGGATTTGGCTATGTGTCTATATACACACATAGCTACAACTCCACAGTTAAAACAATTTTATTGTAAATGATGTACCGCCCCTAGTTGGATGTACCTGCAAATTTTCCTTGAGCACACAGCCTTTGACTGAATCACATCTAGATATTAGAGAGTGCATATGGGATAGGGAACGCTCATCTGTAATTTTGATTTTGTACACTCCGCAGCCGGTTGTCAACACCTTCACAATACTTTCAAAGGTGATAATAATGAAAGATTACTTTAGTATAACCGCAAAGTAATATGCCATTCAGATCATTTTGTCTTGTTTCATTCATAGTATTCAGCATAGCCATCTTTTTTAACCTTGCAACAAAGAACTGTGCATGATATCGCAAAGCTGTTAAGATAGAGCGACGCATGACTCGTGCCAAGAGCACATACTATATATATATATATTATGTACTCTTGCTGGTGCTAGTTAAATTTTTTTACAAAAGCAGCCAAATTGGTGGTTTCATGCAATTAGCACTGTCAAGGCATTGTTAGTAGTGAAGCTATGCTAGATATGGCTATGTTTCTGGATAAGCTCTATTATGAGTAATTTCTGTTCAGTTAAAGGAAGTGGGATGAGAACTAAAGCCCACCATTTCTTATGCCATGTATGCTCTCTACCACTACGATATTATTAACAAAGTGCATTCATAGATACATGTAGGCCTAGTGTTTCACTATAAGCCTAAAGTTGATTTCTTGACTTTCACCATATGGCATTTCATACATTGAACTGAGAAGATAAAGTTACGTTTTGGGTCTTAATTGGTAATCATGTATGGTTTTAGTCTTGCATGCCCAGACTACTATTTTGATGCAGGGTGTTTATCACTTGCAGTATAAGCGCTCGCACCAAAAGGGTCTGGTACAGTTCACATCAGCAACTTGTTCTTGACACATACTAGCAGAAGTTGCAGGATTTTATGTCACTGAAGCCATGGATTTCAAAGGATTCGATTCATGTGGCTTACACAAAGGGCATGATGCAAGAGATGGAGTTCCTTGAAGCAGTCTAAACAACGGTTGCCACTAAAACAAGAACAGTTACAGCTACGTATTTAAATGCAAGCCAAAATCTGGCCTTCGCAGTACTAGCTATAGTCATTCACTCAGCATTCGATCCTAGACAAGGACGACAAAGGACACAAAGCATCTCTATCATATTCATCTTAGCCACGCGTATGAACAGAACCATTAGAAACCCATCTTTAAGGAGTGCCACTGATCTCTTACATCATGCCCCTTGTGCAAAACACGCGAATCAAATCCTTTGAAACCCATGGCATAAAAGAATTTTGACAGCCCTACAACTTCTGTAGGTGTCAAGAACAAGCTGCCTATGTGAACTGTACCAGACCCAAGCAATTAACGCCCTGCACCAAATACTCACAAAGGATACATGCCATTTTTTGTGCTGCTATACGTTACTTAATTGCATTCCACATATCCACAAAGGTCTGGCTAAGGTTAGCAGACATTTTTTCATGCTTCCACACAAAAAATGGCTGGCTTGTGAGACTAATGGTATACTATGCTAGTCACGCGTGACCAGACCACTATTGTAGTTCATTCCAACCAGCGTCGCAAGCTACAAATGCAATCCACAAGGGATAATTTGTGCTTTCTTCTAGAATATTGCAGTGACCGGCCGCAGATATTTCAGCTGCTAGGTTATTTATTTGACGTCCATGTGTAAGCCAGCTTGTTGAAAGCAGTCAGAAATAGAATAGCCCATTCTATATAAACTTTTGAAATCTGAAATCAAAGAAAGTTACCAGTAAATTCTTGTATATTTCCAGGGAGAATGGTGTCAAGCAAAGGTAACTAACCAGTAAGCTAGCCAGATTCTTTTAAAAACTTTCATTAAGGCGCTTACAATTTCTAATTCATAAGCACTCCATAGCTATTATAGCTATATGAATACTGATCTATATCTTAGTCATGTAGTAGTATAAAGGAGTATAAGTATAGTGAAGATATTGCTAAATGAAATGTAATTCACCCAAAGATTTTGAAATCACAACTGATCACTGTCAAAACCCTTGGAACGCTTACATTCTCGATTTTTACAAGGTGTTTCTGTTTGTAATACTTTTGTTAAATTGACATTAGTGGAGCGACGTCGTTTTCATACTGCTGTACAGGTATTTAAAGTTAATCATGACCTTTGTCACAGTATTTGAGGAATTGGTTCATTTATGCTGAGGCTCACACAGGCCGTAGTGGTCAAAATAAGTACCGTTTGTTTGTACCACAAATTAGCACATCTATTGGGAAAAATAGCTTTTTCTACTGTAATCTGGAACAGTTTATCCCGTTTTATATAGTACTGATCGCTTATCAAGTTTTAAACGTCTATTTAAACAATTATTAAGTTAGTTATTGTTCTGTCTTGTAATATTTTTATAACTAGCTATTTCTGTATGCTATAATTGTATAGGCCACTGCTGAAAAACAGTTCTTCAACTGTAGTTTCCCTCTAAATTCATTAAATTAAATCAAATTAAATCCGTACACTTTTTTTGGGAGTTGGCGACCTCGTAGTCTGGTGTAGCCGACCCTTCTTAAAAATACAAGGGTCTGGTCTGCCTAGTATCGTGCACCCGTGTAATTGATTTACAACATTTACGGTATTACGTCAGTCATTACGTCGTATTTTGTATATTTCATTATATTGATTAACAACCAATCATGGCTTCTGCATTGATTTACTGTTTAGGCTGTGGTTACGATACAACTAATGGTAAGAGCAACAAACTACATCATCGCTACACACTGTATCACTGTACGACACGCTTGATTTAAAAAATTCCTACCAGTTATGCACTAATTAACAATGCAGCGATCTGATTGGTTTTACAGGATTCTCGTAATGTTACACGAGTGTGTTGAGGATTTATGTTCAACTGATTAAATGTAACAAAGGACAACTATACATACACACAAGAACAATAGAACACCTGTTATGACTATTGTGCCTAGATAACCTAATTAGCTAATGCATGATGCAAGTGTGTGGTAAGTCATATTGTGGATCGGGTGGTAAGTCATATTGTGGATCCGGTGCTAGGCATACCAGACCTTTTTTAAGAAGGGTCGGCTATGCCAGACTAGTGACTAGTCTCGCGTGGCCAGACCGCTATTTCCGCGCAGGGCGTTTATCGCTTGCAGTATAAGCGCCCGCGCAGAAAAGGGTCTGGGCGCTTTCACAGTGCTGACTTGGTTTTCACACCTTCAAACGTGTCAATATATTAACTTTGTAATAGCCTTGTGTGCTTAAGTTTATGTGACGTGTAATCAATCAACGTGTCACGTGTAATCAATCAACGCCCAACAAAATCTGTTGGCCTCAGTACGAGTTGACACTGTGAAAGCGCCCAGACCCTTTTCTGCGCGGGCGCTTATACTGCAAGCGATAAACGCCCTGCGCGGAAATAGCGGTCTGGCCACGCGAGACTAACTAGTGACCTCGTGATCACCACCATACATTTGAGATTAAAATAATAACGTAATACGCGCAACGCGATCTGATTGGCTCTGCCAGTAATCCAGCAGTGTCCACAAAAGTCTGGCTAAGGTTACCAGACGGTTCTTTCACGCCCCCACACAAAAACTGCTAGCTCGCTAGATTAGTATACCATCAACACCATGACTTTGCCACCCAAATCTATGCCTTGAAACGCCAACTGTAGCTGCTAAAAGGGCGGCCTGAGTACTAGTCCATCGCTCGGCCCAAAAGCCTCCCCCAAAACAGGACACGTAAATACACCACGTATTCGTTCAGATAAAAGTATAACATAGTCGAACATAGTGCATGTATATCATAAAAATACCTTCAATTGCGATCGGGGATTGCGATTGACACGAGGTTAACAGAGGTTCTATGGTTAATTCGTACGGCGTGCGCAAAGCTCCACCCTTTTATCTAGATAGAAGACATGTGCGCGTATAACTAAATAGTGTAGGGATCCTTAATTAGAGATAGTAGATTCTTTTTACTTTATTAATATCTACTAGACGATATTGTTGCAATTAATGTAAGTGTTTCTTTGATAGTTACCAATGCGTTGTCCATCATAGTCTTTTTTTAATTTGGTATCAGGTACCATCAAGATTTGTATTACGAAGACGAAGATAGCGACTTTGAAACTCTAGGCATCCCTTCCGACGAGGAGACCAGGCACATTAATGAAGTGCCTTTACAAAAGGGGACCAAGAAAGGTAATAGCAGCAGTTCCGTGGGAATGACGCACAAGCCAAAGATACCACCGAAACCAAAGTGGACCCCTGCAATGGATCTGTCACAGTTAAATAATGGCGATGAAAACTTGCATAAGAGAACCCGGACATTAGAAAAGAAAGAAGTAACATTATCTACACCTACTGTTAAAAGCAGTGAAAAACCTTCAATGCCCAAACAACTTTCTTTGCAGCCACAAAAGATGATTGCTTCGCAAAAAGACACCAATGCAAATACTAATCAATTAGAAACACAATCACTTACCCTTACCTCAAGTAATGATCAATCGTCATTATTGAACAATCCATACCAACCTTCAAACTTAAGTAATTTAAAATTTGGCGATGATTCACCAGCTCCGAATACTCCAAATGCAATGAAGAAAAAGAATGCTGAATTAGTATCTTTTGCTGATGCAACTAATGTAGCAACTGAAGAAAAAACTGCCAGTCCAGAAACTTCTAAAACAAATAGCACATCGCATTCAGGTAATTCGGCTAAGGAAGAAGAGGAGGAGGTGTTTAAATCATTGAGTATGGACAGTGGCGAACATGATGATGTAGTTTGTGATGGTGAAAATGATGTTTTAGAAGAGAATCATGATGAAATGGTTGACTTGCCTGAAGGAGATGAAGAAACTGTCAAAGGCAAGTTGGAAATGGTGAATGTTAGGATATGTATATTTGAACGTGTATCTGTGTAAGTTAGACTCAAAAAGGAAATGTATATACGTATGTTGGTTGTGTGTGTGCATGCGTGTGTGTGAGTGAGCGCGTGCATGCGTGTGTGTGAGTGAGCGCGTGCATGCATGTGTGTGTTTATACTATGTGTTCTATAAGTCAACAGAAAGGGTGTGTTTAAAACATCAGTTTTTAACAGTTAGTTATTATAAGACAAAGTACTTCATTGTCATTACCTGGCCTTTTGTAAATACCATATTCACATCCACTTTTCCTATGGTCTTAAAAAGTTGATGTACAAATTAAGGCACACTATAGGTTTACCATGTTCTTGGTCACTTTTTGTTATGTGGCTCATATACAATATGATGCTGTATTGGAGCACTTGAACTTCATTTGGGTAAACATCAGTGGTAAAGCGAGGACACACATACATGCAATCAAATAGCAATACACAGTTACAGATATGCACACGCACACACATACACACAAATCCAACACATACGTATGCAACCTGTAAGCAAGTTTGCTGTGCTTGTTAAAACTCTATGCATTATTTATGTACTTGTTCTGTAAGGTTACATACACATCATGAGCTTTGTGTTATAATTAGGGCTGAAATGATCACACATTTTATGATATCAGGTATAATATTCAAGTACTTACAAATATGTATTTATGTCAGAATTCAAAATCTTTGAGGCATTTTCTTTAAAATCAAACAGGTTTGCTAATTTTAATGGTTTATTTTGTTAATGTAAGTACACTTAATTAACAACCTTAAATGAGTTATTTTCTATGTAAAAATTTCCCATAGAATTATTTTAAAAGTAAAATTTTCTTAATGGATGCCACCAAAACGATCAAGTACTCACAAATATAATATTTGTATCGGCCCTAAAATGTTAACATGTTATGTGTAACATTTATTTTATTTAAATTAAATTTTAGAAGCAGCAAGACTGCGTTTGGAAAGTGTACAGTCAGAAGATAGAGAAAAAGAACAAGCTGATGAAGGTATACGTACATGTATACAGGCACACACACACACATGCTGCACTCTCTCTCTCTCTCTCTCTCTCTCTCTCTCTCTCTCTCACACACACACACACACACACACACACACACACACACACACACACACACACACACACACACACACACACACACACACACACACACACACACACACACACACACACACACACACACACACACACACACACACACACACACACACACACACACACACACACACACACACACACACACACACACACACACACACACACACACACACACACACACACACACGCACGCACGCACACACACACACACACACATTACATTATACCTTCACATTTAATGTATGTAACACAAGACTCTAGATATCTTACAGCTCACTGTTTGTTTACTATGTCTTCTTGTAGATATGTCATCACCAACATGGCCTGTACATCGTAAACATGTCTTCATTCTCAGCAGATCAGGCAAGCCAGTGTATGCGAGATATGGCTGTGAAGAGAAGTTAGTTGGACTATTTGGCATCATGCAAGCTCTTATCTCTATTGTAGAAGATGGCAATGATGTATTAAGGTAGGCCATCAAGATGGCTATTATGTAATAGTGACAGGATCTGCCATGTATTGAATCTTATTACCTGAAATACTAATAAATACAGTGTAAATCCTTAGAAATCTAAATTATCAGTAAATATTGGTAAATATATAGATCCTTTGAATCTTAGCAGAGAATTGAAAAATCTATGTACTATTTTGATGATTATCCTATGTGTATCACTCAGGTCCTTCATTGCTGGAGGGCACAAATTTGTGTTCATGGTCAAGGGGCCCCTGATGTTCGTTGCTGTGTCACAGGGTCCGGAATACCAACAGCAGATAATTCAACAGATGACATATGCATATAATCAAATACTGAGTGTTTTGACATTCACTCAACTACAAACTGTGTTCCAGAGAAAACCAAATTTTGATCTTCGTTTTTTACTTCAAGGTAACCGTGGTGATATCCTAAAGATGATCTATAGTAACTACATAAAAAGTTATGTACAAGGACATGATAAGCATTTGTGGCAAATAATATTGAGAGATTATAGACAGCTGTTTACTGTGCACTTGATTGGTTCAAAAAACTCATTTTAATATCTGTTGTTCCAGCTTTATTATTGTGTTGTGGTATTTAATATTTATTATGTGTGTATATTAATTGTATAGGCTCTGAGAAGTTCATTGATAATGTTTTAAGCTTGTCAGATACTGAACCAAGTTTTATCATGTGTGGAGTAAGTTATAATGTTTTGTTATATGTATGTAGTGTGTGTATATATACACACACACACATACACACACACACACACACACACACACACACACACACACACACACACACACACACACACACACACACACACACACACACACACACATGCGCACATACTTACACTGCACACACACACATGCACGCACCAACACAGAGAATAGAATTGTTATTTATCATTTAGTATATATGCGCCACCCTGTAGCTAGGGTTAACCTTCAGTAGTTAACTTCATTGTTGCTTTCATACAGATACGATGTCTCCCCATGTCTCCAACACTACGACTGTCAATTTCTAATATTTTAACACAGTTCAAGACTAAGGTCAGTGTGCATATGTGGTCATGTGAGCAAGTACCAATAGCAGAGCTTATGATAAGGATCAGTCATTTCCAGGCAATGTTGGCATTCAACACACTGAACTGAACACAGACAAAACTAATATCGATTAGTCCACTTATGTAGCCCAACCAACCAGAAATCCTAATCTTTTACATATTAAATGTACACAGTCATGTATAAAATGGCATCTACTTTTTACCAGCATTGGCTGAGTTGATCTGTTTAGTGTGAGGATTCTAATGTTAGTCAAAGTGCATATACAAAGCTGACTGTTTAATACGTATTCTTTAATATTTTATTTTTGAACCGACTTATCAACCTTCATTTTCTGATGTTTTGCCAACTAATTAAGTTGAAGTGGACATACATTATGAATGAGGTTATAATTAATAGAAAAGCAAATGTCCGGACAATTTTTAATCCGTATCGTAAGCACTGCAATAGAGACCTACTGGGGGATTCATACCCTTTACATTATGTGATGACTGAAAATACATATTATGATACAAAGTGTTGGTTTATTGTCAATCTGTGTATTGTTTTTGTAGCATATAGTAATACATATTCTTTTTCAAACAATGTGTACTGAATGTGGATTACAACTATGTATTTATAACATGTGATGTATATTCTCCAGTAGTGGTATTGGTGAGTTGTAGTACTAGAGCCCTATGATTATAAGTTGTATTAAACACTCTACTAACACTGATGGTTATTCATGTTTGACTTACGAGAGTATCTTTTCTAATAAGACAAAGCTGTTGTAGAGTCACTTTTGAGTTGAAGCAGTTTGGGAATAAAATTTGCCAGCTACACTTTGTATAGTAACATGATGTACATACACACACACACACACACACACACACACACACACACACACACACACACACACACACACACACACACACACACACACACACACACACACACACACACACACACACACACACACACACACACACACACACACACACATACATACATACATACGTGTAGATATACGTACATACATACATACGTACGTACATACATACATACATGCATGCATGCATGCATACATACATACATACATACATACATACATACATACATACATACATACATACATACATACATACATACATACATACATACATACATACATACATACATACATACATACATACATACATACATACATACATACATACATACATACATACATACATACATACATACATACATACATACATACATACATACATACATACATACATACATACATACATACATACATACATACATACATACATAATTACATACATACATACATACATAGTTACATACATATTTACATACATACATACATACATACTGTATTAATTATCCAATCAAAATACAGGAGGTGTTGTTTGCCATAATGATAGCAGCCAATCAGCTGGTAACAATGGTGAAGCCAAAGGAATGCACTCTACAACCAGTTGACATCCATCTTATCATGAACCTTATTGATGCATCAACCTC